>CM075211.1:6657941-7857941 GCA_037577465.1 Liposcelis bostrychophila
TTTACACCTGAAGAAAACAGATTTTCAACATGCCCCCCAGCATTTTAAAATTTTTTTAAAAATGAAACACCCTATTGGCCACTGTTAAGCACTCTAGCGGAATAATTTTGAATCTTTTTTTCCCAATTCAGAGCTGCGTCCCCTGGTCGCTGACTAGTTAAACTCCAATTCTTTTAAATGACATCACGTTGTTCACCACTGAGGCATTTTTTTTTTTTTTTAAGGCATTTAACTGATTGTTTTTTCTTAATTTCTCAGAATTATTTGAATCCGGCAAGACCGGTGACTAGTCCTGAGTCTCCTCCTGAAAATTCAAGGAGCAGAAACACGCAGTCGCCCGGTGCTGTAAGCCAATCACCAACATCACCTCTTATGTTCACCGGACCTCTGTCTCCTTCTAAATCTCAGAAGCAAGATTCTTCGTATAAATCCCCGGGTCCAAACGTAAGTTTTTTAAAATCTGTACACCAAAGGCCAGAACGTCGAATTCGAATTCGAAAAAATCCAAATGGCCGATATTTGTTTACATTCTGTAAAGAAACGATGGTATGCCGTGACATGCCGGCTGCTTTCGAATTTGACGTTTACACTTTCATATGATAGAAGTAGAAAATAAAATAGCATTAGTTTTATTTTATTTTGTTTTATTTAATGTGATGTATTTGTAGGAACACCGGCGAGTTTGCCACATCAACGCGGAACAAAAAAGGCGTTACAACATCAAAAACGGATTCGACGTGTTGCATTCTCTCATACCTCACTTACATCAAAATCCAAACGTCAAATTAAGCAAAGCGGCGATGCTGCAAAAGGGAGCGGAGTACATAAGACAGCTACAGGCTGAAAGGTTGCAAGTCAAAGAGGAAATGGAAAGCCTTAAATATCAAATTGAGAGTCTCAACACTTCGATCAGTAATTGTCAGTCTTTATTACCGGCGACAGGTGCGCCGGTGTCTCGACATCGCACTACAAAAATGAAAGAGATGTTTGATGAATTCGTAAGGATTAGGACTATGGAAAACTGGAAATTCTGGGTTGTAAGTTTTTTTTTCTTGTATTTTATTCTACGATGCAAGCTGCAAAATGTTACCGCCAGGAGCGCTGCATGTTGTGCAACCAGTCAAAATGGGCACTTTGAAATTGTCTGTTTTTATTGGTTATCAAACAGAGCCATCCCGGCGGAGACGTTCTACGGACTTTGTTTGATCCAAAAAAAATGTTAAGGGGGTAAAATTAATTTTTTTTTAAATTAACAGTTCAGCGTATTATTCGAACCATTACTACAGTCCTTTAATTGTTCTGTGTCAACTGCGAGTTATGAAGATCTGTACCGATCGACGTTAATCTGGGTCGAGCAGCACTGCTCCCTCGTCGATCTACGCCCAGGTAAAAAGAAAAAAAATTAATCGGATATTTATTTTTGTAACGACTACCTTTTATTTTTACAGCCGTCTTAAATTCTTTGAGAAATCTTAGCACCACTACGGACATTTTAACAGATCCCTCAAAATTACCGGAGGAAGCTAGAGCAGCGGTCAGCAAAAAAGGAAGTTAGTAATTACAGGGACGCTGAAAACGAGGGAGTTGTAAGACGTTGATCTCGAGGCGTGTCCGGCTGCTTCTAGTCATGGATGCCATTAAAAATAAATCCCCTTTTTGACGCGTCAATTTTTTAATCAAAAGAGTGGAGAAAGAAAAAAAAATGTTGACAGAGAAAACAAATCATCTCGACATCTCTAACCAATTTTTTAAAATAGTCTTATTAGCTTTGCTCAATTGTTTAGAAAAAGAATGTTAACAAAAAATATCAAATTCATAATCAGGGATAGATCCGCCGAGGTTTTAGACAAAATGAAATTTTACGAAATTCGTATATATTTTTTATATGGAAATTTATAATTGTTAAATAATTTGTTTAAAGGATTGTTTGTTAGTCTTTCAATTTATTTAAGATCTTTGTGCCAAGAACATGAAATTGCGACTGCGCTGTTTTTTAATTTTTAAAATATCGCTGCCGACTTAAATTTGAAAAAACTTACACTAGCCAGCGTTGTGTTTTTTTTTTTTTTTTTTTTTTTTTGTTAAATTAATACATATATATATTTTTTTCTTGTTAATTATTTTTCGCATTGGATAACAAAAAAGAAAAAAAAACGCGCCTTGTTATTTTTTTCGTGTCGCACACTGTAATATATAAGTGCTCTAATAATTTTTTTATTCAGCAAAAAAAAAAAAAGTGATTTTAAAACATTTGTTATTTAAAAAGGATCCCAAATTCAGAACTTCTCCACCAAGGCCGCTGGAAGTCAATAAAAACACATAGCACCTGGTGGAAACGTTTTGCGGCTGTGGTCTTTATCATTAATGTGTGTACATACGTTATTGAAACTTGTTGATCTCCTAAAAAAAAAAAAAAGATGGCATATTTGGGGTTTTTAAAAAGTTTTAATTAATTATTATTCACGTGTAGCTTTTGTAAAAAAGAAGATTATATAATTAAGAATTTTTATTTCTTAATCGTCGATATTCAATCAAATGTTTTTTTTTTTCTGTAGTAATCAATTAGAAAAGGAAAAAAAATGAATGTGAGACAAAAAAATATATTGTTATATATTTGTAATAATTTTATATTGATCATTTTGGGTGATTTGTACCTGAAATTTTTTTTTTTTTCGTAAAGTGAAAAGGAAATAAGGTAACTATTAAAAGCTTTTTTTTTTAAAAAAAAGTAACAATAGATCTCTTGTCAAAAAGTTTTATTTCGGTTTCACAATCAAATTTATCGCAGGCGAAAAAAAAATTAAGTCCATTTTTGTACTTATTCCAAGTCATTATTTTCTTTGTTGCTTTTCACTTTTTAATCATACAAAAGGTTTATCATCTTAATTGTCATGTGTATATTGTATATAAAAAAAATTGAACCAAGTCAGTGCTTCAGAAAAAATTATGTAATTTGGACTGATTAATTGTGCCTTAAAGTCAGCTTTTTTTAAGAAATTTTTGTAGCTTTAAATGTTCTTTTTATAAACTTGGTTCAGAATTCACACTTGTCAAAACTATTACAGGATTATAAATATGCCTTTTTATTCAGAAAAAAATAAATAAGTAAACAAATAAAAAAATCAAATATATACTTCAGTTTTCTGTTTAATTTGAGAATTAAATTTTTAATTTCATCCTCATTTAAATCAAAATAAATATTTTAGGTAGAAGCACATATTACAAAAAACACATAAAATTTCTTTATTATTGTCCAATTTTTCTACTCCGAAATCTGGATCACAATCACATTGCTTATTATGTTCTGATAGTGCATCAAAAATATCTTTGTGTATTTCAGGTAATGTTTTATGGGTGAGAAACGACTTCTTACAATTTCTACATGATATCCCTGGAGAATTGTGAGTAAAATGATTTTCAAATTCTCCCATTTTACATAATGGACATATCACTGTTTTATACCCATTGGGATCTTCATCCGAAAGGAATGATATATACTCTTGAAGTAACCATTTTTCTGTAAAATCATAAATAATTTTAGAAAGATTAATTAATTAACATTGGGGATATGTTAATTACCATGTTCAGTCATTGCATCTTCTCCTACTGGCAATAAATTTTCTTTGGTTTCCTTAGGAGCAGTAACTGATTGAATTGCTTTCATCTCCTCCACCTCCATTGACAGGTTATCATCTTCTACTTCTTCAGTTATCACACTTAAAAAATCATTTTGGAAGTCATTGTTTAGCTGAACTCTTCTAAATTTATCAATTAATTTGGACCGGTCCTGTTTCATCCTTTCTTTAAATTTCTGGAAAAAAAATTATGATCTTAATCTAACCCTGTCACTTTGGCGGGAATGAAATTTCCAGAGAACAAAATAATAATCGTTTCAAGTTATCATTTTAAATCATAAATAATTACTTGACGTAAAACATCCTTGAATTTAGGTGAACGATTTTTCATCCGCAGTATAGTATTTCTCGTTCTAATCACAGACATATTTGGACTTATTACTAAATGTTGAGCCATTTTGAATAATTTTTCAGGTTGGCCAACAACGGCGGAAAAAAACACTAAAGCATTTCAGCTCTTAGACCATATAATACTCTAGACACGCCATCCAGTAGATTCGTGAAGCAAACATGTACTAGGGGTGATGACGTCACTTGTTGTCAAAAAGATTCCCGCTCTATACACTCTATATGGTATTTTTTCCACTTTTTAATGAATTTTTTCTAGTTCTGGGATTTTCTTTTGGATTTTAAAATTTTAAAATTTTATTAATGGAATATTTATGAATAAAGGAATAAGAAAAAATTCTTATTACATATTTAAAGGAGATTTATATAAAAAAAGAAAAAAATTATTTAATGGTAACATTATTTTTTCTTGTACGCATTTTTCTGCAATTCAGGTTTTTATGTTATTTTTTATACTAATAATCAACTTTGAAAAATGAACAATATAATTTCTTAGGGGATTTTCATCAAAACCGTGGCTTTTTAATTTGGGAAAAATATAGGCTTTGATAATTCTCTATAATACTTTATTTATTGTTAATTTTTCGGCGCTAAGGGTTTTAATGCCTTTAATCAGTTTAAACAGGTGATCAAAACTTAAATTCTGTTTCACCTTGTATTACCTACAGAACAAAGGCCTTTTTAATAAATTTTATGATCACTATTCAACTGAAAGACTGAGTCCACAGAAGATAGTTGGTCAAATAAAAAGTTACTGTTATGAATTATGATTAGAGGATAATAAACAGTCCAGAAAAATTTTAAGTAGGTACTAATATTGTTGATAAGCTTTTCTGAGGCTAATTGCTTATTTTGAGGATGCACTACAAGTGTTTCTAGTAATTTTACTTCTACTGACAGTCTCCGATTTCTCTGTTCATATTTTAATCTGTTTATTTTCATCAGCTATAACTTCCTTGGATTTCTCAATGCATTTTACAGCTGACATTCCTTTCTTTCTTCTTGAATTTTAAAAAACCGACCTCAAAATCGAAATCAGCGTCCTCAATAGCCCCCCGATTACGTGTTTAGGTAAAAAATAATCGATTTTAAAAAAAAATGTCCGCCATATTGGATCCGCCATCTTGAATTTTTTAAAACGGACCTCGGAATCGATATCAGCGACTTAAAAAAACCTCCGTAACAAACGTTTCGCGACCATCTAATGGAAATTTAAAAATTCACCCCCTTCCTCGGACAGTTAACATATTCGATTTTTTTTGGGGGGTTGCGACAATTGAAAAAAAATTTCTCATGGGGGATTCTTGTTTAGGGTAATGTACCCCTCTTTTCCGACCACCTTCAAATTTTTCGCTTCCGTTTCTGAAACGGGACGAAAATAATAAAAAATTTGGATATTTTCCATTTTTCCACTAGTTTTTTTCCCGAAGGGGGGGACCCCGGGAGGGGGGGATGACGGGGTGGTATGAAATAGTGCTTGGGTGGGTGGGTTAAGTGGTACAGACAGTTCCGGCAAAAATCAAGAGCTTATGAAATGGGAAATAAAAATGAGAAACACAAAGTATTTTGGGACAGAGGGAGTATTTGTCACCATTAAAGCATCATAACCGATTTTATAGCTTCTTACTTAAACTAGCTTATTACTTCTTACTACCTACTTAAAATGTAATTTAGTTAAAAGGAATAAAATGACCAGAAAAACATTTTTTTAAAATAATATAAAACCGTTAACAATACTTTACCATAGTAAAACCCCTATACACGAGGAACGTTATGACAACAAGTGACGTCACTACTCACGATTCATGTTTGCTTCACTCGACTCTCATTTGACAATGCTTAAATGGCGTGTCTAGAGTATTATATGGTCTAAGTTTCAGCTGGTTGGTAGTTCCTTTTTTCGTCGATAGGTGAAGGTTAAAAAATAAACAAAAGGTTTTTTAATAAATTCGACGTTTATCATGCGGATTAAACTATTCGCTGGTTTTCGGTTGTTAAACGATGAAAGTGCTGTTTATTAAAAAGTGAATTGTGTCCGGTGGAGGCTGCGATTCAATTTTTGTTTAATTAAAATGGGAGGCTGCAGATTTGACAGGTGAGTTGATTTGTGATCGTAATTTGTTTTTATTATTCTAATATCGTGAGGGATGGGAATTTATATAAATTGACAAAATATACCCAGATCATTAATATATTACATAAATCACAGATACATAAAAATATATTTTCTATAAGTACAAAAACAAAACAAAAAAAATTTGCACCTAAAAACATTGACTTTAAGAATCACTAGGTTGGGATGTTAATGCTTTCTGCCTCTCTAATTGTTTCATATAGGCAAGAAAAGAGGTCCATACTAAACTGCAAATACTAACAAACACAACTCTATTTGCTTCTGGTACAAACGTAAAGTTGATTGTTTGTAAAATTGGCCATATACATATCCCTACCTGAAAAAAGATGATATGAAAGTCAGTTGCAAAATTTTCAAGATTAAAACTTTTCAAGATTAATAAGTCCTTACTTTATAGGTTGGAAAAAATTTAACTTGTACTTCATGTATTGCATCCTCAATGCTTCCTCCTTCTAATAATGTCATTCCAAAAAAGAAAGATGCCATTGCTGCTGGTCCATATGTGACTTGTTCTATTAAAGCCTATAAATAATTAAACAGGATATTGTGATAATGATGGTTATTATCATTAAGTTATTTTTTAATTTTGCCTCTTCCTACATACTTTTTTCACAGCCATTTTAAAAGATGGATCAGGAAACATTCTGGTTGATGCCCTAACCCATAAATAAAGTGTAGGAGCCACAAATAATGATCCATATAGAGAAAACCGTAAAGCTCTTGCATAGTCAATTTTTTCTTGCCCTGCTATTTTTTGTTGTATACAACTTCCAAGTGGCCAGATCGCTGCATAAGAAAGCATACCCCTCACAACCGGGCGTCGATTCAGAAGACTTTTAAATTTCACCAACATTTTTTTTTTTTTTTTTTTTTGTTTTGTTTTAAAATTTTACTTTTTTTAAGCCATTTTGAATTATAATTTTGAAGTAGAGAAACTGAAAGGAAAAAAACGGTTTAAATAAAAAAGTTGTAAGTTAGTCAATGTGGTTGAAGCAATTGATTGATCACAGACAAATAAAAATTTCACTGATCGAATTCACCACTCTGTGCCCAGCCAGTGTATTTGACTCATAAATTTTTTTTTCCCTTGACTCATGAGCTTTGAACAGGAACTCCATGATCGAAAATTTTTTTTACTTCATAGGAAGCAGAATATGTCAATCAAAAAGAAATCTTGGTGCTCTAAATTTGTATCATGTTCTTGGATATAATTTTTTAAAAAATTTTTTAGTGCTTTTGAAACTAAAAGTTTGGGGAAAGCTCAAAGCACTTAAAAGCTACATTCACTTTTCATGGGGAATCAAAGTAGGTATCTGGTCCGTTAAATTTGAACTTGCAAAGTGATCATAAAAAGGCTCAGAGGGCAAAACAAGCAATGGTGAGTCCTTAAAATTTTCACAAGGAAGTGCTTTTTCTATGTTCTTATACCTTATCAGTTTTTCGAGCTTTGACCTAGAGCTTTGGAATAAAGTTCAGGAAATTAAAAAAAATTTTTTTACAGAAAATTTAAACCGTGGTCGAGACTTTAGGGAGACATCTTTTTGAGTTTAGGTATATTTAAGTACGTTCTCTCAATTGCTATATTATGAAATAAGTAACAAACGTTTATAACAAATTTAAAAAAGAAAGGGAAAAAAAAACCGTTGACCCAGCGCCGAAACCTTTTTCAAAAGTTGGCAGCCATTTTCTTTCAAATATTTTTCTGGCGTTTGTTTTTAAGTTGCAAGTAAAATGATTCAAGATAAATTGCGTGAAAATTATATTTTCTATTCGTTTCAAATTTGACAGTTCCATAAACTGAACGCTGGAAGCTCTAGTTTCTGACGTGAAAAAGTGAAAAGTTTCCTCATTGCCGTCATTTTTTGGCGACTCCCGTCATTTTCTGTTACTGAAATAAAACTTATTCAGTCATACTTATGTCTTCCCCTATCAAAAACAGACAGCTTAATACATTTTATATCCTAGCGATTTAAAAATCTTTTGCAATATTTACGTGAAGTTCAAAGTGCGGTTAGACCCCAACAAACAAAAACCAACACACTGTAAATTCAAATGAATATTAAAGTTTTTGACGTATAAAGTCTGACATTACCTTATAATTTAATCATCCTTTTTTTAAATATTTATCGTGAAAAAAGATATCGTCGTCCTCGTCATTGTAAAAATTTTCGTTATATCATCTGCTCAAACTCATAATGTGTTCAAATGAAATCAGCTGCGTTTATAGGTCAATGCCGATTGGAAGTTCGCGGGTTCGCCGCTAGAGGACAGGTGCGGCGCTTTTGCTAACGGCAACGATCTTTTTTTGCTGGGGTTTAGTAGAGTGTGTTTAAAAAAACCGTTGCAAATTCGAAAAAGAGATTTTTTTCTTTTTAAAATTTCCAAGTTTTTGATCGATTTTTCCTAATCGATAGACATGTTGATGGTTTTAATGAGAATTAAATGAATTTCGGTTCGGATAAGCATTTTATGAAGCTTAAGCTAATTATTGTTTGGATTTTTATTTATTTTCTCGAACGTCCGCCAGATGCCAGGAAAAGGTCATGAATGATATACAGCTACAGCACGAGAAGTAGGTCAATAGTTGAAAGCTTTCGTTTTCTCTTATTAGGGCAGGGCCGGTGTTGTTTTTTGTTTACCAAAATGTTGAAACGGTGGAGCTGTCATTTGACGGAATAGCATTCAAATCCTGGTAAAATTTTTTGCAAATCAAACAAATCAATACAGCTCATTCTACCTTCATAATTTTTTTTCTTTTCTTTTCAGATTAAAGAACAGGATCATATTTTATGTGATATAAGTGCCAAAATAATAATCCTCAAAAAATGGCTGACAAATCAGAACTTTTGGAAATGGCAAAAGCCTTATATCAGTTCAAAGCAACAATAGCCAAAACACTGTCTTTCAGGGATGGAGAACACTTCCTGATATACCAGACATCAACTAAACAAAGAAACTGGTGGCAAGTTATAAACAACAAAGCACAAGTAGGATATGTCCCTTCAAATTATGTTGTATCTGTCCAAGTAGCTCCAAATATTGTAATGAAATTCATCGAAGAATGTGTATCCGCTCTGAGGAAAGAAAGTGACAAAGCTGGAGGAGTTCTGTCAAATGACCGTCACGAATTACTTTTAAAACTGATTGAAAGGAGAGATAAATTAGAAAGGAATTTAGAAGCTATTCAAGAGGCTCCTGCACCCCCTGATTTTATGGGCAGCCCAACATCGTGTAGTTCAGCTTCCAGAATCTCCCCTCCTTTAATTTTTAGTCAGCCTGTGCGACCTGCACAAAGCGCTCCAGTCGTTTGCGATACCAAAGAGGATATTCTCATAGTCGAAAAGATAGTGGAAAGGTTTGAAAAAAACGAAAGGAAAACCCCGGAAAAACCGAAAAAACCGGAAAAAATTATTATTACTCAAAAACCTGCAGTACCTCCGAAAAACGAAATTAAAGTGGAGAAACCCGAAAAAACTCCATCGCACGGGAAAAGTGAAAAACATGAAAAACACGAAAGGGCAGAGAAACACGATAAAGTTGAAAAAGTCGAAAAATTCGAAAAATTGGATAAATTTGGAAGTCCTGAACCGAAGAAAGTCGTCTCGGAAATTAAAGGGCAAGTTGGCCCTTCGTTAGCCGAAGCAAGGAAAAGCATCACAAGTATTTCTAGTGAAATAGAAGAAATTCGTAATTTCAGTAGGAGAAATTCTAGTCACGACAATGAAGTCATTAACGAGGAGACTGTATATCATTTAGTGGAGCAGGTAAATTCCTTTAAAATTTTAAGTCCATTTAATTTTTGTGTTATATGATTAATTTTTTTTCTTTTTTGTTTTTTTTTAGGTTCGCTGCCACACGGAATTAAGCCACGATCGGTCCCGAATAGCAGTTGCCGTAGTTTTATCCGATTTAGAAAGATTCATGCCTCATTCCGCAATATTAAAAAAAATGCTTCTACTTTTACAAGGTCCAATAAACGTACCGCAGCTCATGATCGAACACACCCACGACGCAAAACGCTTAAAAGTCATTTTCAGCGAATTGACATCCTGCAAAGATGACGCACAGCAGAGAAGCTGGATGCTTCACGAGGACGAAGATATTATTATCGACTACATAAAGGAATTGACGTCTATACTGGTGAGTAAGAGATATCTGTAAATTATTCTATAAATAAACTGGAATTTATGCATTTTTTTTTTTTTAGATGAATGCGGATGCTAGTATATGTCGCCATGTAATATCAAACGACCAATATGCAGGAGTTGTAGCCCTCGCTCAATATTACCAAATGGAAGTTCGTTGGAGTATAAGGCAACCGTTACTTCAAGCTCTTGGGGTTTTGTGCAGCTTGGACCGAGCCATCATTAGCATCTTCCTCACTAGCGTTCTTCCTATGGAATTAGCCAGGGATATGAAGTCTAACCCGAGGAACATTCCAAAACTTAATTACTCAGCTCTTCTTCTTACCATGATATTTTCAATGGGAGAGCCCATGCCAATTACTCATTTAGGTACTGCAATAATTTGCTTCGATTTTTCGTTAAAAATATATATGTCTAAATATGTTCATTAATTTTTAATTTTTTTGTGTTTTTTTTTTTTTTTGTTTTTTGAGCTTAATGTTTTTAAGGGGAAACAAATTAATTGAGACTCTGTTACTTGGAGAGGAGGTAGAGTTAAAAATGTCTTCAGTTTTGCTTATTTGTACAGCCTCTTGGCGTTAGTGGCAATAATTTAACATGTTAAAACTTGATTGGGTTGTGAAAGATAAAATTTTTGCTTAAAATTTTCGTTAAAAAAAAAGCTTTTATAGAGTTAGGACTAAAATTTTGATGATCCAACAAATCTTAATTTTTTATTATCGAAGAAGGGGGAGTGCTTTACACATATTATATAAAAATATTTGGAGGAACTGAATTAGTATAGAAATTATTTTGAAATGCTTATGTAATATTTGTACAACTCCTTGGTGGGAGGAGAGAGAGTGGCATAACGTTCTAAAAAAAATTTCCAAACCTTATAACTTAAAAATTTTTCTTAAAATATTTTTTTTTTCTTTTTTCAGAATACTTAGGCTTGGATTTTATTAGTTTCATCTTAGACCTAATAGAAGATCCACCTGATACGGACGCGGAGGACCAAATCCCAGACTTGTTCGTGACGCTTATCCTGTCCTACAACCTCCAGTTCAATTCGGTTAACGATAACGTTCTAATCAAGGCAATATCCGAACGATCGGTTGCGAAAACTTTCACGGAAAAAATTTTGTTACTCCTAAACCGTGAAGGTAGGTGCTGGTAGGTTAGGTTAGGTTAAGTTAGTTAGGTTAGGTTAGGTTAGGTTAGGTTAGGTTAGGTGCGCTATGACAAATTATTAATTTTTTTTTTTTCCAGATGATCCCGTACGAATATTCGACCACGAGCCAGCTCCCCTTCATTCCGTTTTGAAGTTATTCGTAGATTTATTCAGCAATACATCCGCGGCTAATTTGTTTTACACCAACGACGTCAAAGTATTGATCGACATTATCGTTCGACAGCTTGCGGATATTTCACCGGGGGACCCTAGGCGGCATCAATATTTGCAGCTTTGCAGAGTCGTCATGAGGAATTCCGGATATTCGGATCATCATCATCGAAAGGACGATTTGCTTAAATCTTTTACACGGATTTTCTGCGAGGAAACAGAAGTCAGCCTGAGAGATCAGCAGTTAGTCAGGGAAATAAGCAACGAGTTTCCCCAGTATTTCAAATCTTAAAAAAAAAAATTATTGTCATTTTGTTACCTGAACGAATTTTTTTTTGCCCGAGCTTTGATGTAAATCACGTTTTACTTCGTCAGGGGAGATTTAGTATGACGTTTAACACTTTTCAATAATCCTCACTTTTAATCTCTTGTTCCACTTTATTGTTTCGCCTTTTTTTTTAGTTCATGTTTCAATGTAAATTTAAATTTTAAATGTAAAAAAAAAGGAAAAAAAAAAACGACCAATTTTTTAAAAAAAGTGGGCACCTATTATTTTTACAAAAGCGCTTGCTGCTTGCTCGAAATTACGAAAAAAAAAAATATTATTCCAGATAACACCATCGTTTGATGATATGTGAATAATTAAATTCAAAGGTTTTAAAAGTTGTAAAAATTCAGCACTATTTTCGCAGTAGTGACATTCAAATATAACGATCTTTGCTTTGATGGTAGATGGAAAAGGAAGTTGCTGATGTAGAAATGCTGATATCATTTTCAATAGTAGAGTAGAGGTTGAATTTTTTCCACGATTTGGTCCTGACTCCTTTGAATGATTATCAACGTCAAGGATGGTGTTTTTTCGGATATTTTTTTTAAAACTTTCCATTTGTATTTGATTTTATTTAAAAGAAATAACATGACGAATAGGTTGTGAAACAACTTCCTTTATTTTAACGTCCGTTATTTGAATTAATTTTCGAAAAAAAAAAGTTAGCTATAAATTTGAATTCTGTGATTTTTTTTGATGTTTATATTTTTGATGTTTATTTATCTTTACGTAAGAAAACAAAATCTATTTATTTATTCATAGATTTTTTTTTTTTTTTTTTTTTTTTTTTTTGAAGAATAGTTAATGTTCATGTGTATAAAAAAGTAGAAAAAAGAAAGTTCAGTAGTTTTTAAAATAGAATCCGCCTGATGCTCTCTACAAAAAAAAAATCTATAGTCTTGTTTTTGCTTATTTTTACGTTAAAAATTCAAAAAAAAGATGAGAAAAAGTGAACTATGGAATAAGAATCGGCGGGTTCCTGTGGAACCTCGGAGGAACCTCGGAGCGAGATGCACACGGCACCACCGTTATTTAAAAAGTGCTGCCTGGTGCATACCGCTAAATCCAGGCAATCCCAGTCTCAAAATGAATTGTTGTCCATTAAAGCATCGTTATAATGTTTTAATTGTAGTTAATTTTTGGCTCCATGTTAATAACGGAAAAAGAATGAAAGTGTCTATATTTAATTAAATCATTTATTATTATATTTTTTGATTATGTCGGGAAACGTTCATCGCCTATTTAAAACAAGTAATTAAGAGGAGGCTTCACGGAATACCGGAAGGAATGGTTATTTTGCCTAACAGTCGATTTCTGGGGGAAAAATTCAAATTTTAGGTATCTAATGAACTCCTTTGACTTTTGTTTTTTGTATTTTTGATACAAGTTTCAATTTGCTCCAGGAAAATGCTTTTAAAAGGTGAAAATGCTGTTAGCTTCTGCAAAATACATAAATAAATAAATACGGACCAAGAAACAAAATCAAAGTTTTTCGACAGCAGTTTTTTTTTTTTAATCAGTTTCTCGCCGCCCATACATTCCAGACAAGTTGAAACCTATGCTGAAAATTCCAGGATGTACGGAGTTTCTTTATATACCTAAAATTTGGATTTTTTTCAGCGTAAATCGAGTATTAGACAAAACAGTCATTCCTCCCGGTATTCAGTGGAGCCTTTTCTTAAGAGATGTTTTTAAAAAAATAGATATATTTTTAAATAAGTTTTCTAGACGGTGAACTAATTTATAAGTTACCATGTTCATAATTATAGCATGCTCTAGATTAAAAAATTATATTACTATAAAAAGAGTCAAAACAGTTGAAATAATAAAATATATTAAATTGTATTTAATAAAGATGTATTCATTTTCTTATTAATTTAACTAACCAAAAAGATTTAACTATACCATTTGAATCGTTAATTTGAAAAAGGGGACATGGCGCACAAGGTAAACAAAGGACAAGTCCCCTTTTTCAAATTAACGATTCATTTAGCTACACCAATTTAACTACACCACAAGGATTAATATAAATTTAAGACTAACCAAAAGGATAAAAACCTTCACTGTTTGAGTATAAAAAAAAAATTGAGAAAAAGAACGAACGTAATTGGTCCGAATTATTCGTTCTTTCGATTTTTCAATTGGTCCAAGTTGCAAAATTATCATTGGGACAGTTGCAAAAGATTGGGACAGTTGAAAAAGATTGGGACAGTTGCAAAAGTTTCATTGGGACAGTTGCAAAAGCCTCATTGGGACAGTTGCAAAAGATGCAACACTTTGTTACACCTCTTTTTGTGCAACACTTTGTTGTACACATTTTTGTTGCACACATTTTTGTGCAACACTTTGTTGCACACATTTTTGTTGCACACATTTTTGTGCTACACTTTGTTGCACACAGTTTTGTGCAACACTTTGTTGCAAACATTTTTGTATCACACATTTTTGTGCAACACTTTGTTGCACACATTTTTGTTGCACACGTTTTTGTGCTACACTGTTGCACAAATTTTTGTGCAAAACTTTGTTGCACACGTTTTTGTGCAACACTTTGTTGCACACATTTTTGTTGCATACGTTTCTGTGCAACACTTTAGTGCACACATTCTAGTGCAACGCACACATTTTTGTGCAAAACTTTGTTGCACACATTTTTGTGCAACAGTTTGTTGCACACAATTTTGTTGCACACATTTTTGTGCAACACTTTGTTGCACACATTTTTGTGCAACAGTTTGTTGCACACAATTTTGTTGCACACATTTTTGTGCAACACTTTGTTGCACACATTTTTGTGCGACACTTTGTTGCACACATTTTTGTTGCACATGTTTTGGTGCAACACTTTGTTGAACACGTATTTGTGCAACACTTTGTTGCACACATTTCTGTGCAACACTTTGTTTCACTCATTTTTGTACAACACTTGGTTGTACACATTTTCTACATCACTTAATTTAACACTTTTTTGTTGCACTCATTTTTGTGCAAAACTTTGTTGCACACATTTTTGTGCAACAGTTTGTTGCACACATTTTTGTTGCACACATTATTGTGCATAACTTTGTTGCACACGATTTTATTGCACACGTTTACGAACAACACTTTGCTGTACACAATTTTGATGCACAAAAACGTGTGCAACAAAATTGTGTCCAACAAAGTGTTGATCGAAAACGTGTGCAACAAAGTGTTGCACAAAAACGTGTGCAACAAATAGCTGTGGAACAAAGTGTTGCACAAAAACGTGTGCAACAAATAGATGTGGAACAAAGTGTTGCACAATAACGTGTGCAAAAAAGTATAGCACAAAAATGTGTTCAACAAAGTGTTGCACAAAATTAATGTGCAACAAAGTGTTGAACAAAAATGTGTGCAACAAAGTGTTGCACAGAAACGTATGCAACAAAAATGTGTGCAACAAAGTGTTGCACAAAAACGTGTGCAACAAAAATGTGTGCAACAAAGTGTTGCACAAAAATGTGTGCAACAAAGTTTTGCACAAAAATGTGTGCAACAAGGTTTCCCACAAAAATGTGTGCAACAAAGATTTGCACAAAAATGTGTGCAACAAAATATTGCACAAAAACGTGTGCAACAAAGTGTTGCACAAAAACGTGTGCAACAAAGTATAGCACAAAAATGTATTCAACAAAGTGTTGCACAAAAATGTGTGCAACAAAAATGATTGCAACAAAAATCTGTTGATCAAAGTGTTGTACAATAACGTGTGCAACAAAGTATAGCACAAAAATGTGTTCAACAAAGTGTTGCACAAAATTATTGTGCAACAAAGTGTTGAACAAAAATGTGTGCAACAAAGTGTTGCACAGAAACGTATGCAACAAAAATGTGTGCAACAAAGTGTTGCACAAAAACGTGTGCAACAAAAATGTGTGCAACAAAGTGTTGCACAAAAATGTGTGCAACAAAGTTTTGCACAAAAATGTGTGCAACAAGGTTTCCCACAAAAATGTGTGCAACAAAGATTTGCACAAAAATGTGTGCAACAAAATATTGCACAAAAACGTGTGCAACAAAGTGTTGCACAAAAACGTGTGCAACAAAGTATAGCACAAAAATGTATTCAACAAAGTGTTGCACAAAAATGTGTGCAACAAAAATGATTGCAACAAAAATCTGTTGATCAAAGTGTTGTACAAAATGTGTGCAAAAAGGTGTTGCACATAAATGTGTGCAAAAACAATTTGTGCAACAATAATGTGTGCAACAAAGTGTTGAACAAACTGTTGGACCAAAATGAGTGAAACAAAATGTTGCACAAAATTGTGTGCAACAAAGTGTTGCACAAAATTGTGTGCAACAAATAGTTGCACAATAATGTGCAACAAAGTGTTGCACAAAAATGTGCAACAAAGTGTTGCACAAAAACGTATGCAACAAAGTGTTGCACAAAAACGTGTGCAACAAAGTATAGCACAAAAATGTGTGCTACAAGGTTTTGCACAAAAATCTGTGCAACAAAGTGTTGCACAAAAATTTGTGCAACAAAGTGTTGCACTAAAAGGTGTGCAACAAAGTGTTGCACAAAATTTGCGTGCAACAGTGTTGGACAAAAATGAGTGAAACAAAGTGTTGCACAAAAATGTGCAACAAAGTGTTGCACACAAACGTGTGCAACAAAAATGAATCCAACAAAAATAAGTTGAACAAAGTGTTGTTCAAAATGTGTGCAAAAAAGTGTTGCACATAAATGCGTGCAACAAAAATGTGTGCAACAAAGTGTTGAACAAACTGTTGTACCAAAATGAGTGAAACAAAGTATTGCACAGAAATGTGTGCAACAAAGTGTTGCACAGAAATGTGTGCAACAAAGTGTTGGACAAAAACGTGTATACAAAGTGTTGCACAAAAACGTGTGCAACAAAGTATAGCACAAAAATGTGTGCTACAAGGTTTTGCACAAAAATCTGTGCAACAAAGTGTTGCACAAAATTGTGTTCAACAAAGTGTTGCACAAAAATGTGTTCAACAAAGTGTTGCACAAAAATGTGTTCAACAAAGTGTTGCACAAAAATGTGTTCAACAAAGTGTTGCACAAAAATGTGTGCAACAAAGTTTTCACAAAAATGTGTGCAACAAAACTGAGTGGAACAAAGTGTTGCACAAAACTGTGCAACAAAGTGTTTCACAAAATTTGTGTGCAAAAAAGTGTTGAACAAAAATGTGTGCAACAAAGTATTGCACGGAAACGTGTGCAACAAAAATGTGTGCAACAAAGTTTTGCTCAAAAATGTGTGCAACAAAGTTTTGCTCAAAAATGTGTGCAACAAAGTGTTGCACAAACATGTGTGCAACAAAGTTTTGCACAAAAGCGTGTTGCATAAAAATGTGTGCAACAAAGTGTTGCACAAAAACGTGTGCAACAAAATTGTGTGCAACAAATATGTCTGCAACAAAGTGTTGCCCAAAAACGTGTGCAACAAGGTGTTGCACAAAAACGTGTGCAACGAAATCGTGTGCAACAAAGTATAGCACAAAAATGTGTGCAACAAAGAGTTGCACAAAGATGTGTGCAACAGTGTTGCAAAAAACGTTTGCAACAAAAATGTGTACAACAAAGTGATGCACAAAAGTGTTGCAAAATTGTGTGCAACTTTGTTGCACAAAAATGTGTGCGACAAAGTCTTGCACAAAAATTTGTGCAACAAAGTGTTGCACAAAAATGTGTGCAACAAAAATGTGTACAACAAAGTGTTGCACCAAAATGTGAGCAACAAAAATGTGTGCAACAAAGTGTTGCACAAAAATGTGTGGAACAAAGTGTAGCACAAAAATGTGTGCAACAAAAATGTGTGTAACAAAGTGTTGCACAAAAATTTGTGCAACAAAGTGTAGCACATAAATGTGAGCAAAAAAAATGTGTGCAACAAAGTGTAGCACATAAATGTGTGCGAAAAAAATGTGTGCAAAAAAAATGTGTGCAAAAAAAATGTGTGCAACAAAAATGTGTGCAACAGTGTTGAACAAAGTGTTGTACAAAAATGTGTGGAACAAAGTGTTGCACAAAAACGTGTGCAACAAAGTGTTGCACAAAAAGGTGTGCAACAAAGTGTTGCACTAAAAGGTGTGCAACAAAGTGTTGCACAAAATTTGTGCGCAACAGTGTTGAACAAAAATGTGTGCAACAAAATGTTGGACAAAAATGTGTGCAACAAAGTGTTGCACAAAAAGTATGCAACAAAGTGTTGCACAAAAGCGTGTGCAACAAAGTGTTGCACAAAAATGTGTGCAACAAAGTGTTGCACAAAGTGCTACAAAAATGTGCGTAACAAAGTGTTGCACAAAAATGTGGGGAACAAAGTGTTGCACAAAAATGAGTTCAATAAAATGGAGTGCAACAAAGTGTTGCAATTGTCGAGGTGTTGGGGCCAGGTCAAATCCCGGAAATAATTTTTCTGGTATTTGATTTAAACGGTTAGCGAAAAATTCGAAACATTTACGAAAAATATTTGCGTTCCTTCAATATTTCAATTTTGGTGAAAATATTTTTACAAAATGCGTTCAAAAATTTGAATTTTTCGAGAAATAATTTTTTTTTTTCCTGGCACGAAAAAACTAAAATTTCCAAAGTTTAAAAAAAATTACTCAAAATTTTCATAAGTCTTCACAGTTAAAATTTCTAACAGTGAAAATATGATTTAAAATTTTCGAAGTTAAAAAAAAAAAATTATTTATCGAAAAATCCTAATTTTTTGACCAAAACAGTCAAAAGACGGTCGCATAGACGTAATCCTACTAAGGGATATGCCCCTTTATCCCAGTATGATTTTTTCTTAAAAGTGCTCTTTTGTAAAAAAAAGCCTCATTCAGACGTATTCACGCAATCATTAGACCATGCTCAGCATGGCCTATCATAATTTTTTATTTATTTATTTATTTATTTATTTATTTATTTATTTATTTATTTTTTTTTTCTTTTTTTTTTTATTTCATTTTTTTTTTTTTTTGTATCAATTGACAGGGATTGCTTTTAATTGGTTAATAACTGTTATAGCAACCTAAATAGAAATATAATAATAATAGGAGTAATAATAAAAGATGCATTAGGCAAGTTGCAAAAGTTGTATTGTGACTGCCAAAGAAATGTTTCAAAAACGTGTTTTTGTCTATATAATGCCCAAAATTCATTATATATTCGCGGATAAAAAACGTCCAAATATTGACCAAAAAATTCGAAATACGTCGAAAAAAAAGATCGTTTATAAAACATCTGCAAAAAATGTCTGAAAATGTCCATAAAATTTCCAAAATACGTCCATATAATCCAAGTACATCCAAAAGAATGTGCATAAAACGTCCAATAAACGTCCATAAAACAGGTCCCAAAATGTCCAAAAACGGTGAAGTTTCATTTTAAAACTTTCATTTCTGTAGTAGTAAACATTAAATCGCCTTAAAAATGCTGTTTAGATTACCGCGTATCCAAATTCTAGAGTACACGGACATCTAATCATTATTTTTACGGCGATGTTTGTTTGCAGTTATTGAGGCGAGTGTGAAGAATTAAAATTAACACTTAAAATCACTTTAAAATTGCTTCAATTTAAAAAACCGTCTCGCTATTTGGGAGCGACGAGCGTTGCAGTAGTAATACATGTATGCGGGGGTTAACAAATGAAAACTTTTACCGTAAAATGCGTCAACTGTTGAGAGAGCGGAAGGAATTGGATTAGCAGAAAAATTTTGAATATGTACTACACAATTAAGTACCGTATATATTGTATAAATATCAAAAACACACACAGATAATATTACACGGAAGGCAAACAATGACTATTGAACCGTGCCGGATATAATTAACGCATCTAAATCATAACCGAATCCGATTGCCTTTTCCTTCAAGTCATCGAAAATGCCTTGATCAAGAGTTGGAACTCGGGATAAGATCCACAGATATTCAAGTCCAGGTTCTCCTACCATGGCCCATTGATAATCGGCATCCTCCAAAGCGATGACCCAATAATCGGCCCAAACGCAAGGGAGTTCGCAAGGAGGAGCGAACGTTACTTTAATCTTGGCCGAAACTTCGGGATCCGGGACGTAAGCCGTCCCGTTTAAAACGTAATTGTTCCCTTCGAATGTGACGCAAGAATTAATCACTTCCAATGTGCCATCGTTTCGTGCGGTGTAACGAGCGGTGACGTTGCCGGAGCAGTTCCTTTGGGGGAACACGGGGAGGCGGGCGATTTCGTTCCAGGTACCTAGGTAGCGGGACAAATCGAAGTTGGGTACTACAGTAATGTTCTCCGCGGCGATGGTGGACGCCAACACAGATAACACCAAAATGAACCAAACTAAATTGAAAAAATAAATTAATGTAAGCTTATCGATTTTTTGAATAAAGTTTTAAATTCTTACGATTTCGGGAAGCTTCCATTGTAGTTGAATCCAATATACCAATATCTTGAGCGAAACGCTTCGAATGAAACTATGTTAAGAAATGTAATCCATTTATAGTATTGACGAAAAAACGATTCAGATATACAGATACAGATTAAGATCTTTTAATGTCGGAAAAAATGCGGATTTCTAGCCAAAAGTCTCGTGATAAAAAGTTATGTAAAAGAACTTCTAAGAACAAAACGTTTGTGTTATGTAAGAAATTAATTCAGTCGTGGTCGTAAGCTTTGTACTTCAGACTGACCTTTGCTGGGCTGGCACTCGATATAAATTTTCTCTAAGTAGTCATTAAGTTTAGCATAAGTCATTAGAAGTCGATATTTTTGAACCAATTTTAAAAATTATATTTTAGCTTTAAAAACACACTAATTTCAGACCCGGTATCAATATCATAATTAATGAATTTTTGAAAATTAATTTCTAAAAAAAATTGTCTAAATATTTACTCGCTCAACCTTCGGTCTTGCTCAGTATAAAAGGTACAAAATTTGTATTGGAAAACGGATAGAGCAACACCTTCGAACCTACACTGACAAATAACTCCGATAAAAGCGCGGTTATTTGCAAAACTATAAAATTTCCTGGTTTTGTTCTTTAAAAACTATTAATTTTTAATTTTCCAACTATTAATTTTTCTTTTCTAAATATCGTTTCCCCAACTAATTTGATTTTCTGCAATTAGTCAATAGTTTGGATTTTTTCCCCAATACCTCAGGGAACGTTCAAGTATTTCGTAAGACTTTTTTTGGGGTCTTTGGACCCCCTTCCCGCCTTCGTAAGAACTTTTTTAACGCCAATTTTAAATTGGAGTAATATTTCTCTTAAATCTAGATTTATAGTTCATACCCATATCCCTAAAGATGACTGCAATTAGCACAAAATCTCATCAAAAAATAATTTTTATTTCTTAAAATTTTTTGAAAAAAGTTTTCAATTTTTCTACTTTAGACATTCGAAAAAAAATCAAAACAACTTAATTTTATGAAATAAAAAAAAACTGAACAATAAGTTATAATGGAAATTCTTACGTAAGATTTGCCCAACATCCCCCCTCCCCCAACTAAGAAATCGTAAGAATTTGAGAACACCCTCCACACACTTTCACGTAATACTTGAACGCTCCCTTGGCCAAAAAAATTGTTTCGTTCGTATTAAATTTGGTATATACTTTTGAAATTTTGGTCTCAAATTTCTCTCAATTAGTCCATTAACATAATAGGAACCTTTCAACCAAAAGTTCATTCTTCTCTGAATGCGAAGTTCCATTTAAACTATCATTGGCGACCGTAATGAGAAGTTTTTCCCCTAGCTTCAAAACAAGATTTTGTGAATAAGATGTAACTTCAACATATAGCCAGTTCGGCAGTTCCCCCCCCCCCCCCACGCCCCCTAAAAATCTTTATAAATAAAAGAACCTGTGGAAGTTTCAGTGGTTTTGCCTAATATAATAATGAGAAAAAAATTTAAATTTCGGCATCTAATGAACTTGTTAGACTTGTTCCAACTAAACTTAATTTAATTTAATTTAACTTAACTAACCCTACCCTATTCCACCCTAACCTAACCTAACCTAACCTAACCTAACCTAACCTAACCTAACCTAACCTAACCTAACCTAACCTAACCTAACCTAACCTAACCTAACCTAACCTAACCTAACATAACCTAACCTAACCTAACCTAACCTAACTTAACCCAACCTAACCTAACCTCCACACTAGTAAGCTAAAGTAAGTTTTTTGAAAACACTATCATTCTTTCTTTTTCACGTAAGACTTCAGTCCCAGATTATTTTACGCTTGAGTAAGAATTTACCAGTCCCCCTCTCCTTCCCCTTGTAAACAAAGTAAGATTTCCCAGATCCCCTTCCCACCCTCAACATCAACGTGCTTGCCCAAGATGTGGACGGTCCCTTTAGTGCAGATTTTATTAAAAATAAACTGTTACATTGCATCCAAAAATAATGTTTTCTTGTGATCTTGTTCCTACATTCAAGTAAATTCAAACTCGGAAAATGAAATCAAACATTTTCGGCCGCAAATTTTTTTGAAATTATTGCCCAATCATGTGCCAAAAGTAAGGAAATCTCTAAAACCATCATTACGCATAATTTCCTGCAAAATTAAAATTTTTTTCCGGATTTAGCCAGCACCGATGATATCATACGGAATTAATCGCCGATAGTGATAAAAAAATTTAACAAAAGATTATTGCGATTGCAGACAGCAGATTCATTGAAGATGTTAAAATAAACCGAGTTATCGGTGACGCATTCTGCATTCGTAAATAGTATAATCAAAAATATTATATAACAGATATTGTTATGTGCACGAGATCGATGATATCAATCACGGAAAAAAGATCTGTCGAAAAAAATACGACGTGACTCCAAGCAAAAAAAAATGCGTAAGAGAAATTTTGGGTGAGGTCACGCCGTCTTCAGAAAAGGTAAATCTCCGCAAAATGCTGTCTCCTGAAAACCAGTAAAACCTCTTTGTGCGACTACTGCTCTAAACGACTAGAGACCCTATATAATACACTAACGAATTCACCGGTCTGATTGGTTAGTAGAAGCCAAAATGGAGCGCCATATTGGAAATTTAATGAAAATTTGAAAATTTCTCAGCATTACCAATATATGAAATTTAAATTTAAATCTTTTCCACCGTTTTCGCAATCGGGGGGGGGGGGGGTCAAGGGGGCTGCCATGGACACTACCAATAGGATTTCGACTTATTGGGCAGAAAACAAATGGCGGACCCTCCCTCCACACCCCTCGTCCGCAATGCGAAACTCATGGTTAACACAGGGTGTATTCGGGGAGCTCAGCAAAACCGGCTCCAGCCGTCTTGAACCGCCCATGACCGGTTTTTGCCACGGCGAAAAATGGATACAACAACTTTTTGCCGTGGCAAATACCGGTCATGGAAGGTTCAAGACGGCTGGAGCCGGTTTTGCCGAGCTCCCCGAATACACCCATTGAATGCCTTGAAAGAGCTAAAATCACTGTACCGCCTATTCATAACTTACGAATCACACAGACGCGTAGTCTGTTTGTTTGTCCCTTTTAATCCCAGAATGCTCTGCGCGAATTTCACTGCCGAAATCGTCTGTAAATAAATCTACGTTACTGTGGTAACCAAAATAGCCGTAAAAACTGTTTTATTTTTTGTGAATTACTCTTCAGTAATCTTTTCGAACGAAATCCGATCATCACTTAATTTCATCGTCCCTGGTCCGCCTCACGATCCGCAAAATAATAACAAAAAGGAGGAACTGTAAGGATCACCCATGCAAGCACGAATATTATGAAATTTCGCAGATCAGCTCAGCTTGTTAATAACAGCGAAAAGCTATGTTTCATTTCAAACCATTTCTCATCAAATTTTTCGGAGGATTAGTCCCTGCAATAATACCACCTATATCTGTTTACGTTTCTTATCGTTTCTGGGGAGAATATGCCGTGGAAGTTGATAGACGATCCTGCTCAAATTCATGTTGGGATACCGTTTTTAAAGGGCCCTACGAATCCGATATCGCTTCTTATAAGCATATGTATTTCAATGCAACTCCCAACACCACCAACATTTGGTTAATTGTCGTTTTGGGAATATTACTGCTCTACGAATCTTGTAAATATGAGTTAAAACTTTTAGTCGAAAAAAGGCTCAGATTTTTAATGCTAACATTATTTTTATCTTCCCTTTTTTCCCACTGTTATGCCTGGTGGATGTTTATTAATTACTGGAATGATGATTATTACCGTCAGTGGAATCATCAGATGTTTTTCACGATCACCGAGGTGATATCGACTGCCGTCGTTTTGCATTTATCGGATTGTCAAAATCAGATTTATGCAAAAAAAATTTTGATTGTAGTATCGATAGCTTTAATTCATATATTAGCCGGGGGATTTGATCAGTTTGTGACTAATGTAATTTTGGGAAAGGG
The DNA here is from genome assembly GCA_037577465.1 of Liposcelis bostrychophila. Taxonomy (NCBI): domain Eukaryota; kingdom Metazoa; phylum Arthropoda; class Insecta; order Psocodea; family Liposcelididae; genus Liposcelis; species Liposcelis bostrychophila. The sequence goes on from CM075211.1 coordinate 6,682,231, forward strand.
TCAAGCCCATCAAGTGTTGAGAGATATTGGTTTAATGATACCTGACATATTGCATTTTGTGTTGCCATTAGTCGAATTAGCTAAGCATAGAAAACAGAATGATTATTTATTGGGCTGCACATCGTTGGAAAAAGATGCAACTTTTATTATAATATTAGTTACTATAGGTTTTTCAGTTAGTTATTTTTTATAAAAATCAATAATTTGTGTGTCAAGTATATATACATTTTGTTAACACACTGAAAAATGTGTTTGGAAAAAATAACTGTTATAAAACTTTGATCTCTAAATCAGTTTATGATCCACAAAACAACGTGCTTTAAGTACAAAATTTTAACATTTATATATATTTCTTGAAAAAGTCTTCAAATTATTAAGCAAAATATATACCTGTAGTTTAGTTAATTGTCTCACTTGTAATTATTAATTGTTTTTTTTTGTTTCATAATTGTTTCACTTGTAATTATTGTAACAACCTGATAAATTGTTTTTCCATAATGTCACACTTTGTTCACTCTTAAAATTCTTAGAACTGCTGCGTTTAATGTATAATGTTTATTTATTAAAGTGCGTTAAGTATTAATTTACGTTTCTTTAGCTTTACTGATGACAATCCAGAAGGCAATAATATACAAATTAAAGGCTGCTGTGTTTTGCATGGATTTAAAATACGTTGGAGAATCCCCTAATTTAATAATTGTATTCTGTTACTGATTTTATTTTAAATTTTCATTTGAATTAAAAAAATTTATGTCTTAAAATAAAAGTCTTCTTTTTACGCTTTTTTGGCTTAAGAAAATTTTAAGTTTTTTTAAATTAGTAAGCTTTAAACGATTCTAATTTCTTTTTGGTATCATTATTGATATTAATGATTTATGGAAGTTGAAATTTGGCAAAAGCATAAATGGCTGATGCGCTGCATGGTCGCTGCTTGGCTTCTTTAATTTTGAGGTATTAAAATTAGTTATAAGAGATTAAAATGGCTTTTTTTTAATGTATTTCTTGAATGTTGCTTAATTATTTAAGTCTAGTTGTCACTTAAAAGCAACCTTCACCTCATTCGAACACTCATTACTTGAATGACACTGACAACAAAACCAAACTGGCACCTAAATCCAACTGGGCTCTAAATGGCGCTGATACCTAAATCGAAATTAGAAATAACTCGAACTGACACCAAAACCCAACTAGTATTAAAAACTAGCAGACTTAACTAACTACAGATCAGCCGCCGAGTGTCATAGTGAAAAACATAGTGTGCTCACTTACCCTTCGTCCTTCCATCGTTCCTCCAACATGGCGCTGCTAATCAGTTTGCTTGTAATAATTCGGAACAGTGACGTTTTACGGTTTTAGCCAATGAATCGAAATTCGGAACACTGACGTCACGAATATTGAGCACACTATGGTTTTCATTAGGCCGAGCACACTATGGTTTTCATTAAGCCGAGTGCTCAATATGACACGCATATGACACGTGTCATATATGGTAAAAACCGTAGAACATTGATATTTCTGGACTCTTACCGGAAAAAATGAATATGCGACGAGCTAAAATCCGTCATTCCATCATGCCATCACACATTTTTGCTAAACGGCTCTTCAGTGCAAACGAAATTTTAATGAAAAAAAAACTGAACTAATGATGACATCCCACAGTGAAAACTGTTAGGGACAAACTCTGCCGCATGACACCAGCGCTCGAAGAAATATCCACAATCCATTGGCGCTTATAGGAGAATATTATTAATTCGGCAAAAACCTCCTCGTTGCAACTCTTTGAAGGTTATAACTTAACTGAAATATTAAAAAAAAAAAAATTTTTTCAGATAAATGAAAGAAAAAGTATCGAAATCACAAAAATTTGAATTAATTATTAATAATAATATACGTTGGGTTTACGGAACAAAGATATTTAATGACAGATGGCGCCTTCCTCCTGCTTATGGAATCTGAAAGCGGCCGAGTTCGGAACTACCGCTAGCTACAGTACTCTTTAAAATACTTTAGAGCTTGTCCACCGGGTTTTGTGTCACAAGAGTACCGGGTTTAATGTTTAGCTTACGAAGCCCCTTACCTTAATGACACAAAACCCGGTGGACAAGCCCTTTAGTGTTATTGTCTCTATAAGAAATTAGAATTCTGATTTTTTTTTCTCTATACTTAGCTTATGTCTTCCTCTCAATTTCATTTCAAAATGACGTCACATGAATTCTGCTTATTGTTATTTCTTAAATTTTAAATAGTAAAAGCATTGGTAGCATTGGTTTTCTTTTAAACGAATGTTCATGGTCTGATGGTTCATGGTCTGATGGACCATTGGTCCAATTTGATAATCCTTTTTTTCTGTTACTTGAAGAAATGCTGGTTATTATTAAATCATTGTTGTTACCTGGAAAAGAAATTTTATAAATAAATATCTTTTTTTTTCAATACTAAAAGCAACCAATAATCTTCATACAGAATTATTATCTTCATTCTCTTCATACAGAATGTACCATCATCTTTATCAGTATCAATTGACAGCTGTCCTTCTCTACCAAACTTCAAGCTTTTAAGCATTTAACTTCGTTGTTAAATCTCTATTCAACTTCAAAGTTCATAAAAGTTTTATAGGTCAAGAAAAAAAAAAAATAAATAATAATGCATAAATAAATTCGTTTCAAAACAATGGATTTATTAAAAAAGACAAAATCATTAAAATTACACAACTTAATTAACCGTAGTAAACAATGAGATTATTTAAAGGAATCCATTTTACCTTTGATTGCTTGATTTACTTTCCTTCAAATTTTTATTCATTGCTCCTGGAGATGGTACAGTACTGTTAGCTGGATTCAAAATTTTTTTCATTATTCAGGACAACTTATGGCTAAAATTACTTTAAAAACGATCGTTTTACAATTCGTCAATAACATTAATCATCAATTTCAATTTTTTTTTCTTCGTGTAACACTAAATCATATCTTCCTGTATTTCAAAAATTCAAAATTTCACATTTTTATAACTTTTACTCCGAAACTTATACACATTACACAGAGTTTTCTCCATATGGTAGGGTTACAAAAAAAAAGTATCTATTAATTGTTTTTCTACAAATCGCGTCGAAAAAAAAATAAGAGTATAAAAAACGTTTTTTTAAAAAAAAACTTGACACACTGGTATATAAGAATTAAAACAATTACAGTACAATCTAAAAATGGGTAAACCCTTACAAAAAAAAAATTATAAAATAAAAAAACAATGGAGCATAAACAGCCATGCCCCAAATTAAATTAAATAAAAACCATTAGATTCGGATGCAACATCCTTACTGAGATTTAATTCAAGCTTCGCTTACCATTTTTAACAACTTATCAGACTTTAACTCTGGTCTAGCACTAACACTGTAAAGCTTCTTCGGATCCAAATATTTCTTTTGAACAGTCTGAAAAAAATAAAAAATAAACATTACTTAACTGAAAAACAATGGATGAGAGCTCATGTATCGTCTAGATGCGATAGCTTTGGAGTTTTTATCGATAATATCTTTAGGGCAAAAGCATATGATAGTACCATAAACAGAACTCTCGAAGATTCGCCAGGAAAGTGAAAAAAATAACATGACGGCGAAAAAAATTTTCTTCATTTCAACTTTCGAAAAAAAAATAAATAAATAAATAAATGGCATTAACCTGATATTTGGACTTAGGCGCATTCCAAACTAATTGAGCTAATTTCGAAACTACGGGCTCCAAATGGCTCCATTTATACTGAGAATAGTACTCCAGGGTGGGAGTCCAAAATTCCGTATTCGTGCCTTCGGAAGTTAGGCTGAAAAAAAAAATTATGTTACACATTGATTTAAAAAACATCGTAAAAAAAAAAAATTCTAGCAATCTTTTCTTACAACAAAGAAAGGTACAAAGCAGCAGCTGCGATGAGTGAAGGGGGGATGTGGCACAACTCATAATTAACAAGAGATAAATCGATGAAATATTTCGACAAACAGTAAGTGATTACGTCAACTTTTCCAGCTCGGCCGTAACGCCTTAAAAACTGCGATGGGGAGGGCCGGCCCATTTGAAATTTCAACGATGCAAAAATGACTAACTCCATTTTTAAAATTTGTTCTTTTGTGTAAGTTTTCGCTGATATGTCGACCAAGTCGTCCAAATCTGGAAATAAAAAATTTTTCCCACATTATTTTTTTTTTTTAAACTTCGGTTCTCTAAATAAAACAAAACAAAAAAAAAAAAAGGCCCCCAATAAAATTGAAAACCAATTTTTTTCTTACCTGGAGGATACATCTCTTCGTATTTAGCAGCCAAAAATATGCAGGCCACTCCAACAAGCTGTAATTCAGTCTTAACAATCCCAGGATGATCCTGCATGAATCTGTCCAACAAAGCAATCGCGAGTTGAATCGTTTCGTTTAATAATTTAAACGATTGCTGAACTTCAAAAAACCAATCAACTAATAAAGATCTCATGTGCTTCGTCATGATATGATCAGGTGTTAAATATTCCTTCCTAATGCTTTGGCTATCTTCCAAATATCGAAGAAAACTGTAAATATCTTTAGCATATAAACCTAACAAAAATTCATTATTCATGTATTCTTCATCCCTATCGATGACATGAACTCCTAATGGAATACTTTCAATTTTTTTTTCTAATTCTAATACTGGCTCCGGTTCAGATATTGGAAGTGGCTTCGGTGCAAAAGGTTTTGCAGTAGATTCTTTAGATTTAAGTTGGGGTTCTGAGGCTTTCACATTAAGTTTACTTGTATCAAGACCATATAAGGAATTTGTGCTTTCTGTTTTCTTTAGGGTTTCTTTTTTGTCTTCTTTTTTAGTCTTTTGAGGTCTTGCTGGTGGTTTGACTGCTGGTTTTTTCTTTGCAACATCATTCTCTTTATCCGTTTTGTTAATTACTGAGCGTCCAGATGTCAACTTTGATGCATTTTCCCTGAAAAGAAAAATGAATTTAGTTTGGAAACAAAAAAAAAAAAAAAAAAAACAAGTCTCTTAAATCTTCCAACAAAAATCCTAAAGAACGGCTGGCTATTGGCATTGTGATATTGGTTTGATAAAATCATGGGATTAAACTTCAATTTGTTTTATGCCAGATACATAAAATGCCTTGTCTACCAAGTTTTTTCTTTAACAATTTATGAAATAAAAAAAAAAAAAAGAAATCATAATTCTCACTTACCTTTGCCTTTCTAATGCACCTTTACCAACTCCAATTGTTACATTTGTAACCTTGTTGTCCATGTTTGACAACACTCTGGCCTTTGACCTCATGACAGGCATCACCGGAGGGGGCATGTTTTGAGTACTTCTTGTGTCCATTAGCCTAGGCATTTTGGCAGTTTATGTAACCTAAAAAAATAAAAAAAATAAAAACATTATTAGGTATTGTTGCACTATTATTCTGAATTTATTTTAGCACCTCTTGAAATGGACATCAACTCTTATTTAAACTGAATAATACCTCAAATTTAACTCATCAAAATTTTTACTCAGAAGCAGAGTTGTAATCTCTATTAAAACTAAAAATCTATTATTAATCTATATTAAACTGAACAGCTGGATTATAATTTTTTTTTTTTTTGAGCATTCGCGGATTTCTCATTCAATTTTAATATATTCGTCCATCTTATGAGAAAGAAATTAACTTTTTCAGAAAAGGACAATGCATTTATATTGTAAATTTTTCCCTTAGAATTTTTTTAGCCGGGTCTGAACACGTTGAAACACGTGAAATCAGAAAATTGTCTATCAAAATTTCGGACTTCCAATTGTTTTGATGTACGTAAGATTAAGAAAACGGTCACATGAATTTTGGATATCTAATTATTTTATATTGTATAAAAATTAAATAAAAACCAGCTGTTCGATTCAACGGTCAAAACGGCATTTAAATGACCAAGCCAACATCCTCATAATAATGATTATTCTCCAGCATCATCAAAAAATATATTAATTTAGCCATGGGGACTCGTCCAAGCATTAATATTTAAAGAAAAAATGCCGTATGTAATTCATTTTCTTACCTTTAAATATTTAAAAATATGTTTACAAGCTCTCAGGCCGAATAAATCCTTTCAACGGTTTGCATTCGTTTCATTCATTTACCGCAAGAAGGCTGCAAACTGCAGCAAAACCGTCTCCATCCACGTTTTTTTGAACCCGACCTCTAACGGTAGCTTCTCAAATTAAATTCATTAACTTACTTTTACACTTTTTTAAAAACTTTAAACTCGTATTTGCAATAAGATGATTAAAAAACCGAATGATATAATGCTATGTTTACAAAAAGTAGAATACTTCATAAGTTTATTATGATTTTCATTGTAAAATTTGCATTACTTCAGCTGAGCTCGTCTCTATCCCCATCAGCGCTCCCTGTGCCGAGTTAAAAAATTATCGGCTGCTTCTCGGAAAAAAAAAAATACCAAGCAAAATGGCGATGTTAAGCCGAAGTTTTTCAATTAATTTATTAAAAGTGAATAGAACAGTCTTGCATAGATGTATATCTACGTCGAAGAAGAATAAAGACGGTCATGTTACTTTAACACCTGAGAGTCTGAAGACGCCGATACCAGACTTTTCAAAGCCACACGAAAACAAAACTTGGATATCTTATGGATTTAGCACCACAGACAAAATCTTTGACCGTCAAAAGTTTCATCTAGGAATGTTTTGCTGTTTTACGGTTTTTATTTGCTGTGGTTTCTTCTTTTTTGCTTATGCTCCTGATACAAACCATGTAGAATGGTCCCACAGAGAAGGCTACATAGTTCTACGAGAAAGGGAATTAGCTGGGAAGAATCCTATTGACCCATGGTATGTTGATCCTGCAACAGTAGAACTACCCACAGATGAAGAATTAGGAGATACTGAAATAATATTGTAAATAATGCAAAAAAACTATCTTTTGATTTGATATCGTGAGCAATGCACTTCTCACATGTAATTAGGTTAGATAAATAAATTTCATTTTTTTCTAATATTATAAACGTCTCTTGAATTTTAATATCTTTTGTTATCCTATACATGATACTAAATAAAAACATAATATTGGCATGAAAAAAATTTAATGAATAGGATATTGCAACTTAAAAAATAAAGTAATAATTGTTTGAACAATTTCAAACAAGAAAAATTTGACTTGAGTTTGCAGTTTAGAACACAATCTAGATATATGTTGTAAACAACTAACAAAACAATTAGCAACTAAAAAAAAAAAATAAGAGAAAATGAAGGGATTTAAAAACTTTTAAACATTTTTAAAAATTAAAAAATCTTATTGCCAATATGAACTGCTGTCTGGTTCTCTAAAAGGCGACTTCCAATTGTTCCTTCTACCCCTTCCGCGAAGGAAAAAGTTCGGGCGATGTTCTTCTGGAAAAAAATTTCAAAGAAAAATGTATGTATATAAGAAATCAAAATGTTAAACATAATGAATATTTTACCATTTGTCTGCACAACTGTCAAATTATTTTGATTTTGGTATCTGGATGTTGATGGCTGGTAACTATTCTGATTAGCAGAAAAATTTCGATTATTGCAAGTGGGATTTCCACGCCCTGGAAGTATCCCACCTCTCCTCCTAAACCTATTTTTTTTTTTGAAAATTTGAAATTAAAAAAATCTCAAATCAAATCTAAAAGTTCTAAGAATGATATATTTACATCGGATTATTCCTATTGTAAGGCCTGTGGGTTACGAAGTTTGTGGTGGTGTTATTATTAATACCACCATCATTATCCTCATTTTCAAGGCAAATTATACTGGAAGGCGAAGGCACGGCAAAATTTCGATTGTTTCTTTCATACAATCGAGGATTTCCATATCTAAAATCCCAAACAAATTTATAATAAAAGAAAAAGAAAAAAAAAAAATTAACAAGGCATGTAAAATTTCTCGTACCTATCAGTCTCGTCATCGGAAACCCAATCCTGTTGGTTGCCATTCTGAAAGGATTCTCGTTCGTCGATGTCTACACATTCAATGGATCTTGATCTAGATCTAAATCTCGACCTTGATCTGGATCTAACTTTTGCACAAATCTGTCTCGGTCTGGATTTTGATCTAGATCTCGTTCGTTGTCTAAAAATCTCCCTCGATATGGATCTGGATCTGGATCTGCTTCTTGTTCTAGACGTAGATTTGGATCTAGATGTACACCTGGAAAAATGAAAACAAAAAAAAAAAAAAAAAAAAAAAAAAAAAATTTAATTAACAAGATCTATTTTATTGCGCCAACTTGAATCCCTTGTTCATCTTACAAAAGTGATACAGATTGTAAAGATCACTGCAAAATTTCTGCAAATTACCTCGATGGTCTGTTTTTATAATTAGCTCGAGTAACCGACCCCCGGTAACCTCTACTGCGATCTCTCGAAGGCCCGCTATGTAAAAAGTGTCGCAGACTTTGGGTTTCGTCATTCGCATATTTCGGCAGATCATTGCTATGAAATCTCTGAGGTGACTTTCTGGAGTTAAAACGATCGAAAAAATGATCCCTGCCTTGACCTGAACGACGATTTTCAGTCTGGAACTTGTTTCCAGAGGAATCATGTCTGCAAAAAAGAAAGAAATTAATTCAGTCTAAATTTGTTTACACAAAAAAATGATATTCATTTATTTTAACAAATCGCTGTCCAGGAATTATATTATTTCATCTCAAAAATATTTTGTATCTACAGTTTGCAAAAGGCTAAAATTGAAGTAGCAAAATATAATTCTGGGGCAGCAATAATAACAGCCAAAAACCCTTTCCGCATGCATTTCCCCTGGAATTTTTTTCGTTTTTACGTTTTGTTCAACATTTATTAACATCAAACAGACCTGCGCTTTGAATATTTACGACTACTTCTACAATATCTATCACTATCACTATCATATTTATAAGCATTAGTCAACCTTAAAAGAGAGGATCCGCTTTTTGGTACGCAAGACATCGCCCTCATTCCCCGGAGCATTCCTCCAGCGTTATTACTGCCTAAATTAGAAGATTCTTCATGCCTGAAAAAAGTAAAATTAAAATAAATAAAGATTTAAAGTGAAAAAACAAAAAAATTTATAAATACATTACCTATGATTTGCTTTGTACTTTAGCTTTTCTTTACGCAACTGCTCTTTTTCCCTTTCAAGTCTTTCCCTTTCCCATTCAAGTTCCTTCCGTATCAAATCATTTTTCTCTCTCATTAATTTTTCTTTTTCTAATCTCAGTTTTTCCCGTTCCCTAAAAATCAAACAAAAGCATATTTTTTTTTTTTTTTTCTCTCTGAAATCAAATGAATATGCAGGAAAAAATTTTCACCTTTCCAATCTCTCCGCTTCATATTTTTGTTTCCTATCTAATGCTAGCAGTTTTTCTTTTTGATTCCTCAATTCTCGAAGTTCTCTCTCCTCTAAATCTCTCTGAAAAATTTAAAAAAAATAAAAATAAAGTGGTAAATAAAGGGGACTTACTTTACTCCCAAAAATATCTGGGAATTGATTTTTTATTCCTGAAAATTTCTGGGAATATATACAGTTTTTTTTTATTATCCCCGAAACGAACCCAGGAAAGAAAATGGCCAGAACGCGAAAATTTTACCAAAAGCGGATAAAGAAAACTTAATTAACAAATTTAAGGCTCAAATCCAACCCGACCCTGCTTCCCAGTTTGTAAATTTTAATCCGCGCAAAATTTACCTTATATTTTACAGCTAAAGGTAAATCTGACTGATGCTTCCGGTCCTCGAAATGCGACCGAGCTCGATAATGTTTACTACTTCTATCCACTGATTTTCGACTAGCATTTTCTACATTTTCCTTTCTCGGCTCAACACTTGGAATTTCTTTTTCTATGATCAAATCATCCTTTTCGCTAGTTTCGACCGTTACCTCCTCTTCCACGTTCGGTCTGCGATTTATATGCGTAACAGAAACGTCGTCATCCTATTAAAAAAAAAAAAAAAAAAGACAAATCAAAAAAAATTATAAAAACTGAAAATTATCTGGCTTGTAAATCACTTGCACAAACTTACGTTAGCATCTGCATGAGAAAATAAATCATTGTCATTTCCTACATCCAAACGAATAAATGACTCGTTGTCATCGTCCGAAACGGCGATTTCAAGGCACTTGTCTATTGTGAAATTCTCCTGAGATTTCGGAGTTGGCAGTACTTCAACTGTTGTATCAATTAATTCCTGAGAATTCTGAGTTTGAACTATTAAATTGCCAGAATTTGAATCGGCGGGATCCGGAGATTTTGGGCTGATTTCTTCGCTGATAATTTCTGGTGATCGCGAAACTTCTTCAACACTCGTCGGATGATTAGAGTCTTCTATAATAATTTCTTCGTTTTCTTCATTTGAAGGCACACTGAAAAAAGGAGAAGAGTTAATTAATTTTTCGGTAAATTATTTAAAATTTTTAAAAATCAAAGCAAACCTTTTTGATGTGTCAGGGACGGTTTCGATCGAATTTTTTTCAGTCTCTTTCTCTTTGTCGGTTTCAGTGTTACACACAATTGGTGTATCACCTCGAAGTAATTCCATTTCAAGAGCTTCGTCAATTTCTGTGCTTCTTCCGCTTATAGTTGAGCTCATATTTAAATTAATTCGTTCGTTATCTTCTTCTATGTCTCTTATTTCATCGTCTTCTCATCTTCAACAACTAAATAAAAAAAAGAATGGTACAATATTATAATGTAATATAATAAGCAAATTATCATTTATTTTTTGCCTAAATATTCAATTCTGCTTTAAATTCAGCTTTGAATTGCAGAATATTTTTTCAAACCAGCAAAGGAACCATTTAATTTTTTTATTGAATTTTTTTAAAAAGTAAATTGAGAAGATTTTACAAGCAGAGCAAAATTTTTAAAAGCGCTCATACAACCAAGCCATACATAGCTCAATTCTACATTTTCATACAATTCGTGGACTCAGATCCTTTTCCTGGTTCTACAATGAGTTCTTTCTTTTTTATATTTGCCTTAAGAAAGATAACGCTAAATCCAGCCACAGGACCTCATGCTATACAGTAAGTTATTAAGCATCAGTTGCTACATAAAAAAACCTTTCAAAATAATAAATAAAAGCAAATATTAAAAACAAATTTAAGCCAGCCATTAAAAACCTGCTTCAAAGCAGACAATTTTCCTCATCCCAAGACATAAATTCTTAGCTGTCATAACCTATGTTTATTACTAAAATTTTCCGAAATCACTGCTATTCATTGGTAAAATTATAATTACCCGTGACAACTTCTACAGGCTCGTCATCACCATCTTTTTCGTGCTGAAAAATAAAACAAATCATATAAGAAAATAAAAATAAGCGTTAACTGGAAATTTTAAAAATTGTTCTGCAAAACAGAAAATAGCTTTGCATACCTTTACATGAAACGAACTGGTTTCCTCATCCCAAATAAAAGTGTTTGAAGTTGTAGTCTCAGATTCTGCTTCTTTCTTGAGATCAGATAATTCTGCCTTTACTTCTTGCTTGACATCCTTCAAAAAAAAAAAAAAAAAAATTAAATCAATAAAATTTTTAAATGGCAAAAATCAAAAAAAAAAAAAAAATACTTACAACTACTTCAGACGAAGGCAATTCTTCAGCCCAAACATTCAAGTGTTCGCTGTTTTGCGTTAACATCCTTAAAAATTTTGTTTCTGAAATATGCGGCGAAACAACACCATTCACCACAAAATTTGAACATTGAGATTCCTTATGACCAACATCTATCTCTTCATCTTTTATATGAAAAACAAATTAAAAACACAAATTTGGTAAGTATTTCATCCATTACCGGACGTGAACAAGAATTTACTATCCCCTAAAACATGCAGCATACTGCTTTTCTATTTGCGCACGCGTGAAAAAGACACTATCGCAATTCAATGTATTGTAAATCACAAACCCCTTTGTGGTAATCAATACCGGTATGCTCAAGACGGCGATACAATTAATGTAATGTAGAAATAATTATCCTAAATAAACTTGTAACTTCATTTATTTAAAACTCACCTGAAAAAATTTCTGCTTTGATATCCATTTTGGATTCAAAATAATTATCCCCTTCGTTTTCATAATCATTTTCTTCCATAATTGGTTCTTCCTTAATTATTGCCTGATTAATATTATTATCCGACTCCTCGTAATCTTCTATTTCGTCGTAATCTTCTATTCCTTCGTATTCTTCAATTTCTATTTCTTCTTCCATTGCTTCTTTGAAATCTTCAATTTCTTCTTCGTTTATTTCCTCATCTAGTCTCTCTTCTTTTATCGGCTTTTGAAAAAAAGTTTGGTAAAGAGTGTTGGTGATGCTGTAAGCATGGAAAATTAAAAAAAATTAAAAAATGGAAAAATCTGGAATAAATTGTAATTGGAATATCACATATTTACCTTCCAGCATAAGCATGGCTTTTCGGGTTTTTAAATTTATCGTTAAAACAATTTGGCAAATTTCCCTTTTTCTGACCAGACTGAAAAAATAAAAAAAATAAAAGAAAATTAATTAAAAATTAAAAAACGACTATGTTTGACATATTCATTCCCTGTTATGAACAGTCGCTGAGATATTCTCAACTTTTTATTGAAATTCCCTTCTCTCATTTAAACAGTGATTAAACAGAAAAAAAGCTAGGTCTTTAGTAGTTCTAAAAAATATTCATAACAAATTGTGGTGATGGAAAAAAAAAAAAAAAGTTGTTTTCTGATGTAAAACTTACCATCCATTTATCATAAGGTGCTTCATTATTGTCAGTTCCAGAACCTCCTAAAACAAAAAAAAATTATTTGGAGTAAAAAACTGTTTTATAATTCAGCAGATCAATTACATTCTAATATGATTTGACCTATTATTAAATTGTATATAAACTTTAACCATAAGTTTTTCAATGTCTACTAGAAAATTATTCAGTCCTGCAGCCTAAAAGCGTGGAGGGACTGTCTCCTAAGGGGGGCTTAACATAATTAACTTTTTAAAACCAAACTAAAGGAAAATACATGGATGAAAAATTTACAGCTCTCAAAGGGAAATGAAATCCTCTGCCTGCATCCCCTTTCTTTGGCTATAGGCAAAAAATTAATACAAGTTCGTAAAATTACTGTAAAAAATGTGACTAATATTTCTATAAATCAATTATTAATTAATTCAAGTATTGGATTAATCTGAATTAATGCTACTTGAATTTATTTTTACAATCAGGTCAATGACTGTCATATGAAATAAATGAAACAAATCGGTCCAAAAACATTATCTGTGTGATCTTGTTAGCTCATTTTTCATATCAAAAAGATACATTTTTCTCTTACATCTTTCTCGTATCATTTCATTATTCTCTAATTTTAAATTGAATTAGACTACACAATTCCCTAATTATTCCATGAACTTCCATAAATATTTAGATAAATGACAAAGACATGTTTCTTTTTTTTTTAGCCAATTGGCAAAATTATAACTGGAATAACAGATTATCTCACCTTACTTAAAACAGCATCAGAAATATCTTACAATTAATTATGCATTTTAATCTTTTATATTTTAATACCATTCATTGAAAATAGTAACCAACTTACCTTTTTCACTTTTTACTTTTCCTAGAGCCTTAGTTAATTTTCTCAGTAGTACTGGCTTGGTACCTTTTGCTGGAATCCCTCTTTTGCAGAGTTCCGTTCTGATTTCGTTTAGCTTTAGTTTAGTTAAGTCCATGTCCATGTTTTTCATATTAATTATAGAGACAGAAATATATTCGCTATTTTCTGCACGTTCTCAGTCACATTTCATACGATTTTATTTCCTTGTTGAATGAATTTTACACAAACAACAAACTCATGAGATTCACATCTCATTGTTGCCAATTCTCGTGTAAACATAACCTAACCTCACACTTCTTTTTTAAAGATCGAAAATATTTGAGGTTTACAAAGTTCACAATAATACGTCCGTGAAATTTCAATTAATTTTCAGGGCTGATTGTAATCTTAAGCTGTGAAACATGCGATGCAGGCTTTTAAAAAGTATAAAATATAAACGAGTTTGACAGTTTACTACTACATACATATGGTCGACATCGACGATAACGCTCCAAATGTATTAAGTCGGAACTAAATTTGCCGTGCAAATATTAATTTTTTTTTTTCATTTATTTCAATTAACAATTATTTTAATTGACATCCTAAAAAAACTTATATACTTTTATTACTTCGTTTCCCCTACGACCGATCGAATTTTGAACTTATTTTTAATCTTTATAAACTTCCCGTCTCCGAAAAAATGGCTGCAAAAATGAGAATAAATTTTGAAAATCTTACTGGAAAATAGTTATATTTTTTGTCTTTAACTATTACAAAGTCTATTTCAATTCATCAGAATCCAAATTAAATAATCGACAAATAAACAGCGCTTTTATTTTATTTCAACAAAACCCGATTTTAAAATAAACAAAAAAAGAAAAAAAATTGCCGGGAAAATAAAATTCTGCAAAACACAAAACTGCACAAGATTAGAAAACAGAAATATACATGATAAGCTTACAAAATCACATGAAACTTTAATTTAATTATTTTGCCTTTTAAATGACCGACGAGTTTTGAAAATAATAAATATCTATTCACATTCATACAAAGAAAAAAAAAAGTGTAATGAATATAGTTTACATAATAAAATAGATGGTATTCAGATGCGCAAAAGCTTTTTTAGTCAATATCTATGATAAAAAAAGAAAATAATACTTTTTTAAGCTAAAAACCGGTCTGATTGCTTTTTCATTCTTTGATGATTCTTTTGTCTGATCTATCTAAAAAAATTATTTTATAATTAATATTCATTGCTGCAATAAAACTTAAAAAAATATTTACCTATTTTGTGAAGTTATATTATACAAAATTGAATTTTTACTGAGTCCCATGCACTCCCATTGGAAAATTATTTTGATCTGTTTGATTGGGATATCCTCCTAATGTGTTATAAGGCATTGTAGCACTTACAGTGATGGGGGGTAGGCCTGGCAAATTAATTGGTGTAGTAAAAGGCATCCCTGGTATAGTAGGTTGATGCACATCTAAAATTAAAAGAAAATCATGTAAACAGTTAGTAATCCCTGAACAATCATGTAACAGTCAACTAACTTGTAGTAGCTATAGTCGTTGCGGTAGTCGGCATAGACGGTAAAGCACCGCTGGAAACTCCTGCAGTTGGCACACCGCTTCTAGGTGGGAAATTGCTAGATTGAACCGTAGTTCCTCCTCCCAAGGTCGTTGGATGAGGCGATTGATTCCAGTTATAACCCCCGTGAGGCAATGATTGACTCAAGCTACTCATTGAATAAGGGTTTACGGGAGATGATAATGATTGTCCACCGGAGGGAGGGGGAGGAGAAGCCGGGGAAAACGATTGCGCTAATGGAGGAGGACCGACAACTGACGTAGGGAAGTTACCGATAGGTGCAGGAATAGCAGGAGCAGAAATGGGAGAGGCGATAGGAGGACTTTGTGCAACAGAAACCGGTGAGGTCCCTGGAGTTTGCACAGCGGATTGAGTTACAACTGACGGTGAAGTTGTAGTTTGTGAAAAGGGCTGGGTCACTGGGGCAAAAGACACAGCAGGCTGTTGATAGTTTGAAGCCCACGATGGTTGTGCTGGGTTTGGAGTTGTGCTTTTTGGTGGTTCTTTAGATATTGATTCTGTTGGAGCATCAAATGGTCCTGTTCTAATAGGGATTCGATGTAAATAACCATATCCTATACCACAACCCAAACTGGAAAAAAATATAAAATGATTAATTATAAAAATGTACAAAAAAAAATATTCAAATTCTATTTACCTTCCTTCACCTCCCCAATTGGATTGAGGTGTAATAGTTACTTCCCTACAGCTGTCTTCAGATGTATTATAGACATAAAGCTTTAATGATCTATTCTCATGTGCTTCAATTAAAGTAAATAGATCTTCAGATTCATGCAATAATGATTCTGCTCCAATGATGTAATCTTCAAAAGGTTTTAAACCTGCAGCTTCAGCTGGTGAAGAAGGATGAACCTCCTATAAAAAGAAAACATTCATTAAAATTCTTGCACATATTTGTTTTTAAAAACAATCGACACTTACCAAAACATGCCAAACATTTTCATTAGCTCCTTCAAATGAGCAAAATCGTATGCTTACTCCTAATAAACCTTGGCCTCCCCATGTTGTACTTGGTACAATCGTCACAGTTCTAACAGATTGTGTTTTACTACTATACACAGTCATTTTTAACTCCTGATCTATCCCCGCTTTCAGTAATTCCTTTAATGTGTCATTGTCCTGATCCTAAAATGAAACAAAAAAAAAAATTAACATCATTTATTTTGATTATTCCAACTCATCATGACCTAAATTTTAAATGATATGATGAAACAGTGAGGAAATGATGGATCTGTAATGGTGTGGTTTATCTAATAATTACGTATGTAACATACAAAAAAAGCAGCAAATTAAACCTTGCTAATAAAAAAGTTAAACAACCACAACTTACAGCTCAACATTAAAAATTTACTAATCACTGCCATTACAATTTTATTTCATGAAACATATTCATTTAAAACATGTTAAATGTACTTACCAATCTAGTATTGCCGATTGCAACTATGAAGTCAAAAAAAGCTTCCAATCCAGCTTTATGTCCCGGGGAACCTTCTTGCACCTAAAAAAAGATGAAAGTAATAATTAAGTCACGAACATAACCCTTCCTGGTTCATTAACAATATAAACAAATGTTCAAGCTTTATGTCGCCGGTTAAGGGTTTACATACTCGTAATACATGGTAACCTTCCGTACCGCCTCCCGGTATTTCAACACTTTGAGCACCACCCATAGTAAATCCAAAAATAAACGAATATAATTCGCAAAATTTCAAATTCTTCTGTTGACGTCTACGGTTCCATATTTACGTGGCTCATTTGCTGCCGTCCAATGTTGCCAATCGCCTTGTTGATCTTTATAGCAGCAAAAACGGTTTTTTAGAAGCTTTCAAAAATCGAAACTGTACTTGTACTCTAGAACGACCGGGAATAAAATTTAAAGCAAAATAAAAAATTAAGCAAATTGAAGACCATTTTTTGGCAAGAATCAAACAATTTAGGGAGTTGAAAACAATCATAATATTTGATTTTTTTTTGGATTTTATTAAAAAGGCTGCATTAAAAGCCCAAAAAATTTCAGGTAACATTAATGCTTAAACGTTTTCGTGGAGATTCAAATTTATGAAAAAGAAAGCCACAAGGAGTTGAAAATTAAGACAACTACTTATAAGAACTAGATTGAACAGGAAGTCATTTTAAGTGAAAAAACAGAACTGAGGTTTGGCCTGGTGGTCTAACATCTGGTCCATCACACAAACGAGTCGTGCTCGGAAGGCTTGTTGTAATTTTTCAAAGATAGCCAAATCGTTTGGCATATTAAAAAAAGAAAAGGTTTTATAAAAAGAATCTATATTTAATTCACATTGCGAATATTTTATCAGTTAAAAAATTATAAAAAAAATGATATAATTTAAGGCCAAATTATTTTCAAATTAAAAATCTATTCATTTAAGTGATTTTATCATGTAAAACCTTTTATTTAAATAGGCTTGTATTTTTTTTAAATTTTTTTTACTTGGTTTTTCAATAATTTTTGCAATGGTTCCTTGTCTTTTCTTAACAATTTATATCCTTAACATATTCTTAAATAATTTTTTTTTTTTCAATTGAAAGACATGGCACCATAGTAAAAAAAATATTATTAAATCATATTAAGATACAAGCGACAAAGGGAAAAATCCTACAAACTAAAGAATTGAAAAAAAAAAACATTTAATTTGACACTTTTTATTTACCTCTTACTATTTTAAATTTATAAAAAAAAGTCGTTTTTTATTTTTACTTTCAAGGCATAAAAAATTTGATTTATTGGCAAAATTTACGAAATTATGGCCATTAAAAAAAATTATCCGCTCTGTCGCTTTTATTTTTCTCTCTTTTTTTCCCCCATTGATATGACTCGAACTTATCAGCGAGTTTTTTTTTTTTCAAATTGAATTTACTTTTCTTTATTTTCTTAAAACATATAATATATTAATTAATCTAAAAAGAATATCCCTGAGAGAAAAAAAAATGAAAAATATGTATTTTCAAAAAGCTATCAAAAAACGTTTTTTACGTCAGGGACATTCTTGTAATTCCCCTACCTCTTATAAAATGAACTATGGCAGTGAAAAAATCCGATCCAATTTGATTTTTTTTTTTTTTTTTTTTTTTAGGACAGGTTATACATAAACCAAATTTCAAATTTTTTTAAAATAGTTGCACGCAAATATATCTCTTTTTTTATCTTCCGCAGTTACATCAAAATGTATACTCAATATAGTTAATTAATTATTAGCCCTCAGTTTATTTTTTTATTCTTCTTCATAAATTATAAGGTTATATATTGTAACTTAAGTGCATATATTATGAATGAACGTATATTTACTCCAATAATATTTTTATTTTTCTTTTAAAAAATACTAAGAAAAAAATACTTTTTCAAGTATTTTCTTCTTTTTTACGATTTAATGCAATTTATCCATCCACATATTATTAAAACAATACAACATACTAATTGCTGTAAAATCAAACCAATTACAAGCTATTTTTTTTTTTTTACAATTACATCTTTCCACTGTTATGACTCCATTATTATAATCAAGCAAAGGATGTGATTGAGCCAAACTTATAGATTTCTCAACTCTTAGACTATAGAATTTTATGGTAGATTTGTAAAATCGATATTTTTTCCGCGAATTAAAAAATAAATTCTGCGGACTTTACAATATGAATAAATCAACGAATTTTTGGAGTTGTAAATGATCACATTCTCTCACTGGTCATTTAATGGAGTCACAGCATATGTCAAATTACGCTTACAGTTTCTATATTATTTTTAATTAAAGCAAATATGTCAAGGATTTTACAAAAAAAAACAATCGAATTTTTTTATGCCGTCGAAAATATTTCAAATTTTTAAATCGAATGAGGATTTCTGACGCGAAATTAATCCACCAGAGGCGCTGAATGTTGCCGTTTCGAATTCTATTGGATGTCAACAATCAAAAACTATAAGAGAATCACGCAGTGGATATTCAGCGCTCCTGGCGGAATATTTTTCTGTTTTCAGACCTTTCGTCACGAAAGACGGTTAATATCAATCAAAATCCTAAATGTTTCTGTCTTTGGTTTTGTCTCAAAATAATTTTTACCCCCCCCCCCCCCCCTCCCCCAGCAAAATTAAAACTGAAAAATTCAAATAAGTTTCGGTTTGTTTCATTTATTTCCCGTAAAATTGGATCACGTGACGACTTTAGAATTCAAAATTTTGAACCGGATAAATTTTTTTTAGTTTTTTCTAATTTCCATTTTCAATTTAAAAAATTCTTTGACAATGAAAATCGACATGACAAAATATTATGTGACAAAAATTATAACAAAAGGTAACGACTTGTAACTTACAAGTTACAAAAACAGTCACATAACCAAAAATATAAAGTTAAACGATTCGCTTTTGTGACGAAAAGCCGGTGACATAATACAAATGTGACAACCCGATTTTGACATTTTGAGAAAAGGTTTTGAAACCTATTTTTACATCAATTTTTATTTCATTATAATTTTTTCCCCTTTTTTTCGTCTTCCTTCGCTTCTATTTCGCATTCCAAATTATACTGCAAAAAGTTCTAAATTTTTAATTTTTCATTTGCTTTTATGAAAAAGAAATCGTCAGAGTGGTGTATATTTTCTTTTGTTTTCAACTTCAACCTCCCATTTGCTACAGGCTAAAAAAAAAAAAAGTTATGGTAACTGAAATATTATATCGTCAACACACCCCATTTTAAATATTTCTTCGTAAATATTTTTATTCATCAAATAATTAAATAGCTACATTTTTAAAAACAACTCATCCTGTTACTTTTTTTTCATAGACTTATAGAATTAAAAAAAAAAGAACTTCCCACTGGTTTTTGCTTGCAATTTTTTTTAATTTGAAAAACCGTATTTTTTTTTTTTCTTATTAAATTATTATTATACTTATATATTTTTTTTATAAATTGATAACTTGTATACAAAATATGCTAGAAACCAAGGTAGCACACGTCAGAACAAAAATCGATCCAAAAAAGAAGATAACTTAAATTGGCTAAATTAGTAAAAATTTTTTTTTTTCTTTATTTTAATTCGCTAAATTCAAGACCCATATCTGAAAAGAAAAAAAAAAAAAATTTAGATTTTTGCTCATATTTTTTTATTTTTTAGGAAAAAGATATGAGTTAAGAGTATGCATCAGTCGTGGCAGCAGATACATTATATTTTCCTTTTCACGGAAAAACGAAGACAAATCTAAAAAAAAATAAAAAATTAAGATAACTTTAAAATTTTTTCCTGAAGACCCCTTTATATTTCTTTTTGCAAAATTTGTCTTCGTTTTGCCACGACTGATGCAGTGTATTACGTAACCAGCTTCGGAAAGAAGGGGTGGGGCGTCCAACTTCAGTATTAAACCTCTATAGGAGTAAACGTATTTTGCAACTGAAAAGGGAGAAGGAGCCAAAAATGGCTGATAGCCTGCTTACGTAATACTTGAAAAAAAAAAAAAACAACCGCCGTCCTCTAAAAAATAGAACTAAAATTTCTGAAAGAATTTCTAAAAATAGGTACTTACACTATACATGTGGAAGACCCGAAACTTCCATTAATTCTTCACCCGTACTCATAACAGAAGACATCCCGTGAGTGTACCTCTGATTATAAGGATTTCTTATTTGAAGTGGCCCCTTTCTAGGTGATCTGGCTTTAACTATACGTGGTGGCCTTGACATTTCTTCAAGGACAGAAGGTGCCACATATGTGAATCCCTGAAAAATTTCATTGAATTTTATTAAAATCAAATATAAGGCTCAATTTTTTGGATTGCGCGGTCTGACAGGGCCTAGGTTTAGGTCAGGTGAAATAACGCCTCTCTCTAAAACGATATCATTTTTTTTTTAAAATAGGAGTCGTTAGGACTCTGATTACGAAAATTAAAAAAAAAAACAAATAAAATTCAGTTTTTTTTCAGATTTTCTAACTAAGTTTAATTGCTCGGGAAATTCCTTATCCAATTTTTAATTACCTGAAAGACGAGATTTGCACTTTCACTGAGCGTATACTCGTCCGGAGAATCAAATGGAGTTTGTTCAGTGAATTTAGTATCAAATTGTGAAACGTCATCTTCACTACTCTGTAAAAAAAATATTTTTTTTAAAAATTAGGATTTAGTAAGAAAATTTCTCACGGCGTAGTGCTGCACTTTCTCTTTACACTAAGTTGATCCATACATTTTCACTTAAAATCATAATAATAGCGTTGATAGAGGTTGCAGGTATTTTATATAATGAGCTCGAGGGAAAAAACTAAATCGCCTTCCCCTCCCTCCGCCTTTATTTTGTCAACCGCAAATTCCAAAACATAGCTACTATTTAGAACATGCAGCTCTACGAAGCGAAAAAATTGTATTGCCTAAACTGATCCAAAAAAAAAAAAAAAATGAAACTCACTAAACAAGGCTTAAATGGAGGTTCTAGTTTTCTTGACAATACATCTTGCCAATTAATGTGCTTAAAAAATGGATGTCTTCTTATTGCTTTACCGTCCTCAGGTCCGGATCCCAGTCTTTGGCTTACTTGTCGCTGTAAAAAAAAAAGCCGATTCAATTAAAATAAGTCCTACATCCAAAAAAAAAAAAAATAATAATAATAATAATTCCTAATTTAATCTTACTTTTAATAATTTCCTAATTAGATCTCTAGCATCTGGTGTGACATAAGGTGGCAAATTTAATTTTCCTTTAAGAATAATTTCAATAGTTTTCTTTCTATTATCAGCCGTAAATGGAGGCTATAAAAAAAGAAAAAAACACTTAAATTAGATACGAATTCAATTTTTTTTTTTTTTTATTCAATTCAACTCAAAACTTACGTTTCCGGTTAGCATGTCGTACAATAATGCTCCGAGTGACCACCAATCTACAGCTTTACCATGACCGCTCCTCGTTAGGATTTCAGGAGCCCTAAAAAAAAAGTTATTTCATTTTAGAATAATTAATAATCAAATCAATGTTTACTTTTTTTTTTTTGTAATAACCAGACTAGGCCACTGAAAAAGAAAGGAAGCCCCTTATAAATTTTTATGGCTCAAATATTTTCTTTAATTTGCATGTTATAAGGGATCATGTGTAATTTAAAGAGGTTCTGCCTTTGAGGTCCCGCTCTGGGTTTCTCGACCCCGAAGCCTGAAAGACAAGTCTTACACATTCTGATTTTTCGCGAATTAAAGAAATCCAGGATTCTAGATTTCCCGTTTTGAGAAAAAAAAACCAGCTTGCTGGGATTCGGGAAATAAAAATTCGCCTGGATCTCACTTAGTTCCCAGAATTTCTAGGAAACTTTCGGGAAATTCTGGAAAATCCGAGAAAAAACTTCAAGAATTTCCGAGACGCATACCCTACTAGCCAATTTTCAAAGAATCGAAGCTTTTTTTCTTTCCCCAAAACCAATCTAACATTTTTCTGACAAAAATTCGGAAACTTGAAAAATCCTAGGTAAGATTCGTGGGAAAACCCCAGTGGCGTTGCTAGGTCTTTATATTTTCTTCGAAAATTCAACATGTTGAATGTGTTAGGGTATTTTAAGGTATTTTTATTTTTGAAAAATTTTGGAGTAAAAATAAAGTCCATGAATTTAAAAAATTTTTTGCGCCATAAAAAGTATTATAAAATTTTTTTTTTTCTGTATGTAATAATTTGTTAAAGTTGGGGGTTAAAAATTGTAAATCAAAACAGTCGGAATAAGCGCGGAAGTGTTGTGACGTCATATGTTAATATCGTCCTGCCCAAAAAAATTTTCCAAGAATGCTGTGGCTTGGTTTATAAACATTGAAAGCATCGCATTCTATGACAAATTTTCCCGCAGAACGATATTAACTATGACGTCACAACGCTTCCGCGCTTATTCCGACCGTTTCAATTCACAAATTTTAAGCCCTAACTTTAACAAATTATTGCATATTGACAAAAATTTTTTTTTAATACTTTTTATTACACAAATAATTCTTTAAGTATATGTACTTTATTTTTACACCAAAATTTTTCAAAAATAAAAATACCTGAAAATACCCTATTCGTTATTTGCATCACAAAAAGCCACTAAAAATCATTTCACACGAAGAATTTCTCGGGATTTTTTCCTCTGACCAACCATATCCCCTCAACCCTCCCAAAGTATTTGACAGCGACGCCACTGTAAAAATCTGAAATCAAAGTGAACATTTCCATAAAAAGGAGCATTTGAAGCTCCCCTGGGGCGTCTTTTCGCCCCCCTCGGCCTTCCTGGCTGGCTACGGACCTTCAAAAGTTTCGGCCACTCCAGAAAGGCTACTGCAATTTTTCATGCAAGAAAAATTCCCCGAAAAGAAGTTCCGGAAAAAAAAACCGTTTTCACTTTTCGAGAAACTCCACAACAAAAAAAAAATAAACATTCCCGTTATCGGGATTTTTCAGGAGCTACCAAAAGGAGATTCACGAATCCGGAACTTCTGAAACCTGAGAAATATAGAACCTCATTTTCGAACCTCTCCATCCCCTCCCACCTCCAACATTTCCAGACCTGTATAAACCAGCAACTCACATATATTCTATCGTCCCGCAAAAAGTATGCGTAACTATCCCTTCTTGTATGTGTTCTTTACATAAACCGAAATCCGTTAATTTCACATGTCCCTGGGCGTCCAGCAAAACGTTTTCCGGTTTTAAGTCTCTGTAAATTATTCCTTGGTTATGAAGATGTTCCAAAGCTAATATTATTTCGGACAGGTAAAAGCTGAAAAGAGAAAAAGAAAAAAAAAAATTGAAAATATCATTATTAGGTTTTGATTGTCATCAAAGGTTGGTAAAACAATTAAGAAGACTCTAAAACGGTTATCGACAATTAGGCCAAATTAACAAGAAAACTCAATGATAACGAAATTAATTTTGATGGTCAGACAAGACTCGGTTGATAGCTGCTATCGACGTTACACAATCATATTAAAAATTTCATTAACTGATAGAAAAAAAAAAAAGGTTGATAATTTTTGCTCATGGCTATAAAAGGGTCTTTAACTCTTATCGATAAAAAAAAAATTAATATTCTGGGAATTTTTATATTTATTAATCATACTGACACGTCGGAGAAACTAAAATGAGAAAATCTTTTCCCGTTGAAAAATTATTTACTGGATGCTTTCGCACGGGATATGTTAAAAATTTTGGGGTATTTCAGTGGCTTTTATTATTATTCCACTATTAGGAAAAGGCTTGTATTTAACGGGGCAGTATTTTCATTGTTTTCAACAGTATTTCATGAGCAATATTTTTAAAATTTTTGGGCAGTATCTAAATTAAATGGGAAGTAAAAAAATCAAGTTTTGCAAGTAAATTAAAGCATTTCGGGCAGTATATAAATATATATCTGGGCAGTATTGTTACCTGGCAGTATGCAACAAATAAATAAAATGAATAAATAAGAAAAGAAAAGAGAACTCAATGTACTTAGATCTTGGTTTATCTGTAAACTTACACTACCCTCTACAACATGTCCCGAATTCTTTCTTCAATTTTTAAAAAAATTTTTCAAGATCGCTCAAGATTTTTAGGCGGTAAAATATTTTTTGGGCGCGAATTATTCTTCTCTCTTCGTTATTTTTAAAGAAAAATATGTAAAAGTTTGGTCACAACCTCCTTTTTTAAGGCATAGTGAGAGTTTTATGCTAAAAAGAATTTATTTGGCCATTTTCATTTATTTTAGGCCCGAAAATGAACAATATTATATTCTCCCTTCCCCGTGTAAATAGAATTTTTAAAAAATACTGAAAGACTGCTCTGTGATATTAAAATTAATGAGTGCATTCGGTTTTTTGCCTCCAGAAAATCTTTTCCGTGTTTCCTTGTATTGGCTATAGGATTCTATTTAGAATTTATATTTAGCCTATGAAAAACGCATTAAAAGATAAAAAAAATGGCACTGTTGTTTCACAAGAAGCGAAATGTACAATATTTTTGCATAATCTTGCCTTTTTTGAACTTCCAACAAAAATACAGTATTATTAAAAAATTACTTGTGCAAGAAGTTTTCCCACCACTCAATTAATTTTTTTGAAAATCCTTCACACTGCCGAATTTTATCCTTATACTGCCAATTGTATTTCTTAACAGCTCGTTTTTATTTTTATACTGACAAAATTTTTCCGCCTCTGGAATACTGCCCTTGCAAAATAAACACTGCGGATTCAAATAAAATACTGCCATAATACCAGGGGGGGCATAGCCCCCCTGGAAGCAGAATAGCCCTCCCTAAAATTTTGAAAATTATATGGCCTGAATAGGGTCAGCCCCCCCCCCCCAAAAAAATTCTAGATCCGCCCATGAAGACCCTGAACTTCGAAACCGTCTTAACCTTAAGTACCTTGAGTAGAAAATACCAAAATTCTACTTGAAAAATCTCCGTTCTATCAGCAAATAAGTCCCTTCGGTGAAAATTTCAGATTTTTCATCAATTAATTTTTCTTAAAAATTAAGTCCACGATAAATTTCCAAAATTCCCGGAATTTAGCGTAGATCCAATTTTTTTAAAAAAAGGTAGCTGATGTAGAAATTCGAAATTTTTGTCGAAGATGCATGATCGATTATAGAAATGACTTCTTAAGTAGAATTGTGACGTATATACTTCTAAAAGAAGTTATAAAATTATTTTCAAAATATAGCCTATAGGGCGTTAAAAAAAAAAAATTAGACTGGAACCTAGCCTCAAGCTAAAAAAGTAAGAATCGTACAGGTCCCGGACTTTGTTTTTCAGGAACAACTAGAAGATATTCTTCTGATTAAAAGAATCCTCCCAAAAAAACTTTCTGAAAAGCACCAAATTCAATCCCTTCCCACGAAAAGGATTTAAAAAGAAAAAAAAAGAAAATTATCTTACAAAAAACGTAACTTTGTTATTTAAAAACTTACCAAGCTGATTCCTCTAAAAATATTCCTTCCCTTTCTAAATGCATGAATAATTCACCTCCGCTTAAATATTCTAATATCAAATATAATTTACCGCCTGTTTGAAAAGCGTATTTAAGGTCAACTATAAATGGATGCTGAAACATAAAATAAAATAAAAAAATTAGCCCAATAATAACCTAAAATAAAATTTAAAAAATAAATAGCATTAAATTTATCAGTCCCCGAAAGGTCAAAACAAAGAAAAAAAAAAATTCTTTAAAAAAAAAAAAAAAAAAAAAAAAAAAAAAAATCAACATAATGAAATTGCCTAACCGGGAAAATCCCTGCATCACGTTGCCATTCGCATGTGATGTATTTATCACTGACAAATTTAATTCAAAACAGGTTAAAAATTATATTCTTTTTTTTTTTTTTAAAACACTTTCAAGTTTTTTTTTTCTTCTTTACCTTAACAGCTTCTAATATATTTCTTTCGGCTTTTGTGTGGGCCGTATCTTTTTGATTCCTCACGATGGAAGCCTTTTTCAATACTTTCATAGCGAATATCGTGCCGGAATCTTGTCCAGTGACTTTTTTAACTTGAAAAACTTTCCCATATCCTCCTTTTCCTAGGACTTTCAACAGCGAAAAATCCTCCGGTCCCGTTTTTTCTTTTCCAGGGTTAACTATTTGCTCCGACAACTGAACCGTTTCCAAATCCTCGGAACTGTAACAAAAAATAAAAAGCAAATATTAAAAGGGTGCAAAATCAAATTGGGATGAAATTTGGAATCGAAATCGGTAGTTTGATGACGTTTCAAGATTTTCTAAAATTCAACGAAACTTCTAAATTCGAGACAAAGTCAGATTAGTGGCCCGAACAATTGTTGCGATTAACAAAGTTGGCAGTTCGTTTCCACTCCGGGGGTTTCGAATAATTTTGCATTTGGGAAGTCTAAATTTGCCCGAAACTCGGCTTTGATCATGGATTTGCAAAAAATCATATTTTTTCGTCTAGTGTATAATTATTTCGGTTGTGTTCAAACGTTGGAAACTCTAATTTGTGTCTTCTGCTTTTTTTTTTTTTTTTTTTTTTTTTTCAAGTAAAGAAGATGGTTTATTTTTATTACCACTATCAAATCTCAATAACTCAACTGTTAATCATTATTACCAATTTACTTTCACAATAATAAAATACGTAAATCATGTCTTAACTTGTTGTAGCCCTGTGTTTAGGTTGTTAACAATGTTTCTCCCATGTTTAGCTTATGAGGTGAATCGAACTTGGATTTTGTTTTCATCAAAATTAATATTCAACTCACAGCTAAGAATAATGGTTCAATTTCTTTCAGAGACTTAAAATAATCCAAATTTTATGTTTATAGCTTAAGCAAGTTCTTACTTGCACTCAGAAAACAAAATAACTTAGCATAAGCTGTTATTATGCTTTAAAGGCTTTTGTTTTGTGGGAAGACATTTTCTGACTTATCGCAAGTCATTCAGTCGGCTATCGGCAAGTCATATATTGTAAACAAACAAAATAGCGACTTATGTAGAATTTACACATTATGTTATGATAATACTGTTCATGCTCGGTTTTTTTTAAATAGACGAAATTCGTATAAATAAATATGCATGCAAAACCATTATAATACAAGTGATATATTTTTTAAAATTTTTCATATGATTTTTAAATCTTTATTTCATATTTTATATTTTATATGAATAGTAATAACATAACCTAAACATAGCTACTATCCTCTGCTTTGGACAATGTTAAATTTCAGTTCAATTTTTTTAAAGAAAATATTTCATTTAAGTTACTTGAATATAAAAATCCAGGATATCCATCTTGGTTAATCCATGATGTCCACTCACACGATTTTAAAATAAAAATTAAATAGATATTACGTTTTTATTTCATTAAATGATAATTATGATTTTCACGAGCCGCCATGTTGATTCCCATAGCGTAGTATAAGAAATGTCCGCTAGTGTCGCATATTGTTTTGTAGCTAGTGATGTTAATCATAAATATTTACATAAATATATTGTATATATATACGTATATATTTATATATATATATATATGAAGCTTTTCATTGTATATCCATATATATTTACGGTGTTTTTAGATTTTTTCGTAAAAGAGACATAATTCATTAAAATAAACGTTATAAGTCTGTTTAGAATAAATATTTAAATTAAAAATAGTAAAATAAATGATTTTAAAACGTTTATATTGACCGTACCAAGGTAAATTCAGAATAGTTTTCCATTTTCGCGCCTAAAGATGGCTGCTTCTACAAAAATGGCTGCCTTAGACCACCGGACCACCATTCATATTTATCAATTGCTAATCATTGATCAACAAGTCAATGACAAATGAAAATGCTCCTTTACCTTGTAATTCATTAAAAAATAATCAAAAAAGTTGTTAAAAATTAAAAATAAGCGAGGAATAATATATGAAATTCAACCCCAAAAAAAAGTACATGTTTAGCTTATGGGTATATATATATATAAATATTTATATATATTTACCAACGATAAAATATACGGTATATTTAACATCACTATTTGTGGCAAGACATTTAATCCGAAATGACTTATCACAAGACATTTTATTGCTTTCGCACGGTTTTTAGGAAAAATGTCTTGTCTGAATGCATTTTTGCTTTCGCTTTAGTTATTTTCTTTTCTGAGTGTGCATGCAGTCAGTGAGACCAAGCAATGGCTCTGCCCCTTACCACAGGAGGTTTCACCCCCCCTTCCCCCTTCCCCCCCACCAAGTAATCATTTTTATCAACATGCTTTCCCTGTTTTCCAAGTTCTGAGTTCATTAGCAAGTTCTCATCCTTACACACCAAATCACCGGAGCCGCCAGCCGCAGTCAGAAAAAGGAAATGTCATGAACAAGTTTTGTCTTGCAACAAAACCGGAACGTTTCACAGCAAAACAAAAACACTTTACGACAACGGACAGGTTGTTTCTTGACAAAATCTTTTTCTTGTTTTTGCATGATTTTTAAGAATATGTCTTGTCACCAGATATTTTCGTTTTCGCATTAATCATTTTTCTTTTTTTGTCTGAGTGCGGGACCAATGTCATTTTGCAAACGGATTCAGAATAAGAATCTTTTTTAAAAATATTTAAAATTTGAATTCAAAATCCAACATCGGAAATCGAAATCAGAATCGAAATTATCACAATAAAAAGCGGGGGGGAAAAAAAGAAAGAAAAGAAAAAAAGAAAAACGGCTATCCTCTCGGCAAGTCTTATTTTAATCTCATGCTGTGGCCGTGAGCCAACATCGCCATTAAGTCGCATTTCATTCTTTGCAAGAGGTAAAATGATAATTTACATTTATGCGACAACCCTAATTCCTCAAATGTGTACGACCACTTTTTTATTCTGTCCGATCTACTTCATTTTATTTAAATCAATTCCATTTTACGTGGCTTAAAGTACAAACATATCAAGTTTGACCTTATTATCATGAACTGAAAAAAAAAAAAAAAAAAAAAAAATTCTATATCAAACTCGAGCATTCATTCGCTGCTTTTATTATGACTTATGTTTCTTTTTTTTTCTTTATAATTTTTCCTGAATGTAAATAAATCGGGGCCTAAGATGAGATTTCCTGTTTAAATAATATATTTTTAAGTCCTAAAGTAAAAAGTAAAAAAAAAAAAAAAATTATGAAAGATTTTAAGAATGAAATGTAACAGACGAGTGGTACGTGCGAAGTAGGTCAAGTTCGGTACTTTTCTTTTTATTTCTAGTTCTTTTGATTGCTGATTAGGTTGATGATGTCATTTTCACTTTTACTGTTTTTTTTCTTTTTTAAATTTTATTTTCGAATCGATTATTAAAGTTTGCCTGAAATTTAATTCGGCTGGAACGATCCAAATCTAGATTCAGTATCATTCATTAATTAATTTATAACCTCGATTTAGATGTGAAATTAAGTGCAAGCGTATGTAATTAATTACTTAATTAATTACCAAAGGAAAAAAAATTAAATAAAGATTTGGAGATAGAATAAACGAGAAAGAGGAACAGATTTAAAAAGGGAACGAGAAAGAATTAGAACGTAGGAAAGGAAGACAAGTTCAAACAAGATGTCGGTCAAGGTAAAATGCGGGAGGAGAAGAGAAAGGAAAGGAACGAGAGGTGGAGGTAGAAACAGACAGGAACAGAAACAGAAAAAGATGCAGAAACGCAGACTTTTGGGATTTTTTTTTAAAACAGTAAAAATTCACAAATTTTAAATTAAAATATAAAATACCGTACCTCGAAAGATAAATGAAAGAGATAAGAAATATGAAATTCACATGAATAGGGGGATTTTCGAAGCAGAATTATTCCGCCAGGGGCGCTGCATGTCCTTAACGTAAACAAATCAAAATTCGCAATTTTTGAAAAATTTGATTTAATTACTACTACAATTTTAGAATTTTCAAACCTAACCAAAACCTGAAATAAATTCCTCAGAATTCATAAAATATTCCCACAAAATTTGGAAAAGTACCTAAAGTTGTATCGACAGCATGTGTGACAGAATATCTTGGGCAATGAAGCATCAGTCTGTTAAATTCCCCATCGAGGAATATTCACAAAAAATTCCTGGAAACTACAACAAGGACAGAAAAATATGAAAAAACTGATAAAGAAACTCCTTTCTTCCCCTCTGTGTATAAATAGGAAGATTCTTAATTGACACATCCAAGCTAAGAGGCACAAACTTCCACCAAGCTGAACTAACTTTAGGGCCTCCCTGGAAAATTTTCTGATCTATGTATTTTTCCTGCTCCTCATGTTGTAAGTGGCCTGCTGAAAAATTTTAAGCCCCCTATATCCTCTCCTTCCGTCTACAGACAGAGGGAAAAGAGGCTAGAGACTAGAAATAGAAAAAGGGGATAAGAAAAACCAAAATGGAAGGCAAAATGATACCAACATGACACACAACAGCAAACAAATATCAAAACAATTTGAAGGGACTTAAATGGAGACTAAAGTGATATCTAAGGGATACTCAATGGATACTAAAACTAGCACTTGATGGATTAAAATTTTTTTTTTTACTAACAAAGAATATGAGCTTGATACTGAAATGCCAAAACCATGACAAATGAATACAAGATCCAATGAGGAAGAAATTTGTAATATTTCTTAATCACTTTACGAGTTAATTAGAAATTTAGCATTATATTATGTACTATGAAATGATATAAAAAATTACAGCTAGGATTATTAAAATATAAACTACAAATGAACTTCAAGCAGTTTTACCACTTTGATTAATATTCCTGTTGTTAAAAATATATGCATAACCATACACAAATTTAAAAATTTATAACCCTACACACAAGAGGGAGCAAAGTCGTAATGAGCCCACTTAAAATCAGGTTAGAAAACTGAAGAAGTTTTTCTGACCCGTACTTGTACATCATCAGTTTCCTGCCCTCTAAACTCACATTTTTAAGAAATGTTCTAACGCTAATTTCATCCATTAACAAAATGCCTCTTAACACAAGCTCAGGAACAGGAGGAAATACCTACAAGATCCAATGAGGAAGAACTTCGTAATGTTTCTTAATCACTTTATATGACTTCATTAGAAATTTAGCATCACTATATACTATGAAATGATATAAAAAATTACAGCTAGAATCGTTAAAATATAAACTTAAATGTGACTTTAAAGCATGGTTTTTACTATTTGACATAAGCCAAATTACCAGAAATATCTTCTAATTAAATTTATAAGAGTTTAAGAAATAAGTTAAACAAAAACTTTAAAGGTAATGATAATTATCGCAAGGAGAAGCTTTAAACAGTAGACACATAAAATATTCACAGACTGTATGACTACAGGATTTAATTGAATGATTCACCTAAAAAAATCACGATCCAATCAATCTGAGTCACCTCATTGAAATCATTCTTCTTTAAGATCAACTACAAACACCTACGATTTAAAAAAATTTTCCTGTCAAACATGACGAATACAATTAATTTCTCCCCCAGGTTTTTGAATGACATGCTAATAGCAATTGTAAACATTTCAATAAATTTAAAAAGCTAAGTTCTTTCAATAGAGTTGATAAGACGATTAAAAATTGATAATGAGTAATAAATCTTAAAATAAAAAAAAAAAAAAGTACTTACTCAATTATTGCATTCACATTTGGATGCTGATCATAACCACCCTGGAAAAATAAAAAGTACAAATAAATGATATAAATTGCGTTTGAATTTCAAAATGGGTGCAGATCTGAAAGTTACAGGTTTTAAAGGTTATATTTCCAAACACGGATATCAGGCTTAATGGAAATAGTCCGTGTTATCTTTTTCATTTTCTAACCAGGTTTGGTTATGCGAACATGAGACATGATCCAATTTACAACGTAAAGAGTTTCTGTTTTGTCATTTATTAATCAAAACAAACTCGTTTTGATGTCAGGAAAAAGATGGACAGGTCGTAATCGAATCATTTAATAAGGGAACAAATAAATGAAAGATTGGCGAGGACGAACTCACGTTGTTTTGATTTAAAAAAAAAAAGGGAAAGAGCACTCACCTCCTCAATTTCTATCACATCATCATCAGATTCGTCTTTTTCCACGATTTCGTCGTGAAGTTCTATATCGAAAACTCCTGCCATATTATTTTAATTTAAGAATCTACATTTATCACATTTGTAAATAATTATTTTATCTCAAATATTTTTAATCACCGCCCGATTTAAATCTAAAAAAAAATGTTTTTTTTTTTCCCTTCTCTCCCCTATGTTTTCACTCTACAATATTGTTAAGGAAAATATCCCCACCTGTATCATGCCGTTTGTAATGGGGTTATGTGCAGAAACACGAATTCACATTTCTGCGCAATATGCCGCAATTCATCTAATATAGAATCACGATTTTGTAGGCGATTCATAATAATGCTTAATTTTTTTTTTCTTTTTAAACTTCTTTGATGAATGAAATTTTTCTTTCGAGGTGTATTTTTTTATTCCTTCCTTTTCTTTATGTCGCCCTGAGTTGGTTTCAAAAGATATCGATCAGTTTATTTACAAAATGATTTAATAAAAAAAAAAAAGAAAAAATATGTATATACGGGAAACGTTTTACAGCAATTTTGCCGAATGCATAGTTGTAATAAATAAATAAATAATAAATAAATAAATTATTCATCATGGAATTTGGTCCGTAAAATGATATCTGGGTTTTTTTAGGTACACTTTTAGTGAAAGAGAACCCAAAGGGAATTTTTCTGAGTTCTGAATGGGGGTTTTCCCAAATTTCAAACGGTTTAAAAGTATGTGTGTGCCAAATTTTAACAAATATATACCTTTTTTAAAAAAACGGGGATTTTCTTTTACTGTGGAAGCTGAAAATAATAATTTTTGAAATAACAATCTCGTTTTCCTGGATGAGTCCTTTTAACGGCTTCTGTTTTAGAGGCACTAATGCAATGGGGGCCAGGCAATGGCCCTCAGAGTCAAAACGGCCATTTTGATTTTTTCAAAAATCAAAATGGCCGCTATTTATTTACTTGAAGTATGAAAGGATCACGGGACAACTGTCAAACTCGAAGCATCGCCTTTAAGGTACAAAGTTGCTTCCTTCTCCTAAACCGCTTTTGTCCGCAAGTTACAAGTCTTATGATCTTGACCCCCCCCCCCCCTCCCCATGCTTAAATGGCATGGCACCCCACCTTTGCTCCTGTTTATCATTACGTATGTTTTCTGGTTCGCAAAAGCCGAAAGACAATTTATTTCGGGAAATAACGGACAATCTTTAACGGAAAACTGTTCGGAGAAGGGGATTGGAGTTAATTGCGTCTAAATCAGAAAATTTGCCGTCTTCCGCTACTGCTATTTTGCTGCTCTGAAGAAAAAATAGTTATGACACAGCGGTGATATTTCAGGAGTTGGCAATTTCTCTAATCGAATGGCTCCATCAGCAAAGCAATAACAAGGATAATACACGGATCCCGTTAATGCCATTGACTTGGGAACTCCAGTAATACAACCAGCTGATCGCTTGGCAATGTTCAGTTAAGAAAATTTCCTCATTCAGAATCCAACTCCAAAAAGGCCCTGATGTCTGACAAATTGTTTACTTTTACCCCAATTCCTCCAGCTTTAAGTACCCCTAAATCCGGAATATGGGAATTAATCCTCTAGAAAGCTGAAGCTATTAATCAACGAAAATAATTTCGTCGTATTGGTTACATTCCCGTAAACATCCTCCTAATATCCACTTCAAACTTGTACAGAGTTAACCGTTAATTCGTGTGACGCTTAAAAGAATTTCACTTTCCTTTTCAATTCAATGAATGAAATATGTAACTTGTTTAACGAAAATAAAAAATTCGTAAAGGAATTTTTAAAATTTCCGAGCGGCAATTTTTTTTTTTAATAGGTTTTTAATTTTATTTATTTATTTTTTAAATAACATGAAAAAGACGAGTTCCTTAAAGGGCTTGGTTTAATTAATTTAACTTTCTGAAGGACTTTTCAGAAAAAAATCTTCAAATCGATGTCATTGATCTTTAGGATACCGCAATGTGGAAAGAATTTATATGCAGAAATTAAATGATGTTACAACGACGGTAATAAGCAGCCGCATCAGGTAGTTCTTCTAATTAAAAGAAATTTGTAATTTTAATAGATCTTGTTCGGCTTAATAATAAAAATACGGAATTGATTTTTTTTTAAATAAAGATAATTTTTTCGAGTTCGATCACCAGAGAGATATGGAAGAACAGACAGGGCCGAACTAAGCAAGAAACGGATGCCGAAAACGCTTCCAGGCAGGGCTAGAAAATTTATTCCCGTATATTATATAAATATACGAAGCCTCTTGTAAACATCTGGCATTACATTTCACCTGTATATTTAAAATTAAACCTGGAAATTAAATTTTATGGCATATCCAAAATTTAAAGTAACCTAATGCAAAACTCTGCTTCCAACCCCCCCCCCCCCCACTCCCCACCTCCACCCTTCCGCTTCGCTTTTCCCATTCATGTCATTTGTGCATCAGGTTGCTTCATGCTTTCCATAGACCAAAGCATTATTATTTTAATTTTCAAACTGGTTTTCAGTTTTTACGTTTCAAAATTCTAAAATTAATAATTATCAACTGTAAATTTCCCAATTATTTTTCCGGGTGAAACATTTCCCCGCAAATCAAAGCTCCTTACTCTCCTTCCGATACATATTTGTTTTCTCCACAAAATGAAAATAAGGCCTTCCTTACTTACGTAAGAGAAACGTCAAGCTGTATGACGGAAACATCTGAGGCTTGCCTCTCAATTTCATTAAATTAAGAGGCAAAAAGCCTTTTAGAAAATTAAACAACAGCGAAATACGTAGACTTGGGCTGAAAATATCCCTAAAATCTCCTCTGATATTAGCCTTCCTGACTTTTATTCCTTCCTTGACTCTATAATCGATTCCTTCCCGTTTATTAACATCTAAAAAAAAAAAAAATAAAAAAAAAATTGAAACATTGGAAAAAAATCAAGATTAAAATTTAATCAGGTTATACGTAACACAGCCTGAAGCCATCAAATATTTGTAAAGTTAAAATATTTGTTTATGTTCTTTTGATGTAAACCGTTACTTATATCAAGGTTATATATTATATTAATCTGAAAGTGCATTAAGGAATTACTAAAGCCTGATGCAGACGATAATGTTTCTCAGATGCAGGCCGTAAGGGGAAACAAGAATGTGTGTTAAGTGTAGCCCCAAATAATTTTTTGAAAAATTGGGAAAACACATAAAAAATGCACGAATTTTTCAATGATTTTCCTAATCAGTTTATGCACATTATAAATTCACCCGGGGGTCTTAAAAGGGCCCCCCTTCGCCCCATATTTGGATATACTCGGTGGAACAACTTTTGTTGTGTGGTTTTATTAAGGTAAACATAAAAGGCACCGCCATAAAAATTGTTCCACCGTGTATACGCCTGATATGTTGGCAATGC
This sequence comes from Liposcelis bostrychophila, assembly GCA_037577465.1. Taxonomy (NCBI): domain Eukaryota; kingdom Metazoa; phylum Arthropoda; class Insecta; order Psocodea; family Liposcelididae; genus Liposcelis; species Liposcelis bostrychophila. Next base: position 6,718,293 of record CM075211.1, read on the forward strand.
TTAATTCGAAGCTTCATTCTGAATGCTGCATAAGTTAAGCATTGCCATCACATAAAATTAGAAATGTCATCGTTTGTAACAAGCTTAAGATTCAGAACATAAAAAATATCAAAATAAAATAGCTTCTTTTTTTTTTTTAATCATATAATTAGTAATAATTTTTTCTCTCCATTCCATATTAGTAAAATAAACGGATGAACTTTTTCAAATAATTCATCTCCGCAAATTTTTCTTTCGTTTTTTTTTTTTATCTGGAAAAAGATGCAATTAATCAGTCGATTTCATTCGTTTTTTTTTGTTACATCCAAATAAAACATTATTTTTTGCACTTTAGGTAAAAGTATGTACACAACAAATAAAATTAAAATTTTTCTAATTTCCACAAAATCAAAAAAAAAAAAAAAAAAAAAAATTAATTAGAAGTCAAATCGAAAAGAAAAAAAAATTTACAAATATACAATCTTTCTTTGTTATACATATGGTACATTTAAAAAAATATTTTCTTAAAATCTGAACATGGAAATTAATTATGAAAATGATGACTTTTATTATAATATACAGAGAGCTTTTTCTTTGTAATAAAACTTCTCTTGTTTACTAAAAAAAAAAAAAAATAAATAAAATAAAATAAAATCTTGATTAAGTTCCAAAAAAAAGCAGCAGCGCTGTCTTCAGGGAAATAAATCAAACTAAAAATATTATTGGTAGCACTGCCTACTTTTCATAACGAAGATTTTCTTTTTAGTTATTCCTTTTACCAACAGAGTACAGGTGGAGCTACTGATGCCCAAATCCACGGTCAAAAAGACAGGTCTGAAAGCTACTTTTTGGTGACCGTAATCACGTGGGCAAATCGAACGTACCATTGTCCATATTTAGCTTACGGGTATATTTATATTAGCATTAAATATACCGTATATTTATCGTTCCTAATCCCGCTTTAGTGCACGGATTTTAATTCAAAAATTTCTGACGCTAACTCCAGTCTTGAAGTCACTTGATGTCAACAGTCAATCAGAAAACATCTGGAATACAAACAGCGCTGCCGGTGACGAAGTGATGAACTAAAATCCGCGTAGTTAAGCGTATTAGAAATAAGAGCTTCTAGACCTCTTTATCACAGCAATCCACCGGGAAAAGTCCTTCTTACAATAATATATTTACCCTCTGGTAATTAAAAAGTCAACTACGAAAAAAGAAAACCCTTGTTCTGTACTTTAAAGCCAGATCAAAAAAAATCCAAGATGGCTGCCAGAATTGACTTTCCCAAAACAAACGGTTCTTTTGCTTTCAAATTCAATCTTCTGGCTCAGAGGTACAAAATTACAATTCAATCAAGATTTCCTTTTTTTTTTTTTTTTTTTTTTAAAGTTCAAATATTGTCTTACATCATTTAAAAATAAAATTTGTGACCGTTCCCGACGTTCAAAATAATTTATTCACAGTAAACTGATTAAAAATGAAAATGACAATCATCACAGAGTAAATTAAGGATTTTTTTTTTTATTAAAAAGAGTTTACAACATCCAAAAAAATCTACTGATCACAGTTTACTGCAACGAAAAAAATCTAAGTCACTTTTTTTTTTTTTTTTTTTAATTTTTTGTTTTTTAAATTTTCTTTTTTACATTTAGTATCAACAGTAAACATTAAAAAGAATGTATAACGAGTATATATATACTTTTTTATTTTATTTTATTATTTTTTTAAGTAACTATTTAAGATATACAATCATCAACAAAAGCGTGGTTAAGGTTTGTTTAATACCGGATCGTCAGACACAAAATTTTGTATAACTATTGCTCTTAACGAATTTTTATTTTATCGCCCCCCTTCCCTCCTTTTTAAAAATAAAAAGTACTTTGTAAATATTTATTTTCGTTGCTAAGTACTTTTTATATCACATAACCACGCCGTACAATATACAAGCCCTTTTTTTTCATCCCCGAAAACAAGATCGAGGAAGTGCATATGAATATTAATGTAAGAAGACCGCTTTCGGCATTATAACTGTACCAGGGACGTCTTCTTCTTACATTTAATTTCTTGTAACGGATTTGACATAACCTGATTTAGAATCCAACCTTGTGAAGGGGGTCTAGGGAGGGATGGAAAGGGAGAGGGGGAGAAGGAGACAAGGGAATGGTTCAATTTTAAGACAGAAAACGAAATTATCAATGAAGATCGAATCAAAAATTCTACAAAAAATTATTGTTTTCCCTTTTTTTTAAAAAAAAAAGAAAATTGCCGAAAAAATTGTCTTGTAAGAATTTTCCTGAACGCCCATATTATAGAGGCCAACTATGGTCATTATTCGAAAAGCAAAAAATGAACGCTCTGAAAAATTCTTAACTCTGATAATTTTAAATTCAGCCTTCTGAATGTAATTTCTTATGCCCTAAATCGGAAAATCTAACTTGGAAATTAAAAAAAAATGAGGAAACTACAAAAATAATGAAGCAAGAAAGTAAGCACCTTTTAGTTGATTTAATGGAATGCTTAGCAATTTCTGAATTATGAAGAATAAAAAAGGTATCATTCTGCATATAAAAACCTAAAAAAAAAATGTATCGTATACAAACGATTTAATTTAATTTAAAATTTGGTTTTTTGCCACCTTAAGCGCTTTCATGTCCGAAAGCAAAAAAAAAAAAAAAAAAAAAAATCTTGTCTGACTATACTTTAAAATATAAAAGCTACATTCCTTTACATTAAAAAAAAAATTAATGTTAATTAGTTAAAAACCCGTATGCAAAAGAATTCAATGAGAAATTTTTTTAAAAGGTGTAAGCACCATTTTTTTTATTAAGATTAAAAAGAGTTTTTCATTAATTATTGCTCGATAAAATCATAATTGGAAACCTTTTAAAAATTGCTCTTTTACATTTAAAGATCGAAATAGTTTAAATTTAGTTATAGGCGGCACCAGTTCAAAGTTTTTTTAGTTACGTATTGCAATCAGAGGCGAGAATTTAGCCAAAGAGTGCTTCACAGCTCATCCGCAGCACAGTGGTCTGAAAACACCAAATAAACGGCAAAAGCATCCAAAAAAATTTTTTTTTTTTTTTTTTTCGTGAGATATTTTTATGTAAATATAATTATGGATACAAATAAGTCATGTTTGACTATTGAATCAAATTTTAAAGACGTTTTTCAAATAAATAAAAAACAATTATCCGCCATATTGGATCCGCCATTTTGAATTGTTAAAATTTAACTGTACATTTGAAATCAGCGACCTCAGAAACTTAAAATTTGATGAAATTTTTGGTTTTTATTAACATTCCGAGTTTGTACCGCTTTTTTTGTTTTCAGACCACTGTGCGCAGGGGTCGCTAGTGAATATCGTCTGCTATAGCGATTACTCTGTTGTGCTCTCAATTAGCGCGTATTTTTTGCTTCTGAGTTACAGCCGATATTTTTACGAATTTATGCTATTACGTATTCATTTTCGTTTTTGCCTCTTTTCAACCCTGACCTCGCCCCCCCTCTTCCCACTCCCAATATTACGTAAGATTTTTCAGATTTTTCCTCAAAATGAATTTTTTTCATTTTTTTTTTTTTTGCATTTCAAATAGCACGCAAATTGCATCTAACAGTGTTTATGTAAAATTTTACCCCCCCCCTTCTGTAAGCAGGCGCAAGACCTTTACGACCCCCCCCCCCCCCAATTTTGTTTGCATTAAAATGTGCCAATTCCTAAGCAGCTTATTTCGACAGTCTTTCAAAAAAAATATCCCACTTTGGGGCAGCATTGGGGGCGGTGGCACTTGACCCCCCCCCCCCCCTCCTTCCCCAAGCTAATTATATACATAACTCAAACATCAGACTCCGTAAGATAAACAGAAGTAATAATTCATGCTTAGCTTATGTGAATCTTATATAATTTCGATTTATGACAAGAAAAATTTTAAAAAAGGGGGTGGGGGGTTTCAAATAAAACCATGATATGATCAACTAAACTGAACTTACTTGCATAAAGGGTTTATCATCAAGTTTTTTATGACTAGTAGGTGAACTATCGAGACATAAAACGTCTTCGTCTAATGGGACCGAATCAAGGGAATCCCCGGTCGTCAAAATCGACTGGGATTCCGTGACAAAACCGCTGCTCGACTTTAAGCTAACCCCTTCGGATATGCTCCCGTTGGCCACTTCCTGAACGGGGCCGTTTTCCACCGAAGGTTTCTTCCTCCCCAAGCCCAACGGACTGTAGGTCTCTCCTTTATCGATACTGTCTCCGTTTTGAACGAGAGGCGATTTCAAAGACACTTTTTCCTTAAAATTGGTCAGCTGAAGGGACTGCCTTTTCTCCGTTCCTTCCTTCGATTTCCCGGATGGGTTTTCCTTCGATGCCGACTTGGCTTCCTTATCTTTGGATTTTTTACCGATCCCTAATTTTTGGAGGTTCTTCGTCACGGCGTCCTTTCCTCGAAGGGAATTCCCTCTCGGAGCGAACCCGGTTTCCTCTTCTTTTTCCTCGCTAATTGACATTAAAGGTTTTGAATCTCCTCCGGCTCCGGTTTCATCGTGATGTATGATCGGTATGTCATCTGGAAAGAGGTAGAAAATCCGTGAGAAAAATTATGATGAAAAAACAAAAGGCAGTTTTTTTAAATTTTTAAATTCAACATTTATATGATAATTATAGCGAAAAATAAGCTTTCAAATGAAAGAAGTGCAAAAAACATTAAGAAAGTTTATTTTATTTTAAAGTTAAAATCGTCGAAGCTTAAAGGCTGTTCCAGAGAGCATAAAGGGAGAGAGTGGCCAACTGTCTCTTAGGAGAATGGAGCTCTCACTCTGATTGGTAAAAACCTATGTATATATGCCCATTTTTAATTTAGCAAATTGGGATATATCCGCTTTCGATTTTTACCCAGAAGAAAAAAACTAAAAAAAATATTTTTTAAAAAAATCTAAATTATTAGCCCATTCCATGCGTCGGAAGTGAACTAATTTATCTTCATCGTAAATATGATTGGAGTTAGTCCGTTTCGACGTTTCGAAGAAGTGTCACGTGACCTTAAGTTTACGGCATCATGAGCGTGTAAACTTGCAGTCGCATGATCACGTGATTTTCATAAACACTCCAAACAGACCACCTCCAATCATATTTACGATGGAGATAAGTTAGTTCACCTCCGACGCACGGAATTGCAGAGCTCTTTCATAGTTAGCGATTCTCTTCTTTTAGGTTCTCTACTGAATGTTATTCCATATACCGGTACCTGATTATAAGCATTTGTTGTTAAGACTAAGCATGAGCAGTAAATATCTTAAGATTTCTTAACGGCCCAAGGAAGGGTTTTTATTCTTTCCAAATGTTTTGAAAAGTTGAGGCATTGGTGGAAATTAATAAAATATATATCCAAACTATTAAGAGCAAGCTTCAGTGAATATCAGAAGGTCTAACACTCGATTCACGGGGAAAAATTTAAATTTTAGGAACATGACAAACTTCTTGGCTTAATCTTGACGTTTTGTGCAAGTTTCAACTTGCAAAAAAAAACTCCTGGATACACTAAAAGGAGTTCGTTAAACACCTAACTTATATTTTTTCATCAAAAATCGAATATAAGAACAAACAGCTTTCATTCACTGCATCTTTCTCTTTTGAGCAAGTTGAAACTAGCACAAAACACAGTATTGTTAACGGTAATATTTAGTTGGAACTAAATATTAACCCAAAGTTTTTCGACCTAAAATTCTTTTGAAATGATTGTCCAGTCACTCACACATTTAGGCAAGTTTCAACCTGCACAAAAAATTCCAGGTAACACCGAAAGGAGTTCGTAAAGATACCTAATTTGGATTTTTTCACCGAAAATCGAATATTAGAACAAACAGCATTTATTCACTGCGCCTTTCTCTTTTGCGCAAGTTTCAACTTGCACAAAATACGGTTTCACTAACGGTAATATTTAGTTAGAACTAAATATTAACTTAAAGTTTTTCGACGTGAAATTGTTTTGGAAGTTATTTTCCAGTCACACATACATTTCAGACAAGTTGAAACCTGCACGAAAATTTCCAGGATACACCAAAAGGAGTTCGTTAGATACCTAATTTGGATTTTTTCATTGAAAATCGAATATTAGAACAAAACAGCACCTTTCCCTTACAATTACTTTCTATGCCTAAAGTACTTATATCAATTTATGGATAAATTACAAGTCAGGAAAGTATGAGTAAAAAAGTATGCACATGGTGTATATGCAAAATACTTAAAGAATACAAAAAACGATTTTTTTAAAAAATCATCAAGTATAAGTCAAGTAAATGTTAGAAGAAAATTATAATCTTTTGTGCGTGACGACATAAGGTGACAAGGGAAGAGAGGAGGAGTCAATAATGGGCAAAAAATGATGACGTCATACTTGAATGGTCCCAAATAAAGTATGCATAAAATTTGCGTAAAATATGCATAAAATGTGAGTAAAGTAGACGCGTAAGCATGCATAAAGTATGACTATTGTGTGCAAAATTATGCAAAATTTACAAAATATGAGTAAAGTATGCGTAAAATATCGAATAAGTGTATCTAAAGTATGCATTAAATAAGAGTCAAATACACGTGTACATCATACATAAATTAAGATTAATTTAGCCAAAAGATTGTACATATAAAATGTATGCTTGAAGTACAGGTAAAGTAAGACTAAAAAGTTCGTCTAAAGTAAGCGTACAGTATAATGTGCATTCTGTGTTCATAAAGGCCTGTATTTACTTGGTCAGTATTTTTAATTGACTTGGTCAGTATTTCGTTGGTCAGTATTTTTTTTATTTTTGGTCAGTAAATTAATTACATTGTCAGTAAAAATAATGTAAATGGTCAGTATATAATTTAAATTCGGTCGGTAAATATAATAGATCTGGTCAGTATATTAAATGATAACGGTCAGTAATATAATTTTGTGGTCAGTATTTGTTATTAAAAATTTTATTCTTCAAAAAAAAAAAAAAAAAAAAAAAAAAAAAAAAAAAAAAAAAAGATTTTGTTAATTTACCACAATTTTGTCGCTCTAGCCAGACACAGACTAGCTCCCTTTGAGGTCGCGGGAAAAAATCAAAAAAAGAGCGCTCAGTCTTCCTCCCCCCCCTCCCTGGTCCGTGTTTTTTTGAAAAAACTCCGCTGCGTCTGTAAGGGCGCACTTTTTGCGCAGAACGCAAGGCGGACCGGGAATTTCTCCATATCCCTGTGGGCCAGTCCGTGACTGGCACTAGCACAGTCCTTTTGGACTTTTAGCCCACCGATCACTAATGGGGGGGGGGGGCAAAACTAAAATTTTATATAACCTAACTAAATAATTATATTTCCTAGTCCATCTTTGTCCTGACTGTGCTATGTAAAAAAACTAGGAAAAAAATTTTTTTTATTTCCCGGGGAAAGCGCCTGGGGCACCCCTGCATTCCCTAAACTTACCCCCCTCTCCCCCGCGTCCCTGGCTCTGAATCCACCAGTGCCAAAATAACCTTTACTCCAGTCGGCTGCTTTACCCCTGAGCTACCTCGGCCCTGACGTAACATAACTGATGTGAATTTTTTTGTTTTATAATACATTTTTTGAAATATGATGTTTACGGACCACTTAAAAATTTTTACTGACCATCCGGGGAAAAAAATATAGACCATCTAATATAGGGGCTGTACAAGTATTACGTAAGCATGATTTTGGTGATTTTTGACCCCCTCCCCCCCCTAATAAGCAGAAATAGGCTTCCTCTTATGGAGGTTTAACATTGGCGTAAGCATCTGAAGGACCCCCTCCCCCCCCCCCTAAGGTGCTTACGTAATACTTGTACAGCCCCTAAATACTGACAACTCATTTTTTATAATGACCAATTAATATAATTACTGACCATCTAATTAATCAACTGACCATCTCATTAATTTACTGACAACCTAAATAATTTACTGACCATTCAATAAAAATACTGACCAAAAAAATTTTTTTTATACTGACCAAGTAAATATTCCCCGTTCATAAATATGGATTATATATGAACGAAGAACGCTTAAAGAATGCATAAATTAAGACTACTGTATGCAAAAATTATGCATAAAGTAAGAGTAATGTAAGGATACAATATGCAAATTTTTATAGCTCTTTGAAATCATATTGTTTATGGCCCAAACTTTTCAAAAATTTGGAAAAACTAAAACGCTCTCATGCCCAGCTTTATGTCAAGACTTATAATTTGGTTTTTGGAAAAGCCCTACAGAAGTAACATCACAATAATTTTTTGCATTATTTATATACGTATATAATTTTTTTTTTCCTTTTTTTTAATCTTAGGATTAGAAATGGGATTTGAAAGCAGCAATAGAGAACGGACATCAATTTTTTTAAATGTTTAAAGCATGAAAAAAAGCTCTGTAAGAATCATGAGTCATAAGCCTGAGAGAAAAACAAATAAACCATTTGGAAATATTATTGTACTAAGTAAGGGAGGACTTTATTTTCTCGGTGTTGTTCTTTTTGGCCGCCGAATTCGAGTCGAATTTTTATCGAACCTGTTTATACAGCTCTATACATACTGCACGACGCAGTATGTATTAAAAGATAACTGAAAGTTGAAATAGACAAGTCACATGTTTTGAGATTTTCGCTGGAAACTAATGTATAGTACCATGCTCCTAACTAAAAACTAGTATTTAAACGTAAAAATTTTTCGTCAAATTAAAAAAAAAAGAAAAACAAAGTCCGGAAAAGTTTTTGTCACGTGATCACTCCTTAAACGATTTTCTATTGGTATGACGTCATCTGCCTGTATCGAGCAAGATATCGAACTCGAAGCGAGACATATCGAATTTGAAGCGAAATACGTCTTGTTTGTAAACATGCTTGTAAACATTACCCATCGATGCCGTTCAGAGTTTCAGAAATGAACACAACCACTTTTAGGCAGATGACGTCACGTTCCTTCACGTTCCGTTTTGGCGGGCATTCAAATTTTTGTTTTTTCTCTTTTCGGGGGTTAACAGTTTTTTTTAATGAGTCAAAATTACCCTTTTTGTCTTATCTCCCCTAGCACAATTATTAAACGATGGAGTGATCTCAAAACATGTGACTTTTCTATTGGCCACTTTGATTGGTTCAATGCCAGTCAGCTAATCTGGACCTCCAGATTTCAACCACTAACGTTTTAGGACATGCAGCGCCGTAATTTTCCTAATATGTTTTATGCTTAAAACTTCAGATTCACAATTAAAAGAAATATTACGTCGGGGTTTTTCAAGCCCTCTGATTTCAAACGGAATGTAAAAATTACCAAATTAGATAAGTCAAATCCATTATGGCGGATCAAACATAGTAAAACTCGTATTTTTTAATCGAAAAAAAAAAAATTTGTTTCACCGTTTTTTTTTCAATAAAAATGATCATTTCGCTTCTTTTGGTCTGCTAAAGTAGTAAAAAAATATAATTTTTCAAAAATTGACAACTTCTTTCAAAAATGATGCATTAATTATACACACCTTGCAAATTCGGAAAATAGTTTTTAAAAAAAATGTAAGGGGGTGGGGAGGGAGTACATTTCTACCAGGCTTCATGCTTCATGCATTCATCCGGGATCTCTCGGGTCATAAAAATCACGTTCAACTTTATATCTGGGACCACATAATTGACTTCTTGGTTTATATTGTGTCGGCATACACAAGGGAGTTAACCTACAATGCCTCACAGCTATGTCTTCTGAAATTTTTCAAGAAAAAAAAACTGTAACTAAAAAAAAAAAAAAGCTAATCGTAGAATGTCGCAGTGCTAACATTTAGGAAAAAGAAAAGAGAAAAAAAAATTTTCCACACGAACAAGTGACAGAAAAAAAAAGGAGTGCAAATTTTTGAATTTTTTTTAAAATCATCGCTCATTGGTGCCAGGAATCCATCGATAATTTTTTTTTTCTGACGGTGATGCCACTGGTGGACTCTTTTACAAGCTTCATGCTTCTTGTGCCTCTTGTCATCTATACTCACAACTCCGGAAAAATTTCTTCGAAATAAATTTGTATTTTTTTAAACTTGTTTCATGGCAGTAAGATTCAAACTGCTCGGCCTTCCGGAGACGTAGAGCTTTTGCAAACTTTTTTCATCGAAATCCCCGGAATCGAAACTGAACGTGTCTTCTTCGAAAACTTTGCACAATCTCGCTCCGGCGCTCATTCTGTTAGGCGAGGAGGAATTGACTAATACTAAAGCCCTTCGCTTAGGCGAATCGCTCCCGAAAGGAGGCACCGAGCTCGCAACGAAATCATCGTTTCTGTGTTTCATTTGAACGTCCGCGCTGTTCCTCCTCGAGCTCGGCTTTTTATTGCTCACTGGTGATGTTTGGGCACTTTTAGCAATTGACTTTCTTCTAGGCACTGAGGGTGGTTCTTCTTCTTCTTCGATCGAAGCTCGATTCGTTGCGTTGTGAAGCCAATTTAAACCTTTCCATTTCCCCTTCCGGGAGGTTTTTTGGGGTTCGGCTTCCGGGGTGGATGCGACATCGTTGCCGAGGGAGGGTCTCCTCGGAGGTGGACACGTTGCAAAACACTCCACATCCAAGTCATCTTTTGTAATTTTTTCAATATACAAAATGACCATGCAGCGTGCATATAAAGATATCCAATACAATCAATGGTCGATTTTTTTTTTTCAAATTATAATTTTTAAAAAAAAATTCTGTTTGTTAAAAAAATAATGGATAAAGATGCAAGGTAACCAAAATCAATACTCATTCTCCTGGCAGATATATAAAACAATGACAATAAATACTGAAATAAAATCTTTCTCATCGCAGCTATTATTTTTTTTAAAATCAATTTCATGAAATTTAAAAGGCATTAGGTACTGATTTTCCTGTTTTTTTTTTTAATATTTTTTTTGCAAAATATTCTCATTGAAATTTGTTAGAAGCGAAGTAACAATCAGGTAAATTTTATTATGGTTGTACGTACCGGGTAATTTCTTTGTACGGAATGAAGCATTCGTTATCATTGACTTATTGACGGTGGTAACTGTGGTCGTGGCTGGTGATAAAGCGACGCTGATACCCATTGGCCCTTCGCTCGGATGACCTAGAAAAATAAAATAATAATGTAGGCATCATTATTAAAAAAAAAAAAAAAAAAAAAAAAAAAAAAAAAAAAAAAAAAAATGAAGGCACAATTTCTACATTTGTCAGTTTTTTTTTCCAAAAAAAAAATCCCTTTTTTAAATAATAAAAAATTCATTTGTTTAATCTTTATGATTGAAATCCCGGAAAATATTCCACAAAGTCCGAAAAATTATTCCCTAAAATTTTATTTCTCATCATTTCGTGAGTTACGTTAACTCACAACCCCTTATAGGTCTGCGCTATTAAACCCACAAAAATTGAGCTTTAACTTATTTCGTCGGTTTTTTTTTCTGATTTGGTCTCTAATTTTTTAGTCAGTATTTAATTCGCTTTTTTGCCCGCAATTAAATTGCATTTGGGCTATAAAAAAATTCCTTTCTGGCAGTATTTAATTCTCTTTTGATCTGTAATAATACTTTTTTGTCAGCAATTAAATTGGATTTGGGCCGTAAAAATATTTATTTTTTGGTTGGTACCTAACTTTAATCTTTTTGGGAGATATGGTTTTTTTGAAAACTCAAAAAAGCTCTAAATGCTAGCTGGCCTTAGTGCAAAAATTTGAGCTTGAAAATTCAATGGCGTGAAGTTGGATTTTTTTTAAAGCCATTCTGCTAGCCTTAAGTGCGCAAGCTCAAATTCTTTAAGTTATATATTTTTAAGCTCTTTAGGAAAATGAAATGCAATGGGTTTGGATTCTCAACTTACACAATAATAATGTGTGAAGCTACACGGCATTTTTTTAAAAAAATTGTGAAAGCCTTAATTTGAAAGCCAAAAATTTGGTATGTTGGTTTTCTGAAAGCTCAAATTTAGCGCAATACATTGGTGTGTCTTCCAATATTGACCGCCCGTGAATTTAGAGGTACATTATTGATTATGCTTATGTATATTCTTTAATTTTGAAGCTCAAATTTGAAGACTAGGTTTTTCGGAAAGCTCAAAAAAAGCTCTAAATCTTGGTTATAGTCCGAAAATTTGACCTTAAAATTGTACCGTCAACTTCACTGACCGAAAAAAATTTTAAAATCTCGCTTTTATTTTAATTTTCTGACAAAAAAATTTTTTTTTCCTTTCTCAAAATAATCCTAATCTAAATGAGCAAAAAAAAAGTTGAATGAATTTTCGACTTTCAGATTTAAAATTGATGCCAAAATTTTCTGACAGTCTCATCCTAACTTCACTTTCGCTGGGATGAATTTTATGGCAAAAGCTCTAACGCTATTGTAGTCTCTAAGTCATTATTCATATTTTTTTATTTGAGTTTTTACGATGGCAATTCGTCTGAAGGACATTAAAATTAATGCAAATGGCAGAACGAGGTACAGTCAAGCCGTACCGATATTCAAAATGCCTTGTCATTCCATAATCTTTTAAGTCATTTAGATTCATAGCCATTCTCTTCCAGGAAAAAAAAAATTTTATCTAGTAACATTTTTAAAAATACAAATAAAAAATAAACAAACAGACGGAAGCCTTTTAAAAAGCAAATAAAAATTGCTGACTAATATGATTCAAATGGATATAACTTCGATTTTGCTCCACTTCACCACACCAAATTTTTCCATATGCAGAATATTTTTTTTACGTACCTCGGGAAGAAATCGCCTGTTTTTCTCCCGCTCGAAAAGTGTTTCTCGGTACGTAAAGCACCTTACTGCACTAGAATGAAAGAGACTTTTCACGTCTCAGCACGTTGAACACCTCGGCTTCGCCTCGGTGTCTCAAACTCGTGCTTCGACGTGAAAAAAGTCTCTTTCATCTAGGGCAGTAATGTACTATTTTTTTTTTTTTGCTTTTCGACTCCTAATGTTTTTAAACAATCACTTTTTTGAGAAAATGAGTTCTTAAACCTTAATTTAGGCAACTATTTCTTTCATTTAAAATGACAAAAAAAAAAAAAAAATTTTTTTAATTACATTTTGACTATTTTTTAAATTACATTTTACATTATTTAAATTTGAAACTTTTACAAAGTCAATGATATTTCATAACTCAGATGAAAGATAATAAACTTTTCAAATTAATAAACAATTCCTTTGACTGCCTTAATGTAGATGTCACACTATATTTTTTCAATTGTTACTTCTACCATTTTGCTCAAAGCATCCAAAAAAAAGTTCTCGAAAACCCTATTTCTATTCCCTGTCAAATATTCGTACAAAATATTTTTAACCCAAACTTTAAACCTTTAATTTTTCAATCATAAAGAAAAAAAAAAATTACAGCGTATTTCAGAGTATCTGCCAATTTAAGAGAAATATTGCATCTGTATGCAAAAACTTCCATACTCACCAGTGCTTGTTCCATGAGATGAATTTTTGATAGCATTCGCGACTAATACAACATCTGCATAACATTCGTAGCAGCTGCGGTTATAAATATCATCCACAGATTGCATAGCCATGTACCCAAAGTCATTATACCTAAAAACCAAAAAAAATTACAACAAACATTCTTCTTATGAACTCCTTAAGTCGACTCACTTACATTGCATAATATAATCCACACATGAACTCTAACAATAACTGAGAAGACACTGGTATCCTAGGAAGAAATTTAGGTACGAATGACCCATCTGAACCATAGGAAGAAGTTCTTTGATGTTGGCCTGGTCTTGGAAATCCTTGAGTAACTAGTCTGCAAAAAAAAAAAAAAAAATCTCACAATCGAAATATTAAAACAATTTGTGCATTCACGAAATTACCTTGAGGTTACTTTACATAAAAAGTTTAATGATGTTTTATGTAATAATCCGATATGTTTGTTATAAATAAACATTAACGCTGTCATAATTTTCAAACGATTTTGGGCATTTAACATTTCAACTTGGGACAAAGGGCCCCAAGTGACTAATTTTGTATTGCATTCTTCCAATCTCCGAAGAGCAGTTTCAGTCAGTGATGCATGGGCAAGGCTCATAGGTTCATGATATATAGAAGCCTGTGCTAAGGATGGCAACCTAAATGAAATGACTACAGGCTCTCCTTTTTCGTCCACAACTTCTAAGTTAAAAACACCAATGAGCAGTGTTTCCACACTCCTGCAACTCTGAAAAATAATAAAATTATAAACTATTAGTAAAACATGAAAGCCTAAATAAATAAAAGAGAACAAAAAAAAAAAAAAAAAAATCAAAAGATTTATTACCTTTTTATCACCATGAGCTACTGAATTTAAATAAATATAAATTAAAGTTGGTAAGAATTGAAGAGTGAATCGCTGCAATTCCACTTCTCTAGAACGGTAAAATCCGAACAACTGGTTGCAGACAGGATCAACCAAATTTGAAAATTTATTGCGTTCTTCAAGGACAGCATAAAGTGCTGTGATGACTTCATCATTGTGTTTCAAATTATTTGCGAAACTGTGAACCTCGACAGGACTTAGGGCTGCATAATCAGCAAGCCAGTCCTGTATGATGTGCTCAGTCATGCTGCATTCTGCTGTTGATTGCACTCTGGCTGTAAAAAAAAAATGAGGAAAAAAATTAGAAAATGTTTGTTTTAAAATTTAATAACAATTTACCAGCAATAATTAGTACAATTACACTCTAATACTTCAATAACTACTAGTGAACGTTGAATAGGAAAAAAAAGTTCTAAAGAAATCCAATTGTCTGACCTTGTGAAACAATTAAATGTAAAAGTATTTATTATTCCCTAAGAAAAAAAAATGTATGATTTGCATTGAAAAGAAACAAGTTTTTCGAGACACAAATAATGAAATACAAATTAAACAATGGGATTGTGTTAGTGTTCAAGTTTTAAAAAAATTTACAAGCTTATTTTTAAAATTATTGTTAAAGATGATCCTTTCCACCATAATGTAAATTCTAAAACCAAAAAAAAAAAAATCTAATCATACTCCATCAATACATCTACTTGAAAAACCTTTTAAAGGAAAATATTAACATGCTGTCATTCCAACCATTCCAGAAAAAATAGAAAAACCGATAAAAATCGAGATAAAAAGCATTCCAGGTCAGTTAAACAAATCAATACGACTAGCGTTTTAATATGTAAGGCTAACGGCATTCGATATAATGAAATCCCCATTCCTTACGGTTTTAAATAAGCATTCCTTTTTTCGAAATGCTTTTAAAAAATTCGTTTTAAAAGATGTTCAAAAATATTTTACCATGACGGGCAATCCGAAATAAGGAAGTCACAAACTCGGTCATCACATGAAGATAAAACTAAAAAATGCGCAAATCAACTACTACAAACTACATGCATTATTTAATTATTGGTGTTATGAGTGCTTGATGAAAGCTTTCGACAACCTGTTATTTCATTTTAAAGAAAACCCAAGCTTTAAATCACGAAAATCAAGTCCCTCGAAAAACGACATTTCATTTTCGGCCATTTGTAATTTACTCGGCATTGCCAACTTGAGAAAAAAAAGTCACTAGATAACAGTGGATTGGAGTTTTGCCGCGTTTTTTCCGTTACACCGCAAGTTTTTTATGAATTGGGTCGTAACTCTAAAAAATGTTTACAAAATCATATTTCTCCACAGAAAGTTAATAAAAAAATAAAAAATAAAAGTAATTGTTGTTGTTGGTCATTCTGTCCAAAGACAGGTTTTGCCACCGGCCATAGGGCGGGGTTCAAGGAACTGCAATGGTACTTTTGAGGAAGAATTTCCCCAAGAAGGTGGTTTTCCTTTTTCCTTCCATCTTTGACATACCATTGGATATTTGTACTCCAAATGGAGTACTGGCCATAATTTTAATCTTGCACTTGTAACGAGATTTTCCTTATAATAAGGTAATCTGCCGTACAAAGTGCAAAAGTAATTGAAGAAAAAAAAAACCATGGAAACAAATAAAATCGATAATAAAATAAAAAGGCTGATCTTGGAATTCCTTTATTTTTCTTCATTTAAATAGCGCGGAATGTATTCTCTTTACATTTTGTATGTCATGAAAAAATTAATTAAGAAGTATATTTAATTACCCATTCATTTACTTTTTTATTTATTTGCTATATTTGTATTTTAAAGATAACAGCTCACTGATTCAGATAAAAATCATATTTAATTTCAATGCTTACCATTGTCATTATAACGTTTGCTGTTCTAGTTTCACCAGTTTCCGTTTAAGGACTGATGACTGAATAAAATTTTCATTCATTCATTCATTTATTCAGCAATTCCTCACGACAAATCATTGCAACAAACATAAATACAAATGTTTTTTAAATCAATATTTATTTGAGTGTGCTGTCGAATAAACAATTGCCTTATCAAGAAAATCCTCCAAATGATTCATTTGTCGCTAATATTTTTATCAATAGGCAAGTATAAACTTGATTTTATAATATTCATAATTTGTCCCCCAATCCCGCAAGGTTGAACTTATATCATTCATTTTATTATTTTTTACTTCAGACGAAATTCTTGCCGACATTCCTTGTCCAACGTGTTTGCCCAACATGAAATTGAGCTCATAAACGACCAGAAGACCTTAGTAGTGGTATGACGTCTCTTCAAAAATAATTTGTGAAATGTTTTCTAATATTCTTTGCTGTTGGAACAAAAAGCATCAAAAAAAAGGAAAAAATATTAATTTAAAAAAAATAGACAGAATATTATTCATTAATTTTTTACTAAAACAATAATACATTTTTTACAATGACTAAAAAGTGGGCGTTTTTGCGTGTTTATGGAATAATCACAATCAAATATAAGTACGCAAATTTCGACCTGAAAAGGTATCTCAATCAGTTTAATAGTTACCTATTAAACTGATATTACCTTTAAAAAATTCAGATTGACATATCGGTTACAGCGCAGTGGTAGAGTCTCCGACTTCGAACCGAACGATCGAGGAGTCGGTCTGGCGAAATGGCTCTTACAACATTAAGAAAAACGCACGAATTTCTTGGAAACTTGCACACTTAAATTTTACTGCTACATTCCTTTATACATTGTCTCAATACCTCAAAAAAAACACGTCTTTTTTCTGCCCAAAAATAATAGGCCTAACGTTAAAAATAATTAAATATACAAAAAAAATTACAATATTGGTACAAAAGTTATTTCAAATATCTTTACAAAATAACAAAAAATTCTTTAACAAAATCACAACATAAAAAATTTTAAAAACGACGTAAACTCAATCATACAAAATTACAATAATCCATTCTTTCAATTTAATTGATTAATTCATTCACTTTTTCTATTTTTTTTTTTAAATATAAAAATTTAATAGGCCTATAATTTATTTTGATCGTAATTTTTTTTAATGATTTTTTTTTAAAAAAAGCACCAATTTATAAATAAAATGAAAAATTCGATTGCAAAATTTTAAAAAATTAAGGTAAGGGTAGGGAAGTGCGACCGTCTGAAAAGTGCGACCGGTTTAATAAAAACTGATAAAAATCCCATACTTAAAAAAAAGATTTCAAGGGACGATTTTTTAATGTTTTCAGAACCTATTATGATCAAAGAAATGTATTTTTGTCGTCCATTTTTGAATAAAAAAAAATAATTTTACAAAAGCAAAAATTCATATTCGACGGAAAGTTGGACTGCCTCATTTTCAATTTGATTTAATTTTATGTAAACATCGGCTTATTTTATGAAATATGCTCCATTCAATTGTCAATACCTTGCATTATTTTTTTATGCTATCAAGAATTTTTTACTCGACTTCCTATTTGATAAACCTTAATAGGTCGCACTTTTTTGGCAAAAATAATATTTTCGGAAAGTGCGACTAGCAGACGACTTCTTTAATTCCTTTGACAAAGGAAACCATCTTGTTTTTATTTACATATGCCATTCGGAGTGCCACTAATAATAATTATTTAATTGTAGTTTTAATAAACAAGGATTATTTGTTTTTAACGGTATTCAGCAATTTTTGAAAGAAAATTCATCGATCTTTTATAAACAAATAACTTTTGCTTTGGAGAATTCATTTTTTTAAAAAAAATAAGAACGGTCGCACTTTTCAAAAAATGGAGGTTTGAAATATTATACGTCGGCAGTCAGAAAAATATGGTTGAACTCTAAATCGCGCCGTTTTTCAAATTTGAGGCTAATGCACATTAAAGCTTAATAATGGAGCAGTATATTGTAATAAAAAACTTGGCTTGATTCTCTTCCTATTAAGAACTAATAAAGGTCAAAATCAATTTTTTCTAGAACCCGGTCGCACTTCCCTACCCTTACCTTATAAAAAAAAACTCGATTTAAATATCACAATAAAATAGAAAATGATTTACCGATTTGAGTGAAATTTTTCTGTAAAAGCTAATATTGATTTCATGAATTTGATGGATTATTACAAAACATAATCCTTGTTCTTGTAAACATGCTCTAATTAAAAACGATTGACATATGTATAAATTTAATACCTTTTAACTATTGCTATTTCTGTTAAATATATGTATTTTTAAAAACGTTTAAATATATTTTTGATTTCGACCTTTAAAATTATTAAAATCGACTTCTTCGAAGCCATGTCTTTTTTATTTTTATTTTTCATTTTTTTCTCCTTTGACGACTCAAATTCACTCCCAACTAGACGAGAATTTGACTTAGACTGATGACGAAGGTGAGCAAAATCCCCCAACTACGTTGTGTAATTTTTACTATCACCTCGGACAAAATGACTGCGTTGGGAATAAGAAACAGTGGAGAGAAAGGAACCTCGTTGGATCGATTTTGTATTCGAATCCATCAATTTTGACGACGTTTAGGTCATCCTTCCCGTATCTAGAGTAGCTTAACGATATCTGAAACAAAAACAAAAAGTTAGAAAGAAGTTATAACTTCAAATTGAATAATGAAGGATGACTTTTATTAATTAAGAAAAAATATAAAATATAAAATCGTAGCTTCAGGTCCACCATCAGTAGGGTTCGGCTCAAAATGTCATGACGGTAAAACAGAAAAGTACATTTGGTAAAGCAAAAAAGTACATTTGATAAAAAAAAAATTTATGGGAGAGCGGGGGACTCAAGAGGGTGGGTCGAAACTGACGAATTTTGGAATTTGAAAACTGTTGCTAATGGAATGGGTGTCTTTTAGCAATGCTATTAGTCCTATTTTTTTCCAGATTTTTTGAAAAACGGAAATAGTATATTTCTTGACTAGAGCTTTATGGGTGAAATGACACCTCGACCTCGTTTGCCGCTGCCGCTTCGGTCGAGCGGCAAATTCGCCTCGGTGTTATTTTACCCATAATGCTTTAGTCAATGAAAGATTCTTTTCTTTTCAAGTGGCACGCCTGCAGAAGAACTTTTCACAATACTACCAGCATTGCTTTTTAGGTTGGCACACTTGCTTTGCATCAAACAGAAAATATTTTTGTTGCTGATGATGTCGGACGCATGATATTTGTGAAATATGATGCAGGTGACGTGATATAATGAGGCATTTTTTGCTTGTTATGAACCTAATATTTTAAGATAATTATATCGAAGATCTCCGAGACAGACTCCACTGATAAGGATTCTTAACATACACGTATAAAGAAAAGTTCATTTTCCGCCTCCGGGATGAAAAACATCTTACAAATCAGCCATGGGGGTGGTTTGCACGTTTCAATGTGCAATAAGCCAACCCCATACCGGTTTTTAATATACTATTCCACTGACATGATAGCAATTTGATTTTACTTCCGTCCTTTTTCCGAGTCCAATTTACTATTTATTATTTTAACATAATCGACTATGGGTCGTCATGCCACCAGCTATAATTCCACTCACAACCCCACCAAAATGTTATTAATTTTGTTTATTCATTATTTTTGATAAAGAGTCCAGTATCTCCAGAGAGTTTACCTATTTCACCCGGACAGTCCCAACTAACACAAATTTCACGCACCCACAAAAAAAAAAAAAAAAAAAAAAAAAAAAAAAAAATCCAAATTATTTCTGGGAATACCGAATTTACTTTTACCAATAAGATCCCTCACCTGATCATGAAGTGAATCACGACGTAGGAACTTCATCGGTTCTAAATGAGAGTGGAACTGATCCACGACCGTCAACGGCTTCCGTAAAAGATGCTCTGCAAAAAGAAAAAAAAATACATATAAAGAAAAAAATACAAATAAGCAAATAAATTCTCAAAGAGAAAAAAAGATGACAAATGCTTAAAGTTTTACATGAATATACTGCACAATATTTCGCTCGTTAGTTTTTCTTTGTTGGAGAAAAGTATTTCGAAAAGAAAAAGAAAAAAAAAAACGCGTTCACTTTCTTTTAACGTACAACTTTTCTTCTCTAGACTTTACGAGAAAACTTGACATCAAAAATAAAAATAAAAAATCTGAACAATTCATGAAAAAAAATTTATTTTTATTTTATTTTATTTTTTTTTCACTTCCTTTTTTTGGAAAATGCTATTTTCAAACTGTAAGTAATAGCATAAAAAGATAAGAATAAAGAGTCTTTTTCGCACTCTCAACTTTACGTACAATGCGAAAGTCGTTTCCTTTTCCTGAAATCGCTAATAACCGAGAAAAAATTTTCTCTCGATCTCTAAAATAAGATATTTCCCCGGTGTATTTTACATTTTTTACACTCTTCAAAATTTGAGGGGAAAATATGTTAAAAAAATTCGTTTTTAAGGTTATGGGCCTTAGTTTTCACCTGATAGTAAAAATTAAGGCTACCACCGGGTTACCATAAGGGTTGTGCCCCAAAATTAAATTTTTTTTTTGGGCCTTCACCCATCGATAGGACCTAGTGAGGGGGTAAATTAGGCCAAATATTAGGGTCGAATTGAAAGCCGTTTCTGAGGCGGGGGTGGGAGTATTAATTCAGTTTTTATTTTTTTGGCAGAGAATGGGTTGTCAGATTGAAGAATCCAAAAAACGAAAAAAAAGCTCTTTGAAAGGGCTATCTAAGGACATAATTGTTAATTTTTTAAAAAATGGCCAATTAAAGGAAAAGAAAATTATTTTCTTCATGTTAGCTTCACCGGACAAAAATTTCGCTATGACAGCCAAAAAGTACGTAAAAAATTGGCCTAAGTACATGTAAGTACTGTACATAAGCTTCTAAATTTTTCTTTCAACAAGAAAGTGGCCCAAAAAATGGCCAAAATTATAAAAATCGAAAAACATTTTTTTCACTCATAAGACCAGGCTAGACCAAAATTTCTCTATTACCACGTGAAAGTACGCAAAAAAATAGCCTAGAAACATATTTTTCCGTTGGAGAAAAGAAGGTAGAAATTGGCCCATTTATGCATTTTGGTTACTTTTAAGCCATTAGTTTGGGCCGATTTGTACCTTCTTTTCTCCAACGGAAAAATGTTTCTAGGCTATTTTTTTGCGTACTTTCACGTGGTGATAGCGAATTTTGGTCCAGCCTGGTCTTATGAGTGAAAAAAATTATTTGCTATTTTTATGATTTTGGTCATTAAATTTGGCCACTTTCGCCCTTAGGGTCCCAAGGCGAAACACATGATTTCGGGCCAATTTTTTGCGTACTTTCACATGGTGAAGACGAAATTTTGGTCCAGCGTGGTCTTCGTGGCGAAACAAATTTTTTGCGATTTTGGCCATTTTATTGCTACTTTGGCCGTTGGGGAAAAAAACCAAAAAAATACGTATCTAGTCCATTTTTTGCGTACTCTCACGTGGTGATAGCGACATTTGTGTGCAGCGTCATCTTTGCAGCGAAAACAATTTTTTTAACTTTTGGCCATTTTTTTGGCCACTTTCTTGTTGAAAGAAAAATTTAGAAGCACATGTACTTAGACCAATTTTTGACGTACTTTTTGGCTGTCATAGCAAAATTTTGGTCCGGGAAGCTAACATGAAGAAAATAATTTTTTTTCCTTTAATTGGCCATTTATGCCAATTAACCATTTTTTTAAAAATTAACGATTATGCCCTTAGATAGCTCTTTGAAAGAGCTTTTTTTTTTCGTTTCTGGGATTCTTCAATCTGACAACCCATTCTCTGCCAAAAAAATAAAAACTGAATTAATACTCCCATCCCCGTCTCAGAAACGACTTTCATTCTAATATTTGGCCTAATTTACCCTTTCACTAGGTCCTATCGATGGGTGAAAGTCCAAAAAAAATTTAATTTTGGGGCACAACCCTTATGGTAACCCGGTGGTAGCCTTTTCATTCCTCATATTATTTTGTAATGAACGTTTTTCTAAGGCAGTGGAAACGAAAGAAAGTTTGCCGTTACTATATGAAAAGAGACTGGCGAATTCACCGGTAAATCTGATTGGTCCGCTTTTAAGAAGTCATAATGGATGGCCATGTTGGAAATTTAAAAACTTAAAAACTTAAAAAACAGTTAAAAACTTCTTTAACTTACCAATGATATAGCCCATCGTCACATCGTCCGGAAGTCTAATTTTTTCTCCTACACTTATAAATTTGCCGCCACTGCAACAAAAAAAACAAACAAAACACCAAAATCAATAAAAAGACAAGAAACAATAAAAAATTAATTGAATTTAATTTAACTTAACCTAACCGAACCGAACCTGTTTTCGTGATTTTGATTTTTTCTGTCACCGCAAAAAGTGTCACCAATCCTAATGACACGACAACAATTTTAGCGGTTTAACAGCTGCTGCACATTAGGCAAAAAAACCGCAAACTTAAGCTCCTAAAAAAAAATAAAATCTCAACCGCTTTCATGTGGTCAAAAAGCAAAGCAAAAAAAAAAAAAAAAAAAAAAAAGTACTCGGAATTCCAGTCTTACGAGGGGTAAAAAAATAAGGAAGAAATAAACATAAAATTCTGCCAGCAAAACAAGAAAAAAAAAAAAAAAAAAAAAAATTCAGGAAAAAAAAAAAAACCAAAATCACGAATCTGTCATAAAACTTCTTAAGTTACATTTTACTGCGACAAGTTTTGACTTAGATTTTTATTTAAAAAATTTAATGAATCCATTTTGCAGATCCCTGATTAAAAAAATAAAATAAAAAAAGTTGCTGTCGTGGTTAAAAAAGAAAAAAAAATGCATATTTTTTTTCGAGTAGGTGAATTTTATCGCATTTTGTCGCCTGATCGGGTTGGGTTACATCAGGATCGGATGATTCATCTTCCATTTATTTTTTTTTTTTTTAACTTCGTCTTCGTTTTATTAGCTTCGGGACAATCTAATTATTCGGTGAATGCTGCTTTTCCCCCCCGTGTTTTTCGAAAGGAGTAAAAATAATTTATAAATATACCCCGAAAAATCGATGTTAATAACAACGTACGACATTCCATCATGTAAATACCCATCGGTATAAAAATGCATACATACATACATATATCGAACTAATTTTTATTTTTAATTTTTCCATGTTTTGATACCTTTTAGCTATCCAAATCATCGTTGGCATACTATGTTATTTTTAAATAGGCGAAATAGCACTTTAATTACTGACTTTTGAATCGGAGCGTTTATCCGTTGCTCTGAGCAATAAACAAGATATTTTTTGCGCACGCTTTTAAATTAGTTCAAAACGATTACGAAAGTGGTTTTCATTGAATCAATCTTTTTTTTTTTCAAATTGAAAAAAAAAAGCAGCTGAAGAAGTTAAAACGTTTTTTTTTTATCGTCTGGTTTTTCTTTGCATATGTAAGATTCGGATTATTTTTTTTTGTTGTCGTTTCTCCGGTTTGCCTTCGAATGAAAAAATCGTTTCTTTTTGTCTTTATCTTAATGTTTCTCTTGTCTTAAACTGGTCGTTAATAAGGAGTTTTCCCTCCGCAAAGAATTTAGATAAATTTGAATGGGAGAAAAAAAAAAAAAAAAAAAAAGATCCGCTTTTCAGTTAAAGCAGATGCCCTATCCCTGGAGGCTTTAAATTCTCTCAAGGGAACGGCTCTTTTTCCTTAAAATCAGAAAAAGGTTTTTCTGAGTTTTTTTCTTTCATATTTATCGAAAGTAACGTCATTTTTTTTTTTTTTTTTTTGCAAAATAAAGAAACAAGCGAACGGGAATCGGGATATCCAAGTGCCTTGAATCAGTCAGTGTCTGGTTATCAGGGCTGCAATTACGATTCCGATTTCAACTAACAAATATTTTAACGATGCCGATTCCGATTCCGATTTAAACCAAAATTGATCAGCTGTAAAGTCAATCTGTATCGAAAATGCCGATGCCAATTCCGACTCCTATTTCTTCAAGAAAAGCACGTATTCCGATTCCGATTAAAATCCATGAAAAAGTGATGCAAAAATGTATAAAATTTTTGCGAAATAAATGCAAAAAAATTTGTACGAAAAATGATTCATTTTTGTATCATTAATACAAAAATTTGGAGATGCATATTTTTTTAAGCGCCAAAATTTTTTTAAGCATGAAAATCTGGATATTTTTGCATTTCCATGGATATAAAATTTTTTTTTAAACCAGCAAGCAGAAAAATTTGCAATCATTATGCTTCATGTCCTAAAATGGCGCACAACACGTTTTAATACAAAACTAAATGTGTCGCACACATACCCAACACGCACTGTAAAAAATTTCGTGTATTTTTAACAAACTCGGTCCACACTTTTTGTATGTAGCTCTTTTTATGTTAATTTTGACACATGTTGCTAGGCAATATTTGCTATAGTGTTATTATTTACAAATAAAAATGTGTGGACCGTTTTTCAATTGTATTAAAATTACACAAAATGTTTTACAGTGTGGAACTCTAAATTTTAAAATGGCCACGACATGCTCCCAACACGGCGGAAAACAAGCCCAAGTAAGAAATCCCTCATAACCGTAGGTGAGACATATTCCAAAGACCGCCATATTTTGATATCTATTTTTTTTTCTTTTTATAATTATTTTTCAGCTGCTAATCGCAGGTCTTTTGTCTTTTCGTCAATTGAGTATTCATCAGTCGTGGCAGCAGATAAATCGTACTTTTCTTTTCACCGAAAAACTAAGACAAATCTTGCAAAAAGAAATATTAAGAGATCTTCCGTTTTTTCCTAAAAATTCCTTAATAGTTCTTTTTGCAAGAATTGTCTTCGTTTTTCGTTAAAAAGAAAAATACGATTTATCTGCTGCCACGACTGACGCTTACTCTTAACTGCGTAACTCAGGTCTGTTTTTCTGGCATGCGTTAACTAATTCGTACAGTGAGATTAAGATGACTGAATTTCTAAGTTCCCGCCATACGAAGACTGGTCACCCACCCAGAAGTTGACCAGCATCAATTCTGCTTAACTATTAATGGATTGCCAAACCGCTACATGGACAAGTCTCCACTCCGACCCCCCTATATTTAATTACATACGAGTAAAATGGGACAAGAAAATATATCAGTACCAAATATGGCGGCGCTCACCTATGTTTAACTTACGGACAATGTCAACAAATAGGAACGTGAGGAGAAATGACGCACCTCTGGTTATACAGCCCAGATAGCAAAGTCTACCCAGTTCCGAGGACGTCTTCAGGACGCCCTGATGAGGATATTTATTGGGCGTTAATTGGGTTTACCTGTGTCCGCACTGATCCAAAAAGTGCCCTTTGGGCGTCCTATGGATATCCCATGGATTTGGATTTCCTGTGGATATCTGACGGAAAATCTCTAGGATGTCCAATGGATTGAAAATGCTATCTGGGAGTATACAATCTTTAGTCCAATATGGGACTCTAATGGTCCAACTTGGCGCAGAGCATACCCTATTCAAGACTCTCATATGGTTTGCAGACTTTGCACATCTATATCAACTCTACATCCCAACATGGTGCACAGAATCGGTGTCAACATGGCCCCAAATAACCCCTTCTAACATGCAAGACATAAAATTACATCAGTCAAACAAAAATTATACAGGAGGCGTCGAAGCCTCCCAGTTAGCAAAGTCTATCCAATCTCGAGGAGGTGATCAGGACGCCACGAGGATATCCATTGAACGTCCGTTGGATTTACCCATGTCCTCACGGATCCGAAAAACGTTCTTTGGTCATTCTGGACCTGTGGATATCTAGTGGACAATCCACAAGATACCCAATGAATTGGAAATGCTATCTGGGCTTCTCCTAGAAAGAACCGAGTCACTCATTGCCTTTCACCCATTTCTGAGACGCCACAAACTTTTGAATGTCCCCACCCAAACCCCCTTCCTTTCGCAAGAGAAATGAATTCATCATCTCCGAAAACCGTTTCACATTTCTGTCTTTATTAATAAAATTGTTCATTGAAAAATGAGCCAGAAAACCCATCTGCTACCTGAAACATGTACACATAAACTTAAATACCGCCAACTTCCCGATAAAACTTTAATTAACATTTCCGGCTAAAGCGCGTTGAGAGATTATACGTGTTCGGCATCATAATTGTTTTCTTCCATCTCTCTACCTGATATAGCAATTCTCATACCCATTCCAATTTTATTCCCTTTTCATCTTTGTTTCACATGTCATCCCAAGTCGCGCTATTACCTCAGTTAATATCTTAACTAATTTACGTAATAAAGACCAGAAAAAAAATTACGGGGTTAAAAATAAACGTAAAAAAAAAAAAAAAAAAAATTACCTTAAATAAAAAACGTATAGCCCCAAGTAGGAAATAAAAAGAATGCTAATGGCCGATGCAAAGCTCAATTGAACCGATGATATCGCCGCTGCTTTTTATGCATATCTCAGAGTCTGATCTGGTAATAATTGTCATCATGTGTGCCCCGTGTGCCGATCTCGAGCAACCCAGAAATCATTTTATTTTTAAAATTATAACCTACGATCTATATCAACTCTTGAAGCATACTGTTATCAACTTTATTTCTCGTTTCGGTTTATAAAAAAATTGAGATCTTTTTTTTAAAATTGCGCAAAGCAAAAGAAGAAGAAAAAAAAATAATAATAAAAATAAAACGATTTCGAAATTTTAACGAGGAAACATTGTGTAATCCTTGACTTGAGGGAAAAACCTAAAGGCCCGCGGAGGTTTCCATATTGTAATCTTTCCTGACAGTTATGAGCCACGCAGTTTTACTCCGAGGATGTTTTTCAACGCCCTGGCATATCCCCACCCTTAGCCCCCCCCGAAGCCTTTTGGGTTCTTTTATCACGGATTTGAGGGTTTACCTCTAACTCTATTTCCTAAATATTTTACACAAACATCCGGATCTATGACTTTATGAAAACAGGAAATGTTGTCCCTTTTTCCGCCCGGCTCATCTTTTTTTTTTTTTTTTTTTTTTTAGGCCGAATGAAAAACCGGATCGAGATATAAGCGTAAAAATTCACAAACGGGAATCGGATGCTCCTTATCCCAATAAAAGAAAAAGCATTTTTCACGGGGAGTCACTTTAGTCGATTTATGTTTTTTTTTTTCTGTTCTGTTGTTCGGGAAAAAAGTCGACTTTGATGGAATGAAAAGGATAAAACCAAAATAAGCAAGCAAATCGTCCGTGAGGATGACGAATTGATTGTTTTGTCCGTTGTGCTCCACAAGATAAAAAAGTTTTAGGTTAAGCAAAAAAAATGGTTTTTATCTCCGAAAGTATTGGCATTTCGTTTTTTTTTTATTTTTTTATTGTGATATGTTTCAAGCCAAAATCCGGCCGTGACCTGAAAACGACATACGTTATCTCTGTCGGAAAAACATGAGTCTCTTTACCATGGATCCGTTGGTTCGAGTCCCATGTTGAGCTATGCTGAGTCTCAACATGGTGCAGAAGATGCCGAACAGGGGTCCGCAGCTTTAAAATTTTGGCCGACGCCGATGGCGATCATCGGCATCGGCATTTAGCCGGCCGCAGCTGGCATCGGCATCGGATCCCTGATTCTAAAAATCGTCTAGAATGGCTCTATGATTTTTTTTTCCACTAAAATCGGAATCAGAGGCGGCATCGGATATGATCGATGCTTGGTGGCGTCGGCATCGGCATCGGGTGTCGGTGCCGGAATCGGAATCGAGAGTTAAATAAATAAAATGGGATCGGCATCAGCATCGGATTCGGACCCCTGATGCCTATGATGGCCAACATCAATATCAAAATGACGCACAGCATCGCATACATGGTCACCAGAGCCCATGTTGACGGGCCTGTAGCCGAAGGAGGGCTGACTCACGACCCCCCTGAAAAACTTCCGTCCGCACAGGGACGGGAAAACAGGAAATGGAAATTCCAGGTGCCAGAAGCCGATGCCGGTGCCGATGCCAGCCGTGGCCGGCTAAAAGCTCAGGTCGGTGCTGAAGTTGGTGCCAGTGCTAGATAATGTATTTTAAACATGGTGCCAGCACCATTTCTCGCACAGGTCTTGTAATTAGGGCCCGAGCAATGCTGAACATAACTGAGAAAGGCCACAAGTTTTGAAAGCGGCCGATTGTACTGACCGGTACTAATCTTTTTTCAAGTTAAAAAAATAAAAAAAATGGACAAAATTGATGGTGGTGCTGGTACCGATGCTGGAATCGACTCCGGCACCAGCACCAGCGGCAAAAATTTAGCCATTCCGGTGCCAGCTCCAGCACTTTGGATATTTCGGCTTTAATGCCGGTGTCGGCTTCAACCAACTTTACCGGCTTCGGACCCCTGGAACTGGGAAATCCCGCTGGATTTGGTCTTTTCCCGTCCCGTCCCGAATAAGGTACTCCCTCCGTTCTGTGCACACCCCTAGGCGTAATAAAAAATAAAAGAGTTCACGATCAAAAGCATTTAACGGCAAAGCAAACTCATTTTGACAACAACAAATTTATTTCAATGTTTTACAAAGCCAAATCGGCCGATAACTATCGTTTCCGAAAGCGACGACAACAGTGCAAACACTATCGCTCCATCTACATGGGAGCCTACCTCCTCACCCCGGTAGCTTTATACATACTCGCCACAAAAATAAGCATACTTAAGGGACATGCACAGATGAAGCCATAAAGAAGAAAAAAAAAAAAAAATTAAACATCGAAGGCAACATTATTAATAATAATGAATGATGACATGACAAAAATGCACTGTCTTAATGAAATATTACGATGTAAACGTCGATATTATGCAAATTAGGGGGCATCTGTAATGATGTTCACCTGCCAGGTACCATTCATAGATACACACGAAACCGTCCGAATCAATTTTTTTTTCCATCTCTTTTAAATGTACATTAAATAAAAAAAAATCTCCCGAGACTCCCTACCGACCCGCCCTCTCCCTTTCTTTATTGACAATCAAACTTTCGATAAAGAGGTCCCGAAAAGCGAAATGGGAATTCCCGAACAAATTTTTCAAACTTTTGAAGTTCTAAAAAGCTACACAGAAAAGGTAATCGGGTAAAGAAATATTTTTCTTTTTTGAGCTGACAGTTAATTTTAAATTTATTGTTTTGCGATAGCGGGAGGGGGTGTTTATTAGAATGGATCGAAAAAAATACGGCTCTAATTTTTTCCAGCCCTTATGAAACTTTAAAAAAGCTTAGGCCTCTGAGGGCAACAAAAATGGCCTCCAAAAAATCAGAAAAAAATTAGGGTTAATATGGAGGCTAAAATGCAACTTTTCCGAACTGAGGCATTTTCAAATTCAAAAATTCGTGTTTTTCGATCCACTCATCCTCTTCTATTGCTTCTTGAAAGCTACGGGAAAGTAATAAAGCTAATTACTAGACGACATTTATTAATGAATGTTATTTTGTAATTGTCTCAGGTGCCAGTCTGCTTTTACGGGTTACAAAACACGCAGACGACTTCGGATTTATTGATTTCTGAACTATATAATTTTCAGAGTATAGATACCTATTTCTTTTTAATTTTTATTTTGAATGAAGCAATGCAAATCATACAAAAAGAACACCCGTCGCGCAATGGCACTTAGAAGGACATTCCTTGATAATAAATAATGCCGTGGTCCGCCGCGCCGAGCACCCAGGAACATTAAAATTTAAACTAGTTTTTTTTTTTTTTTTTTTTTTTTTTTTTTTTTTTTTTTAATTGTCCGAAATTAATTTTTCGATCCAACGTGAGGGGATTTTTAAAACAGAGCTGAAGGAGGAGAGAAAAAAAATATACGATCGGAATATAATTCCCTATTTTCTTTCATCAGCAATTATCTCAGCACAAAAAAAAAATATAAGGTTTTTATTTAACTCCGCCTTTTATAATTATAAACGTTTTTCGATAATCTTTTTTATATAGTTAATGGTTTAAAGGGAGACGATGAAAACCGGTCTACTTTGGAAGCTAATGGCAATGCGAGTTTGATCTTGTTGCGATGATAAAATCAAATAATTTCGGTTTGAATTAGTACAAATGTAGATCAAACGAAAAAAAAAAGCAGAAAGTATGGCTGCTGAAAATGGAAAGCTTTCTCGGATGAACCGTCGGGGTTAAAACGTTTTCACTGGCCGTAAAAACAAATGGTGGAAAATCCATTAACCTTTTTGATAAGATTCAGCCAGCACGAATGACAAGTCTGGAAGGGTTGTGAAATTTTCAGCTCTCTTGTTCGAAAGGGTGTTATCCTGGTAGCTCGGAAACAGGCAATTTGAAATATTTTCGTGGTGCCTTTTTAATCGTCCAAGGATTGTTGCTGCATATATGATGCATCGCTATGAAAAAACAGTCAGGGGATATGAATCATATTCCTACGTAGGACTACGCCTAGAATTTTTGGTTGAACTTTGATGTCATTTCAAATATTAAAGATGTTTCAAAAAATTTATCTAAAATTTTATGAAACGGTTCGTTTCAAAACATGTTTTTTCAATAAAATTTTAAATAAATTTTTTCAATAATCAAAAATCATCTAAGCTTAAATGTTCGTTTCAAAAATGTTAATCATCTCCCTAAACCCAAGAAAAAGTGTGTTATAAAATTGAGTTATTAAAAACTTAAACTTCGTTATAAAATTTTATAACCCGCCAAAAAAGACATCTATTTATAATTCGTTATAAAATTTTACAACAAAAATTATTTTCAGTTTTTTTTAAAAAGTTTCTTATTTTCTTCTAACGCTTCCCGAATTTTTCTATTTCTGTTTTCTTTATTTTTGAGCCTTTGTCAAATTAAAAA
This sequence comes from Liposcelis bostrychophila, assembly GCA_037577465.1. Taxonomy (NCBI): domain Eukaryota; kingdom Metazoa; phylum Arthropoda; class Insecta; order Psocodea; family Liposcelididae; genus Liposcelis; species Liposcelis bostrychophila. Next base: position 6,749,325 of record CM075211.1, read on the forward strand.
TAGTTGAAATAAACTGAAAATTCGGAAAAATCTGGAAAATATTTTAAGTCAAAATAATTGGCAACTGAAGAACCATATTCCAGCATTTAAAAATCACTTGAAAAATGGTATCGTGGATAAAGGCGGCTGGTAAAGCCGCTTCTCCATTATGGCTCAAAATTAATTTTCTAGAATTAATTTTCAAAATTTCCGGAAGTACTGCGCTTTTGTTATTCTTTGGATTTCTAACCCATTTCTAACCCAAGATTTAAAAATGGAGTCGGCCATTTTTACTACATTGCAGTTTTGTAATCTTAATCCGTGATCAAAAATTCATAGAATAACTAAAACACAGTACTTCCGGAAATTTTGAACATTAATTCTAGAAAATTAATTTTGAGCCATAATAGAGAAGCAGCATAAGTCGACCACAAGGCTCAGGTTCTATTCCAAAAAATTGTAGTTTTTTTCCCCTTTTTTTCTCGTGAAAAATGTTTAAAAAAGAGCCTATAAAGTCCCCATATGCCAAATATAGTGCAACTGAAGCATAAAATTAATATTTTGCTCAGTTAAAAATTTTAATTATAAAAATTTATAAATAGTTATAAAGTTTTATAATCGGCCAAAACGTTATTAGAGTTAAAAAATTTTATAACACACTTTTTCTCGGGAATCCTCCAAGCCCTAATATAAGCCCACGTGTCCCCCGTTTTCAATAAAATTTTATCAAAAATCATCAAAATCTTCGATTCAAAAAATGTTGATGACCTATTTCACAAAACATTACAAAAATATTTAATAAAAAATTTTTAAGTAATATTTTGAATTCTTTTTTTAACTTTGGCCTTTTTTAATAGTAAAATTAGACGACATGAACAAGAACAAAAACAAGAACTTAGAAATATTAAATAAAATGCTCACTACATTTTTTAATTTTGTCCTTTTTTCTTTAGCCAAAAATATGAGCTAAAGCAATGTTTAAATATTAAAATTATAACTTTCAAGACTTTAGGGGCCAGGTCAAATACCCGAAAAACAATACCCGAAAAACAAATACCCGAAATAATTTTTCGGGGATCTGATTTTCACATTTCAAATATTAATTTAGTTTTTAAATAATTAAAATAATTCTTTTTTTTTTGGGTTCGAAATCCCGAAATTTTTCGGAGATTTGATTTTTGCATTTTAAATATTAATTTAAATGGAAATGGAAAAACGTGGATTTTAAATGGAAAAAATATAAAAATATAAAAATATGAAAATCAATTCTATTCAAAATGTTGTCAAAAAATCAAATCTTAATATCGAATTCCTTTCCTTCCAGTTCAAACTTCCATATTTCAGTTCAAGAGCTTCAGAAAACCCCGTATTTAAGAAAAATTTGTATGATTTCGATTCTCCAATTTTATGACATTGAGTATTTGAAATGCGAAAATCAAATCCCCGAAAAATTTCGGGGTTTTGAACCCCAAAAAAAAAAAAAATTATTTTAATGATTTAAAAATTAAATTAATATTTCAAATGCGGAAATCAGATCCCCGAAAAATTATTTCGGGGATTTGACCCAGACTCAGACTTAAATTAAAATTTTGACTAAATTTTTCAACTTTTAACCTTTTTTATCAAAAAATTCGGATTTTTTGACCAAAAGCGAGCAAAAAAAAAAATGCTTAAAAATTTTTAAATCATTTCATTGTTTTAATTTTTCAATATTAGGACAGTACCCCAAAGACGCAGTCCTAAGCAGCCCCCATATCCCAGTCTGTCCAAGCCCCTGCAGTGTCCCAGTCTGCAAACCCCCCATTCCCATTACCCACAACGGGGGTGAAGGGAACCTAGTGGTCGTACAACCGTCTGATCTGAATTTTCTCACCTTGTCTTATTTTGAAACACTCATCCCTGACGAACCCGTCGTATTTCTCGATTAAAACTTGGGTAGGTAAAAAAAAAAAAAAAACTAATTTACCGAACTCTTTATCGAACTTTTAAAATCTATCAATATTAATTAGATGAGAATTAAGTCTAACATCAAATTACATAATAAAAAAAAATAAAACATTCTTAACACTTACTTTTCTAAACCAATCGAACAGACAAACCTCCCTATCCATCATTAAAGGTACAGAGGGAATCGAAGCCGAAACGCCACATAATTTTAAAACCTCGTCCATCAAAAAAAAAAAAAAAAAAAAAAAAAAATCAAGAAAGGGATGTAAACGCTTAATCATCTCCCCGGATTATTGTCTTGTATTTTCCGAATCATTACCATTGAATTATAAAATCAATTATACCTTTTGACGTTCGTGCCCAAATCCCTCGATTAGATAACAGAAATATGGTTTAATTAACCCAACATCACTTGATTTTTTTTCTTTTTTAAATAAAATGAATGGCACAAGACCCGCACACCACTCAATTGTAACAAACGGATTTCCTAATTACGATAAATGATATTTTTTTTTTTTTTTTTTTAGTTAGAAAAAAAAAAGAAAGAAAAAAAATTCCAGTCAACTCATTAAAACATATACCATCGTCTGTAACAAACATTCTTGAGCTAACAAATAAATAAATCTACTCATTTAACCAATTAAGGTTTCCGAACCGTCTTGACATTTTTCTTATGGTAAACTCCAGTAATTGCTTTAATTTTTTTTTTTTTTTGTTTCCTAATGTTCGAAGCACGCTTAAATTAGCATATACTCCTGTGCCGTGCTATTTACTGCTTCCATTTAAGGACTGTTAATTTATAAAAGCGTTAACGAGAAACTGATAACTATACAGTATGATGTTAACGATGTTAAATAATTTTAAAATAATCAAAATTTCGTTAGCCCCTTAAACGGGAGACCATTTTCCGAAAATGGTTGTTATTTTATCGAATGATTCGACAAAAAACAAAAAGGGTTTTTAATTTCGGCCGCATCATTAGGAATATGAATAGGTTAAGCAAAAGTGTAATAAACTCCTACAAAAATTGGTTTCCACTGAAAACGCAACAGCTTTAGCGACCGAATGTTCGAAAATTTGTGAAAAATTCCAGGAAGATTCGGAAAATATTTCTCCAAATTTTTATTTTTGAATAATTTCGAACTATCCCCTTCTCCGTAGATACTCGATCTGAACTTTAAGAACATATTAAGCACCTACCGATTGCGATATTACGGAAGCCCTGATGAGTCAAGTATTTTTGTTTTCTTTAATTACTTGTTCCGGAACAAGCGATGTCTGTTCCTGAACAAACAACGTTTAGTATGTAAATTGCCTGTTCCAGAGCTGACAATCTTTTATTGATTGTCTGTTTCGGAGCTGACAATTTGAAATTCATTGTCTGTTCCGAAAAGGACAATAAATCAGAAATTGTCAGTTTTGGAACAGATAATCAATAAAAAATAGTCAGTCTTTGAACAGACAATAAATAAAAAAATAGTCAGTTTTGGAACAGAAATAATTTTAAAAAAAAGTCAGATTTGGAACAGAAATCAATAAAAAAAATATCAGTTTTGGAACAGACAATGAATAAATAAATCGTCAATTTCGAAACCGACAATCAATAAATAATTGTCAGTCCTGGAACAGACAATCAATAAAATAATAGTCAGTTTTGGAATAATCAAGAAAAAATTGTCAGTTTTGGAACAGATAATCAATAAAAAAATTGTCAGTTTGGAAGAGACAATCAATAAAAGTTGTCAGTTTTGGAACAGAAGTCAATGAAAAAAATTCAGTTTGGAACAGACTATCAATCATAAATTGTCAGTCTAGGAACAGACAATGAATAACAAATTGTCAGTTTTGGAACAGACATAAAATGGTAGTCAGTTTTGGAATAATCAAGAAAAAATGGTCAGTTTTGGAACAGATAATCAAGAAAAAAATTGTCAGTTTGGAAGAGACAATCAATAAAAAGTTGTTGTCAGCCTTGAAACAGACAATCCATAAAATAATTGCCAGTTTTGGAACAAACAATCAATAAAAAATTGCCAGTTTTGTAACGAACAATAATTAAAAAAATAGTCCGTTTCGAAAAATTATCAATAAAATAATTGTCAGTTTTGGAACAATTAAGAAAAAATTGTCAGTTTTGGAACAGGGAACGCTCAAGTATTACGTAAGACCGAAAGGGGGGGAGGGGGCACTACAAAATCTTACGATTTCTTACTAGGGGGAGGGGGGGAGTTTGGCAAATCTTACGTAAGAATTTCCATTATGACTTATTGTTCAGAATTTTTTTTTTCATTTTAAAAAATTAAGTTGTTTTAATTTTTTTTCGAAAGTCTAAAGTAGAATTTAAAATTTTTTAAATAAAAATTTATTTTTTGATGAGATTTTGTGCCAATTGTAGCTATCTTCAGGGATATGAGTATGAACTATAAATCTAGATTTAAGAAAAATATTACTTCAATTTAAAATTAGCGTTAAAAAAAAAAAAGGGGGGTGGGGTCCGCGAAAATCTTACGTAATATAATAGGGAGGGTTCAAAGAAATCTTACTAATTCTTACGAAGGGGGGGAGGGGGTCCGAAAACCTAAGTCTTACGTAATACTTGAACGTTCCCACAGACAGTCAATAACAAATTGTCTGTTCTGGTACAAACAATTTAGTTATTAAACATTGTTTGTTCCAAAACAAGCAATAAAATAAAATAAAATATATAAAAAAAAAAAAAACATAGATTCTTGGCTCTTCAGGCCTTCCGCACGATATATTATTTATAATTTATCATTTAAAAATATGTATTGGCCGATTTTAAAAATCGGGTTCGGGATCGGAATCGAAATTGGCATCGCAATTTGTACGAGGCCCGGTCGACATCAGCATCGGCGAAAAGGTCATTAATTGACTCCTGATTTGTTCTCCACTGTAAAAACTAAAAACTAAAGCTATATTTTCCCTTAAATTCGAATTTAAAAAATTACGTCCACAAAAAATAGGAACTAAAACAGCCTAATCTGACCGCCAGGGTACAAGTCCATCTACTTTATAAATATTTCACTGTAAGAAGACCGCTTTAATGGTAAACTTACTGTGATAAGAAGGCTCTTCTTCTATCGGATGTTCGTTTCAACCCGAAACGGACACCGCAATGCTGAGCCTCATCAAAACAAATGAAGGTTTGTTTACTTTTTCGACATCCCAAAAACCGGACACCGGATATAAAAATAAAAGTTATATAATTTTTTTAAAACTTACCTAGCTACCGGCATCATTTTTAGAGCTAAAGCTCGACTAAGACAAAACCCTGCACCTCCAGTCGCAAACCAAAATGAGATCTTCTGCTGAAAAGAAAAAAAAAAATTTACATTAAAAAAAGCCGCACCTAATCAAGGACGTCCAAAATGCGCATTTTCGGTTTATTGGGTGAGGCACAAATCGAAAATTACTCTTATTTTCCATCTGGTATATTCTGTCATTCAAAAAAAATCACGACTTTTCCGCAAGGCAGAAAAAAAAAAATTTGAATTCGAATGTTTATTAAATTACGAATTTTTTTTTCTTTTAAAGATGGCAGCCGGAAGGTTCGAAAGGACGAAGGATATGTACAATAAAAAAAAAAAAAATTTCGTCTCGGAGTTAAAATCGTGACGATATCGTTTACAAATTACTCTAATTTCAACAAGTGTAATCAATAATGATAAGTTAAGCATGGCAAAGATGGTTGTAGCTGGAAGCTGATGATCGTTTATTTAGTAATTTGTGACTGTTTTGCCCTATCTTTTCGAATGTTTCCTTGCGTGCTTGCTAAGCAACTATTTTCCTTAAAGGTAGTTTTATACAGTCCGTTGAACTTCTCATATAAAAATCGTTTAGTAGCCGAGGACTTCCTTCGGTCTAAGTGCGGGCATGAGCCGTAATGATGTACTTTTTTTTCTATTCGAAATTCCCCTCATAAAAGAGACAAAATGGATCTTACACGTGATGTTGGTTAAGAAAGAAAGAAAAAAAAAAAAAAGTGGTTAATGTTCAAAACAAATAACTTGACCAAAATTGGCATAACTTCTTTAGCGTTTTTAATATAATGATCTAAGCTACTATTTTTCTTTGTCAATCGTTAAAAAAAAAAGTAAGACTTTAAAATAACGTGCGAGGTGAAACAATTTTAATGCCGAAAAAAAAGCAAAGTAAATAAAGTTTCATTTGTTTTCGCTTGAGTTTGGTTTGATATTTTCGTGAAAGCAAAATTTTTACAAATAGTTACTTTGGCCCCGCAAAGATAATTCGTGCTGCAAAGGAGCTAAATGCAAAGCCGACGTTGAGGCAATGATTTCATGATCTTCTTTTCCTACTTTATTCTTCCTGTTTAATCTTCTTTCTTGACTTCTTAATTAAATGTTTCTGCATTTTAGGCCGTTATCTCTTTGGTGGATGCGGAAGCTTTTGAGATGTGGTAAAAGGATGAAAGTTGGGATGCTTTGGTCATTTTCTTACACGCACACACCTGGCTTGTACATGACCTGGAGCCCTATCGCCGCACTATAAACCTTTTTCCGTTCATCTCTCTAGTCAGGCACTCCCAACCATCTCGCATCAGTCGCTACGTTATCTCCCCATCTGATTCGAGGTCTTCCTGAGGTCTGCGACTCGTCGGTCTGTCCTCCAGGACCTGCCGGATATATCTTGACGGAGGTCATTTTTTTTTGGAGGACTTAAATATGAATTTCTGAAGACAATAGTTCAGGGGCATATCGAAGGGTAAAGGAGAATAGGCCGGAAGAACCTATCGTGAATGAGTAATTTCAGAGCTTGGACAGGTTTCAATGTCGAGGAGTTTCTCGCAATAGAGAGAAATTTATGGCTCTCATTGATGGTCGCCCACGGCTGGACCCAAGTACGGCACAAAAAGAAGGAAGAAGAAGAAGGAAGAAGGAAGAAGAAAAAGGAAGAAGAAGAAGGAAGAAGAAGGAAGAAGGAAGAAGAAGGAAGAAGGAAGAAGGAAGAAGAAGGAAGAAGGAAGAAGGAAGAAGGAAGAAGGAAGAAGGAAGAAAAAGGAAGAAGGAAGAAGCAAGAAGGAAGAGGGAAGAACAAAGAACAAAGAACAAAGAAGGAAGAAGGAAGAAGGAAGAAGGAGGAAGAAGGAAGAAGGAGAAAGAAGACCTCTTTGGTAACTCAAAGTAGTAGCAAAGCAAATACGACTGTCTTGTTCTTGGGAGTCAATTGATCCTCCTTTTTACCATTATCTCCTCTTAGTTTTCTTTATATAATCTCATCTTCTGTATCCAGACTCTCATTTAAAAGTACCGGCTCTCCAAAGTCATTTGGACTTTTCTATTTATCTTCCCATCTTCTTCATTCTCCTCTTCATATATCTTTCTTCGTTTTTTTCCTTCGTCTACTTCGCCTTTTTAAATCTTTAACTTCTTTATCTTCATCTTGCAACACTCAAGGTCTCATCCTTCTCTTCAGATCCTTACTTGCCGGTCTTCATCTTTGATGATCTTTGACTAATCGTCATCTTTATAACTTTTATCTTTTAACTTTTCCTCCTTTACCTTCATCTTCACCTACATTTTCGTTTCATTTTGATTTACTCATCATCATATTATTATCTCTCGTTTTCACATTCTAATCTTCTAATTTTCATATCTTCACCTTCGAATATTCAACATTTTAACTAAATTGCACATCCTTATTCGCAAAACCCGTCTTAGAAGAATTTCCAGAAATTTCAGAGGATTAGGATCAGAAATTTAGCTAGCTTGGGTGCTTATCCTTCGAACCAATTGGCAGCTTTCCTTGACGGCAGAGTCGTCAACCCTGGAGTAGAAGCCTCTACATCTACAATCCCTTATATCATTGTTAGGTCAGAGATTAAGTAGAGCCGCCACGGGCTACCCAGAGCAAATTTCCCTCAATAAAAATAGTAGAAACTTTCAAAAGTACTTAAGCAAATATCGCACACAAGAAAAAAAAAGAATGATCTCTTTTCGTTTTTTTGTTATGAATCTCTTGTCTATTATTATCCAGTGTCCAGATAAGGTCATAGATTATATACCCATGCGTAGACTACCTAATATTTTGACCACAGGTTGATTTTTTTTCCTCTCCACCCGCATTATTTCTTCGATAGAAATCGGAATATATTATCGATATCCGAAAGGAAAAAGGGTACATTTATCAGCCCTAATTACTATTAGGCGTGTCTTTTTTCTTGCTGCGCCCTCAGGGGAAAAAAGTTCTTTTGCTTTTCTTTTCTTAAATTCCTTCTTTACTTAACTTGCACCGTACAATTTTTTTTTTTTTTTTTTTTTTTTTTTTACGTGGAGCTTGTGCCCCGGAGACTTTAAGAGGAGCAGCGCGGGTTTAATGATGAGTAATGAACCTTCATTTAAATAAGCGATTTTTTACAGAGATGTAGATTTTGGTAGGAGTAGGTGACAAGATGTGAGGTCTTAGTAAAATGCCCTTAAGCGGAAAGCTATCACTAACATCTGTTTCGGGAATTCTTAAAGAAAAAAAAAAACCGAAATAAGGACATCAATCAAATTAGATACGCGTTATTTTTTATTTCTTACTTTTTTCTTCGGAGGATGACATGCGCAAACAGAATGCAATGTGATCCGTGATGCATTTAAATCCGCTTGTAGTAGATCTAGATACAAACCATGACAGGTTTGTGCATTGCTTATCATATCTCCATATAATGAGAGTAGGTAATCATAAACATTTTCGCTCCGTATTTATAATAATATGGGGCTGTTAGTTGCTCCTTTTTTGATGTGATGTTAACATCATACTTCTAATTTTCCTTGCATACTGGTACTGGATAAATACGTACATGCAAGTTTCTAACGATTAGTCGTTTAAATCCATTCATTTCGGATTAATGTTTTCTTAATTACGGTTTGGTAGCTACTTTTCTTACTCTAAAGAACTTCCTGAGTATGTCTAATGAAATATTATATGAAATTGAAAGTCGTAATGCCATCCTTCGGAAACAAGATCTTTCGGTATCGATTCTTAGGTCACAATTTCATGATAAAACATGTCGAGCAGCATGTTGCAGCGTTAGAAACATGTTGCCAACGTGTTGGGGCGTTAGAAACATGTTGCCAACATCTTGGGGCGTTTGGAACATGTCGCCAACATGCTGGGGCGTTAGAAACATGTCGCCAACATGTTGGAGCGTTAGAAACATATTGCCAACGTGTTGGAGCGTTAGAAACATGTTCAGCAACATGTTTCATCGTGAAACTGCGGCCTGAATCAAGTTTGAAAAGGTAGCTTTCTCTGGATTCTATATTTTTTAAAAACAGGCTTATAAAAGTCCTATATTTCCGTTCTCACTAATCTGCAGACATCTTGTGAGCCCGCGAAGCGCTATTAGGGAGAATTAGGCTTTGGACTGGAAGGGCACTTCCATAATCGCAAGATATGCCTCTAAGTAGTCGATTAGTCGATTATGAGAAGTTTTTCTGGCACGTAAATCAAATGGAAATGAATTTTCTCAAGGGTTCCCATCCATAATGGCCCCATCTCGTTGAATATTGCTTAATGACCTGTTCAGACAGTAGCGTGTGGTCCCATTATAAATAAACACCCTATAAAAACACGGTTATTTCTGATTTCAGCTTCTCGTTTGCTAATATTAAGAAACTGGAATGGTGATTTTTCATTTTTTTTTTTTTTTTTTAATTTAAACCGACAATATAAATAAAACAGGATTTTAGCTACCAATTATCAACTCCCCACGATCCGGAATAGAAATCCACGTTTAATTAAAATTCTTTCGGATGTTTGAAAAAAAAAAAATCGTTTTATCACTTGAAAACGATTATTTCGACCTCGGCTTCCCATTTAAAGTTCCTATATTAAAGCCCTTAGATATCATTTTTTGATTAAAATAAAATAAAAATATTTTCGGCTTCCAATATTTTTTCTTTTTTTTTGAAACACGCTATACCTTGCACGAAGTAGATGGTGCAGAACAGAAATTCAATCCTTAAGTCATGATTCGAGATTTTGGTTTCCTTTCATCCGTATCGTTGTTGAAAAAAAAAAAAAAAGTATATACATGAAAAGTTACAAACCGGAGGCGATTTTTTTGCAAATTCGTTTCGGGGGAGTTTGTCGGCGGCGGGGGAGGTGGAGGGATCGAAAAAAAAAAAAGAAAATTAACGGCCGCTTTTGGAAAATGGCTTTTCAGTTTCAAAATAAATCAGTTTCTCTCTCGTATATATCCGGAGAGTCGCTTGTCAAAATGTAATTATCCGTCCGTCGCCTGTTGTTTCCTCCAATGCATCAATGTCATTGACCATTTATCATAGAATTTTCTTAAATTAGCATGTAAAAGTTGGGGGCGGGGGGGAGAGGTATGCTGGAAAATGGGTCCACAGATGTTTCAAAAACCCAAGGAAATATTTATTTTCTCGGTAAATTAAGATTTATCATAATCTTTTTTTTTTTTCCGATTTGTTCGACGTTATATCTTATAAAATTTCTTTTTTTTTACGGCTTTCAATATAATTCATTTTTTTGTCTCTCTCTCTTTTCTTTTTATTTTCGGGGGGAACGTGATTCAAAAGATATATATTTTTTTCTTTTTCCTTCAAATGCGGCATGTTTATTACCTGCCAAATTCACACTTCCATTTTGTAATATGTTAGGAGAACGAGAAAATTTTGTTATAAATATCGTTTCAATCATGTTCCGTCGTGAACAATCACCACAAATTAGACCACAGGTTTATCTGATCGGAGGAGCACTTTTTAAGTTCCCTTAGGGCGGAATCCAGTATTTATAGGAATCGATTTTTTACTTACTGCTCTTGTTAAATTTTTTATTTCAAGTTTTTTTTTTTTTTCTTAAAGCTGAAATTCGTTATATTTGGTTCGGATGAAAGGGAAAAAAAAATAGTCTACTTTTCGAGATTAGATCTTAAAAATTTTACTTTGTTGTGATATTTTTATGGTCATAATGTTCGATTTCCTTCACACGTTGTCTGGGACTTTTTTTTTGCTTTTGCTTTTGCTTTTGCTTTAATTCAATTAAGTGTCTGTAAAAATTTTATGGAGTTTTTGCATAACTTTTTCCTGGGGGTTACGTGCACTACTTTGCATTATTTTGCATTTTGTACATTTTCGTATTTTGTGTTACGGTGAACAATTTTTTGGGGAGGGACTAACCTCTCGCTTTTAACCCTCAGGCATCGAACCGTTCCAGCCCTAAAAAATTAGGGACTTTAAGGACCAAAATTTGGAAAATTAGGGACCTTTTAGGGACCAAAAATATTTCATTTTCGAACTATTTATTATGTCCAGTCTTGATTCGAATTATATCCAGTCTTGATTTTCTTTTTTTTTCAAAATAGGGACTTTTAGGGACTTTTTTTCAAAATAGGGACTTTTAGGGACTCATGTTAAAAATAAGGATTTTTCCAAAAAAGGGACCTCGGTTTGATGCCTACTTTACGATAAATTGAAATATACTCAAAAAACTTTAGGCCGAAATTTCACGCTAAAACATATTGAGACATAATAAGCCGAAAAAACTGCCGTTTCCAAAAAATTAACACTTTCTGATCACATTTTAGTACGTCTGATATCAAGCCCCCCCCCGAAAAAAAATGGATTTTATTTGAAGATTTAGTGGATCCGTTACTAAGTAGAGGTGAAGATGTTGCGGCAAAATTATATATAAAATATATAAATGATATATAATTGAGAAAGGCCACCGAGTTTTGATCATTTTAAGCGACCGACTGTACTAACCGGCACTATAATAAGCGCCGGTTACTGTAACAATTTTTTCTTTCAAGTAAAAAAATAAAAAATGAACAAAATTGATGGTTGTGTTGGCACCGATGCTGGAATCGGCTCCGGCACATCACCAGCGGAAAAAATTTAGCTATCCCGGTGCCGGCGCTGGCGCCAGCTCCAGTACTTTAAGATATTTCGATGCGAATGCCGGCGTCGGCTCCAACCAATTTTTACCGGCTTCGGATCCCTGCATCGGAGCTTTTAAACGTTTCGTCCAGAAGGGATTTATTCCCCAGTTCGATACTTAAGCAAAGTCCAACAAGGTAAGCACCAGACGATCACGAAACTTTTCACGAAATCCGACTGTCCAATCTGCTTTTCGTGCTAGAAAAACTTTATACTAACAACGTTTCGGTAATCGAATTCCTGAGACATCAATTTGATTGGAAAATGACTGATAAAAATTATAATTTTCGTTAACGATACCAGATTTTTTTTTTGAGTTTTTTTAATAGACTCAAGAGCCAGCACCTTTTTTGCGCTAATTAACGATCAAAAAACTTCACGCAAAATGGTTTTAAAAAAAAACACAGGAAATGGAAAAGCATAGGAATTATCTCAGCACTTAAAACACCTGCGTTAGGTCACGCCATTGTCTGCGTGGCTTATTGGCCGATCTCACAAAAAAATAATCTCATCCTTTCGTTTTCGTTTTTTTTTTTTCGTACAACTTCCTAACCTGCAGTAGCGTTATTGGTTTTCTTGGAGGTCAATCGTGACCTACCCGCCTGAAATGAAATCCCGAATTCGAAGTAAAAAAAAAAACAAAAAACACGCGGGTTACAAAAGAACACATGATAAGGGACTCCCAACCGAGATTAATACAAAACGTTAAATAATTAAGTTAATTACAGTTTTATAATTAGCTCACGGGTAAAATTTTTCCCATACGAGATGATATATCGTTGGAGGTAAATCAGATCAGTTAGTTTATAACAAGAAGAATAAAGAATAAGGAGATAGTGAGAGAGAAGAAAAAAAAAGCCGTATAGGGAAAAAGTACCGACTGGAAAAAAAAAAGCGAAACATAACCACCTACTGCGCCGCCGATAGACACACCCGATCCTGACTTGTCCTTGATATGGTGAACGGTTGCCAGCTGGCATTGCCGTGCATAAAGAAATCGGGATTAAACAAATCAAAAAAAGAAGAAAAAAAATTACTTCGTGATGTTGGAAAAGGATAAGGTTTGATTTGTGTCAGATTTTTCAAGTGGTGTCCAGCATGAGCTTTTCAAATAATGGAACCGTTAAATCAAATTGGATACGAACTTTAAAATATAAAAATATAGGTTCCCTCACCGTATTTTTTCCTCAGTTCACAACTTTCTTTTTTCACCGCAATTTCACGATGAAGCATGTTGCAATAACATGTTGTGGCAACATGTTGCTGTTGCAGCACAGAAACATGTTGCGCAACATTTACAGATTTTTATTTTTCAGTGTTGAGCAACTTGTATTTTACGCTTTTACAAGTTGAGTAAAATGTTGGCAACATGTTTCTAACGCTGCATGTTACTGCAACATGTTTTGGAGTGAAAAGCTGCCACCGGGTTAGGGAACGTTCAAGTATTACGTAAGACCGAAAGGGGGGGAGGGGGCACTACAAAATCTTACGATTTCTAACTAGGGGGAGGGGGGGAGTTTGGCAAATCTTACGTAAGAATTTCCATTATGACTTATTGTTCAGAATTTTTTTTTTTTCCATTTCAAAAAATGAAGTTGTTTTAATTTTTTTTCGAATGTCTAAAGTAGAAAAATTTAAAATTTTTTTCAAAAAAGTACACCGCACACCAGGTAAAAACCTGCATAAGAATATAACAATAGGTTCCATATAAAAACCATACTTAACCGAAACCTTTTTTCCTATTCTGGTGTGCGGTGTTCTTTTAGGAAATAAAAATTTATTTTTGATGAGATTTTGTGCCAATTGTAGCTATCTTCAGGGATATGAGTATGAACTATAAATCTAGATTTAAGAAAAATATTACTTCAATTTAAAATTAGCGTTAAAAAAAAAAGGGGGGGTGGGGTCCGCGAAAATCTTACGTAATATAATAGGGAGGGTTCAAATAAATCTTACTAATTCTTACGAAGGGGGGGAGGGGGTCCGAAAACCTGAAAAAAAGTCTTACGTAATACTTGAACGTTCCCTTACCATAAGGGTTGTGCCCCAAAATTAAATTTTTTTTGGGCTTTCTCCCATCGGTAGGACCTGGTGAGGGGGTAAATTAGGCCAAATATTAGGGTCAAAATGAAAGCCGTTTCTGAGGCGGGGATGAGAGTGCTAATTCAGTTTTAATTTTTTTGGCAGAGAATGGGTTGTCCGATTGAAGAATCCAAAAAGCGAAAAAAAAGCTCTTTCAAAGGGCTATCTAAGGGCATAATTGTTAATTTTTTTAAAAATGACCCATTGGCCCAAATAGCCAATTAAAGGGAAAAAAAATTATTTTTTCATGTTAGCGTTGCCGGACCAAAAGGCTACTACAGGATAACCATAAGGTAGCTGCCCACGAAAAAACTTTTTGAGTTATCATTGGTACTTTGTTCGGGTACCTCAGAGATGATTTCTGGTGAAGTCAAAAATTTTTTTTGCAACCCCTAAGGGGCGATTTTGGGGGTTGAAGAAAATTCATTTTTCGTTTATAACTCCTGAACGGATCGTCCGATTTAAAAAAATGAAAATCGAGATGAAAGAGAAAAATAAGAGCTTTATTTTAGTGTATGTGCCAATTTTTTTAAGTGCCCAGAAGAAGTGCCAGAATTTTTCAAAGTTTTCAAAAATTTTTTTTTCTATAATGTGATCGCCGGATCCAATTTCGCTACCGTAGCATGAAAGAGCCCAAAAAGTAGCTTTAGAAACGTATTTTTAAAAATTTTTTGCGAAGGGCAAAAAGGGCCGAAAAAAGTGCCAAAAATTTTAAATTCAATTTTTCCCGCGTTTTTGAGCCCGGATCGAAATTTTGCTACTGTAGCATGAAAGAGCTCAGAAAGTTGCTCTAGAAACGTATTTTTAAAAATTTTTTGCAAAGGCCAAAAGGGCCGAAAAAAATGCCAAAAATTTAAAATTTAATTTTACCCTCGATTTTGAGCCCGGATCCAAATTTCGCTACCGTAGCATGAAAGAGCTCAAAAAGTTGCTTTAAAAAAGTATTTTTTGAGATTTTTTGCGAAGGGCAAAAAGGGCCGAAAAAAATGCCAAAAACTTTAAATTCAATTTAACTCATGTTTTTGAGCTCGGATCCAAATTTCACTACCGTAGCGTGAAAGAGCTCGAAAAGCTGCTCTAGAAACGTATTTTTTAAAATTTTTTGCGAAGGGCAAAAAGTGCCGAAAAAAAATGCCAAAACTTTAAATTCAGTTTTAGCCACGTTTTTGAGCTCGGATCCAAATTTCGCTACCGCAGCATGAAAGAGCTCAAAAAGTTGCTTTAAGAAAGTACCTTTTGAGATTTTTTGCGAAGGGCAAAAAGTGCCAAACATTTTAAATTCAATTTTTCCCGCGTTTTTGAGCCCGGATCCAAATTTCGCTACCGCAGCATGAAAGAGCTCAAAAAGTTGCTCTAGAAACATACTTTTTATAGTTTTTTTGCGAAGGGCTGAAAGGGCCGAAAAAAGTGCCAAACATTTTAAATTCAATTTAACCCATGTTTTTAAGCCCGGGTCGACTTGCTCTGACATAGGCGTAAGTACTCGAAAATCTACTTTCGTAACTTAATTTTCTCGAACGAGAAGTCAGCTAAAAAAAATGTCCAAAACAATCGAATCTTTCACATTGATATTTCTAGAGTTCCCGACTTCTGTGTTATTACCTTTTTCGTTTGAGTGCTTTTATAGACCTTATTATATGTATTTTTTTTCGGCTATTTCGCCCTTCGCAAAAAGCACAAGAGAAATATTCTTAAAGCAACTTTTTGCGTACTTCAACCCTACGTTAATGAAATTAGGATCAGGCTAAAAATTGAAAGTAAAATTGAATTTTAATTTTTTGGCATTCTGTTTGGTCTTTCTCGTTCTTAACCAAAAACTTGAACCATTTACAGGGTAATGACTTTAGACTGGATAATTGTTTGTTTTATATTGTTTTCAGCCACGATGATGCCAGTAATTAGTTTTCTTAAAAATTTATATCTTCTGTTTAGCTTATCGGAGTTTCAGGGTCCATACAAGTTCTGTTAATTTGCTATTATCTTATTTAAAAATTGCTATTTTATAGCTATAGAAAAAACCTAAGTAATTGTCTTTACTGAAAATCGATTTTTTATGTATAACCTATGGAGATTGGGTGAATACTACTTTACAGTGAAAAAGATGAAATTTTTAAAAATAAACTGAATTTTAATACTCATACAGAAGCTTAAGAAGAAGCTCTTTCATGCTACGTTAGCGAAATTTGGATCCGAGCTCAAAACGCGGGTAAAACTGAATTTAAAGTTTCGGCATTTTTTTCGGCCCTTTTTGCCCTTCGCAAAAATTGTCAAAAGGTACTTTTTTAAAGCAATTTTTTGAGCTCTTTCATGCTGCGGTAGCGAAATTTGGATCCGAGCTCAAAAACGTGGCTAAAACTGAATTTAAAGTTTTGGCATTTTTTTTCGGCACTTTTTGCCCTTCGCAAAAAATTTTAAAAAATACGTTTCTAGAGCAGCTTTTCGAGCTCTTTCACGCTACGGTAGTGAAATTTGGATCCGAGCTCAAAAACATGAGTTAAATTGAATTTAAAGTTTTTGGCATTTTTTTCGGCCCTTTTTGCCCTTCGCAAAAAATCTCAAAAATACTTTTTTAAAGCAACTTTTTGAGCTCTTTCATGCTACGGTAGCGAAATTTGGATCCGGGCTCAAAATCGAGGGTAAAATTAAATTTTAAATTTTTGGCATTTTTTTCGGCCCTTTTTGGCCTTTGCAAAAAATTTTTAAAAATACGTTTCTAGAGCAACTTTCTGAGCTCTTTCATGCTACAGTAGCAAAATTTCGATCCGGGCTCAAAAACGCGGGAAAAATTGAATTTAAAATTTTTGGCACTTTTTTCGGCCCTTTTTGCCCTTCGCAAAAAATTTTTAAAAATACGTTTCTAAAGCTACTTTTTGGGCTCTTTCATGCTACGGTAGCGAAATTTGGATCCGGCGATCACATTATAGAAAAAAAAATTTTTGAAAACTTTGAAAAATTCTGGCACTTCTTCTGGGCACTTAAAAAAATTGGCACATACACTAAAATAAAGCTCTTATTTTTCTCTTTCATCTCGATTTTCATTTTTTTAAATCGGACGATCCGTTCAGGAGTTATAAACGAAAAATGAATTTTCTTCAACCCCCAAAATCGCCCCTTAGGGGTTGCAAAAAAAATTTTTGACTTCACCAGAAATCATCTCTGAGGTACCCGAACAAAGTACCAATGATAACTCAAAAATTTTTTTCGTGGGCAGCTACCGTATGGTTATCCTGTAGTAGCCTTTCGCTAAGACAGTCAAAAAGTACGTCAAAAAATCGGAAGTACATGTGCTTCTCAATTTTTCTTTCGACGAGAAAGTGGCCAAAAAAATGGTCAAAAGTTAAAAAAATTTTTTTCGCTGCGAAGATGACGCTGCACACAAATTTCGCTATCACCGCTTGAGAGAACGCAAAAAACTGGTCTAGATTCGTATTTTTTTGGTTTTTTTCCAAAACGGCCAAAGTGGCCATAAAATGGCCGTAATCTCTAAAAATTTGTTTCGCCACAAAGATCATGTTGGACTCAAATTTCGCTTTCACCATGTGAAAGTACGCGAAAAATTGACCCAAAATCATGTATTTTGCCTTGGAATCTTGGAAGGTGAAAGTGGCAAAATTTGATGGCCAAAATCATAAAAATCGCTAAAAAAGTTTTTCACCGATAAGGCCCTGCTGGTTCAAAACTTTGCTATCACCACGTGAAAGTACGCAAAAAAAATAGCATAGAAACATATCTTTCCGTTGGAGAAAAAAAGGTAGAAATTGGTTAAAGTAACCAAAATGCGTAGGCCAATTTCTACCTTTGAGTAGAAATCTTTTTCTGAAAGCTTTTCTACCTGTAAGTACGGTTGGCAACGCTGGTAGCTAGTGAGTGTCGTCTGCTGTAACAGTCACATTGTTGACATGCAATCCGTTTGAAAGTAAACAAAGCTCTTATTGGACGACAACAATGTGACCGTTTACAACAGACGATATTCACTAGCGACTGCAAATTTTGCTGCCAAATCAACGATCTTAAGCTATTATCCAATTTTCCGCAAATCCATTCCTCTTTATTAACTAAGACAAGAAGCGTTTACATCATGATTCACTTTCAATATTAAAATCACCTTTGGGTCATAAACAACTCAACATTATGAAAGTAAAAAAAAAAAAAAAAAAGAACTACGTGCCAGGTTGCAGCAAGACACAAACAAACTAGATGCAAAAACCACTCCCACGCCGGCGCAAAAAAAAAAAAAAAAAAAAAACACATACGGCGCACACCGAGAAAGAAAAAACAAACCTATTGGATGTCCCAGGATTTGACCTTATTCAACCTCTATCATAACTTTAAAAAAACTACCGTAGGAATAAATTACTTAACCGACAGTTTCGTGACAGGAAATGATCTTAATTTCCAAACGAAAAAAAAAAAAAAAAATAGCCAAAAACCCCGAGGTCACATCTCGAATTCAAGACTTGACGAACGACCCGCTCTCGGGTAATCGCTGCAAATTAAAATATCAAATTCTCGTTCGACGTAATCATGATAATAAAGAAGGGGGGGAGGGGGGAGGGGTTCATTAATAAATCACCAGGAGAGCAAAATCAATGAAAAAAAAAACGAATCCGATATGAGTTTAATGATATTTCGCGTAGGACTACGCCGGTAATTTTAAACAAGAAAAAACCGCGACGCCTGCAGTTCCTCTGTTTCTCGACTCATTTAATTCGATTAATAAAATTAATCGCTATTGTCTGGGCCGAAATAATAAATGATTAAAACTTTTCCAAGCGGTGACAGGAAAATCCAAAGAAGTAGAAAAAAAAAAAAAAAAATCTCGAAAAAATTCTTCAGAGCTTTTATATGATGTAAGAAGATTAATGATGATTTACTTTTCAACTTGAAAGGCAATAAAGAAAAACAAATTGAAAATGACCAAAAAAAAAAAATCTTTCTTTTACATTTGTATCGATTAATTGATCAAAATAGTTAAAAAGGATCCCCTTTACGTGATTATTTCTCCTCTATAAATCATTTCCCGATTGAATTTTACAATTATTTGAACACGTACAAACGAACCAAATGCCATTTTTCTTATTAAAAAAAAAAAAAAAAAAAAAAAAAAAATCGATAAAAATCTTACATTACCGATCGTTAATTAATGGACATAATAGTCAATAACATTATTTTTTTTTCCGTACATACGTTGAAAAGAATCACGTTCCCTTAATTATTTTATGGATCACGGCATTGCATCTTTATCCATTAAGCGCAAAACCCATTTACCGGTTTTCCGTTATCGAAAAAAAAAAAAAAAAAAAAAAAGCTAATAATACCTTTGAAATTGTGTGTACACCCTTGTACGGTTTCTTGTTAATTTTTTTTCTCCTCAGATGTTTAGATAGCATCGTCTAATTAAAATATATCAGAAGTTATGTGCAGGTTTGTTACGCTCAAAGGAAATCAACGCGCAAAAAAAAAAAAAAAAAAAAAAAAAAAAAAAAAAAAAAAAAAAAAAAAAAATTAAGGAGTTGGTGGAGTGGACTCGTTAATTCAAAAAACTGAAGACATTTTAGACTAATGGCTATGTTAATCATTCGTTATCTTATCTACAAAGCTACTTGCAGAGAGTAGTAGCAGTGAGCCCCATAAAAATCGCTACGGAAACAATTCTCCTCTCGTTTGGATACCAGGATGAAATTTTAACGAAAAACCTGTTAAACTCGCTGAGAGTGGCATGGCAACATTAACCAAACGAGGTGTTTATCTTCCGAAAATAAGGGCCCACATGGGTTTCGATCAATTCGGTGCAGAGATAACAAGATTCACCTGGGGTCTTTGATTTTTTTGGATGTTTTTCGTGTCATCATCCTGGGAGAATAAAAAAACGAATCAGAAACGATTTTAATTGCAGGAGTTAATTTTTTGCTTTAATTTTTCAAACTTTTCTTCAGCAATTAGCAATTAATCGTCGCTGCTTTGTGTAAGTGAGACATTAATAGCACAAAGACTACTTTCAGCACTTAAAAGAGGAAGCAGGGAATGGTTTCGGAATTTTGATTGAATATTTTTGATTCTTCTTCTTCTTTCAAGTGCCGTCTCCGCGACGAAGATTGGCTATCATCTGGCAGATTTTTACTTTTGAGACCGCCGCTCTAAAAATGCTCAAGGAATCAACACCAAACCAGCAAACTGCCTGTCGGTAAGACCGACGCAAATTGTTGATTTCTTCGCCGTTGATCACGATTCCCAGATTTAGACCGTCTAAAGCTTCCTCTCCGAATACAAGTTAAATAAACGGAGACAATACACAGCCTTGCCGAACGCCATGCTGCATTTGGACTTCCTCCGATAACTCATTTTCGATCCGCACGCCAGTAGAGGTTGGTAATAAGTCTCACATCCCGACTGTCGAGTCCTATGCGCTGATTGATTTCTAACATTTTCTGGTGTTGAACCCTGTCAAACGCCTTCTCATAGTCGATGAAACACAAAAAGACATCTTTGATTACATCCCGGCATCGCTGCTTGTAAGGTAAACAAAGCGCCACGTGTGCCAAAACCTCCACGAAACCCGAATTTTTGATTAGTAGCTCGTAAAATTTGACTAGTCGTTAGTAAACTTTTCTTAGCCACCAGACAGTTTTTTACTAGACGCAAAATCTAGTTCATTTTGACTAATTACCAGTAAACTCTTTTTTTGAGTGTCGTTACTAATAAAACACTTACCGATGCGTTGCCCTTTGTCCATATTTCCAAAGGAGCCCTAATACTAGGTTTTCCAAGGTACCAGTCTCTTTGAGGATTGTAATTACTCAACATCCTCACCAGTCTTGGAACGTTTACGTAATTGTCATCGTCGAAGTGACAAAACCACCTGAAATCACACAAAAAAAACAGAAAACCGTGAGACAATCTTTTTTTTTTTTTTCTGGAAGCGTTAAAAAATGATTTCGATTTTCTTTCAAGCATAAAAGGGTTACCATCGAAAAAAAAAGCGGAATGCAGTAAATTGTTTGTAAGTCATCCTCTAAGGAAGAAGGAGAAAAAAAAAATTTTTTTTTTACCGACCCGAATGTTATTGATTGATTTTAGTGGTTTCAGTGCGTACTTCTCTGTGTACCTTGACATTATGATCTCTGTACCTGAGAATATTTATTTCTTAGCCCCCGCGTACCTCCAAATCGAAATCATCTTTTTTTTTTATTTCTTCGTGACTTAGCATTACCAACTCTGCAACTACCAGTTTTTTTTTAAAACTGATTGATTTATTATGATTGGTTAATAAGTGTCTTTTTTACGTGGTAAAAAAAACCGCCGAAAAATGAAAAAAAAAAAAAATACCATCTTTTTAAGTTATTTCTGCAGGATTTTGAGGAGAAAAAAAAAAAAAAAAAAAAAAAAAGAAAAGAAAAGTACAAAACAGGTTTAACGAAAAAACAACATCGTTCATCAATCAGTTGGCTGTGGCGTCAAAGAGGATGGAAATCGTTCATCCCAAGTGGCAACCGTGTTGGAATGTCCCTGAGGTTAACTTACACCGGTTGTCTATTCAAAAATGAGTTTAACCCAGAGGCAAGGAAAAATAAAGCCGGGTTCCTTTGGTTACCACACTCTGTGCCCTGCTAGATAAATGGAAATAATTAGAATCTCATCTTAACCTACGCCGGTAGCTTAAAACAAAACGTCAGTCACTCAAAGGGAGGACACTTTTAAATTTTTTTTTTTTCTACGAATAAGAACCAGGGTTCCAAAGACGATGACATGTTTCTCGGAATCGGCATAGGAATCAAAAATATTTTCGAACAGACATCGGAGTCGGAATCCGAATCATATTTTTTCAAGCAAATATAATAGTATCGGAGTAGGCAAGTAGTCGATCAAAATTTTGTTAGAATCGGCAATGGAATAGCAATCGGAATCGGTATCGGTATCGGTATCGGTATCGGTATCGGAATATAATTTTCTTCATATTTAGCGGATGCAACATATCATTTTGTACATTCATCGACATCGGTATGTCATATCATTATTTGGCCTATCGGCACGTTATTATCTGATATTATTATTTGACCTGTCGACACATTATCATTTGGCCTATCGGCACATTATTTGGCCTATCGGCGCATTAGTTTTGGCCCATCGACACATTATTATTCAGCCTATCGGCACATTATTATCTGGCCCATCGACACATTATCATTTGACCTATCGCACATTAGTTTTGGCCCATCGACACATTATCATTTGGTCCATTGGCACATTAGTTTTGGCCCAACGACATATTATTATTCAGCCTATCGGCACATTATTATCTGGCCCATCGACACATTTTTTTTTGGTCCATCGACACAATATTATTTGGCCTGTCGGCGCATTCGTTTTGGTCCACCGACACATTATTTTTGGCTCATCGACACACTATCATTTGACCCATCGCCACATTATCATTTGGCTTATCGGCACATTATTTGGTCTATAGGCTTATTAGTTTGGCCCATCGACACATTATTATCTGGCCCATCGACACATTTTTTTTGGCCCATCGACACATTATCATTTGACCGATTGCACATTATTATTTGGCCCATCGGCGCATTAGTTTTGGCCCATCGACACATTATTTTTGGCCTATCGGCGCATTAGTTTTAGCCTATCGGCACATTGTTATTTGACCTATCGCACATTATCATTTGGCCCATCGACACAGTATCATTTGGCCCATCGACACATTATCATTTACACCATCGGATCATTATTATTTTGACCTATCGGCACATTATTATACTGCGACCCGGCATGTCATTATTCGGCCTCGGCAACGTCATATTATTTTTTCATACTGATCGGCATCGTTAACTCACAATTTTTTCACAAAAACCGGCGTCAGTATCGGCTTGTCGTTTTTCATATTAATCGGCATCAGCATTAAATTTTTACCGCATCAATCGGCATCGGTTTTGCAATTTAAAAAAAAATTTAACTGGCCTCGGACGGCATCGGCATTTTATTTTAATCAGCATCGGCACCCTCCAATGTTGAAAAATTATTTGGAAATGAAATCAGTTTCGCAATATTAAAAAAAAAATTAGTGAAACTAGACTAATTTTAGCAGCTGCATCGATGTAAGATTTGTTCAAATTAATCGGTCTCTGCTTCGGCATCAGCACTACCCAATTTACCTTCAAAAAATCATTTGGGATACAAATCGCCTCCTAAATTTCGAAAAAAAATTTACCTGACCGCAGTTCGGCATCGGCGCGGTAAGAGCTTTCCAACCCTGCAACTGTCCAAAATGTAAAAAAAGTGAACTTATTCTTAACCGCTGACCCCGTCGTCAAGATTTTTTTTTTTGCGTATTCATAAAAAGTTTTAAATTATTATTCTTTTTAAGGAGTTTCTCTGAGAAAAACACCAAGTCCGTCACATTAACCGCGCATTTTATATCTAGTCGTTAAGTTCGTTTTTATGGGCAGTCTGCAAATTGTAGTAAACGATTATTTAATAGTAGCAAAACCCCCAGCTGCATTTAACCGCAAAAGGTCACTTATTAAAAGGCGTACTTAGGGATTTTTTTTTTTTTTAAATTATGCCGAAAAAAATTGAGAAGTATCCCCCTTTATTATTACAAACCACAAATTTTTCATAGAAATTGAAGAAGGCAGATGAATGTAATCATAATAATAAACCAGATTTTTGTTTTTTTAATTTTCTGTTATCGCATTAATAAGTACGAACAGGGTAATAAAATTTAGCAATTAAAAGAAATAAAAAAAAGAAGGAAGGAGAAAAAAAAAGACACTCCTAAAAAATGTTCTTTTAATTTTGACAGGGCCGACTTTTTTTTTATTTTTTAAACTAGTTTCTCACATTTATTGTAGACTGGAAAAAATTAAAAAGAAAGAAGAAGAAGAAAAAAAAAAAGAGCAGAGATTAGAAATTCGATTTGAAAACGAGAAGTTGTTTTATCGGCACTTGAAATCGGTTGTTTAATGGGACCTGGTAAATAGTAAGATTTTATCAAAAGCAATCGCAATTGCTTAACCGAATATTTGATAACTTTAGATTAAAATCTTTAATTAAACCAATTAGGATATCCTCTCTGTTGAACCCTGGTGTCAATTTTATAGTGTGTGGTAATAATCACACGCTGTTGTGTATGTTGGAAGTATGCTATTCATTCATAATGACGTAGTAGAGTTTAATTTACTCTGCCGCTAAAGGAAAAGGATAAAAAAATTGAATATTTCGAGCGTGAGTATGGAGCTTGCCAAGATGGTTACTTCCGAAACTGGACACCGTTGTTTCCTCCAAATCTGTGCTTCAGAGCCGAAACGTCGAATTTGAAAGCAGAAGACCAACCGTTTGTTATTTAAAAAAAAAAAAAAAAACAATAAAGTATGGGAGCCTTAATTAAAAGAGACTGGCCAGAAATAATGGGCGCGAAAAAGCAGAGTCAACTGCACATGCGCTGTGAGTTTTATTTTATAAAGCAACCGCCGCCTGCAGACTCGAGCAAATAAAAATGGCGATCGTTTTCTTTTAAAAAATCAAGTGATCAGTAAAAAAACGAATTTTCAAATGTTTCAAATAAAATGAGTGGAAATAATCGAATTTGCAAGAATAAAACTTGAAAAATGATGAAATTGAAAGATTTAATTAATGTTCTTTTTTCAAAATAAACAATCGCCATTTTCTTTTGCTGGGGTTTGCAAACGATGGCTGCTACACTCAAAGAGCATGCCCAATTGACTCCGTTTTTTCGCGCCCATTTTTTTCTGGCCAGTCTCTTTTAATTAGAGTTTCTAGTGCAATGGAATAGTGAGTTGACTTGTAGTTGTTGAATCAAGATGAATTGGTAGATTTCATTATTCTATATTTCAATGAAAATTTTCTTAAACAGGTAACAACATTGCATTTCCAGAACCTGTGATGTAAACCATTCAATTCCCAGCTTATTCAATTACAAAGGGGCAGGATTCAATTACAAAAAATTTAACTAACCACAATTTATACGTTTTAAGGAGGACTTGTCCTTAAGACGTAGAAACATGTTGACAACATGTTGCAGAGTTAGAAACATGGCGTTTAACATGCTGAAACGTTAGAAAAATGTTTAACATATTGCAGCGTTAGAACATATGTTCTTTTACATGTTGCAGCATAGAAACAGGTTAGCAACGTTTATATTTTTATTTATAATTTTAATTTTTTAACATGTTGCAGCATGTTTCTAACGCTGCAACATGTTTCTAACCTACAAGTTAAACAACATGTTGCAAACTTGTCTCTAACACTGCAACATGTTTCTAAGCCACAACATGTATCCAAGCTCAAACATGTTAAACTACATGTTGGCAACTTGTTTCTAACACTGCAGCATGTATCTATCGCCGCAAAATGTATCTAAGCTAAAAAATGTTAAAGGACATCTTGGCAACATTTTTCTAACACTGTAACATGTTTCTAAGCTACCACATGTTTCTAACCTACAAGTTAAACAACATGTTGGAAACTTGTCTCTAACACTTCAACATGTTTCCAAGCCACAACATATTAAACCACATGTTTCTAACGCCACAACATGTATCCAAGCTCAAACATGTTAAACTGCATTTTGGCAACTTGTTTCTAACACTGCAACATGCTTCTAAACTCCAACATGTTAAACAACATGTTGGCAACATGTTTTTAACGCTGCAACATGTTGACTCGACATTTTTTATCGTGAAAAACGTTATAAAATTAGAAGAAAAGAAAAATCCTATCCTCCCCGCCACAGACCCGACGATCTCGCGACCACCCTTAAAGATAGCTTTTCCAAACGCTTCTAGACGGCAGAAAAAAGTGCACACGCACCAATGTCATTTACTATAATAGACATCAAGCTCCGTGGCTTTTTTTTTTTTTTTCTTTTTTAAAACCATTCTCCACAAAAATAATTTCTAATTTTTTATCGATTAGAAGCTAACAATGGACATAAATAACCATTCGCTTTTTATTTCTTTAACACCGCCATTAAATTCAATGACTGTGTAATCGACCATTTAACTATCCACAATCAATGTCCTTTTAATTTGAAGATGAAGCTCCACGGCTAGTTAGCCACAGTGTCGTTAATACCCCGTGGATAGGTAAAAAGCCATATAGCCAGGCAATAAGAGGGAACCAAGCTTTAACAAACACAATTATTCAATTGGTCGACAATTATTCATTGAAAGAATGAAAGAACTGGGTAAAAAAACAAAATAAAATAAAATAAAACAGGACGACTTCAATTTTATAAAAAAAAAAAAAAAAATAAGCGGGCCGAGGGAGTGGACCTCATACATAAAAAGTTTTTCTAGCCCATTATTTAGATTCCAATGCCGGTTGCTACGGAAATATAACTTTCCTTAAAGGAACGATGACTTTCGAGCGCTAATTGATGGGTTTATATTCTGGTGGAAGCACGATGCCTACTGTATGGACCAATTTATCTTCAAGCTTCATTAAAATGGTAGAGGTGTTTCTCGGGTCCCTTAACAATTTTAATCTCCTTAGGGTGAATCCCAACCTTCATGAATCACGGTCATAACTTTATTACGTTAAGGCACCACCACCATCAGAGGTGGCCAAACCCAAAATTCCGGGTGGTTGAGACCTCATTCCGGGTTGACACAATCTTTCCCCCTTTTCGATCAATCAGTCAATTTCGGGATTCAACTCAAAAAAAAAAAAAAAAAAAAAAAAAAATTCATCGAAATTATTTTCTTCCTTTTCGGTCTTCTCCAAACAGAAAAGAGACAAAAGGCGGTGGGTGTATCATAGTTCAATTATACCTATTAATTTTTTATAATGACTCTTTGATAAATACAATTAGGTGACTTTGAATTGGTGAAGTGAGTTGAAAGAAAAGAAGAAGAAAAAAAAAAAAAAAAAAGGTTAGGAAAAATATTTCTTTTTTGTTTCGATTGTGCAAAGTCATTTCACCAGAATCGAAACTGTATTCCTTTAATTGAACCCTCAAGTCATCTCACACGCTAACCTGTCTTTTGTCAATACAAAACTCCAACCACCACTATCATTATATTTAATAATAATAATTCCTCAGAGAACGAATGTTCCTGTTATGGAAGTAGCTGAACTTTTCGTATTTCCCCTGTCAAAGAAAAAAAAAAAAAAAAAAAAAAAAAGAAAGTCATGTAGGAGCGAAGAATCATGACGCATATTCCAATGCACAAAAAAAAAGAAGAGACGAAATGCGCGACGATTCCTCCTCCTCCTCCCGGAAGAACGATAAGCATTCGATAAAAGATGATTTCGAACATATCGATTTACGTACGCTAAAGGGAGATACACATATTTAAAAAAAAAAAAAATTAAACGTGATGTTGGCGTTCCCCAAGGTTCAGAACTTGATCTCTTTTATTTGTGTGTCATGTGGTCTTATACCACTGACAAGAAAATTAACCACATGGCGGAGTCTTTACATGTCATGTCCACTATCAACTTGACGTTAAAAGTTCACTTACCAAAAAAAAAAAAAAAAAAAAAAAAGTTAAGTTTCCTCCGAAGCCTTCCAGGCGAAACTATAAACCGAATATATATACTTCAATTACCCGTGATCGATTGTGGTACCTAATCATTTTCCCTAAATAAAGATATCCCTACTGTGTTATTATCCAAATTCTAATTAGATCAGAGATTTTGTATTCAAAAATATGTCGAAAATGGAATTTAATATGGATCGTGCCGAGGTCGAACAACATCAAAACAAGGAATTTTTAGATAGCATCTTATCGTTTCGTGTGATGGAGATGCTGTTGCAACGGTCCACACCTGGTATGGGTTTGTACTGCCGGGTGGTACTGTCAGCTCAAGAATCGATCAAGTCATATCAAGTCATTTACACCGTCTTTTCTATTACTTAGCAAATATCCTAGTGTGATGTGTGATGTGTACGGTGTATGTACCATCCATGGTTTTCTGTCGAGAGATATATCAAGTTTGTAGCAGGATCAAACGAATATAGAAGAAGTCGTATTCAATAAAGAAAATCTGTACCTTAGTGCACAACTAGACTAAGTCCTTTCACGAATTGAAACGTCTAATTTCAGACCCAAATTGACAAAACATGTACAGCTTCAAGTGTTGGCAGCGCTAATTTGACTCTTCTGTTTATTTATTTTGAGGTAAACGGCGGAAGTAAAGCTGGAAAATGAAATTGCGGAAGACACTAATTAGCGCTGAAACTGTACATATGGGGCCATTCAAGTATTACGTATGTTTTTTGTGAATTTGGAAGGTGTAAGACATTTCGCCATACTTAACCTATGGCGAGGATGGACAATTTGGACCCCCCAACCCCCCCCCCCCTTCCAGATCCTTCTGTAACACTTAAACGGCCTCTATACTGTATATAAAGTCATAATTACCAAAATAAGAAGTTTCAGTTCGATAAAGGACCTGGTCTAGTTATGCTCTAAGGTACAGAATTATGCACAAACGAATCAGTAATGGACCAAGAATCAGTAATGAACCAATGCTTAAACTAAACACCTTTACCTAAATATGGTATAGCATACATGATTAGCTCATTCGTTGGTCCATTACTAGTGCTTGCTCAATTACTGTTTCGTTTACCTTATCTGCCTTTGAAGCCATGATAATATGGCAAAAAAAAGGCAAATTCGTGAAAATTTAAAAGTTAAAAGTAAAAGTAAAAGTTAAATTTAAAAGTAAAATGTAATTTGAAAATCATATCACTGAAAAAAATCATCGAATATTTCATTTTGAAAAGATTTTTTAAAACAAAACAAGAAGCAAAAGAAGGATTGGAATACCAACAGTGCGGCAATATCTTCAACAAATGCTTTGCTTTTCTTAAGGTTTCGGCGATGTTAAGATGGTTCGTTATACAAAATTCTGCACCTCAGAGTAGAACTACACCAAATCCTTTCAGAAACTCATCTTTTTATTTCAAGCCCGACTATATTTGTTTAAAGCGTTGGCAACTCCGATATTTGTCCTTTGCTTGATTTTAAGAGTGAAGCAGCACGGTTTCCTTCAAATATAGTCGAGTAGAAGACGCGATTGAACATTTTCAGCATTTAAAACATATAGTCGGGTCTGGCATAAAAAGTTTATTCCGAAATGAACTTGACCCAGTTCTACTCTGGGGTACAGAATTGATTTAATAGGATCAACGGGTCTTTATATTGATAGACATAATGAGAACTCCCCCAACATGAGGACCATAAGAAAAGTAAAGAAACCTCCGACGGCGCAATTTCACGCGGAAGATGTACCCCCATCACGTTCGACCAAACAGTTGGTGTTGGATGAAAATGGCGGACATGTTCGGTGAACATACAGGACAAATCTTTTCATCCAACATTTTCCTTGATATGTAGGGGACGCTTTATATAAGCGATGAGGCTAATTGTTCGTCACTTTCATCCAACTCGAACACGTTCGCCGAACCAGTTCACCCAACATGCTAGGCGCGAAATTGCGCTCCAATAAAATATAAAACGACAGTACATGTACTCAAGCGCTTGTTACTAATTGCTGCGAAGCCACACCAAATCCAGATTTAGCTTTATTGCCAAAGTCCAATGCCACACATAGGATCAACGGGTCTTTATATTGATAGACATCATGAGGACTCCCCATAAGCTTTGCCAAAGTCCAATGCCACACGTCGTTGCACTCGCCTCTGATGCACAATGTGGTGCATCAGTGCTTTAGACCTCTACGATGGTTACCATCGAAGACTTGTTGGCCAAACACCCCCGCAAGAAGCCCAGGGCCCAGTCCAGGTCCAACCTTCCTCAATAAAATCGCAAAAACCATTTTCTTTTCCAATAAACCTAATGGTGAGACATGTGGGCAGCAACATGAAGATATTGCCTGACGTACGCCTGGTTTGGTAGGATTGCGCGTGGGTTTTACATTTCAACGACGCGTTTGATGACTTTCGATGTTAAACGATTATAACTATTATTATTTGGTCTACACGCCAACATGTATCGACTTCAAAGTCGTTTTTTTTCTTTTTCAACATCTCCTTCCGATACGTTATTCTTTCCCGTTTTTAATTCGAAAAGAAAAAATCCGTCATTACTCACTCTTAAAGAAAAAAAACCCTATACCCTTGTCAAACGTATACACAAAAGAAAATCTTCTCTCTTAACTCAACAAACGTAACGAGGAAAAGGTTTTCTCATCTTATTCAACGAGTCTTTCGTCATCTAAAACCGATTATAACGTGCAATGAATCAATCTTGGCATCGTTATAATAAAATTGAATCCATTCAAAAAAAAATTTTTTTTTGATAAAGAGCTAAATAAAAAAAAAAAAAAAGATGATTAAAGCAAGTTCAGTCTGGTTAAGATATAAATTCCTCATTTTTTTTTCGTTTTTTTGGTCGTCATCCTTGTCGTCGCCGAACATCTGCATTTTTACCCCATGAGAAGATTTTGTTTGTCTTTTTTTTTTTCTTCCTTTTTTTGTTAACGGTCAATCAAGTGTCTTTATATCAACTTCTTGACTTTGCATAAACTTTTTTTCCCCCCCTACTTTTCCAAGTGGAATCGATTTCTTTGAAAACTTTTCAGTTCTTCTTCAAAAGTTTGTTCGTCAAATAATCGGAAGACGAAATCCTCGAAGAAGGGAGAGGACGTAAGAAGATTATGGAATCTCGTAGCGATTTTAGAAAATTTTCTAATGTTAATAGGATTTTACTTTGTAGAGAATCATTAACCATACTTGCGGAAGTTTCTCATGGATGCCATTGGCAGTTTTAGTCTCGCGAAAAATAAAAAAATAAAAATGAATTTTTTCTTTTATTTCTTTTGCATCATTTCATTGAATCCGATAACATATTTATAAAGGTTTATCTTTGTTTTTCCAAATCTTTACGCTTGAGTGGTCCAGCTCTGTATGTTATAAATACGTGTGAAGAGCAAATGTGTCGAGTTTAGTCAAGCGAAACGTTGCATAGTACTTTCCGTTTTTCGTATGATGACTTTCCCCCCGGAGCCAAAAAAAAAAAAAATAGTCCGATTAAATGTTCTTCAAGACAAATTTTGCACGCGTTGGTACATCGTTAGGTTTTAATAAACTTCGAATCAATTTTTTTTTCCTCTATTGAAAAAAAGGTTGATAAGTTACATCTCGCTGTCTTTTTTTTTCCTCTCGATTTGATAGCCTTAGGGGATTACTTAGCGTAAAATGATTGAAACTCAAGCATAAAGCTTTTCCCTCCCCTTTTTTCCATTTATTAAAAGAAAAGCAAAAAATAATTTTCTTTTGAAGGTAATTTCCTTTTGATGTATTTTCAAATGATTTGGTATTAATAAGTTGGAAATTAATGGTCTTTTGCGAAGGTATTGCGTGTTTGGACATGCTCTCAAAACACAGAGACGACGAGGGGGTGAGGGAAGAAGGAAAAGATGGGTAGTGACCAGAAAAATTTGTCGGTCCCAAAATTTATATGTTCGAAACGGGGCTATTGAGGTACTAGGAAGAGTCGAACAAGTGAGACGGAGAGGGGAAAAAGGCCAAATCATGTTGCCCAAAAAGGCGGAGGGAGGGAGTCGAGCATGGCCAGATCATGCTCTAATAGCGATTAGCAGTGTGGGGGAATCTATACTGTGTGCTGAGAGGATAGTAGATCACTTCCTTTGCTCTAACAGATCACCTCCGACCCTATAGACGCCCAGGAGAAAAGAAATATGATATCCATCTGATCTCATTCGGATATCAGTCTGATATCAGTGAAGAACGAACTGATATCAGATTGAAACACAGGCTGTGTGTCAACTGACGGGCCCTACCATATTCTGATAAGATGCGTTGAGTTAGCCGGGGTGAGGGAGTGTTTAGGGCGGAGGGTAGGGGGTGCTAGAAATATGGGTGAACAAACAAGGTTTGCGGGGTTGGGGGGTGAGAGAGAGACAGGGGGTAGAGGAGAAGCCTGTGGAGGAGCAGACCGGGTAGGGGTGACAAGAGTAGGGGGTGAAGTAATTTTATTATATTATTTTAGGTTACACGCCAAGAGCCATCGGCTATTGATTTATTAAAATGTAAATTGGATATATTGATTGATAAAAATGGATTGATGTTATTCGGATATCATACTGATATCAGCAGTTACCATGGCAACGAACTGATATGAGATGGATCTAATCCAAGGTGGCAAAGTCTATCCAGTCCCGAGGACGTCTTCAGGACGTCATTGGATTTACCTATGTCCGCACTGATCCTAAAAGCGTTCTTTGGACGTCCTACAGACATTCCATGGTTTTGGATATCATGTGGATATCTAATGACAATCCTCAGAATGTGCAACGGATTGAAAATGCTATCTGGGATGATATCAGACTGATATCAGCGGTTACCACAGCAACGAACTGGTATCAGATTAATGTTAAAAGGAAATTCGACTTCTTCTTCTTCTACTTCTTCTTCCTCTTCTTCTACTACTCCTTCTTCTGATAATGACTAGAAGTACTCCTGTTGCCCTTGCTTCCTCAATTAATCATTGGAGGAGGACAATCAGCTTTCTGCTCATCGTTTCCTTTATCTTCCGACGTGTCTGGTTCCTAGGGATTTGTGGTCCCTGCAGACCTTCGCTAGCCGGGTGTCATTCACGTGATCTACATGAGCGTTCCATTCGCGACGTGGCTACTTTGCCCATTTCGCGACATCTTTCACCTTGCATTGCTCGCGACTGCAGTTGTTGGTTTGCGCATCATAAAGCAGATCCGAGAAATAACAAATTTCTTTTCTGATAGATCAAGTGGCGAATGTGTCAGCCACGACGACACAAAAATATATCATCATTTTATTTTCCTTCTTTTCACTCCGAGCTTAACATAACAACCAGAATCCCTTCCACGCCCAATACAAAAAACATAAATCCTAATCGAACAATCAAAACACCTCTCGGATTCGATAAGATTTATATATATACACAATTCTTTTGCAAATCTCTTTATAAAACCTATTAAAACGATGATACCGTATCGCATTCAAAGAACACGAAAATCGGCGGCTCAACGAGAAACCAAGTGACAATTTTTTTTTTCTTTTCCTTTTCATTCCCAGGAGCGCGCAATTTATGCAAGCCCACGATCGTATTATAATAAAATCTTCCCGATTTCGTAAGGGGGCGGCATTATTTATTTATAAGTTTAACCAGACATGAGTTTTCTACCGTATTTAGCACCGACAGGGATTTTAAACTCGTTTTTTGTTTGATTATTATTCTCATGCTGAATTTCTCACATAAAATAACCCAATATGCGATCCAAAAAAATAAAATTTATGGTAATTTTCGCTACGGGTCAAACCTCCTGCGAGGAATTTTATTTCGAAAAAAGAAAAAAATTACGCCGACCAAAAAAAAAAAGTAATTAAATGCGAAGCCACGAATTCGCAAAAAAAAAATGAGGCGATGACAGTTCTCAACGTTTAACAATAATATAAATATCCTGAAATTCCTTTTGCATTTTCAAGTGTTGTTAGGGAGGGAGGAAAAAAAAAAAAAACTGAACAATCACGAAGTTAAAATTTTTTCTTTAAAGTGGTTTTTTTTTTGTGAAAATAATGCAAAGAAGCTATGAACTTTCTATATACGAACAAACCATCCTATCACCTAAACAAACTGGGCAACCGTTGTTCTTAAAAGTGAAAGAAATTACATTTAGAGCAATTACCGAATAAGAATACAAACAGGAACACAGAAAATAAAGTACAAGTAGTTTTTTTTCATACAATTAAAGTCATCTCAAGTGGTTACAAGAAAACAGTTCTAAACAGTCGTCGAATACCAATCGAGATTATGATAATTTGTCCGTCATCCTTGACTCGACTTATTTTTTTTTTTTTTTTTTTTTCCTACCAGAAACATGACGGTACAACAAACCCTTAAAACAGTGGCGGAGGAATTGTATTTTTAAGCACGTAAAAAGGGGGGCCCAGTTCCCTTTTGGAATTTCTTTTCCTTGTAAAATAAAATTAATTTTTGGACGGTATTTTTGTACGTATTTTTGTACGGTTGGGGTTGGGCCAGATTTAAGTGGGTTCTCTGGCTAAAGGTCCAAACCCCGTAGCATCCTGGTTAAGCACCCTGTAAAAAAAGAAAATGGGGCACAAATACTCAAAAATACCACATATAAAAGTCACCTTACCCTGACTCCGGTTAGGCAGTGGGTGGGGCGGGGGAGGGGGAGGGGTGAAAATGCAATAAGCAAACTCGAGTAAGCTTTCTGGCGCAATATGATGAAAGAAAAGAGTTTGAAAAATTCAGTAATGGCACATACGAAAAAGAGATGTTCAAATTATATAAAAATCATGTATAAATTATACCAAAAATTGGAAATACATAAAAAAAGCATAAATGTATAAAGAACTTCAATTTTTTTACTGGAATTTTTTGACGTCATAGGGCTCGGTCCTAAGGAAATCTGTCTGTCTGTGGGGTTGTAGGGCTCTTCGTACAAAAATTAATATTTAATTATTTTAATATTTAGATTTTAACTTTGAAAATTTTAAATAATTTATTTATTTATTTATTTATTTATTTATTTCTAAAATGTAGTCTGACAAGTACATATAAATACCCTTTGAACAGACATAAAAGTTCTAAATTTGAAATAAAAAAAAAAAAAAAAAAAAAAAAACATACACGGACTAAAATAAAGAAAACTAAAATAAAGAGACGTCATCAACACTCTCAAGCTCGTCGTTAAACAGTCTCATACAGCGGTTGAACGGTGAGTTGGTACGATCAACCGTTCGACATCTATCAAGACGAAAGAGTTTAAAACTTCTTTGCCTTAGGCGCAGATCGGGAACGGCAAAATTTAAACGAGCCAAACTATTGCTGTCGTCCAACTCACCGTTCAACAATTTTTCAATAAAACGGACGCAGAATCGATGACGCCTCTCCGACAGCTCATCCATTTCAAAAACAGTTAAAAGAAAGTTGTAAGGGGCGCGGAAAGAGAAAACTCGGGATACTCGATACAAAAGGAAACGCAGAAAACGCTTTTGGATACGCTCAATCAGCTGAATGGATCTTAGCGACAAAGGTGACCATACTTCCACCGCATATTCAAGCTTACTTCTCACAAACGCATTAAAAAGAGCTTTGAGGGCAGCTGGATCGCTTAAATATTTACCCCTCCACGTTATAATATTTTGACAATTTTTTTTTCAACTTTTGGCCTTTTTAATAGTAAAATTAGGCGATATGAACAAAAGCAAGGACTTGAAAAATTTCTTGTAAATTTTATTTACCATTTTTTTTCATTTTCGCTTTTTTTTAAATTTACCTTTTTATTTACATTTTTAAAGTAAAATTTACAAGAAAATTTTCAAAGTAAAATTTACGAGAAAAGTAAAATTTACAAGAAATTTATCAAAGTAAAATTTACAAGAAATTTATCAAAGTAAAATTTACAAGAAATTTATCAAAGCAAAATTTACAAGAAATTTATCAAAGTAAAATTTACAAGGAATTTTTCAAAGTAAAATTTACAAGAAATCTTTTTTAAAATTTACAAGAAATTTAAAGTTAGAATTTTATTTTAAAATTCGATTACATGAAAGAAAGCATGGACTTCGAAAATTTCGGGTAAAATTTCTTGTAAATTTTCTAGAAACTTACTTTTACAAGAAACTCCAAGTTGCGTAAAGCAACTTAATTTTCAATTAAAATTTTATCTAATTTTTTTCAACTTTGAATCTTTTTTATCAAAAATTTTAAGATTTTTTCGTGCCAGAAAAAAAAATATTTTTATCAAAAAATTCGATGTTTTTGACTAAAAACAAGCAAAAAAAATGCCTTAAATTTTTTAAATCGTTTTATTGTTTAAATGTAGCAATATTAGGGCAGTACCCCAAAGACGTAGTCCTACGTAAAGATATGCCCCCATATCCCAGTCTGATTTTTTTATATAAATTTTTCGCATTTATTTTGCATAAATTTATACACTTTTCGCATCACCTTTTCGTACAAGTCTCCTTTCCAAAACGAATCAAAACTTAAATACGAAAACCATGCCTTCCCCTGGACGGGTAAGGGTGTATATACCCCTGATTAAAACGTTTTTGTTCCATGACCTGCCAACCCCATCAACTCCTCAAAACGATAAAACACCACTGATTTTTTTTCTTCCGTTTTATCACAAGCTCTTCAACATAATTTTGATTAAGGGAAACCGTTTTTTTATAAACAACGCCACTTGTCTAGCCCCTCGATCCCGATTTAAATTTCTACCACTTGTCTTGTCATTCACCATGACCATAGTAATTATACTAATACCTATTTACTATTTCCAACTCTTTTCTCTTAAAAAAAAAATACTGGATTAGTTTTTTTCGTAGACGTCTCGAATTAATTTGATAAACAAGATAAAAAAAAAAATACGCCAGGTTAAAAAAAAATGGAATGCTTGTTTTTTTTAGCAGGATAATAAAAAATCGCTCAATTCCTTTCCCCCCTTTTCCCATATGAGAAAATAAAAATCGGGTCCCATCACGAACTTTATATATTTTTTTTCTTGATTCGAAAATCATGCTCAGGATTCTAAATAAGATGCTCGCATTATGGGGTTATCAAATTGCTTGACTTTAATTAAGTTATTTTTAAACATTTTTGATATTCCGTGAGGTGAATATGTAATTAATTTAATGATATATGTATGTATGAACGTATGTATGTATGTGTGCACCAGTTGCAACCACTTCTGGAAAAAAAAAATAATTTACGTTATTTATTACGTGAGCTTGGACTCTGATTTCACTTAGTCTGGGTTATCCAGCCTCTCGTTTTGGTTCTTAATTAAAAATCATAATTCAAGATGAAGTTAAAAAAAAAATTATTCAGAGTGGTTTTTGTTTTAAATGAGAAACGTTGAGAAGAATCTTGATATTGTGTCAACATGAAAATCAAGACACGAAGAATTTGCAATGTTAACAATTTTTTTTTTTTTTTTTTTTTTTTTTTCAAGATAAGGTGTGAGGCTGTGATTCATACCCATGAATGACACAACGAGAAAAAATAAAAAAATAAAATTATGCATCATTAGGATTTTTCTCGTCGTCTATAATTATTCGAGAAAAACGCATCATTAAACTTACCGGGAAAAAAGAATGGGGAAATTATGCATTCGTTAATTGAAGACTGGAAAATGAATTGTTATCATTTTAGAAGTCAAGGTGATATATTTACATGCAGGGTGTTTAAAAATTATTATTTTACACCGACATTTTTATTCAAAAAAATATTCTTTTTCTGATCTTTCAATATCGAATTGGTCAGAATAGGGAGATAAAGAAAAAAAATTATTAATTTCAATTAATTTAAAGATCCTGAACGAACGTAAATCGCCTTCTCTAGCGCCGAACTTGGTAATAATTCAACAACTCTTTAAGATAATTACAGTCGCGGGGGGAAAAAAAATTTGGTAGCAAATCGAAGACGAAAAAAAAAAATGAGCCGAAAAAAAAAACCAGTAAGTCCCATTTAAGTAAAGATAACTTGTAGCCCTCCCTAATTACAAAAGAGTAATTCTGAAAACTACGTTCTGACATTTTGACAGGACTTTTATTACTTTGAGTTCACCGGACATGTCTTGCTCCTGGGTTGAATTGGCTACTCTTCCATGTAAATGGTTAATTATACGGTAAAAACTACATATAAGTTGTTGGTGGTATATACGATTCTGTTTTTTCTTCTTTGTAATTCTTTTGATTCCCTCCCGTGTTATTATAAAAATTCTTAACATTAATCAAAGATGTCATTAGGCGAAGAATTAGAACTCGTAAAGGACACACATACAGGGAAAAGAGAAAAAAAAAAATTAAAAGATTGAAAAATCGTATCAAAATAAATCACATTTTTTATTATCGATCGGTACCTTTAGATAAAAGGAAAGAGGACTGGTTCGATAGATAGAAATTTTTTTAAAAATAAATTTAAAAATAATGTGACGTTAATTAGGAAAAAATTTAGTGACGAATGTAGTGACGAAATGAGGATGAAAAAGAGTTTGACCCGTGAGTTTAAAAAAAATAATACAAGGAGACGACTATTCCAATGTCTTTATTACCTTAGCAAAGTCATATTTTGGAATCTGACGGACTTTTACGATCGGAATGAAACAACTTCTGAAAAAATGTTATTTTAATATATCTTAGAACAATTGGAAAGACCACCATGATTTCTCGGGAAAAATAATAAAAATTAAATATGAAATAATTAAGAGGAAAAAAAAAATCTGGTTTTGAAATTAAAATCTCGATATAAGAAGGGAGGGAACGGAAAAAAAAAATCCGAGTCTAACCTGGTTTAAGAAATGTAATTTTGATTTTATCTTTCGCATGGAAAAATAAACAGGGCTCGAACTTGTAGTGAGTTGTGATGGATGAAGGTGGTTCTGGATGGATCCCGTACGAAAAAGAGGTGCATAAATAGTATAAAAGTCATGTATAATATGGTGTACTTTATTT
The DNA here is from genome assembly GCA_037577465.1 of Liposcelis bostrychophila. Taxonomy (NCBI): domain Eukaryota; kingdom Metazoa; phylum Arthropoda; class Insecta; order Psocodea; family Liposcelididae; genus Liposcelis; species Liposcelis bostrychophila. The sequence continues at coordinate 6,787,755 of CM075211.1, forward strand.
TGCGAATTTTTCGACGTTGAATGAGTGCACCCCCGGAATCGGTTCTCTCTGTGGCACATATAATCCCATTTTTTTTTCAGATTTTTTGCTCGACGGAAAACCGTCCCGACTTGCGCTTCAAGGTCGGGAAATTCCCATAAGGGTGAAAAAAATCGATAATTTTTTCCCTTGAAAAAACAGGCATTTCCTATCAGAAATATTTTTATATCACGAATCTGAGCTCAATTTTTTTATATCTGGTCCGGTTTTGGTAATTGGTAATTGCGGTCGAAAAATTCGACTGTCGGAAACAAACAAAAACAGCTCCAGACTTTAAAGAGTCAGAACCAAATTTAACCAAAAGCTTTCCCGGCCATTTTTCCTAATCTGATTTTTCTAAAAAAAAATAAATTCCTAATCCATTTTTTTTAAAATTTTGCTTCCTAAAATTTTTTTCCCAATTTTTAATTTTCCTATAAAACGTTTGATCCCTAATAAATAAAATTTCCTAAAATGAATAATTTTTCCTAATTTTTTAAATTCCTAAGCTGTTTGTAATAGTTCACTAGGCAAAGCTGCGAATTTTCCTATTATAAAATGAATACTTTCCTAAAAATTTTGGTTCCTTAAATTTTTTTCCTAATCAATTTTTCCCCTAATTTTTAATTTTCCTGAAAATTTTTTAAATCCTAAAAGATAAGATTTCCTAAAAATGAATATTTTTACTAAAAATTTTGGTCCCTTAAATTTTTTTCCCTCACACACACACACACACATATGGCTTTTACAGGGCCTGGAGCCCTATCGCCGCGCTATAAACTTTCTTCCAATCAGGCCTCTCCTGGCAGGCATCTCGCCAGTCGGGCACTCCCAACCTTCTCGCATCTGCCGCCACGTTATCTTCCCACTGATCCGTGGTCTACCTTGAGGTCTGGGACTCGTTGGTCTGCCCTCCAGGACCTGCCGGATATATCTTGACGGAGGTGCGCGAGCGACATGTCCCGCCCACTTGAGCCTTCGGGACTTAATCACACTAGTGATTAATGGTTGCCCAGTGAGCCTTCGGATCTCGTCATTTGAACGCATGCGCACCCTGCCAGTAGTTGGATCCCTTCTAGGGCCTAGAATTCGGCGTAAGACCTTATTTTCGAATACCAGCAACCTCTCTGAGCGCGGACGGTAAGGCTCCAAGTGTCACAGCCGTACGTGACTACAGGGCGGATTATGGCATTATAAATGCGGAGTTTCGCTCGTCTAGATAAAACTCTACTACGAAGGAGATGGCCTAGCGCGAAAAGGCAACGATTGCCACTCTGAATCCTCGCTGCGACCTCAAAATTAATGTCATTGTCGCTGGTGACATAGGACCCTAGATACCGAAATTCGGTAACGTTCTTAAACCTAAGGTTCCTACCTCCAGAGGTTCATCGTGCCGTCTCTGCCTGTCTTTCTCATTGACATAACAAGGTACTCAGTTTTCCCCTCATTCGCTTCGAGCCCAACCCTACGAGCAGTAATAAGCAACTCTCCACATAACCTTCGAACATCGTCACGGGTTTCCCCTAATAAATCGATGTCGTCGGCATAATCCAGGTCTTTAATGAGTCCGCCTACGTTTACTCCCCCAGGAACGTTCTCCAGGCACCGTACGACTTTCTCTAGGACTAGGTTGAAAAGGACGGGTGAAAGCCCATCGCCTTGCCTAAGTCCGGTGTTAACATCGAACGCATCACTTAAAAACCCTTTCGAAACGACCCTAGACCTCACCCCGCTTAGACAACCGCCGTCATCCGTATTACCTTCCTCGAAAACCCAAATTCGGCCATGACGTTAAAAAGGCCTTCCCTGTGTATACTATCGTAGGCTTTCTTGAAGTCGACGAACAAATTATGGACCTCGCTGTCATGCTCGCGCTTCTTTTCCAAAATTTGCCGTAACGTGAAGATCTGGTCGATTGTGCTGCGGTTCGGCCTAAAGCCACACTGATGTTCCCCAATGACTTCTTCGGCCAGTGGTAAAATGCGCTGCAGAAGAATACTCGATAACACCTTGTATGCTGTACAGAGCAACGAGATGCCTCGGTAGTTCGCACACTCCTTTCGATCCCCTTTTTTATGAAGAGGGATGATCAGAGCCTCCTTCCATTGGTCGGGCAGTTCTTCGGCCTCCCATATTTTCGAAAGAAGTTTGTGTAGCATTTCGCAGGTCGCCTCCCCTCCATGCATCCACAGTTCTCCGGGGATTTCATCCGCTCCACTTGCCTTCTTCTGCTTAAGCTTCCCTACAGCGTCCTTCACTTCCTGAAGGGAAATGGGAGGATCTTCAGCTGGGCCGTCTATTGGCTGTACAGGGGGCAGAGGGTTAGCAGGTAGAGGGACGTTTAACAGTTCTTCGAAATACTCCTTCCAACGTTCAAGTATTCGATGCGGGTCGGTAAGAAGTTTTCCGTTCGAGGATCTTATGATCCCCGTGCTGGGCTGGAACCCTCTCCTGAAGTTTTTCACTCGCTGAAAAAACTTTCGGCTGTTTTTTGCCGTACTTTCGGCCTCAAGTTCCTCCACCAGGCTCCTTTCATACCGCTTTTTCTTCGCCTTAAGCAGATTTCGGGTAATTCGTTGCTGAATCTCGTACCCTAACTGCTGAATCCAACATTCGGCGTTCTGTAGGGCTAGTAGCCTCGCTTTAGCGCGTTTCTCTACTGCCCTCTCGCAGTCCTCGTCGAACCATTGTTAGCTCGACGCAGTTTCTGGTGTCCGAGTACTTCTGCTGCAGTGTCTTTCGTGACGTCCCTTACTTTCTCCCACCACGTGTTGGTATCTCTCGTATCTAAGTCCAGGGCGTCGAAACGATTCCGTAGTTCGAGTTGGAATCTGGTGACAACTTCCTCTTTTTCGAGCTTCTGGGTATCAAAACGCCGTATTATTTGACGCCGCCTCTCCACTTTGCTTGAGATACGCATTGCCATATTGCAAGATACCAACATATGGTCTGAGTCCGTATCAGCACCCCTCCATGATCGCACATCCTGCACCATACTTCCATGTCGACGGTCTATCAATATATGATCAATCTGATTGATAGTTTTACCGTCCGGCGATCTCCAGGTCCCTTTGTGAATGTCACGGTGGGGGAACATGGTAGATTTTACCGACATGTTTCTCGACGCGGCAAAATTGCAATTCGTAGGCCGTTGTCGTTAGATTCCTGATGCAAGCTGTGACAACCTATGAAAGGGAGCAGTCCTCCTCTCGACCTATCTTGGCATTACAGTCCCCAAGAACGATTTTTACATCATCGGGCGGGCAGCGATCATAAATCGTGTCTAGTGACTCATAAAACTCGTCCTTCACAGCGTCACTTTTCTCCTCTGTTGGTGCATGGATGTTAATGAAAGTAAGGTTGAACCATCGCCCCCTGACGCGTAACACGCACATCCGTTCGTTAACGGCTTGAAAGTCGATCACATTCTGCAGCAACTCCTCCGCCACAGCGAAACCGACTCCAAAGTTGTGTCTGGTGGGATGACAACTCCAAAAGAAGGTGAAACCGCCAGATGACAGATGGTCCGCCCCTACCAATCGCGTCTCCTGTAATGCCGCGATCTGGATGCCATACCTCTGCAGCACGGATATGAGGTTAGCCAGGCCCCCCGGCTTATACAGGCTCCGTGTGTTGAGGGTTCCAATTTTCAGTTGACCATTCCTTTGCCTAAGTCGTCTTAGTTGAGTCCGTCCGGTTTATTCTTATAGCGTATCGTAACAAATCATAGTTTATCGTAACAAATTTTTTCCCTAATTTTCAATTTTCCTAAAAATGTTTTGATTCCTAAAATATAAAATTTCCTAAAACGAACATTTTTCCTAAAAATTTTGATTCCTAAAATTTTTTTTCTAACTATTTTTTCCCTAATTTTTAATTTTCTTTAAAGTTTTTTGATTCCCAAAAAATAAAATCTTCAAAATGAATATTTTTCCTAAAGATTTAGATTCCTAAAATTTTTTTTAACCATTTTTTCCATTAATTTCTAATTTTCCTGAAAAGTTTTTGATTCCTAAAAAATAAATTCCTAAAACGAATATTTTTCCTAAAAATTTAGATTCCTAAAATTTTTTCCCTAACCATTTTTGCCTAATTTTTAATTTTCCTGAAAATTTTTTAAATCCTAAAAGATAAGATTCCTAAAAATGAATATTTTTACTAAAAATTTTGGTCCCTTAAATTTTTTTCCCTCACACACACACACACACATATGGCTTTTACAGGGCCTGGAGCCCTATCGCCGCGCTATAAACTTTCTTCCAATCAGGCCTCTCCTGGCAGGCATCTCGCCAGTCGGGCACTCCCAACCTTCTCGCATCTGCCGCCACGTTATCTTCCCACCTGATCCGTGGTCTACCTTGAGGTCTGGGACTCGTTGGTCTGCCCTCCAGGACCTGCCGGATATATCTTGACGGAGGTGCGCGAGCGACATGTCCCGCCCACTTGAGCCTTCGGGACTTAATCACACTAGTGATTAATGGTTGCCCAGTGAGCCTTCGGATCTCGTCATTTGAACGCATGCGCACCCTGCCAGTAGTTGGATCCCTTCTAGGGCCTAGAATTCGGCGTAAGACCTTATTTTCGAATACCAGCAACCTCTCTTGAGCGCGGACGGTAAGGCTCCAAGTGTCACAGCCGTACGTGACTACAGGGCGGATTATGGCATTATAAATGCGGAGTTTCGCTCGTCTAGATAAAACTCTACTACGAAGGAGATGGCCTAGCGCGAAAAGGCAACGATTGCCACTCTGAATCCTCGCTGCGACCTCAAAATTAATGTCATTGTCGCTGGTGACATAGGACCCTAGATACCGAAATTCGGTAACGTTCTTAAACCTAAGGTTTCCTACCTCCAGAGGTTCATCGTGCCGTCTCTGCCTGTCTTTCTCATTGACCATAACAAGGTACTCAGTTTTCCCCTCATTCGCTTCGAGCCCAACCCTACGAGCAGTAATAAGCAACTCTCCACATAACCTTCGAACATCGTCACGGGTTTCCCCTAATAAATCGATGTCGTCGGCATAATCCAGGTCTTTAATGAGTCCGCCTACGTTTACTCCCCCAGGAACGTTCTCCAGGCACCGTACGACTTTCTCTAGGACTAGGTTGAAAAGGACGGGTGAAAGCCCATCGCCTTGCCTAAGTCCGGTGTTAACATCGAACGCATCACTTAAAAACCCTTTCGAAACGACCCTAGACCTCACCCCGCTTAGACAAACCGCCGTCATCCGTATTACCTTCCTCGAAAACCCAAATTCGGCCATGACGTTAAAAAGGCCTTCCCTGTGTATACTATCGTAGGCTTTCTTGAAGTCGACGAACAAATTATGGACCTCGCTGTCATGCTCGCGCTTCTTTTCCAAAATTTGCCGTAACGTGAAGATCTGGTCGATTGTGCTGCGGTTCGGCCTAAAGCCACACTGATGTTCCCCAATGACTTCTTCGGCCAGTGGTAAAATGCGCTGCAGAAGAATACTCGATAACACCTTGTATGCTGTACAGAGCAACGAGATGCCTCGGTAGTTCGCACACTCCTTTCGATCCCCTTTTTTATGAAGAGGGATGATCAGAGCCTCCTTCCATTGGTCGGGCAGTTCTTCGGCCTCCCATATTTTCGAAAGAAGTTTGTGTAGCATTTCGCAGGTCGCCTCCCCTCCATGCATCCACAGTTCTCCGGGGATTTCATCCGCTCCACTTGCCTTCTTCTGCTTAAGCTTCCCTACAGCGTCCTTCACTTCCTGAAGGGAAATGGGAGGATCTTCAGCTGGGCCGTCTATTGGCTGTACAGGGGGCAGAGGGTTAGCAGGTAGAGGGACGTTTAACAGTTCTTCGAAATACTCCTTCCAACGTTCAAGTATTCGATGCGGGTCGGTAAGAAGTTTTCCGTTCGAGGATCTTATGATCCCCGTGCTGGGCTGGAACCCTCTCCTGAAGTTTTTCACTCGCTGAAAAAACTTTCGGCTGTTTTTTGCCGTACTTTCGGCCTCAAGTTCCTCCACCAGGCTCCTTTCATACCGCTTTTTCTTCGCCTTAAGCAGATTTCGGGTAATTCGTTGCTGAATCTCGTACCCTAACTGCTGAATCCAACATTCGGCGTTCTGTAGGGCTAGTAGCCTCGCTTTAGCGCGTTTCTCTACTGCCCTCTCGCAGTCCTCGTCGAACCATTGTTAGCTCGACGCAGTTTCTGGTGTCCGAGTACTTCTGCTGCAGTGTCTTTCGTGACGTCCCTTACTTTCTCCCACACGTGTTGGTATCTCTCGTATCTAAGTCCAGGGCGTCGAAACGATTCCGTAGTTCGAGTTGGAATCTGGTGACAACTTCCTCTTTTTCGAGCTTCTGGGTATCAAAACGCCGTATTATTTGACGCCGCCTCTCCACTTTGCTTGAGATACGCATTGCCATATTGCAAGATACCAACATATGGTCTGAGTCCGTATCAGCACCCCTCCATGATCGCACATCCTGCACCATACTTCCATGTCGACGGTCTATCAATATATGATCAATCTGATTGATAGTTTTACCGTCCGGCGATCTCCAGGTCCCTTTGTGAATGTCACGGTGGGGGAACATGGTAGATTTTACCGACATGTTTCTCGACGCGGCAAAATTTGCAATTCGTAGGCCGTTGTCGTTAGATTCCTGATGCAAGCTGTGACAACCTATGAAAGGGAGCAGTCCCTCCTCTCGACCTATCTTGGCATTACAGTCCCCAAGAACGATTTTTACATCATCGGGCGGGCAGCGATCATAAATCGTGTCTAGTGACTCATAAAACTCGTCCTTCACAGCGTCACTTTTCTCCTCTGTTGGTGCATGGATGTTAATGAAAGTAAGGTTGAACCATCGCCCCCTGACGCGTAACACGCACATCCGTTCGTTAACGGCTTGAAAGTCGATCACATTCTGCAGCAACTCCTCCGCCACAGCGAAACCGACTCCAAAGTTGTGTCTGGTGGGATGACAACTCCAAAAGAAGGTGAAACCGCCAGATGACAGATGGTCCGCCCCTACCAATCGCGTCTCCTGTAATGCCGCGATCTGGATGCCATACCTCTGCAGCACGGATATGAGGTTAGCCAGGCCCCCCGGCTTATACAGGCTCCGTGTGTTGAGGGTTCCAATTTTCAGTTGACCATTCCTTTGCCTAAGTCGTCTTAGTTGAGTCCGTCCGGTTTTATTCTTATAGCGTATCGTAACAAATCATAGTTTATCGTAACAAATTTTTTTCCCTAATTTTCAATTTTCCTAAAAATGTTTTGATTCCTAAAATATAAAATTTCCTAAAACGAACATTTTTCCTAAAAATTTTGATTCCTAAAATTTTTTTTCTAACTATTTTTTCCCCTAATTTTTAATTTTCTTTAAAGTTTTTTGATTCCCAAAAAATAAAATCTTCAAAATGAATATTTTTCCTAAAGATTTAGATTCCTAAAATTTTTTTTAACCATTTTTTCCATTAATTTCTAATTTTCCTGAAAAGTTTTTGATTCCTAAAAAATAAAATTTCCTAAAACGAATATTTTTCCTAAAAATTTAGATTCCTAAAATTTTTTCCCTAACCATTTTTGCCTAATTTTTAATTTTCCTAAATACTCCCTACGGTACTTGATACTCAAAAAACAGAATTTTCTAAAATAAATATTTTTTTTCAACTTCTTAAATCCCTAAAATTTTTGTAAAAATTTACTAGCCAAAGCTGCTAATTTCGGTATTTCTAGGCCTAGTAAATTATTAAGAAAATTTTAGAGATTCAAAAAATTAGGAAAAAAAATTCATTTTAGGAAATTTTATTTCAGGAATCAAAAACTTCTAGGAAAATTAAAAATTAGGAAAAAAAAATAATAATAGCTAGGAAAATAATTTTAGATACCAAAATTATTACAAAAAATGGATTGGGAATTTTTTTTTAAAGAAAAAATGGATTAGGAGTTTATTCTTTTAGGAAAAAAGGATTAGGAAAAATAATAGGGAATCGTTCTTAGTCCCGACATAGATTACTTCAAACAAAAAAAAGACTTCAACAAAGTTGAAAACTTGATCCTCGAAAGAAATCAGAATCCTGTCAGACATTATTCATTGGTTCTGATGCCACGTCAAATAAGAAATGTTCCAAAATTCGAAATGAGAATAACGAAATTCGGTGGAGCTGCTAATCATTAAAACATAGAAACGCATTCCTTTTTTTTTTTAAGTTCGAAAATCAATCCAAAAGTATGACTGCGTGTGTGAGTGTATAAACGTATGCTCCGTATTACGAACCCGGAGCCGTCGCTTGTAGTAATTAAAATGAAATCACTGCCTAAAGGCACCGAAATGTACTGGAAGGCGTTACCTCCGGTGAATTCTAATGACCTTCGGGGGCTCAGACCCGGAATCAGGGGGTGGAAACGATTAGGAAACGTTTTTTCAGAAACGAAAAATTTTCTCAATGTTTCCGTTAATTAACCGTTTCCGGAAACGCATATCGTTATCAATTTTAAATAGAACCGATGTGTAAAAAAAACCGTTAAACGTGGTCAGTGTGGAAACGGAAACGTAACGGGAAACTCTTAACTCAATTTTTTCCAAATTTGAAAAAAAAACAGGTACCCGGAAACGAGACGAAAAAAAAATTTTGAAATGGAAACTAAGTTCACCGTTACACACTAATTTAAAAACGATAGTAAAAACGGAAACGGAAAGACTTATAAGTAAAAAACGGAAATGAAAAACCAAAACTAAGAATTTATTTGTTGGCGGTACAAAGAAACGGGCACACAAAAACCATAAAAATAAAACAAAAATTGATGCATTTTGCATCATAAAAATTGAACAAAATCGGTATTTTTTGTTTGTTTTTGTGTACCTTTTTAAAACTTAATATTGATTCCTTGAAATTTAAGGATCCGTGATTTAGTTCAATTTAGAAAAAAACTTTGAAATCGAAATTTACTCTCTTTTAATACCGGATAAACTTATATATAAAAAAAGTAACGATTACATTCATTTTTTTCTGAACGTATCCAGTATAGTCATGGATTTTATCTATTTTAGAGTGGCTGGCATTTATTTGGTCAGTATTTAAATATACGTTTTGGTTAGTATTTTTACAGTCAGTAACAAATGATCAGCATAATTATATTTTCGGTTTAAAAAAGAAAAACTTGAAGCTAAAGTGAAACCAATATCTTTAAAAATTTTTAAATTCCGACTCGAAACGGTATTATGAATGTCAAAAAACGGTCAAAAAAAATGTGAAAAAACGGTAACGGAAAATTTTATTACACATCGGAGTAAATAACGGAAACGATCATTTTTTCCACCCGGAATCTGGAAACGGAGTTTAAAAACGCTGCATTAAGAAATTAGTTAAATAAAACGGAAACAGAAACTTGAAATAAAAACAAGAATTTAAAACGGAAACTATTATTAAAAAGTACCAAACTCCAAAAACGAAAAATAAACGGAAACTAAGTAACCTTAGAAGAAAAAAACGGGACAGAAACGGTTTTTGAAAAAACGAAAAAATTTGAAAGGTCGGTAACGATAAAAAAAACGAAACTAAAAAATACATCTAAGAAAAAGAAACGGAAACGAAACGGTTATAGTTTCTTAGTCTCTTTCCACCCCCTGCCCGGAATGGGTCGAAAACTTATGTCGTGTGTTGTTGCATGTGCAAGGAAAAAAAAAAAAAAACCAAACCCAATTCGAAGACTTCATTTATCAAATTTGGGATACGCCACCAAGGAGGAGGCGAAGCGCCATTTTTCGTGTTACATGACAGCAAAAAATAAAAAAAAAATTTCATAATTTTTTTAAATATCGAAACCGGGCTTTTACACTGTCAAAATAATAATTAAAAAAAAACACGGGCGAAGGAGAGAGAGGAAAAGAGCGGGGAAGAAAAAAAAAAATCCACACGTGATGTTTTTGTTGATTAAAAGGTTGCATAGATTTACGCCTACATAAATAATGAGTGTTTATTATAATTATTAGTAGTTGTGAGAAACGCACTACTGCTAGAATGATTATCACATCGTGAGTAGCAACTCATATCTGCCCGGGTACGAAGCCTGAACCCGGGCTCCTTGACGGTACTTTTTTTTTTTTTTATTAATGATGAATCTTCCGAATGAAAACAAACCGGTGTAGACAAGTTGTAACATAAATTTAGGTTAGGTTATGCGACAGTATATGACTTATGCACTTGTCAACGGTTTTGAATGGCCTAATCCGATAATAATAATAATAACCGGACAATTTCCCGACAAATTTATTTCCATTTTTGAAAAGAAGATGACCTCTCATTCGCCGCCGGGCGTGGTTTAGTCAAGTTTTAAAGCTTTCAACCTGTTCCCCGTATCCAAGAACATATACTTTTTACTTCTTTATTTACCAACATCAAATTACCTTCTATTAAATATAATTTACTCGGGTGTAAGGAGGTACTAAGCGTGTTACTCAATATGTGGTTCATTACATGGTACCGGAATAATCCAGGATGCTGCTCTAATTTTTATGCTCTTCGAATATATGTGAAGGGAAGATGCGGTTGGGGTACCGCCCACTGAAAAATAACCGATTTTATATACTTTTTTTTTTTTTTAAATTTTAAATATAGGGATTATAGGTTTTGTAAGTAACCTGTCTTGAATATTATTTTCGAGAAGGAAATGAGGAAGAACGAGTGCGGCGGATGCGGGTAAAAATGATCGTTTCAGGCTATAATCGATTTAATGAGAGGAGATCTTTATACAAAAAAGTTAAGTTGTCTGGTTTGGGCAAGCCCCACCAATTTTCACATTCTTCTTGTGTGGAAGCCGCGTGCGTTGGAAATCAGCATCGGATTCTGCTGAATGCTCAGCAACACTTTGCGGCGAAGCAGGAAAGGAATGGAGAATGCATCACCAAAGAACATTTACTTCTTGGGCGACGGCTTAATGGTGGTTGAGCCACCAAAGGAGAAAAAAAATCAGGGTAGATGACGGTAGAAAATTAAACAAAAAGTTTACTATCAGTGCCTTAGTTAACTCACAAGTTCCGGTCGTTCAAAAACAATCATCCCTAAAGCTACGACTGCACACTTTTTTTTGAACTTCCAGCTGCTTGCTAACTCGGTGGTACAGTAGGGTGGTCCTTACTAGGACCAAGAAAAAGTGTGTTATAAAATTGAGTTATTAAAAACTTAAACTTCGTTACACAGTAAAAAATTCTATGTTAAAATTGACACAAATTGTATGTCCAAATCGGTCTACATAAATATTTTGTTAAGAAAAATAACACAATTGTTTTGTTTAATGTTCTGCGTCCATTAACGACTGTCATTTTTTTGCTGTTTACAAACAAGTTTTGTTGATTTTTTAACATAATAACTTAACATAGACTTTATGTAGACCGTTTTTAACATATTTACATAATATTTTTTACTGTGTATAAAATTTTATAATCCAACAAAAAAGACATCTATCAGGCATCGAACCCATTTCGCCCAGAAAAATTACTGACTTTAGGGACCAAAAATAGTTTAAATAGTGACTTTCAGTGACCTGACGGAAGGAATTTAGTCACATGAAATAAGTATATCCAAAATTTTTTTAACGTGTTAGACGTGAGTAATTACATTCCTTATTATTTTTATCAATTTTTCCTAAAAGTTTTGGTTCCTAAAATTTTTAGCTTAACCATTTTTTTCCTAATTTTCAATTTTCATAAAATTTCCTAAAATGAGTATTTGTCCTAATTTTTTAAATCCCTAAAGGAATTTTAGGAAATTTTCTTTTCTTTTTAGGAAATTTTATTTCAGGAATCAAAAAATTTTAGGAAAATTAAAAATTAGAAAAAGAAAAAATAGTTAACTAAAATTTTTAGAAAAAATGGATTAGGATTTTTTTTTTTAGGAAAAATGGTAGGGAATCTTCACAACTTTACATAAATATATTTTTAAAGATGGCGTTTTAGTGAAAAAATCTTTCCTTGAGCAACTTCGAATGCTGAATAGAACTTTTTTTAAATCCACCAATTTATCAAAAAAGGTGACGTTTAGCGACATTTCTTTAAAAAAGTGACTTTTAGGGGAAAAAAGTGACTAGTTCGATGCCTGCATCTATTTATAGTTCGTTATAAAATTTCATAACAAAAATTATTTTCAATTTCTTTTCAAGCTTTTTTATTTTCTTCTAACGCTTCCCGAATTTTTCTATTTCTGTTTTTCTTTATTTTTCAGCCTTTGTCAAATTAAAAATACAAGAAATAAACCGAAAATTTGGAAAAATCTGGAAAATATTATAAGTCAAAATAATAGACAAGTCACATGTTTTGAGATTTTCGCTGGAAACTAATGTACAGTATGCTCTTAATTAAAAACTAATATTTAAACGTGAAAATTTTTCATCAAATTGAAAAAAAAAAAAGAAAAAGTCAGAAAAAGTTTTTGTCACGTGATCACTCCTTAAACGATTTTCTATTGGTGTGACGTCATCTGCCTGTATCGAAGCGAGATATCGAACTGGAAGCGAAACACGTCTTATTTGTAAACATGCTTGTAAACATTACGCATTGATGCCGTTCAGAGTTTCAGAAACGAACACAACCACTTTTAGGCAGATGACGTCACGTTCCTTCACGGTCCGTTTTGGCGGGCATTCAAATTCAAATTTTTGCTTTTTCTCTTTTCGGGGGTTAACCGTTTTTCTTACTGAGTCAAAATTACGATTTTGTTTTATCTCCCGTAGCACAATTAAATGATGGAATCATCTCAAAACATGTGACTTCTCTATTGGCAACTTAAGAACCATATTGCAACTTTTAAAAATCAGTTGAAAAGTGGTGTAGTGGATAAAGGCGGTTGGTAAGTCGAACACAAGGCTCAAGATCTATTTTAAAAAATTGTAATTTTTTTTCATTTTTTTTTTCTCATGAAAAATGTTTAAAAAAGAGCCTATAAAGTCCCCATATGCTAAATATGGTGCAATTCAAGCATAAAATCAATATATTGCTCAGTTAAAAAATTTTAATTATAAAAATTTATGAATAGTTATAAAATTTTATAACGCATTTTTTCTTGGGAGAAGCGCAGACTCAGACAAAAAGAATACGAAAATCGAGACAAAAAAATCTTGAAACTTTCAACCTTAACCTGAATTTAATCGGCTTTTCAACCTTTTCTTTACCTCGGACACTTACCCTTCTCATCTTTTCGAAGGAAATACTAAGACTTTACTAACAAAAAAAAATCACTTGTCATAAAAAGCGGGACGTCCCTGTAAATCCACTTTACCCACAAAACACTTTTAAAGAATGAAAAAGTGGTCGAAACGTAAAGGGGAAGGGGGAGGAGAGAAAAAAAGTGGTGTGACAGAAGAACATAAATAAGGAGTCAAGTAAATTACATAAAATAAGAATGTCATTAATTAGGTCAGTTAATTACGAGTCTGATAACAGGAGGGTCATTAGAAGACCCTTTTTCGGTTAAGAGTATGCTAACACGCAACCTTTTAACCCTTTTTTGTATTTTTTTTTTAAATATCCCCCTCCAATAAAGAACAAAACGATTAAGGAAAATGAAAACCTGCCGATACGAGAATCCGAACAAGTGGAAGGATTAAGATAAAAACGGAAGTCTATAATTACCAAGAAGAATAAAAGGTGGTGAAAAGGGGAAGAAGGGAACCAAAAAAAAAAAAAAAACTTCCATGCTGGCATATGCTGACCCGGTGAACCGAATAAAAGTATCGGATTTCAATCTGTAGAGTTACTGACGTCGTAAAAACAAAAGAATCCAAGGAAACTTTTCTTCGCATAAAAAACCAAAAGGAAAAAGGAAAAGGAAACTCTTGCTATGACAACAAGTTTCACTGGGGTAAAAAAAAAAAAAAAATTCAAGAGATGATCCTAAATTAGTCTTGCAGATGAGAACAAATTGGAAGTTATGGTCGGTAGCCTTTTTACGAGGAAAAAAAAAATTAAAATATGTTACCACCATGACCTTGACTATTGAAGCAATACTTCAAAAAAAAAAAGTAAATGAAGTATGCAGAGGAAGGCGGTTGTGAAAACAATCAATATCTGTCACGTAAATAAGCAGTAGCGAATCGAAAATAATCGGGCACCCTTTTGTTTTGTTTTTACAGAAACAAACTTAGTTAAAAATTAAATTAGATTCGGGGAAGGGAACAACAAAAAAATTTTTTTGAAATGACCAGAGGTCTTTCAATAAGTTCAAGTATCGGGACGCTTCACTAGAGACCTTGAGTCGACAAGTCGGCAATTTCCTGTGCTTAAAAAGATACACCATGTGACAACAATTGCTACAGGCATAATTTTTTCCCTAATTAATTTTTCCTAAAAAATGGTTTTTCCTAATTCATTTTTCCAAATTAATTTTACCTTAAAAATTGTTTTCCTAATTCATTTTTCCAAATTAGTTTTTCCTAATTTATTTTCCAAATTAATTTTTCCGTAAAAATTGTTTTCCTAATTTATTTTTCCAAATTAATTTTTCCTAATTTATTTTTTAAAATTAATTTTTCCTAAAAAATAGTTTTCCTAATTCATTTTTCCAAATTAATTTTTCCTAAAAAATTGTTTTCCTATTTCATTTTTCCAAATTCATTTTTCCTAAAAAATTGTTTTCCTAATTCATTTTTCCAAATTAATTTTTCCTAAAAATTTTTGTCCTAATTCGTTTTCCCTAATTAATTTTTCCAAATTTTTTAACAAAAAATCCGTGACAAAAAAATTGGACATTTTTTGAAAAACTATATAAGGCCGGTATTTTAAAGAAATACGGGACAAATACAGAACAAAAACTCTTAATTTTTTTCTTAGACGCCTAAACGTTGCCAGGTTTCTTTTTCTGTTCCTGGGATAATTTGAAAGAAAATGTTTAAGTAGAAAAAAAGGCAATATTCGAAGGGAATCCAAAAATTTAAAGTAAAGAAGAAATCTTATTCCAAATCCAATTTTTCTAAAAATTCTGTGTGTGTGTGTGATTAATTTTCCTAAAAAAAATTTTCTTAATTCACTTTTCCTAATTTATTTATTTATTTTCATTTTTTTTCCTATTTCATTTTTCCTAATTAGTTTTTCCTAAACATTTTTTTCTAATCCATTTTTCCTAAATTTTTCTTCCTAATCCATTTTCCCTAAAAAATGTTTTTTCTAATTAATTTTTTTTAAGAATCAAAATTTTTTGATAAAAAAATTTGAAAAACAATTTTTTTTACAACTACAAAAATATGAGAACAAACAAAAAAAATAAGATTTTTATAGGACATGTAGGACAACTATGATGCTTGCAATTCCAGAATCCAAAGAACTCTTAACGTCGCTGCATGTTTAGCAACATGTTGGCCACATGTTCCTAACCCTCAACATGTTTCATCATGAAATTGCGGCCTAAAAAAACATTTACGAAATTAAATCATTCAAAGTAAACAATTCGTTTTTTGCTCCGGCACCTCTATAGACGATAAATAAGATCATTATTATTATTATTATTATTATTATTATTTTTACTTTTTTTTATTTCACGACAAAATAAATACCCAGTACTTATCCCCCTACCCTCCTTATTTGAAATATGTAATCCATTTATCTCATAATGATATTAATTTCATTGTTTATTTTGTTCCAAGATGGTTTAACAAAATAACATCCGTGAATTTTCCTTTTATAACTTCCACTTTTCCGTGACTATAATTCATTTTTATCAGAACACAAAGTGACGGACGGTTCTAAAGGAAATTTCAACTTATGCTCCTTTTCACGGGGGGCTTTTATTAATGTGAATAAATCCGGACAGGTCGTTAAAATACAACTTCGTTTTCGTTTGTTATTTTAAGAGTTATTTAACCGCGGAGGGAGTTTTTTTTTTTGTTATTTAACAAAACGAACGAAAGCAAACGAACCACGACCTACAGTAAATCTCCCGTAGGCTAAAAGGAGAGGAGAAAAAAAAATACCTATAAATCCCGAATGTTTTTTTTTTTTTTTTTTTCCTTCTTGAGAGATCAAAGTTCACGATGGGGGCAACTACCGCGTAATTGCACTTCCGAATACTTTCTACACCCCGTGGGCGGATAATTTAAATACATAAAATAAAAACTTGGGATCCCGGTATTTGATTCATAAATCTGTTAACCTATTGGGTCAGATTTAATGACCTTGCTGGGATATTTTCTAATCCATTTTTCAAGGTCAAATTCTGGTTCAATTTTTTTTTCTGTTTTAACACCTGAAAGTTGGCAGGTTTGTTTTTTTGTTTCTGAGATCATTTGAAAGAAAAAGTTTAACTAAAAAAAACTCGAATATCGGAGGGGGAGGGGGGGAATTTAAATATTTAAAGTTAACATTGATTGATTCTAATTCAATTTTTCTAAACTTTTTTTCCTGATTGCATTTTTCTAAAAATTTTTTTTTCTTAATCCATTTTTCCTAATTTTTCCCAAAATATTTTGTTCCTAATTAATTTTTTCTTGACCAATTTTTTAAAGTTTTTCTCCGTAATGAATTCTTCCTAAAAAAAATTTTTCCTCATTCATTTACCAAAATTAATTTTTCCTAAAAATTTTTTTCGTAATTCATTTTCCCTAATTAATTTTTCAAAAACGTTTTTTCCTAATTCATTTTTTCAAATTAATTTTTCCTAAAAACTTGTTTTCCTAATTCATTTTTCCGACAATTATTTTTTCCTAATTCGTTTTTCCTAATTAATTTTTCCAAAATTTATTTTCCTAATTCATTTTTCCCAACATTTTTTCTTCCTAATTAATTTTTACTTGGCCCATTTTTCAAATATTTTTTTGACTAATGAAATTTCCACATAAATTTCTCTAATTTTTTTTTTTCCTAATTCATTTTTCCAAATTAATTTCTCCTAAAATTTTTTTCGTAATTCATTTTCCCTAATTAATTTTTCCAAAATTTTTTTTCTAATTCGTTATTCCAAAAAAATTATTTTCCTAATTCATTTCAAGAGGAAAAACTATCGCCTTTTATAATATTATATAAAAGCCGAAATCTCTAAAGTCCTTAACTTTTATGGACACACAAAGAACATTGAGAGAAAAAATTTATTCGACCATATTTCATTCCTATAATATACTTAATTCATTTCCCCAAAACATTTTTTTTAAAATTCGTTTTTACAAATTAATTTTTCCCAACTTTTCTCTTCCTAATAAATTATTTTTGTAGGCTACTTGACTCATTATTTAAATATTTTTTTGGCTAATGAATTTTTCCTAGAAAACCGATTTCCTAATTCATTTTTCCAAATTAATTTTTCCTAAATAATTATTTTCCTAATTCATTTTTTTAAAAATTTTTCTTTCTAAATAATTTTTACTTGGCCCATTGTTTAAATATTTTTTTGACTAATGAATTTTTCCTAGAAAATCTCTTTCTTAATTGATTTTTCCAAATTAATTTCTCCAAATTTTTTTCTTCCTAATTAAGTTTTCCAAAATTTTTTTTCCAAGTTTATTTTTTCCTAATTCATTTTTCCAAAATTTTTTTTCCTAAGCTTAATTATTCTTCTCTTAATCCATCTTTTTTAAAGAATTTTATATCCTAATTAAGTTTTTCCTGATTGCACTGTTTCTATTTTTACAAAAATTGTTCAAATTTAACCAACTTATGCAAAAAATTGGTTTTTACGATTTTTTTTTTCTCACAAATTACTGTTAGGAATTTTTTTTAGTCATAAATAAATTAGGAAAAAAAAATTTTTAGGAAAAAGTAATTCTTAAGAAAAATATGTTAGGAAAAATTGTGGGGAATCAAGAAATTTATCGTCTTCTTGCAGAAACATTAACAAGTCGTCATTACGCCACCTTTTTCGCTGCTTATTTTTTTTTATCAAAAATTTGCAAAAACAAAGTGGCGAGAAAAAAAAAAAAACTAAAAAAACATAATCCCAACGGAAAAGTTTTTCGAGATTACTGCATCATTTACATGACACGTGTACGGAAAGAAAAATCACCAAAACGAAAGCGTTTAACTTTTTTTTTTTTTTTTTGCGTGTTTGTTTGTTTTCAACTTCCCTTTCTCAAACTCTCAGCAGCAGCAGGGAGCTTTTGAAAACCTTTCAGATAAAGAAACAAACAAACAAACATTTCCATTCGCCTAGTGATATTTGATAAATGAATAAACTTATCAAGACTTGCAGAGTTAAACATTCCTCTTAGCAATATAGACGAAACAAAACGGCATGACATTTTGAAAAGACTCCTACACATAAATTTGCGTAGACGGTAACTAATACGATAACGCATTTATTTTAAAGAGGCTCCGTGCACCAAAACTAAACACAAAATGGAGATTAGATCCTAATCGAAAAACCGCGGATCGGATAGAAAAAAAAAAAAGTGTATTAATCATTTTCAAAAAAAAACGCCCAACATTAATTAGCGTAACAAGACGAGTGTAAATCTAGACAAACAATAACAACTTCACGGTCCATGAAGTTGGAAAATTGTATTTTTTTAAGGCCTCCAAATTCTTATCTTAAATTTTTTTTTTTTTCAATCGAAAATGCACAAGACGAGGGAAAAGGGAAGGTGGTTTTACCGCCCAGGTACTCTGCATCACGATACAACAGGTGGCAAGCGCCGATATAGTCGCTAACCCTCAATTTTTTATAATTGTCTGACGGCTACCCGTACACTTGCTTCAATGATTTTCATAACAAAAGGATCCATTGATTGTCAATGTATTGGATTTTTTTTTTTTAATAAGAGTAACTTAAGACGGGGTGGATACGACGACGCGGCTACCGTGTTTGTGTATGTTTTCTCCGCAGGTGCCTGGAATCAGGTCCATCAAATCTGGTTTTGAATATAAATAAAATAAAAAAAACCTTTTTTTTCAAGGGGTTGCTTCAAGAAGGGTGATGGATTTTAGATCGACTTAAAGTTTACACAGCTGCTAAAGATCATCGAAAAGATATTTGGGGCTTCCACTTCTTCCTCATGGTCACAGGTCCCCTCAGTGTCGAACCGATATTAACTTGTCACATTTGCAAGAACATTTGATTCAGTTTTTCCCTCTCTTTTTAAAAAGAAATCTGAGATTAATAATCGCCCACAGTTTCTCCAGTTTAATCTATACACTCAGAAAAAAAAAAAATGGCACGAAAGTAAAAATGTCTTGGGACAAACATTTTCTTAAAAATATTGCGAAAAGAATAAAAATATCTTGTCAAGAAACAACATGTGTATTGTCGCGGCCCAGCTAGCAAAGTCTGTCCAGTCTCGAGGACGTCTTCAGGACGTCATGAGGATATTTATTGAACGTCCACTGGATCAACTTATGTCCGCACTGGTAAAAAAAGCGTACTTTGGACGTTCTATGCATTTGGATATTCTGTGGAAATCTAATGGACAATCCAAAGGATATCCAATGGACTGATAATGCTATCTGGGCGGTATAAAAGATTGATTTAAATTGGTACTTACTTCTTGTTGCTTTCTAAAAAGATGTCGAATTCCACAGACATTTTGCAGCATAACGCTTTCCTATTATGCGAAGATGAGCAGTTGGTATTAATCATATGATTATCTGCAAGTGAAAAAAGAAAATGATTAAACATACGCTTATTTTATTCAGAATGTTCCGGGGACATTTGCATTATTATTCAAACTCACGGCATGTTCTTACAAGCCTGGAAAATGGACATCGCATAAATATAGTTCAAGGTCTAGACCTTGACAATAAAGGAGACTCAGTAAAGGAAGGACCTGACTCAGTGAAGGAGAATTTGACAATAATAAATCTAGAGAAGCCGGAATTTATTTGGATGGTATTTGCCTTATTCCTTTTCGCCGCAATTTCACGATAAAACATGAGGAGTAACATGTTGCTGAAAATGTTGCAACGTAAGAAAGATGTAGCCAACCTGTTGCAACATAGAAACTTGTTGGCAATCCTTTTATTTTCATTTTTCTGTTACACATCTTCGAAACATGTTGCGCAACATTTTCTGACATTCTAATATATTGAAAATAATGTTGGGAACATGTTTATAACGTTGGAACATGTTCAGCAACACTTTGTCACAACATGTTGCAGTAACATTTTGCGGCATGTGGCTAAAAATGTTGCAACGTTAGAAAGAAGAAGCCAACCTGTTGGCTACTTTCAACCCGTTGAAGCATAGAAACTTGTTGACAACTTTTTGTGTTCATTATTCTGTTAGGCCGCAGTTTCACGATGAAACATGTTGCTCAACATGTTGCAGCATAGAAACTTGTTGGAAGCATTTTCATTTATCACTCCTCAATGTTAGTAACATGTTTTTAACGTTCCAACATTTTGGCGACGTGTTTCTAACGGTTCAAAATTTTGCTCAACTTGTTTCTAAAGCAGCAAAATATTGCTCAACATGCTTCATCATGAAACTGCGACCTTACAGTGTTAGAAAAATGATGTTCAACACGTTTCTAACACACACATCAGGCTTTTACAGGACCTGGAGCCCTATCGCCGCATTATAGACCTTTTTCCAATCAGGCCTCTCCTGGCAGGCATCTCGCCAGTCAGGCACTCCCAACCTTCTCGCATCGGCCGCGACATTATCTTCCCATCTGATCCGGGGTCTACCCTGAGGTCTTGGACTCGTCGGTCTGCCCTCCAGGACCTGCCGGATATATCTTGACGGAGGTGCGCGAGCGACATGTCCCGCCCACTTGAGCCTTCGGGATTTAATCACACTAGTGATTAATGGTTGCCCAGTGAGCCTCCGGATCTCGTCATTTGAACGCATGCGCACCCTGCAGTAATTGGATCCCTTCTAGGCCCTAGAATTCGGCGTAAAACCTTATTTTCGAATACCAACAACCTTTCTTGAGCACGGATGGTCAGGCTCCAAGTGTCACAGCCGTACGTGACTACAGGACGGATTATGGTATTATAAATGCGGAGTTTCGCTCGTCTAGACAGAACTCTACTACGCAGGAGATGGCCTAGCGAAAAAAGGCAACGATTGCCACTCTGAATCCTCGCCGCGACCTCAAAATTAATGTCATTGTCGCTGGTGACATAAGACCCTAGATACCGAAATTCGGTTACGTTCTTAAATCTAAGGTTTCCTACCTCCAGAGGTTCATTGTGCCGTCCCTGCCTGTCTTTCTCACTGACCATAACAAGATACTCAGTTTTCTCCTCATTCGCTTCGAGCCCAACCCTACGAGCAGTAATTAGCAACTCTCCACATAGCCTTCTGACATCGTCCCGGGTTTCCCCTAATAGATCGATGTCGTCGGCATAATCAAGGTCCTTAATAAGTCCGCCTACGTTTCTAACGCTGTAGCATATTAATAATAAAGTTTATAACATTAGAACATACTGAGCAACATTCTGTCATAACACTGTGACATTGTCCCAGCAAGTTGCAACATGTAACATTTTGCGGCAACATGTTGTTCAGTATGTTAGAGCTAACATACTGAACAACATGTTCAAACATGTTTCTAATTTTTTTAAGGTGAATATTAATTCCACGTTCCACTAGTTGGCTATTTTTGTCAAAATTTGGCCGCCATATTGAAATTTGGCTGCCACTCCAATATAGACGTGATGGTTTTTTTTGGGCAATTTTAAAATCTAGGGCACTGTAGTATCTACTACCCTATTATTGTCTAATGAACAAGTATTACCCTCGATAACACAACTACTGGGAGCTGTCCCAGATAGCATTTTCAGTCCATAGGACATTCTGTGGATTGTCAATAATATCCACAGGTTTTCCAAATCCATGGGATATCCTTAGGACGTCCAAAGGACGCTTTTTGCATCAGCGCGGA
The DNA here is from genome assembly GCA_037577465.1 of Liposcelis bostrychophila. Classification (NCBI taxonomy): domain Eukaryota; kingdom Metazoa; phylum Arthropoda; class Insecta; order Psocodea; family Liposcelididae; genus Liposcelis; species Liposcelis bostrychophila. The sequence continues at coordinate 6,809,558 of CM075211.1, forward strand.
CAAATTAAGTCCAATGACCATCCAATAAATATCCTCAAGGCGTCCTGAAGACGTCCTGGGGACTGGGTAGGCTTTGCTATCTGGGGTACTATCTTACTATCGATTTATCGTGATTTCTCAGGTTATTTTGGCAAAAGATGACCGCCATTTTGTTTCTAAATTGGGAACATTGAAAAATATTACACCCTAGTTTCTTTTGGCCATTTCTGACTATCAACAACAACAACAACAACAAGCTTTTACAGGGCTTGGAGCCCCATTGCTGCATCGACAACAGTCCGGCATTTGGACCTATCTTGACTCTGTCTGGACTCTCTCTAACTCTCTCCCAGCCTCATTTATCATCAAAAAATTCGGTTTTTTTTAAAACGGAAATTGAAAAAAGCGTCATGACGGAACTTTGGAATGACCCCATCCTAAGGGTCCAAGGCCATCTAAATACCGTCCGACCCCCCCTCCCCCAATACCGTAAAACGGTGTCTTATCCATAAGGAATAAAATACCGAATTAATTAATTCTAAAACCTTTGTTCTGCAGAGGCCATCAGAGGAAATGACTCTTGTACAGGTGTCAAGAAAAGAGGTAAAGAAAAAAAAATTCTTTTTAAACAATAAAAAATGCGTCTACAATCATGTTTTCCCAAGTAAAGGGGTTTCCTCCAACAAAGTGTTTGGCTATGGATGGCAAACCAAGTGTATCCTATTCTTTAACGCGTTTCCGGAAAGAATATTATCTCAGCCGACCGTGACAACAGATGAAATTATGATAAAATTGCTTCACATTTTCAATCTTCTTAAGGGTAGTTTTTTTTTTGTTTTTTCTTCCTTTTCTTTATCCATCCCACGTCGTAAATAGAGGTTTAACATTAGACTGCTTTTAAAGCAACGACCTCGTCCAAACGTCAATACTACTTATTTCAAAAAACAAAAAAAAAAAAAAAAACACCGCGATTCATCTAATAGCGGAGCTTTTTTTTTTAATACAAAGAGATAGATCATAATGCCGACCGTGAGAGATTGAAATAAATAACCGGACAAACATAATTTCACGCTTCCGGTCATGTCATCTGCGTTCACCTAATGTCGAGACCATTTAATGCTACACTAAAATCGTGAGCCCTTACTTTTTTTTGCCAGACGCTTTTTTTCTTGAAGTGTGACGATGGAGGAAAAAAATTATCGAAAAATGGCCACGTGGCTTTCAGAGCGGAACACCCTCCCCGATTGTCCCTTCCGGACACGTTTCAAAACGCAAACACGTTTCATAAAAAAAAAAAAAATTCTTTAAAATTGAAATAAAAATACTTACTTGTCCTTTTCTGGAATTCCGGGTCATCCGAGTCGGTGAAAAACCAAGTCTGAAATCAAAACAAAAACACATTTGTCAACTTTATTGTTTTGCCTATCGAATCGTCAATGCGGGGAATTTTTTTTTTTTTGAGTTGATTATTCAGATGAACGATTGTTCTATTTAGGGTCAAAGAGATCACGGTCGTCGTTCAAAAATATCTTTGCATCTACGTGAATAATGCACCCAATAAAAGAATTTTTTTGAAAAAATTTTTAAATCTAGATTTGAAGGAAAAAAAAAATGATTAAAAATTTCAACCGAAAGGATTCATCATAATCAATAAAAATCATGACATCGATTCATCTTTCACTTACTGCCTCGCTCGTAATTAAGAAATCGTTTCATACCCTCAAATTTCATTAAAAACAACCTCTTTAAGGGAATGAGCCCTTAAAATGTTTTCGGCGAAAGGAATCTTCTTTAGGTCTGGTTTAACAACTTTTAACATCTGTTTCCACATTCGACTTTACAAGGGAATCCTCTTTTGAGCCCGAATGAACTTCTTAATTGTTCAGCAAGGGAAATTCGAAGTAAACGGTGGGGGGGGGGGGGGGGGGGTGGAGGATGAATATTGGGAGAGGAAAAGTAATCGACGAGTTTGAAAATTAAATAGATTGCCACGTGTTTCCATTTAGCTGGTGATTTAGAATTTGGAAAAGACTCAAAAAAAAAAAAAAAAAAAAAAAAAAAAAAAAAAAAAAAAATATATATATATATATAAGGGGGTTTTGAGCTGGAGCCAAAAAATGAGCCAAAAAGCCGCGTAAAGTGAAAAAAAGTCCTGGTTTTCGGCTCATTTTTTTGACTCCAACTAAAAAACCGGACAAGATAAAAAAAATGGAGTTCAGATTCGTGATCTACGCAAAATTTCTGATAGGGGTGCAAATTCACTATGGAATGTTGGACCCACATGTTGGTACCAAAAGTTGGACAAACATGTACCAACATGTTTGACAAACGAACGAATTGACTATTCCAGAATTTATTCCTACGCCAAAAATTAGTGCGGAATGTTGGTCCAACAAGTTGGTACATCATGGCTACTCCAACTTGTTGTACCAACATGTTGTTCCAACATTCCATAGTGAATTTGCACCCCTACGCGGAAATGAGTGTGGAATATTGGTCCCAACAAGTTGGTACAACACGTTGGTCCAACTTGTTGGCCAAGAATTGAATTTCGGCGTAGGAGTAAATTCTGCAATAGTCGATTGCCAAACAAGTTGGTACAATTTGGTTCAACATGTTCGCTCAACTTCTTGTACCAACATGTTGTACCAACATGTTGATCCAACATTTCATAGTGAATTTGCATTCTAGGAAATAACTTTTTTTTTTTTTTTTCCTCTTATGGAAATTTTCCGACTTTAGTCGGGGCGGTTTCCCGTCTAGCAAACAATTATGAAAGACATGTTTTTAGGGGTAATTTGAACCGCCGATTTTGATGATTTTGATGATTTATTTTCCTGATCATTTTACGGAAGGTAACAAATTTTACGCTATATTTTGCACTGCATGTATGTGTTGCGGGTTGCATATACTGAAAATTGGTAGGCGTCTAATATGGTACAGTGCGGGTTCTTAATGTGTTGTAAATTAACTTCAAGTGCAAAATCAAAAAAAAAAAAAAAAAAAAAAAAAATTGGGAAAATTTTTTTTGATTTTCCGGGAAAATTTTCCAAAATTTGACCGCTAAAGGCTTAACCAGTACGTGTTTCTTAACTGGAACATTCACCCTATGAAAAGTCACATTCATCAGGGAGCAACATCCACTCCGGATTTCCAACCGGTCTTGGGGAGTTCCTTGTCCAAGAATTTTAGGTCAAAAACCTTAAAATCCCTCATCTGTTAATTTGTTAATTCCCGTTTCGTCGTCCCCTATTAAAAACTCACTCGAGAAAACAAAAACAAGGGGAAGAGCCAGCTTCACCACGAAATAGGAAACGTATAAAAACTATTTCAAAAATGTCAAGTTCCCCTTCAGGCTTCGTTTTTACATCTCCCCGAAAAAGGTGAAATTCCAGCGTGACACATTTTGATTGCAGGTTAAAACGTTGTTCCATTAACGCATCTCAATTAAAAAAACAACTTTGTGTTTTTAAGTTAAATTAGTAAAAAAAAAAAGCGGCTAAACCCCAAAAAATATCATCAGAGATTTTTATAGATTTTTAAGATATCTTTAACCAAATATTGATTATGTTGGGAACCCGGTCCATTTTCCCACGGCACAAGTATTTCGGGTTTGACATTCTTTCCTTAAACACGATTTTTTTTTCATCTATAACCGAAAATCGTTTTTCTTATTTCGCCGATCATAAATTTTTCGAATAAGATCATCTGGCTATTTGAAAAAAAAAAAAGTTTATTTAAAAAAGAGAGAACAAAAAATTAGGGTGAAGGATCTCTGAACCTGCAAACATTCATCAAAAAATAACATTTTCAACAGTTCAATATTATCTTTTTTTTTTTTTTTTTTTTTTTTTTTTTTTCGACCTAATATACTTTTTCAAGTTTGCTTTTAAAACGTTTTAAATCCTAATGTGTTCCAAAAGGAACTTCTCATAAGTTTCATCTTTGTCACTTTCAGGGTTTTTAATTCAAGCCTCATCAACTTTCACAAATGTTTCTGTTTATTTCATTTGAATTACCATGTCCACGGAGTCAGTTGCAGCTTTTTCGTAACGAAAACCAGGGTCGGATTCGTATAAAAACTATATCCATTTTCAATTTTTTCCAAGAAAAAAAAAGACGAAGAAAATAAAGAGATAAAATATAAAGAAAAAGAAAAAGAAACGACCGAACGAATCCTTTTAACGGTTACACGAAATTTCCGGAAAACCCGAAACTCGTGTGTTCATTTCAAATCTTTTCCATGTTTCTTACCTTGTTTTCTGATTAAGTTTTATTTCGTTTTCTCGGAATAGGAGGGAATTCGTCATTGGTCAGCAGTAATGTGATTTAAACTTGTTTTTACGAAAAGGAAAAAAAATTAAAGACTTATCTATTTAGTCGATATTTCAGAGCTTTGACCAGGAGTTTTCAAATTCAAAAATTGGTCATTTCGATCGACGCTATTAACCCTTTGCAGTCCATGGATTTTAATGCCCAGACGCCCATAAGTACACATGTGGATCCATCAATTTTGCAACCCCCCAAAGCTTAATTTTTTTTTTTTTTTTAATTGTAAAGATCATGTAACTAGGGGTATTTTGGACTGCTGAAACCGAATATGAAGTCAAAATTTAAAAAAAAACGAAATTCAAGATGGCGGATGGTTGGTAAAATCTTATTTACAATATTACAGATTTTCAAGATTCGAATTTTGTAAGCGCTTTATTTACTGCTCTTTTTATTCTTATGAACTTAAAAATGCAAGTAAATAACGGATGGACAGATGCAATTTTAACCGAATGTTTCACCTATGTTTAGCTTATGGGCAAAACAGCCTTTACCGTGTAGAGGCATTTATAAGTTTTAAAATAATAAGGGTGCCAATTCACTATGGAATGTCGAACCAACATGTTCGTACAACAAGTTGGACAAACAAGTTACACCAACTTGTTGGAATGTTGGACGAATTTGTAGTACCAACATGTTTGACAAGCGAACGAATTGACTACTGCTTTATTCATTCCTACGTCAAAATTAGTGTGGAATGTTGGTCCAACAAGTTGGTACAACATGTTGGCTACGCCAAAATTTGTGGGGAATGTTGGTCCAACAAGTCGGTACAACATGTTGGTCCAACATGTTGGTCCAACATGTTGTACCAACATTCCGTAGTGAATTTGCACCCTAAAACTAAATATTGTTGGGGGTTTTTTAAACTGCTAATCCTGAATCTGAAGTCCAAATTTTGAAAAAATTAAAATTAAAGATGGAGGACTATTAACTTTTAAAATTTTCAATTTTCTAAATTATTATTACTTGAAAAATAATCGACTTTTGAAAAATTAAGACACATTAATTTTCCGGGAGGTAGTTAATTTAAGACAATTTGATTTTCTGGGGGGCCGCACGTGCTCCCTACATAAAATTCGATGTCAGATTTTAAATCATAGTGCCGAAAATATATAAATCTAATATCCATAGGTTATTTTTCCGATAATTTAAAAGAAAGCTCTGTTTTCTGGGGGACCAACAGTGCTTCCCGCGTAAAAATTAATTTCAGATTCGGAATCAGCGACCCCTAAAACCCCTTAATTCATACAAATAACATCGGGAAAAGTGTTAAAAAAATTAAAATTGAGTTTGAATCACCGGTTGCTTAACTGAGCAATATCAGGCGCATAATTTTTTTTTAAATGTCCCTTTGGCGCATTTCTTTACCTTTACAGATATAATACAGAAAAATAACATTTGGGAGGAATGAAGTATTTCTAAATTTCGAAATAGAGCCGGCAAAACGGTTAAAAAAAATTCAGGACTTACTGTCCCAGACACCAATTCCGCGCTTCCAGACATTACATTTGTCTCCTTCTGTTCAACTCAAAAAATACAATTTTCTCTCATTTAAAAAAAAAAAAATGAAAAGAAGCGAAAAAAGATAACCCGTATCCCCTCAACCCAATTACCAAAACAACAACGGGGGGTCCCCTTCTCATCCATGTAACACAACTCAAAACAAAAAGAACGGAAAAAAAAAAAAATAATAAATAAGGTCACAAACAAACTAAGGCTCAAACTTTACAAAAACCGGACAAAAAGGTCAAATGTTATCAAAACACAATCGAGCTAGACGTTTTAAAATAAAATACCTTTTAACACTAAAACCCAAGTTACCTGTGAACCTTCCTATTAATTGGTTTACCTTGTTATTATTAAAAATATAAATTGTATTTTTAATCAACCCATGCTTTACCCCCCTTTTTTTTATTTCTTCGCGGGACAAACCATTAAAAATTTTTTGGAAAAAAAAAACATTTAATTCTTGTTTTTATTTAGTTTTTTTTTGGCCAATAGGTCAGTCCACCAGTCACACCCTTTTCTTGAGAACGCGTATCGTAATGACACCCACGATCGCCATTATACGATTTTTCTCATTTCAAACTCCGTGTGATTACGATTTTTCATTTCTAATCTTTTTTTTTTCTTTCAAGCTCTTCGCACCCAAATACATAGTGAGAATAAAAAAATCACCCCAGTTATTAAGTTAATCTAAATGGAATTAAGACAAATGTCGTATCATTTACAAAGACCCTATTAACTTTTCGGGCACACTCAATTGGTGTGTAACCATGTATTAATAACGAATAAACCAAAGGAAAATATCATTAAAAGGCCAGACGAAAAGGTGAAATGAGTTTCTCACCTTTAAACAAGTTTTTTTTTGTGTGTGCGAGTGTGTTAGTTATAATTTATTTACTTATTTTTGATGAAAGAAGAATCAAAGCCAAACACAGTTCTCCTGAACAAAAACATTATCTGACTAAGGGTGCAAATTCATTATGGGATGTTGATTCAACATGTTGGTGATCAACAGGTTGGTACAACAAGTTGGACCAACACTCCACACTAATTTCGGTTTGGGTGCACCATTCACCACGGAATGTTGGATCAACATGTTGGTACAACAAGTTGGAGAAACATGTAGTACCAACTTGTTGGACAAACGAACCAATCGACAATTTCAGAATTAATTCCTAAATTAAATTTTAAAACTAAGGGTGCAAATTCACTAAGGAATGTTGGGCCAACATGTTGGTACAACAAGTTGGACCAACATGTACCAACTTGTTGGATTAACAATCCACACTAATTTTGGCGTAGGAGTAAATTCTGCAATAGTCGATTCGTTCGTTCGTCAGACATGTTTGTTGTACCAACTTGTGATACCAACATGTTGTACCACTTCGTTGTACCAACATGTTTGACAAACGAACGAATCGACAATTCAGAATTTACTCCTAGAATGCAAATTCACTACGGGATGTTGAACCAATATGTTGATACAACAAGGGGTTGTCAAAGGGAATGTTATACCAACATGTTGGTCCAACATTCCATAGTGAATTTGCACCCTAAATTAAATTTTTCGCTTGTCAAACATGTTGGTACAACAAGTTGGTACAACAAGTTGGTACAAAAAGTTGGTCCGACATTCCATAGTGAATTTGCACTCTTAGGAGTAAATTCTGCAATAGTCGATTCGTTAGTTTGTCAAACGTGTTGTACCAGCTTGTTAGACAAACATGTTGTACCGACTTGTTGTACCAACATGTTTGACAAACGAACGATTTTTTTATTTGATTTTTCTCTTCTCTGTAGTACGGCCGACGTATATTAAAATTATTTCTATACGGTTTTCTTAAGTAACAATACAATTCTTGTTTAGTACTATATTAGTGGTTTTATGTGTGCAAAATTTACATAAATTGGTAAATCGGTAAAAACTGAAATAGCCAAACTGTTTGTTATCCTAACCTAAGCCGGCTATTCCGGCACTGGAAATTCGATTTAAATATTTAGAAATGTCGAGCAGTAAAAAGCGGCCAGCGGAAAATGAGAGGAGCGGGGAGGCAAAGCGCCCGAAAATAGATACAAACCCGCGAATTTTTCAAAAAACGTTTTTAGAGATTATTTAAGACACTAGACAAGTCCTGTACTCAGATTTTTCTAGAGACCCTTAATTAAAAGAGACCGGCCAGAAAAAATGGGCGCGAAAAAGCGGTGTCAACTGGACATGCGCTTTGTGTTTTATTTCATAAAGCAAACTGTCATCTGCAGACCTGAGAAAACAAAAATGGCGATTGTTTATTTTTTTTAAATCAAAGTGATCAATAAATAAACGAATTTTCAATGTTTCAAATAAAATGAGTGGAAATAATCAAAATTTGTGAAAATAAAACTTAAAAAATGTTGACATTGAAATATTTGATTAATGGTGATTTTTTCCAAAATAAATAATCGCCATTTTCTTTTGCTCGAGTTTGCAAATGGTGGCTGCTTCAAAAAATTTAACTCAAAGCGCATGTCCCATTGACACCGCTTTTTCGCGCCCATTTTTTCTGGCCAGTCTCTTTTAATTAAGGGTCTCTAGATTTTTCATCCTTTGCGTCCAAGCAGTTTAACTTCTCCCTGGAAAACATTCCATCCCTTCCTTTACCTGTGGACAATGGTACCATGTCCTACAAAAGTCCAACCTTGCATATTTCAAGATTGCTCACTGAAAGTCCGAAGGAGGCCACTCATGACATCGAACAACTAAATACATTCATCCAGCTTGACAAGCAGCATAGGGAGTACGGTCATCTTGTAACAACAACGGGTATTAGCATTACCAGCGCCATTCTCCTGATTTCAATTTCCACCCTCTTCTCATTGGTCGCATCTCATTGTTGGTTAAAAAGACAACTTAGCGTTCTTCGTCGTACAACAAATTTCACGATTAGCCAACCGATTCGCCCAGATCCAATTTATGAATCCCCGGTTCAACATCGCATACGGGTCCCTAGGATTCGTAAGCGCCAGTCGTTACCACCACCACCACCACCACCACCTGCTGAAAGATTGGACCAACCTCTAATTAACCGCCCTCGAGCCCAGTCGCTGGCCGATCTTGATACTTATGAGTAAAATTTTTTTTTTAGTAGACCCAAGAAAAAGTGAGTTATAAGTCCGACCAATACGTTATAAAAACTTATATCAAGATTATAAGTTTTATCATCTTGTTATATGTTTTTATAACGTATTGGTCATACTTATAACTCACTTTTTCTAGGGGATTTTCATCACATTTTTTTTTCAATGTAAACTTTTAATCGTTAACTTTAATTCTGTAGTAAAATTTTAAATTTCGGTATATATTTTATTTTTTAACTTGTTTAAACTCTTCACGCATTTCAATCGGTCATAAAATTTTTGTAGTTTTCGTTTAATTTTATCCGGTTTTTTTTAAAAATATTTTTATTTTGCACATATTGTCTTTTTCAAGCTTAGTCTAATTTTAATCGATTTTCACTCTGTATTAAAATTTTAAAATTAGGTACTGTATTTACATAATTTTACTTTCATTAAATTTTTTTTTCGGTTTTACAAGAGTTTTAAATTTTCAGAATTGGTTAAGATTCCTAGCAGGGGAGGAGTTGAGATAGTGATATATAAAACAAATAGGACTCTTAACCAAAATCGTCTTAACCCGTCTCATCGATCGCTCTCTCTTGATCGAGCATTCACAGAGTTAAGATCGATACCTTTTATATTTAGTGATGTGTGTAATTATTTTCATAAGGTAAAATATAGTTTAGTTTTCCGGAAATTCTGGTTTATTCCTTTAGCCCCATTTTTAGACTTATCAAATCGACTATTTCAGAATATATTCCTAAATTAAATTTAAAAACTAAATTAAATTTTCCGTTTGTCAAACATGTTGGTACAACAAGTTGGTCCAACATTCCATAGTGAATTTGCATCCTAAAATGCCCCAAAAAAAAAAAAAAACTGGTAATGAGGCTTTGTTAGGAAACATGTCAACTACCAAAATCCACCAAAATCAAAATCCTCCTACCTGATCGTCCCTCCCTACCCCCCACCCCCCCACAGCCCACCCCCGGCTCCTCAAATTTTTTTCAAGCTTTGTTACACATCATATGAAAGCCCATTAGAAATGCTTTAAAATGAGACCTTGACGACGTCGATTGACTGGCCCAAAATTAAGGGTATAATTTTCGACTTCTCAATTTTTAAATTTTTAGTGATTTCGATCCATATAAAGATCATTTTTTCATAATAAAGATTCTTAATCTCAAAAACTCCATAATCCGTCAAATCAAACTTTTTCTTTTCTCTCTTTCGTCCCCAACTTCTCACATGTTCGTAGGAAAACTAAAGCAGCCGTCTCTGTCAAAAACACAAGTCGGAGACCAGGATATTAAGTTGCACGGGAGCAAATTTCTGAACACATATGAATCTCGTTTTCACTTCTCCCCCCCCCCCCTCTTTTTTTTGAAGCAAAAGAGAATATCAAACGATTTCCAGCGCCCGCCAATTCCCTTTTTTGCGTTTCGACGCTTTTTAAAATGAATAAAGTTGATTTTCTCCCGGAGAATTTTCCGCATTTTAAATACGTGGAAAATGAAAATGTTATTTTTTTTTTTTTCACGGCTTGAAGCAAGTCGCGCCACGTAATCATTTATCATATAAAACGACTCGTTTACATTTTTTTTTAAAAAGCAAAAATTCAATTTGACGATTTATGGCCATTGTGAATTAAGTACAGTGTTTTAACTGATATAAAGCGGCGGTTTAATTCTTTTGTAAAATATGAAGTTTATAGTAGTAATTTGCGTAAAATAAGGACAAATGTCAATTTGTAATCGACGCAAGGCAGATATCGAATTGATTTCGAATATAAATGTGAGAACAATACAAAATTACAAAGCGCAATACCGCAAGAGATACCAAGCTTGATTTATACCATATCCCTATCCCTATCCCTATCCCTATCCGTACCCCTACCCAAGCGGTTCGAAGTTGGCACCGACACCATACCCATACCAATACCCATATCCGTACACGTACAGAGATCGGTACCAACACCAATATTGATACCTATACCCATACTCGTAGAAAGACTATTCACGCTAAAACACGTTGCTGTAACATGTTACGTTAACAGTTTGCTCAACATGTTGAAGCTTTAGAAACATGTTGGCAACATGTAATCAACATGTTGAAGCGTTAGAAACATGTTGCCAACATGTGATCGACATGTTGAAGCTTTAGAAACATGTTGGCAACATGTGATCAACATGTTCAAGCTTTAGAAACATGTTGGCAACATGTTGAAGCGTTAGAAACATGTTAGCAACATGTGATCGACATGTTGAAGCTTTAGAATCATGTTGGCAAAATGTGATCGACATGTTGAAGCGTTAGAAACATGTTGCAACATGTAATCAACATGTTGAAGCGTTAGAAACATGTTGCCAACATGTGATCGACATGTTGAAGCTTTAGAAACATGTTGGCAACATGTGATCAACATGTTCAAGCTTTAGAAACATGTTGGCAACATGTTGAAGCGTTAGAAACATGTTAGCAACATGTGATCGACATGTTGAAGCTTTAGAATCATGTTGGCAAAATGTGATCGACATGTTGAAGCGTTAGAAACATGTTGGCAACATGTGATCAACATGTTGAAGCTTTAGAAACATGTTGGCAACATGTGATCGACATGTTGAAGCGTTAGAAACATGTTGGCAACATGTGATCGACATGTTGAAGCTTTAGAAACATGTTGGCAACATGTAATTCGACATTTTGAAGCATAAAAAAATATTGCCCTCCACTGAAAAATAAAAAATAAATGCTGAATAAATGAAAAATAATATGTTGGCAACATGTTGAGCAGCACTTGTAAATTTTTATTTTTCATTTCCCAGTGTTGCACAATATTTTTTTACGCTTCAACCTGTTAGAGTAACATGTTGACAACAAGTTGAGCAACATGTTACAGAGTCCGAAGCCGATTCCGGTGCAGGCGCCGATGCCAGCCACGGCCGGCTAAAAGTTGGGTCGGTGCCCAGTACCGAAGCTGGTACCAGTGCTAGGTAATTTATTTTAAACTTGGTGCCAGCGCCATCGATGCTCGAATCGGCTCCGGCGCCGGCCTTAGCACCAGCGGCAAAAGTTTTGCTGTTCCGGTGCCGACGTTGGCGCCAGCTCCAGCACTTTGGATACTTCGGCACCGATGCCGGCGTCGGCTCCAACCAATTTTTACCCCTGACATGTTATCTCAACATATTACTACAACATGTTTTAGCTTGCAATTTCCGTTTAAAACGTTTATTTATATTCATTTCCGAGAAATGGTACAAAATGATATTACTAATTCTATGGTACCCTGTTAACTATAATAGGTACCTAATCTTATTACTCCTCAAGGGCACTGAATTGACTTCAATCAACCAATAGCTCATAACAGAAATTAAGACAGTAAGAAATTCGGAAAAATAAGCAAAACTCAAACCGCGATGGAGAAAAAAAAAGAAAAAAAAAAAAAAGAAGAGAATCTAGATTTAAAAAATATGCTTTAAGTCATTCATTTTCCTCCCGGAAAACGAAACCAACAACGAGCGTAAAATTTATGATTGAAATACAAATCCGATAAATTGAAAGAACAACATTTTAATGCGGAAAACCCTTTTTTTTTTTTTTTTTTTTTTATTAAATAATTTTTTTCGTTTTTTATAAACGATTTGAATTGTTAAGCAAAATAATATTTCCAAAAAACGGTACATATGGTGCACCTTCATTAAGGACAAATTTTTTTTTTTTTTTTTTTTTTTTTTTAATCCCGCCCAAGGCTCTTCCGAGAAGAGGCTACCGTCTTGAAAATGCTCACAGTCCGAACCTGGTACACGGAACCTTAATCTCCCTAATTTTGTTTTTTGAATGGTTTCTCATTTCACTTCTGGTAGTTTATAATAATTATTCTTGGAAGATATAATTAAAAAAAACCTTCGGAGGTAGAAAAACAACATTTGATGAAGGGGAAGAAACAGATCAGATCCTTGCTCTACAACTAATATCCGCCACAACGCTGATCTTTTTATTTTATTTAATTTTAGCAAAAGGCGATAAATCTTTCACTTCCACTTGAGCGTTTCTCCCTTTTAATTACTGAGATTAGCAAATGTTTAAAAAAAATTTTTTTTTCAAACACACAAATGCAAACCATTTTAATAAAAGAAAATGGCTTCTGTTTGAAATACAGTATTTGATTCGTATAAGAAAAATTTCACTATTTCGAGTCGAACGTGACTTAGCTCGTCGGACATCCAAATCCGTGTCCGAAGATGCTAAGGCTGAAGTCTCGCTTGAAGAAAATATATATATTTTTTTTTAACAGCAAAGTGTCTACTGACCGGACAGTGGTCGCTGCCCTAGAAAAAGTGTGATATAAAATTGAGTTATTAAAAACCTTAACTTCGTTATAAAATTTTATAACAAAAATTATTTTCAGTTTTTTTATTTTCTTCCAACGCTTCTCAAATTTTTCTACTTTTTTTTTCTTTATTTTTGAGCTTTGTCAAATTAAAATACAGGAAATAAACCGAAAATTCGGGAAAATCTGGAAAATAATATAAGTCAAAATAATTGGCAACTAAAGAGCCATTTTGCCGCTTTTTAAAATCAGTTGAAAAGTTGTGTAGTGGATAAAGGCGGCCGGTAAATCGACCACAAGGCTCGGGTTCTATTCCAAAAAATTGTAATTTTTTTTTCCTTTTTTTTTTTTTCTCATGAAAAATGTTTAAAAAAGAAACTGTAAAGTTCCCATATGCTAAATATAGTGCAATTCAAGCATAAAATTAATATATTGCTCAGTTAAAAATTTTAATTATAAAAATTTATAAATAGTTATAAAATTTTATAATCGGCCAAAACGTTATAGAGTTAAAAATATATAGAGAGAAAAAGTGCGTTATAAAATTTTATAACTCTATAACGTTTTGGCCGATCATAACATCTTAACGCACTTTTTCTTGGGTACTTAAGAGAAAAGCGGACATAATTCCCATCTCTAACGTAGGTAAAAGCTATAAAAAGGATCTGGGCGTCAAAAGCTTCGGTTTTTCTGCGCAGTTTAAAAATATTGGAAAATTCAAAATGGCGGATCCAATATGGTGGATGAAATTTCGAAATTTTGCGTTGATTTTCATAAAACTGTATATCTAGGGGTTTTCGGGGTGGCTGAATACGAAATCTAATTGAATCTTAAAAAAATCTAATATCAACGAAATCTAATCTAATTCATATCTAATTCATATCATATTCAACGAAATCTAATCTAATTCAACGAAATCTAATATCAGTTTCATCAAATTCAAGATGTCGAAGTTAATATGGACACTTTTATCATCATTCGCTGAAGTTTACCGATGTTCGTAAAAATTAGTACTTATATAGGGGTTTTTGAGAAAGTTTATTAAATATTCAAAAATCTTAATCTTTAAAAAATATTATAAAAATAAAAACAAAAACTCTTCTAAAAATCTCGATCTGTCTCTTTTATTTTTTCTTTGCGAATTCTATAAAAAAACAACATTCTTTTTTTTTTCTTTTCGAAAAACGATTCTTTTGTTTTTTACTTTCAAATTTAGGTTGGGAATTCCGAACAAAGCTGATTTCGAATCCGCCACGGTTTTTTTCGAATTCTATACCCCAGACCTAGTAGTGTAAAACACACATTTTTTCAATGACTGAAAAAATTTAAATTTAAAAAAAAAAAAAAAAAACAAACTATGGTAGATTTTAAATTAACGACATCGAAAACCCCTGTACACTAATTTTTACGAACATCGGTAAACTTCCGCAAGCGCGGATAAAAGATAATATAAACGGTGACTTTAAAAACCTAAAAATAACCTTATTTTTGATGCGAGCGATGAAAAATTTTCCGTTCTGTTTGAAAAAGGTAAAAATCAAGAAAGCTTAAATTAGAAACCTTAAAAACACCACCGGCAACCCTCTAATAACGGCCTGAAAACTTTTTTAACAGCAGCCTGCTTTGCTTACAACGCTTAAATTCTGAAGAATTAAAATTTCTTTCCAGAAATAATATGACCTTACTCCCCTTTCAACCCCCTTCCCCCCCCCTTGTCCGTACTAGATTGATATCACCTGTTTACTCTTCTTCAATATCGTGTTATTACAGAAGTAAACAAAAGCGAAGTAAGAAAAGGGAAAGAATTGAGGAAGAAACGGGGGGAAGGGGGGTTGAGGAAAGAAAATAAAAGAAAAAAAAGGGAAAACATTGGAGATATAAATAAAATTTGTCGTTTTTTTTCTCTTCCATTTTTGTGGAGATCTCATTCAAAACATTAAAAAAAAAAAAAATGATTTATATAAAAAATAAAAAAAAAAAGACGTAACTTTTCCCTGTTCTGTGTATATTCACAAGTGTAACTACTTTATAGTCTGGCTCCTGAAACATTAAGGTTTGTTTGAATGTTTTCTGTTGATAGTTGACGCCCTCCGACCCCCCCTTCACTAAAATATTTCATGTTGTCAAGAAGAGAAGTTTAATGAGTCAGTGACGGTCTCTGGAATTCCTCTCTATTTTTTTTTTTATCGAAAAAATAAAATTCGTACTAATTTAATTTACGACGATCGGATTGAAGTTTCTCATCAATGGGAAAAAAAAAGAAAAGGTTTGAAGATCGAAAAAGATAAATTAAATGTGGATATAAATTCGAAGTACATTATAGCTCATTAAATTTTTTTTTTTTTAACGTCGACTTTTAAAAGGTACGAGAATTTTTTTATTTATTTTATTATTTTCGACAAGAAAAAGGGAACAACTGGAGCGAAGAAGGACTCCATCAAATTTTTGTATAGATTTTTCTGAAAAGGAGGAAAGGAGGGGGGAAAATAAAAAATACAATTGGTTTCTTTCTGTGTTTTATGTAAAGTTGGAAATATGAAAAAGTATAACGAGAAACATGCGTTTTTTTTTTTTTTTTTTTTGATATTACGAACGAAGTTTTATTCCTTTGCTGTTCTTTTTCTTATATATATTTCTTCTTCCTGTTTATTTTTGATTTGGAGAAAAAAAAAAAAAAAAAAAAGAAAATCCCTAGATCTCATTCCTTTCGCAACCTTTGACCAAAAAAAATTTTTTTGAAGTTCACTTTTGAACTTTTTTTACGAACCGAATTTATCAGATTGAGGTAATAAAGCTGCATTTTTGTGAGGAAAATGGGGGCAGCTTAGTCGAGAAATAATCTCGCTAGGCCCAAAAGCAATAGGCCCGTGATCGACTCATGTTGTTGGTCAAGGGTAATATTTTCCAGCTTCAAAGTTCAAACTGGCGTTATTAAATAAAGTAGTTCCAAAAAAAACAGGCGAAGCTTGTTTTTTGGGGTACCACCAGTGCCCTGCACGTAAAAACTAATTTCAGATTCGGTATCAGCGACCCCAAAACCCCTTATTTCATAAAAATAATATTAAAAAATTTTCGGTAAAAGGGTTAAAAAAATTAAAATTAAGTTTGCCTCACCGGTTGCGTAACCGAGCAATATCGGGCGCATCACTTCTTTTTTTTTTTTTTTTTTTTTAATGTCCCTTTGGTCTAGTCCTTTACCTTTATAAATATAATGCAGAAAATAATATTTGGGAGGAATGGAGTATTTTTCGAAAATTTGGCGGCAAAGGGTTAAATGTTAGCTGCTTCGACCAAGGCGGAAATTTTGAAATCCCCGTCCAAAACTTCCAAAGATTTCTTTTTATTTTCGACATTCGGAGTCGGTCAAAAAAGACAGTAAAAAAAATTCACTACACACCTTTTTACTACAAAAATCTTCTAATTTTTTAAAAATATAAATTTTATTTTCAAAATATAATAAAAGACGGGGAACGGTTGCATTTTGTTCACTTTAACTCACTTAATTCTTTCCACATTTTAAACACAAAAAGCTCCCTATCTTTTTATAGCTTTATTATTATTTAAGAGAAAAAGAAAAACATTTTAAGATATAACTGTAAAATAGTAGAATAGAAAAACGAGGACTAGAAGCTGTGAATTTTTTTTTTTCCTCTTTTCTCTCTTTTTTTTTTTTTTTTTTTTTTTTTTTTTTTTTGTTCCAAGTTCATTAAGAAGGCAAGTCCGTTCTAATTAGTGTCGACTCATTTAACACATACAGATCGTGAATATTATTACTTTTTTTTCAAATTAATTAAACTCTTTTTTTTTTTTTTTTCTAAACTGACGCCCATTTTTTAAGGTTTTCGTATCATTTCCCCCATAAGCTAATAATAATATTATTCATCAATTTTTCTGCTATCATACCACCCACCGTTGTGAACGTAACAAAACGCGTGAAGTGGAATTGAGTTCTAAGAAAAATAAATTTGCTTCATCGTTAAGAAAAAAAAAAAAAAAAAAATAGAAAAAATCCAGGGCATAAAAAATTCCGCACATTTTTAAAACGAAAATTCACGGAACGACATTTTATTTCCTTTCACATAAGAAAAAAAAAATTCAATTTCATTTATAGAAAAAAACTTGCTGGCCTATTTATTTTTTCACTAAAATTGTTTTTCAATTTTTTTTTCTGTTCTCCAGTTGCTTTCTTAAGGTTCTAGTTCGTTTACATAACCGGCCGGTCAGCCGGCCGGTGAAAATTTTTAAATTAAAAAAGTTTAATTTTTTTTTTTTACGATTCGGTATTTTACACATTAAAATGAGATCGGATCGCACCGAAACCGTGACAAAACGTTTTGTTATGTTAAAAGGTAAAGATCGTTATTGAAAGTGTATGAAAAAGGCTTTATTGTGCGTAAATTTGATAATTTTTTCAATGTTTTCGAAATAAAAAAATACGACGCCATTCTTCTTTTGTTTTTGAAATAGTTCGCGCTTTCACCGCTAGAGCGCTGCACTAGTCTCTCGGAAATAAACATTTTTTTTTTTTCTTTTTTTTTTTGCGAAAACAATTAAATATTTTCAAATATAAGAGCTATTAACTGTTGTTCATGCATTTAATATCATGAAAATTTATCTCTGAACATAACGAAACGTTTTGGGTACGGTTTCGGTGCAGTTAGACCCCGTTTTCATGTATAAAATATTGGATTCAAAAAAAAAATTTTTAAATATTTTTTTATCGTTAAAATGTGTACACCGCCCGGCTAGCCGGCCGGTTATGTAAACGAACTAGAACCTTTATTTTTTTCCCCCTTCGCAAAAAAAAAAAAAAAAAAAAAAAAAAAAAAAAACAATTTGTTCCTGCTGTTTAAAGAGTTTCTGACACCATTTTGCAAAATAAAAGTAATATTAATTTTATTCTCTTTTTTGTCCCACCCCCTCAGACGACATCTGTCTTCAGGTTACATAATCTTGCATTTTTCAGTCTCTTTTTTTGTCTTCTGCTTCTTTTGAAAACTAATAACGCTCAAGAAAAAAAAAAAAAAAAAAAAAAAAAAAAACTTCTTGTATTCTTTTTGAAAAAAAAAAGTCTTCTTATATAAACTTAATTTAGGAAACCTGATTAAACCTCACGGAGCGGCAAGGGAATCAGAAAGGATGAAAAAAAAAAAAAAACGTTTACGTTGAAAAGGGAAAACGACAACTTTTTTTTTTTACGGAAATTTTTAAATGGCTGATAATTAAAAAAGGAAAATCACGAACCAGCGCCGCTTCCGCTTTGACTTAATACAAAAGGTACTGAGGGGTTTTTGTTCTGAAGATAGAAAAAAAAAAAAAACCTTTTCAATACACAGGAAGCTATGTCTTTTTTATTTTCGAATGCCCAAAGCAGTCAGCCCTTCCTATTTTGTTTAAATTAATTGGTAAGGAAATCAGATATTTTTCTTCTTTAATAACGGTAACTTTTCTTTCGAAAGAAAAAAAAAAAAAAGATTTCATTTCATTTTTTTTTATTTGAAAAAGCAGAAGCATTGGAAAGTAAACGTCCAGAAAAAAAGAATTAAATGAAATAAAAGGGAAGGCTATTTTTTAAATATAAAATTCAGGTGCCATGACGTTGGCACATGCATTTCAAATGTAAAGAACAATGGAGCATCGAATTAATCACGGTCACGTTCGTCGTATTCATTTAATTGCTTTTCCTTCTCGAAAAAAAAAAAAAAAAAAAAATTGAGTACCAATTCAATTCCAGACAAAAATCAGGAATGAAAATACGGTGCATGATCCCCCTTTTTTTGTGTGTCGTGAATAAACGAAATTTCCATTTTCTAAAAGTACGTGAAAGATAAGTTTTATTGACTAATTTCGATTATTTTAATCGAAATAGATTAAAGAAATCTGATAAACACGTTTTTTTTCCAGGTTCTTTTATTTTGCGCTTCTTTGGTCAAGAATGGAGGATACATTTCATTCATTTGCCACAGACGATTTGAGGCAATATTTTCCTTCTTTAGATTCTTTTCCCTCGGGAAAAAATTTGTAGGGGTGTCTCGCCATAGAGACAGGATGATTAGGATTTTCATTGAACTTGGGCTAAACATGTGCTCATCGGGCACGGTGTTTAACCAGCCTCCGATTATTGGGCGTAATGGCCGAAAAAATCGGAATTTACAGAGGGTTTAGGGACGAAGAATATAATCAAACCCAAGTAACCGCCAAATCACGTCAGGTCATCCTGGGGGTCGTCCATGTATTACGTAACGCAAAATTGGCCACTTTTTGACCCCCCCTCCCCCCCTTGTAACACACCCGTAACGCAACCTGTAACCCCCCCTTCGTTATTACGTACAGTGCGCGCCATATAACTTGGCCGGTCGCTAAAATACAAAGCGTTTGCTATTATTACATTTTTTCAGGTATTATTGCAAATTTTTTTGAAGTTCTTGGTTTTCCCAAACAAAATTCTGTACGTCAGAGCCAAAAGGTTCAATATGCAAATTCAAGATGGCCGTTTGTTATGGGTAAACAACGTTTAGCGGACATCTTTAATTTGCATATTGAACCTTTTGGCTCTGACGTACAGAATTAGTAAAAATACTAAAAAAAATGATGGTAATATTACATAAATTTTTTACAGTGTCATTAATTATTGCAGAATTGGAAATTTTTGATGAAAATGGAAAAACCAAGCTCAAGTTCAGGACAAGGGGGTAAAAGTAATCAAATTGTAGCGTTACTCGCCGTTTTGAGATTTATTTTCATGAACTCCTTTAGACATGTCCCGTAAGTTTCATCATTTTTTCTGTTATTCAATTTTTACCTTTTCATAAATTAATTTAAATTTTTTACTCTTTCCAGGAATGACATTTGTGTACGTCATTTAGAAAAGGTACCATCGGGGAGATGGCGCTTAGAATGTTTTGTTTGTAAACAAACATTGTTGTGTTATGCATTCCAATTTCACAGCATTCTAAGCGCCATCTCCCCGATGGTACCTTTTCTAAATGACGTACACATTTATATGGAGTTCTTAGAAAGATTTAAACGGTTTACCCCAAAAAACATCGACATGGAACTTTTCAGCACCACCGACATTCGGAATCAACGTTCAACTAGAGCTATTCGGAGCAGCGAAACATTCCACCAGGCAGTTTTGCAAATCATCGTGCAGCTTCATGGCGAGCTTCAACAAATAGTAAGAACGGTCCAGTACAGTGTGCGCCATATAACTTGGCCGGTCGCTAATGACGGTAAAAAAGGTTTTTTTGGGTGGAATCACAACAAACACACCGATGCTGCCAGTGCCGGAATAGCTAAATAAATAATACGGCATCGGCATCGACCTTAGATTTCAGCCGGCCGCGGGCGGCACCGGCATCGCCATCGGTTTCAAACTCCTGATTCTGACACGAGAACAAAAATTTAAGTTTCCGATTCCGATTCTGATTCCGATATCTGCAGAAATTTACTAATCGTAAAAAACTTTTATTAATACTTTTTAGCTCAATTTGAACCAAAATTATTTTTCGATCCTGATTAAGATTCCGATAACGACCAATTTTTGAGTCAGATTCCGATTCCGATTTCGATTTGGATTCCAATTCTGATTCTGACTACTTGAAAAAATTTTAGGGTTCCGATCCCAATTAAAATCTAAACGGCACCGCAGTCCTGATTATTTTAAATAATTTTTCAAATTTTGATTGGTGCGGATGCCGATTAATAAAACAAAATATGCCGTTCCCTCTCATTTACTCAGAGGTTGGTATTCTCAAATCTCCTTCACAGCCACGGTGCAAAATTTTTTAAAATTATGAGGCCACCCCTGTTTCCAAATAATCAGGGGTCCGATGCTGATGCCG
The DNA here is from genome assembly GCA_037577465.1 of Liposcelis bostrychophila. NCBI lineage: Eukaryota > Metazoa > Arthropoda > Insecta > Psocodea > Liposcelididae > Liposcelis > Liposcelis bostrychophila. Next base: position 6,830,642 of record CM075211.1, read on the forward strand.
ATGCCGATGCCACCCGCGGCCTGCTACATATCTTGGGTCGATACCGATGCCGATGCGCATTTCGGATTTTAAAAAAAATTCGATGCCGATTTTGGCCGATCATCGGCCAAAATTTTCAAGCTTTGGATCCCTGCAAATAATTGCTCTCAAAATTACTTTCCGAGGCCGTCATTTTATTTTTCGAAAAGAATTGGAGTAGGTTTCGGCATCGCTATCGGTCTTAACCATTATTGAGCAATTATTTGCAGGGATCCAAAGCTTGAAAATTTTGGCCGATGATCGGCCAAAATCGGCATCGAATTTTTTTTAAAATCCGAAATGCGCATCGGCATCAGCATCGGACCCCTGATTGTTTGGAAACAGGGGTGGCCTCATAATTTTAAAAAATGCACCGTGGCTGTGAAGGAGATTTGAGAATACCAACCTCTGAGTAAATGAGAGGGAACGGCATATTTTGTTTTATTAATCGGCATCCGCACCAATCAAAATTTGAAAAATTATTTAAAATAATCAGGACTGCGGTGCCGTTTAGATTTTAATTGGGATCGGAACCCTAAAATTTTTTCAAGTAGTCAGAATCAGAATTGGAATCCAAATCGAAATCGGAATCGGAATCTGACTCAAAAATTGGTCGTTATCGGAATCTTAATCAGGATCGAAAAATAATTTTGGTTCAAATTGAGCTAAAAAGTATTAATAAAAGTTTTTTACGATTAGTAAATTTCTGCAGATATCGGAATCAGAATCGGAATCGGAAACTTAAATTTTTGTTCTCGTGTCAGAATCAGGAGTTTGAACCCGATGGCGATGCCGGTGCCGTATTATTTATTTAGCTATTCCGGCACTGGCAGCAACACACGATGCCGATGCCGATGCCAGTGCAGGTGCAGGTGCCGGTGCCACCCGCAGCCGGCTGAAATCTTGGGTCGATGCCGCTGCCATATTATCTATTTATAAATTTATTTATAACTATTCCAGAACTGGCACCAACACCCGATGCCGGAACTGCCGACGCCGATGCCGACGCCACCAAGCATCGGTTATATCCGATGCTGCCTCTGATTCCGATTTCAGTGAAAAAAAAAAAAATCATAGAGCCATTCTAGACGATTTTTAAAATCAGGAGTCCTATTCCGACACCGGTGCTGATGCTGATGCCGATGCCAGAACTAAGAATTTCGCAGTGCCGAAGCCAATGCCGATTTCGGGTACTAAAAAAAATTCGATGCCGATATATAAGCTTCAATATTTTGGCAGATGCTAGCATCGGCATCGGCATCGGCATCGGCATCGGCATCGGCATCTGCCAAGATTATTCAAGCTTCGGACCCCTGGTCAGAATCGGAATCAGAATCGGCCCGAAAAATATTGAAGAATCTTGGGAATCGGAATCGGCGCCGCAGCCCTGAAAATAAGAATCGAGTTCGTGATTTTTTCCTTTTTTAAATTTACAAGGTTGGGCCCGGCATCGGCATCTGCTTTGCAACCCTGACTCTGCTTTAATTAGGAACATCATGAAAAGAACGAAAAAAAAGGTGAAAAAAGGAAAAAAAAAAAAAAAAAAAAAAAAAGAAAAGAAAACGAAATTCAATTATTAAACAAGAAGACAGTTAAATTCGTTTCGATATAATGTACAAAAGCATCTTTTTTTTCCCCCGTTCCCCCGTCGAATTCCACGGACCATTTCAACACCCTTGAATATTTTATGGGTTGTGAAGGTGGATCGTAAAAAGCCGTTATGTTTGGAGATATCACCCCGCGGAGAGTTGCCTTTCTTAAAAATCCCCCCCGCTTGGCCTCCTTTTATTTTTCGGTTATATTATTGACATGATATGGATGTTTAACATGAGTGGCTTTTTCCGCTCCAAACCTCAATTGTTATAATTTTTTTTTTCTTTTTTTTTTTTTGTTATTGTTGATGATGATTCGAGAACCCAATCCGAGGCAGATTGACGTTTTCATCTTCTCGTCTTGTCAAATAGACATTCCGTTTACTTTTTCGTTTATTAACACTTTTCAAACGATAAATTAGAAACGGTACCAAATTTTCGATTAAAATACGAGACCGTTTCTAATGAGAGTCCCTTATCGTACAGATTCTGACAGACGGTTATCGCGAGCTCAAAACATCAATTTTTTTTTCTCACAGGCTTTTTTATAAATCAAACAAATCGATTTATAAAATATCCCCGGCTATTAATTTCCCAACACACAAGCAATTTATCAATGATTATAATATGTATTTCTCTCGACGTCATGGGGGCTTGATACCAAGATCCCTCGGACCACCAATCGGGAGAAAAGATCATTCCTTTTTTTTTCAATTATTGGTTCGCAACAAATAATACAAAAAAAAAAAAAAAAAAAAAAAAAAAAAAGCGAACATTTTAAAATGTCATTAGAATAGCAGCGAGGGGTGCAGTGCAGTTAATGATGATTACGTACGCATAATATACTAACGATATAAAAATACTTTTTTTCAATACAAAATATCATTACTCTTTCATCTTAAGAGCGGTTTTTCCTTGCCGACCGGCTCTTTGTTGGCTCTTTTTTTTTTTGCAGCGGGATATGATAATTATTAGCGTTAATGTACAGAATTTTTTTTTGTTCGATTTTTTTAATTTTACTTTGGACTGGTTTTCCAAATTACCTGGTTTGTTTATTCATGAAGAAATTGGAGTCTTATTTTAATTTATAATGCAAGTGGAATGGCCGAAGCTCGAACTAAGAGAACATGGTCAAAAGTCGATAATTGCAGTAGCGATCTGGTTTTTTGAGTCTTAGGGTTTGCTGATTGCCGATTTGCGTGCATCCATAGTTGCAACGGAGTCTATAGTTTTGTTTGCTGTTGTGTCGTAAGCTCTGCAGCGGCTCTTCTTTAAAAGTAATCTATATATATAAACGTCAGTTGTCCTCTGTCCATTTTCGAAAAACCGACTGCCACTTGAGCTAGAGAGTCGTGTAAAAACCCATTTTAAAGCTAATCTCGAGCTAAATTTTTTAAAAATATTTTCGTTTTCCGGATAATTTTTCCTTCTTCGGAAAATCAGAATACGTCACTTTTTTGGAGTAATTTTCTCTGTCCGCGTCCGGAAACCATCTTCCCATTGAGCTAGAAAGTCGAGTAAAAACAAATTTTGAAGCTAATTATATGCTGCGTTCACTAAAAATACTTCCATGTTTCGGAAATTTTTTTTTTGTCCGAAAAATCGGAAAAACCTTATTTTCCCATGAAATTTTCTCTGTCCGCGTCCGAAAACCAACTTCTTCATGAGCTAGAAGGTCGAGTAAAAACAAATTTTGAAGCTAATTTTGAGCTAGATCTTTTAAAAATATTTTCGTTTCTCGGAAAAATTTTCCTTCTTTGGAAAATCAGAATGTCATTTTTTTTTTTTTTTTCTCTGCCCGCGTCCGGAAACCATCTTCCCGATGAGCTAGAAGGTCAAGTAAAAACAAAATGTGAAGCTAATTATATGCCGGGTTTACCAAAAATACTTTCGATTTTCCGAAAATTTGTTTCCGTTCGGAAAATCGGAAAAACTGTATTTTTTTCATAAAAATTTTTCTTTCCGCGTCTGAAAACCAATTTCTGGATGAGATAGAAGGTCGATTAAAAATACATTTTTGAAGCTAATTTTAGGCTGGATTTACTAAAAATACTTTCATGTATCAGAAAAAAATTTTCCGTACGGAAAATCGGAAAAATCGTAGTTTTTCTATTACATTTTTATACATAGAAACGTCTAAAAACAAATCTAAATGACACAAAATGAAAAGCGAATAGTGTTTCTGATGTCTAAAATCGCGAAAAAAAAAATCAAGGGAATAAATACAGCTTTCGGAAATGTCTCAGGTTTCCGGGGAATCGGAAAAACCGCGCATTTTTTATTTATTTTTCTCTGTCCTGGCGTGTTAATCAACTTCTAGGTGAGATAAAATATTAAGCGACCTGTGATTCTGTCGTCTCAATTCGACTAGAAGATCAGAAAAATAAATTCAGGTTTCGGGAAAGTCCCGTTTTCCCGGAAAATCGGCAAATTTATATTTTTATATTAATTTTTGGCCATGCCGGAAAGTTAACTTTTGGATGGGATAAAGAGTCATTGAGCGTTTTTCTCCTACTTCTAACATCAAAGCAGGCTTCAGGAAAAACAAAAGAAAATTGAAAAGTTTAGGTTTATTGCCCAGGAAAATCAAAAAAATACTTCCGCGGGTTCGAGTTCGAAAGTTTAGAGGCGGAGCTTACATAATTTGATGAAATTCTAGAAAGATATCAAGATCACACGGTTTGGGGTTTAGACTGAAGGCTCCATAAAATTCACTTAAATCCCAGAAAAATTCAAAATTCAAAGAATTTGGCGGCAATATTTAATTTAATTTAATTTAATTTAATTTAATTTAGTTTAATTTAATTAATATTGGTCAAAACAAATAATTCATGCAACTGAATGTAAAAAATTCTATTGTTTACCGTCGATTTATCGACGGGTGACCACTAGTTTAAATATAATTTTTTATTTTATTCCGCTACGTTAAGATGGTCAAAAAAAAAAAAAAAAAAAAAAAGAGACGTGGCACTATTCTTATAGGGCAGGAATGGCAAACCGAACCGAACCGAATCCGAAATATAGCTCCAAACCATATAGCTCCAAAAAAAAAAATCGAATTGAACCGAACCAAATAAGTTTGAAATTTTTGACTTGAAAACCGAACCGAAACCAGAGCCCCACACGGTAAAAAATTTTATGTTAACTTGCTAATAAGTAAACGTATAAAAATTAAAAATTTTTAAAATGGCTTTTATTTTACATACAGTAAAAAAAAATCCATCAAAAAAAAAAAACGTCAACGCTGATAACAAACAATAAAAGAAATGACGAAAATGATGAAACTGCGCATGACTGCTTTTTCAACCGTTATTATCGTTAGTTGAACGCGGAAGTTACTATAATAGGATGGAGCTTGGATTCTTTTTAAACTTCTTTTTTTTTTTTTTTTTATTTTTTTTTTTTTTATCGTTAGTTGAAAGGGGAAGTTAACGTAAAGGAATGGGTTTCAAAGTTTTCTTATATTTCTGAATATTGTTGATATATATCTATATATCGCTGGTCAAGTTAAATAAAAGCCATTAAAAAAGGGCTACACATTTTTTATGTTAAAAAAATAGAATGTTATTGTCCATAAGACATATTCTTTTGTTTTTAGTGTTTTCTTCGAGGCTGCAGGCAAACTATGTTACTTTTAACGTAAAATTTTTTACCGTGAATCAAAACTTTTTGAAGGGTTGACCAAACCGAAGTAAGCTAGAGAAAAACCTGAACCGAACCGAACCGAACCGAATCGTTTCCGAAAAAAAAAAAAAAAAAAGCTCCGAACCTGGGGTTTTTCTTTATAAAAAAAAAAAACGAACGGAACCGAATCGGTTAGAAATTTTTGATTTGAAACCGAAATTCAGCTCCAAACCTGGGGAGATCCTTGAGAGAAAAAAAAAAAAAACCGAACCGAAACGAACCGAACCGAATCGGATAAAAATTTTTGACTTCAACACCGAACCAAAACCTGAGCCCCATCAAAATTTTTTGAAGTGTTTTAAACCAAACTGAAGTAAGCTAAAGAAAAAACTGAACTGAACCGAACCGAACCGAACCGTTTTCGAAAATAAAATAAAAACGAACCCAACCGAATCCGAATTTCAGCTCCGAACCTGGGGTTTTTCTTTATAAAAAAAAAAAAAAAAAAACGAACCGAACCGAACCGAATCGGTTGGAAATTTTTGATTTGAAACTGAAATTCAGCTCCGAACCTGGGGATTTCGTTGAGAGAGAAAAAAAAAACCGAACCGAAACGAACCGAACCGAATCGGTTAAAAATTTTTGACGTCAACACCGAACCAAGCCTGAGCCCTATCAAAATTTTTTGAAGTGTTTTAAACCAAACCGAAGTAAGCTAAAGAAAAAACTGAACTGAACCGAACAGAAACGAACCGTTTTCGAAAATAAAAAAAAACGAACCGAACCAAATCGGTTGTGGCTTGAAGCCGAAATTCAATTTCGAAACTCAGCTCCGAACCTGGGGTTTCCTTGAAAAAAAAAAAAAAAAAAAACGAACCGAAACGAACCGAACCGAATCGGTTGAAAATTTCTGATTTGAAGCCGAAATTCAATTTCGAAATTTAGCTCCGAAGCTAGGGTTTTTCTACTTCAAAAAAACCGAACCGAACCGAAACCTGAGCCCCATCAAAATTTTTTGAAGGGTTTTAAACCAAACCGAAGTAAGCTAAAGGAAAAATTGAACCGAACCGAACCGAACCGAACCGGTTAGAAATTTTTGATGTAAAACCGAAATTCAAATCCCGAATTCAGCACCAAACCTGCGGCTTTTCTTGAGAAAAAAAATAGCTAAATAAATAAATAAATAAATAAATAAATAAATAAATAAAAACCGAACCGAACCGACTTGGTTGGCAATTTTTGATCTGAAACCGAAATTCAGCTCCAAATCTGGGGTTTTTCTTAAAAACCGAACCGAAACCTGAACCCCATCAAAACTTTTAGAAGGGTCTTAAACCAAACCGAAGTAAGGTGAAGAAAAAAACTGAACTGAACCGAACCGAACCGTTTTCGAAAATAAAATAAAACCGAACCGAACCGAATCGAAAAGAGGGATATTCGAACCGAAATCGAAGCGAATTGAAGAAGTCGAAAACCCAACAGACTTTCCGAGAAAAACCGAAACGAAACCTGAATGCCTATTAAAAATATTTGCCAAAGCCGAGAATCCGGTTCCGAAAAGAAAGCCTATCGTCTATACAACCCTGGCCGAGATCCTAAAAAAATGTTTCCTTTTCACAAAAGAATTTTGCACAATCATTGCGCAGTACTTTTTTTTTTCTTGAAACAGATGGAAACAGAATATTTTTTTTCAATTAATGATGAAGCTAATTTTTTTTTTTTTTCTTTCCAAAAAAACAGATTTTGTGGCATGTGTTTTGCATCGTTTAATTTCATTAGTCGCACATTATCCGCACTGCGCGGTTTCCTACGCTTGGTTTATTGACAAAACCGCGAGCCTACCGCATCAATGCGATTTCAAATTTATCGGATTTTCGGGGTTGTTCCCCCAGATTTCCGGAAGTAATCCTTGAAAACATGTTTTCTAGTTAACTCGGAAAACGCGGTTCCCAACGTAATTAAAAACAAGAAAAAGCATAATGCAGGGAACGGATGGTAGCCAAGCTGTACGAAAAGGTAAACGCCCTAAAATTTCCTAGGGCAAAGCACCTATACCGAGATCGAAAAAGAAGTTACCTTCATTTATTTTATTTCATTTTTTTTTTTAAATCGACGAAACGGGAGCCTACAAGCTTTGACCTGAAATATGAAAACCCCGAAGATAATTTGATCGTGATCACCGCATCCGAGATTTAGTTTATAGTCTCTTGTCTTTAATTTAGAGTAGTAAATAATTCACTAAGCAGAATTCCCTCTTTTCGTGGATGTTAACTTCAGACTTTCTAAGTTGACATGATATATTTACAGCCTAAGTTTTCTCTGAGCAATTAACCGTTTACCGCAACGTGTTATGTCATTAGGTGGAGGGGGCGGATGAGAGATCAAAGTTTTGGACCGGTTTCGGATTTAAACAGTGTAACCGAAAGGCGGAGGAGAAAAACTTTGGAGCTTGCGTAGAAAAAAAAAGTCATTTTGATGATTTGTCAGCTAAAATTTTAAGCAGTGATTTGGCCACACAGTGGTCCGGACCTAATTGAGTGTGGCCAATAAGGTGGTTCGAAAAACACGAATTTTTGAATTTGAAAATGCCACAGCGTGAAAAAGTGGCATTTAAGTTTCCATGTCAACCCTAATTCTTTTCAGATTTTTTGAAGGCCGATTTCTGCTGCCCTCAAAAGCCTAAAGTTTTCCAAAGTCACATCAGGGCGAAAAAAAATTACAGCCGCATTTTGGTGCCAAAGAGTTCATTTCCTACCAGAAGTTTTCCGGAAATTTCAAAAACGAAGACGGTTTTACAGAAATTGAAGTTATTACAGAAAGTAATATATTTGTGAGCAAAAAAACAGCTGCTAGCCAGCGCTGCCGGTGATAAAATCCATAACCTAAAATCTTCTAAAAAAAACCGAAAATCATCTACAAGATCCTACATTCATTTTATCACACTGGAACGAGATCTTATTTCAAATTCATAAGAGTATTCCAACAAATGTCCCCCCCCCCCCCCCAAAAAAAAAGAAAAAAAAAAGCCGTCAGAAAATCCAAAATGTAATTAATAGAATCCGATTACAGCATCAAACTGCGAAATTTTGTTACGCGCACAGTGCGTAGCTTTCACAGCAGGTTCCATCCTGTTCAAAAACAAGACAGGCCTAGCAGACGAGCCTATCAGTCAGAAATAAACGATGCTGCTCGCTCCCGCAACGCCGTGCGGTTTACATCAATCTCCAATAGTAAAACTCTTTGACGTGAGACCCATAAGGGAGCTCACCAAACAAGAAGACACATGTCCTCATCATCCTAAACTATCGAATTTAATCACAAACATCTGACGTTACGATATTTATGATCTTCCAAATTCTAAACATCAACTAATTCACTGATATCATAATTCTGACGGTTCCATATCAAAACCACCCTTGTGCCCTTTCTAATTTTTTTCTTTTTCTTTTCCTTTTTTTCATCTTTTTATTTTTGACCCCTGTCAGAAAGCTCGAGATATCTTTACCCGACCGTATCGGCCAAAGGCATAACTCAGAAGCCAGTTCGTTACCACCGACCGAGTTATCAAAAAAAAGAGAAAAAAAAAAGCATGACCTATTGAACACGACTTAACATTTTTCTCACCACATATTTCATGATTGATGACGTGAAAAGTAATTACCTGCGTATGATGAGGAAGCGAAAACAAAATTCTGTTTTAAAGGAAAGTAAGTAATGTATGAAACGTGGAAACGGGGTGGATAAATTTTCAGCTAAATAGACTTAATGAGCTCCCCCCCCCCTCCTTCCCTCCCTCGGATTCTTAATGACTGATTACACCTTTTCCGATTATTGCCTGTAATAATTACAAAACTCATAAGATAATGAGCAACTTTATACGCGGAATTAAACGGTAATATATAATCCAGACACGTGAGTCCCCGATCGGAGGGAAAACAAAAAAGGAAACCCACAAGAACTACGTCCCGACTGATACCGATATTATATAATCGGACGTTAGGTGTCAAAAAAATATATTTAAAAAAAAAAAAAAAATTCAGGTGTGTTGATGTATAAAAATAGTGTTGGTCATGCAAGCCCGAACTAGTGTTGGGAACGCGTGGGAAAGCACACCCTCCTACATGGTAAACATTCAATCCACACCGGGAGGAGACACCCCTTCGTGTCAGTATATAAACAATCGCACAGATTTTTTTTTTTTTTACTCATCATTTTTTTTTTTTGTTCCGAGCTTTGATTATATTAGTGTGTGTTTGCACTTTTTGAATTGTCAATAAAAAGTCAGGGGAAGTAATGAAAAGAACATGTGGAGCATACAAATTGAAAAAAAAAAATGGTTGGGAAAGTTGTAATCCCGTGTTTGTTTTAGATACTGTGGCGTAAGGTGCAAGCATAGATCTGATACATGGATATAATAAAACTTCTATAAGTTTCCTAACGATTAGCTTATGGAAAATAATAACCTAGTAAACCTAAATATAAGCCAGTTTTAAAATCTGATTCCTAATGCTTAGCTTATGAAAAAGAAACTTTGCTTTAAGTTTCTTAACACTTAGCTTATGAAGGGTCCATAAGCTAAATATTAGCTTACGCTATAAGTAGGGATTGCGGTACCGGGAGTACCGAATAACCGGTTCCGGCTCCCGAACAACCCTAGTTATTACACCAAAAAAGTTTATTTGAACGCTAAAACTACAAGCAAGAGAAAAAGACAAGTTTTTTCTTGCACAGTTTGCGTATGGTGAATAACAAGTGTTCTATCGCTTGACTTTGTTTTGCGCAATGCCGATCTAACTCATTCTCGGAAATTTGGATTTTGACTTTTGATTTCTTAGAAATATTTGTTTTAAATTTTACAACATAAGAAGAAACATTTTCGCATTAAAATTGAATTTAAGAAACTACCAAAGTGAATAATAAAACGAAAATTTAAAATAAATTCAAAATAATTTTTCTTTGCCGGTACCGATACCGATATTGGTATCGGAAAGACCGGTTCCGAAGAAGTCTTTTCCCTTACCGAGATTTCACGGTACTTTGCGATCCCTAGCTATAAGTTATGCCATAATATTAAATTATCTTTGCTATAAGTTTCCTAATATTTATGAACTCTCAATAAGCTAAGTATTAGGCAACTTATAAATTATAAATTAGCTTTTCTATAAGTTTCTTAATACTTGGCTTATGGAGGGTCCATAAGCTAAATATTAGGAAACTTATAGCAAAGATAATTTACACAATCTAAGTATTAGGGATCAGATATTAAAACTGCCTTATATTTAGGTTTACTAGGTTATTATTTTAGTAACACCACAAGGTGGTCAACTTAACATTTATTATTTGGCTCAATCAAATAAACTATTTTTATTAAGCTGTCGTTTTGTAAAGTGTTTATGTTATTAAATTTTTAATCATTTAACTGAGTTTTAATGTAAATATTTTTAAGTGGTCAAATTTAGGTTATGTCATTATGTCTAGTAGGGCGGGTCGAAAAACGCGAATTTTTGAATTTGAAAACGCCTTATACGGGAATCGATGCCTTTTTATAATACTATTAACCCTAATTTTTTTCAGATTTTTTATACAGCATTTTGAGGCCTTGAAATTTTCAAAAAGCCCATTTCAGGACCAAAAAATGCAAATTTTTTTCGTATGAAAGACCGTCGTTTCCTATCGGAAATTTCGCGTAGATTACGAATTTAAAGTCAAAAATGATTTTTGGTGCACAGTTTTTGAACCGCACGACGGGTTCCAAAATTCTGAAAATCTTGTTACGGCTTTCTGTCTGTGGCTCAAAACCGTGCATCAAAACCAATTTTTGACTTCAAATTCGTAATCTACGCAAAATTTCCGATAAGAAACGATGGTCTTTTATGCGAAAAAAAATTTTCATTTTGGTTCTCAAATGAGCTTTTTGACAATTTCAAGACCATTGCGGCACTTACATTACAAACTTACGGCACACCTATAAATCTCACGAAAAAAAAAAAAAAAAAAAAAAAGAAAAAAACAAAAACATTCTCATGCTAGCTTGAAATTTAGAACAGAAATTTTCACAAACGATATCAATATGAGTTCCTTTGAACTGTCCCGTCCGTTACACGCTAAAACCTGTCGCTATGCTGCATAGTTACAATTTAAAACAAAAAATGCCGGTGGTAGATCTTGACCAGTATTACGTTACTATAAAAATAGAAACAATTTTTTCCACTTTTGATGGGGTTTTGTAACGCTTTAAAGCGTGCAAATGTCACGTCCGTTACACATGGATTTGCTCAAAGAGAATCGTGTGGCATGGAAAGAATAGGGGAGACGTGTCACAACGTGACGCGTTCCACGCGGGGTTACTAAAATAATAACCTAGTAAACCTAAATATAAGGCAGTTTTAATATCTGATTCCTAATACTTAGCTTATGTAAATTAGTTTTGCTATAAGTTCATAAGCTAAGTACATATTAGGAATAATATTTAGTTTATGGACCCTCCATATTAGGAAACTTATAGAAAAGCTAATTTATAAGTTGCCTAATACTTAGCTTATTGAGAGTCCATAAGCTAATACACAACGTGACAAGTCCCTGCTTCCTTTAAGTCTTCTTTTCCCTCCTCCTCTTAAGATTTTTCATTCTGAAAAAGGATAAACAAAAACTAAGAGGCTAAACCTCACCGGAGGTATTTCGAATTCGAGCTCAGCAAAAATTTCAGCTCTCAGCTGCGCCAACCCGGATTCCACAATTTCCACGTAAATCAACCAGCAACAAATTAAAACTTCAATCATGTGTGACGAGGTCTCCCCCGACGATTTTTTTATTTCTATTAATCAATGAAAATTACGTGTAAAATTAAAAATAAACAAAGCCGAACTTTTAAAAAAATCACGTATTTTTTATATTGATAGTGGGCCGGACCGAATAATGTACAATAAAAGACCGAAAACGAGAAAGTTGACATTAGGGAATTAAGTAAAAGAAGGAGAAGAAAAAAAAAATTAAAAATAGAAAAAAAGGAGAGATTTCCACCTTAAGGGCAAACCGTGGGAAAATAAGCCTAAAGCATGTAATAATTAAGGACCTCTGACCCGATGAGTCGACCTTGAAATAGCGTTATTTAAAACAAGCGATCACCGGAATATCGGCGATCGTTAGAAGAGAGGATCGGTTACTTGGGAAAACACCTCCGACAATATTATCTTAAATTTCCATCGTCTCATATTTTCCCACACCTGCTGATATTCAACCGTGAGCTGTTCAATATTGTATATTTCTCTCTTTTTTTTTTGTTATTATTTTTTAGAGAAACAAAGAACTCTTTTAATATTTTTTTAAATACTTCGTGATTTGATAATTAGTCTTTAATGGTCGTTTCCTTTTTTTTATTTTTATCCTTTTTTTTTATTTCTTTTGTAATTTCAATAAAGAAACGTTTTCGAGACTCGGAAATCCCCGTCGAAATAACAATATTTTCCAGCTCCTTCTGCATTTTAAACAAGCAAAGGACTGCTACCCCCCTTTTCTTAAAAGATTTTTGATTTTCTGACTTTTAAAATAAAGAAAAAGCTCGACTGTTTTTGAGAAAATAAGAAACTCCCCGAAAAATTTATTTTCGAGAGGGAAATTCCCTTTTTTCGTTTGTTCCTTTCCAAAAAATCAATTTTCCCAAGGGGGAGGGTTATTTACGCAAAAGGAGGGGTTACTTTTTTTTTTTTTTTTTGTTTTTGGATGTTCCCGTGAGAGTGAAATACACCAACCAACTCATGGGAAAGTAGGAATATTCGAGATTGTGAATGAACCGATAACGCACGTGACCGATTTAACCTGCATGTTAGGCACGTGACTTCATTTCATTTTTCCATGGCTTCATAGCTACCATTTCCATTCGATTTAATTATATCTGACCATATCTAATTCCTTTGTGATAACCCTTATTACCAGTTATTTTTCGTTCCCGGAATTGAAAAAAAAAATATATATATAAATTTCGGAAGATTAAAAAAAGACGAAAAAAAAAAATGTCGGGAAATGGGGAAAAAATTCAATGATTGCAACAAAGGAGTCAGATTAATATGATCGACACGAGACAGACACCCGCATGACGTGCTTCTATTATAATAGCCTACGTGTCATCCCGCATCCCAACCCTTCTTTCTTGTTTACACCCTTAACAAAAACGTACACCTCAACTCCTATTATTCCTTACCCTCCTTTTTTAAAAAAAGAAGAAAAAAAAAACTTTTCTTCCAAAAGAATTTTTTCTTCCTTGTGTCAACATGCTTCTGGAAGCATGATTGCAAATCTTACTCTCCCTCTTTTCTTATTTTCTTTCTCGTTTGCAAAAGATCTCTTCTCCCTCTCCCCGTTTCCGGTTTCGATTTCATTCAAGTTCGAGAAGCTATTGTCAATGGGAGTGAAAAAAAAATTTTTTTTTTTCTTCTCTCTCGTTTTACTTTGAGAACGGAGGGTACTGCCAGAGGCTCGAAGTCGAGAAAAGAGATTTCTACAGGTCGTAATTCACGGAGACAGGCTCAATATTTCAAGACGATTTCGAGGGTGAAAGCTTACGGTCAGTTAAGTGTCTTTCATCACTAATGAGTTTTAATTTGTAGATTGTCGCAAATAGAATGGGAAGAAGGGAGGGGAATTCGATGAGAGTTAGAATTTGAGGGTGAGATATAAATGTGGCTTCATCGTTTAAAGGCAGATTACAATTAATACTAGGATCGGTTCAAAATAAGCATTATTCAGGAATTAGGTCAGGGCAGGCAGTCTCTGTAGGGTCAATCTGCGGATACGTAAATACCGTGCCTATGCCAAAGCCAGCAATATTTTAATAAATGAATTTTACTGAGATGCCTCATTTGAAAATTAAGCCCATTTAAAAAAAAAAAACCTACCCGAATTTTTTGAAAATATTTTTTAGAAAAATTTTGTATTTCCTCCAGAGCAATCACGATGGACCATTGGAGTCTTTACTAATTCACATCAATATGCTTAAGCCAATAAAGGCGTCTAACGCTATCTTCTTTTTTTCACGATTTCGTTTTCCGACTCAAAAGGGCGACAAATGTAAATTCAGTGTAAAATCAGGAAAAAAATTCGCAATAACATCATCGAACTGGTCAATTCAATCTAAAATGTAAAGTTTAAGCGTAGAATGTTAACCTTTTCTTAGAATGTTACGTTCGTTACAAAACTGTAACGTCCGTTACTAAAATTATTTCTAACGCCTACACAGTAAAAAATATTATGTAAATATGTTCTAAGAGGTCCACATAAATTATTTATGTTGTTTCTCCCGTAAGGCAAACATAAAACAAAAACAACATAAAAATTATGTGGACCTGCTTATGTTGATTTTGACATAAAATTTTTTACTGTGTATCCTTAAGATGACGCAGGAGGGATTCATTCTTGTGAACACCATGTACTTCAAAAAACGCTAATATTAACCATAGACCGATAACCCCAACTGAGCGAATTACACCCCCCTGTCTTAAAGCGGTTTTTGGTTTGTTGGAAAAATTAAAGCTAATATTAACGTTTTGGAGGTAGATATCAAAATTACGCTTCCGAGCAACAATTCTTATTAATCTTAGACAACTTCGTGAGAAATTCCATACCTGACCATACAGTACTTTTTTTGGGAAACCTTAATCTACTCTAAATTCCCTGGAATTTATCCTGGATCAAGATTTCCCAAAAAGTATTGGATGGTCAGGTATGGAATTTCTCACGAAGTTGTCTAAGATTAATAAGAATTATTGCTCGGAAGCGGAATTTCGATATCTACCTCCAAAACGTTAATATTAGCGTTTTTCGAAGTACAGGGTGTTCAAAAAAATGAATCACTTCTGCGCCACCTTAAAAAGTATAAGCCGTTACAGAACTGTAATGCCCGTTCTTAAATTTGAACGTCTATTCTGAAGCTGTAACATCCGTTACAATGATTTTTTTTATGTCCCTCCTTGATGGAAATCATCACTTTTATTCTGCCTGACTGTTCAGCTATGAACGATTTTTCTTAGACTAAAAAAATACAGTGTAGCTTGCCCTCTGAATCTTAGTTCCGAAGTAGAGATTGTTCCCAGGAATTTGGATTTTGGGAATAGATTTTTTCACAAAAAAATTTCCCAAAAACCTTTTTTCTAAGTTGGAAATTTCGCTTCCCGGGAATGAAATTTTTCTCATTTTCGAGAATTCCCTATTCCCGGGATCTGCAAGTTTTTTTTCTCGGGAACGGGAATAATATGAATTTTATCAACTTTTTGACCATTTATCACATAAAATATTCAATATTTTCGAAAAAATTTATAAAAGCCAGAAATTTTTTTTCGACATATTTTCCTTTTTTGCCCAAAAGCGTGCACTTTAAACAAAATGGAAAAATTTTTACGACATGATTCCGTTTATTTCCGAACTTTAATCCCAAAAAATACGGAGACTAATCCCCCTCCATCAGTTTAGGTTATTTTCCTTTTCTTTCGTCTTCATAATATATTCTTCGCTTTCCCGGTATTCCCGGAAATCCAAATATCAATTTCACGGTTCTCGAGAAATGAAAAAGGTAACCAAAACGGGAATTCCCTATTCCCAGGAATGGAAATATGTCAGGAATTTGCCATATCTATTCAGAAGCTTTGCTACTACTCTACGACTTTTCTTCCTGCTATTCGAACTATCCCAACTTACTGTCACTCACACTGATGAAACTTTTTCTTACCATCAGTTCAGATTTAACAGCCCAGTAACCATAAGCTGCTTACTAAGCACGGTTCTACATTACTAAACCTAGCTTTTTATCAACATCTCTGAACCACAACCGTTAAAACGTTTTCACGATAACCTTCTAAACAACGTAACGTCCGTTACATAACGGAAACGCCCGTTACCAAACTAAACCGATAACACGGATTCTGGAATGTAACGGGCGTTACAATTGGTTACTTTAGGTAGTATGAAAGGGGATTTAACTATATGGAAAGTCGAAAATTAGCACTAAAGGCAAAAAGTATGTAAAAAAGTGTTTTTTTTTTACAGCCAGTTCAATAATGTTTTTCAAATAATTATCTGATAAGATTATTATCCATCTCTTCCATGCACCGATTCAATCATTTCGGAAAACGATGAAATCTAATCAGAGGTGTTTCGATCGGCAATCGTCCTGAGAACTCCAAAGGGGGGAAAACACAGGAAGGAAGGAAGAAAAAAAAAAAGAAGGAGAAGGATCAATAAAGTATATATCAACAAGAAACGCATCTCAATTTGTCAGATGTTACATCCTCGTCACGAATCTCGAGTCACGCCGTTTTCAGACCTAGGTCCACTAGAACACGTACCTGCCCCTGGCCAGTTGGGGAAGTCACAGCTGTATAAGATTCGACCTTTAAATATCACGATAACTCGTGAATCACAGATGTGTGTGAAACCACGAAAGTGAAGACCCCCTCGCCGGTAAAACAAAAAAAAAAAAAAAAAAATCTATTCTCATTAAACGAGGACGAGAACATCGTTAAGTCAATAATTTGCGGTAGCCATTTTATACGGCATCGAATTTTCAGAAAAACGAAAGACGGCGGGGAAAAAAATAACAAAAAAATAAATAAATAAACTTCAGAAAAAAAGATGGATTTGAAAATACTATGACGAGATAGGCGGATCGTTCAAAAAGAACGTGGGAGAACGTGAGTTATCGATTTCTGCTATGAGAACAACTTGTCGCTTCATATCAGCCGTACAAAAAAAAAAAAAAAAATATATAAACAAAAAACTAAAAAAACTAATTTATAATACATTATGTTTGTTCACGACTGTGGGTAGACTTTTATGAAATTCGGACCTTATACTTTTACACCTCAATTTTAAAATTATACCCCCTAATTGAATCGTTTTTAATTCACTTACACTTTATTTTCTAAAAAAGAAAAAGGAAAAAAAAAAAAAAAAAAATCCGTCATAAAGAGGAAGATTTAAAGCTTACTAAATCATGGAAGGAGAGGGGTTCAAGAGGCTTCAGAAGCACTAAAAACCTTCGCCTATGTCGTCGGAGGCGTAATATTAAATTTTATGATTCCACGTTTCTGGAATCAACGAAATTCCCCGTTTTTCCCTTTCAATCTCGTCAAAATGCAAAAAAAAAAAAAAAAAAAAAAAAAAAAAAAAGGAAACAAAATTATTTTTACCTGTTCTTTGGCCAACTGGAACCATGTTTTAAGAATGACTGGTAATCTCCACCTGTGGTAACTTTTAGTGGTTTTGATACTAATGAATATATCGTCCAAGTTTGTTGGCACTAGCGGGCGATCGGTAGCACTACCGTAATAGAAATTTGTATTTGTATTGACTATTCGCGTGGTTGATTCGCTTAATTCTTTTTTGACTAGCTTACTATCGTTGTAAGTGTCGATTAGATTGGAATCGTAATCGCCTGGGAGCGACCTAGGGCCTCGCTCCTGCCACCGAACGTCACTTGATCTGGAAACCTGGAACAAAAGAAAAAAAAAATTGGGTTAGTTTCAAATCAACTAAATTGAAGGAATGGTTCTTTGTCAGAACTTGTCTTAAGGGAAAACCAGATGGACTTTTCATAGTGAAAATGCTACGGAAAATTTGGCATACATAAAGCAAAGAAAAAAAAATTAAATATATGGGGGCATTCCAATTTTTTAAGGAGAGCAGCGAGTCAATTATTGATTACTTAAGAGGAATGATCATCGTGGCAGCAGAATAATCGTATTTTACTTTTTACGGGGAAACGAAAACAAATTTCGAAACAAAAAGTATTAAGGACTTTTCAGGAAAAAATCCCGAAAATTCCTAAATATTTTTTGTTTCGAGATTTGCCTTTGTTTCCCCGTAAAAAGTAAAATACGATTAGTCTGCTGCCACGACTGATGATTCCTCTTGAGAGGAATTATCATTGAAATTTAAGCAATCATTTATTCATAAGTTTAACATAATCGGAAAAATCAAATCGTGGCAGCAGATAACTCGTATTTTCCACGGACGAAAAAATGACAACGTAATATTCCAATGTCCTCTATTCTCTACCGTGTACCCTAAAAAATTGTAAAAGAAATCGCGCCCTCGGTATTTCGTTTTCCAAATTTTCCGCACTTTCAGTTGAAAATATTTCGTCTGAAACGAAATCCCAAAAAACCTAAATACGGGCCTGAACCCGTTTGCCTGCAAATGTCTAATAAATGAACATGAAACTGTTGACTTCAAGAGCTCTACAAGCCTAGGGAAGAAGACATTTTACAAAAAGCAGAACCACAAACTGATAGGAATCATCGTTCAAGAGCACCAATTTTTTCGTCACGGTAATTTTAAAAAATCTTGACACAACACTGCGAGCCGAGCTTAAAAAAAATTTTTTTTTAATTTCCGAGGTCTTCTAAGGACGGGTCAATCAAAATTCGCTATACTGTAATAATCTTCACACATAATCGCTATACATACAATGCGAAATAACTCTAATTGAAATCGACAGGTTCACATGATCGTTTCTATTATTTATTAAAAATCTATAACAATCTATATCTATATCTATACACAAGAAGGAGCATAACTTTTTGATCCTCTTCTATTTTTTCCCCCCTAACCAAATAATCAACGACTGCGTAATAACATCACGCGTAATAGGATGAATCGAATCTCACAAGACCCAAGTACACATACCAGACAATTTTCAACGTCCCTTGATCTTATAAACAAACACCAAACAGTATAATAATCCTCTTTGTATATACGATAACTAATCAATTCTATTGTCCACAAAATCGATGGACACGCTAGAAAAGAGAATGAAAACCAATTCGAGAGGAAAACCCCACAGAAAAAAAAAAAAAAAAAATGCGTCTTTAAATATTAAAAAACCCCATCGGCATGACCCAAATTCCATGCGTTTTTACCCCCCGATCGATTTTTTATTAAAAAATCTCTTTTTACTCCCAAATCCCTTTCGCCGGGGTTTTTTCCCTCTGTATATACGAATTAACCCGATGTTAATTATTGCTCACCTCCCCGGGTTTTCCTAGAACGTTAAAGCCCTCTCACCTATCGTTCCATTTCCTTAAGGGGTTTTTCCCGTAAGTGCTTTTGATAAAATCCTGTTTAAGCCTCCGCAAAAAAAATGTGTTAACCTTTTTGCAGTCAAAAGCCTATTTTTTTCTTTGAACGGTGGCGTCGCTAGGCATCAAATAATGGGGGGCGAAAGGAAAATAAAAAATTTAAAAAATGGTCCAAAATGATTTTTACTGCCCTTTTGAATTGAAAATGAAGCATCATAAGAAATTATTGAGGGGGAGGGGGGGGGGGGGGGAGAAGAGGCAAAATCCAACATTAGGGGGCCATTGCCTCTCCGATAGCCCCCAGGCGTAGATGGTCTTTTGTCTTTGTCGGCTATATTTTGATACAGTATGATCCGTAGAGGTAGTTAGTAAAGTTGAAATAGTATATTGTTAGCCTAGGGAGGAAAATCCATTTGCCTTCCTAGGTCAAACAAGATATTTTTTTTGCAAATCAAAGATTAATTATTCAGAAAAACTAGAGAAAATGATTTGATAAATTGTAAACAAAGTCTTCTATACACAGGTTTAACACTGTTTTGCCCTACGCGAAAAAACTCACTTTTCGCAAAGGTTTACGAAGCGGAAAGTGGTTCTTTCCTACTATGAGTAATGAAAAAAGTCGCCTGTGTTTAGCTTATGGGAAAAAAATTTTTTATTTATTTATTTATTTTTTATTTATTTATTTTAAGCTAATACAACAGTAGGAGGCTTACCAATAATAGTATTAGATGAAGAACAAAAGAGCAAAATAGAACAAAATAGAACAAAATAGGAAAGTAAACTTAGGGCTCCGTTTCACAGCAAGCCGCAGACCGCAGCTTTTTTTTAATTTTTTTTTATTTTTTTCCGAACCTTAATTTTTATACTAAAAACATGGCAACGGGGTAAAGTGATATAAAAATTAAGTAAAATCATAGTTTTTTCGTTCATATAGACATGATTCGGCATGCAAATGAGATTATTTAATGCTATGTTTTTTAAAAAAATATGGAATTTTATTTTATTTTATTTTGTTTACAGGGGAAAAAATTTAAAATGGCTCCGTAAACAAAAACAAAAATAACATTCGATATTTTTTTAAAATATATTGCTGCTTCTCCATTATGGTCCTAAATTAATTTTACAAAATTAATTTTAATAAAATTACCGGAAATTATGCTCTTTTTCTTTCTTTTTTCATAACATATTTATTTTTTACAGATTTCTTATTCTTTTTTAAGTCATCCTCATGTTCGATTAGTAAAATAAAAGCATTATTCCCAATAATTTTATAAAATTAATTTTGTAAAATTAATTTTGAGCCATAATGGAGAAGCAGCATATCATTAAATAATGTTATTTACATGCCGAATAATGTCTATATGAACGAAACAACTATTATTTTACTTCATTTTTATATCACTTTACCCCATTGCCAAGTTTTTAGTATAAAAATTAAGGTTCGGAAAAAAAAAAAAAAAAAGCTGCGGTTTGCGGCTTGCTGTGAAACGAAGCCCTTAAACATATGAAAAAAAAAGAAAAAAAAATATTTAAACATAATAGGTTTTAAAAAAAGAAATAGCAGTCGATGAGTTGATCGAAGTTGACTTCACCTTACTTCTCATTTTTTTTCTCTTTCGGTTTTCCCTCATAATTTAAAGTTTTATTTTTTTTTTAATGAGTTTTGATTTCGTTTTAATGTGTTTAAATTATTATTTGTGTTTGTGATTTCGTTTTTATCCACCCTGGTGGAAATTTCGGAATGTCGTATCGATATTGAAAAGTAACGCTTGTCGACCTCGGATCGCCATCGGGCCAATCTTGCAGCCCCGTAGCCAGGGGGGGGGGCATAGGGTGGCTCAGCCCCCCTGTGGAGAAGCTTGAGCCCCCCTGTAAATTTGACTTGGCCCATGTATTTTCCCTATCTTCCATGTTATAAGGGGCCATTTGGAGCCCCCCTTTGAATTTCTCATGCCCCCCTTTGTTTCTCAGGCTGGCTACGAGCCTGCAATCTTGGCCATGATCGATCCGATCTCCAATAACGGCCAATATTGAAAATATGTTAAATTCTCATTTGACCGATATTGAAAAGCGTTAACTTTCTGAATGGACGTCCGAGGTTGGATCGATGCTGCACCGACATTGATGATCTTAAAATTTCCACCAGGGCAACGTTTTTATAAAAAAGTATATTTGAGGATAACCTCATAAAATGGAAAGGGCTCAAGAACCAGTCCTAAATGAAGACTCCACGGGAAAAATGATCAGATTCCATTTTTTTGTTTACACTTAGCTCTTATGTTTACCTTTTGTCAAAACAATCAAAACAAAAACATGGAATCTGATCATTTTTCCCGTGGAGTCTTCAAATCAAGGAGGAGAGGAAATACAAGATGCAAAATGGTACCAACATAGCTTGGAAACGTTTGTGGAAGGGGCATTAGAACTTTCACTCGACAAAGCTGCCCCTGTAAGCGATTTCAGCGTATCTCCATTTTGTAAACAATAGCTTCTTTCTGATGTTTAGCTTTCGTCAACAGCGGTTCTATTCGAGTTGTTTTCAAAATGGAGTTACGCTAAAGTCGCTTATAGCGGCAGAAAAAGAGAAAGAGAGAAACTTTTTTATTTTACTCATAGCCACATGGCCTATTATTATCCAAAAATTTTCATGTATATTTTAGTTTTACTGACAAAAAATTTTAAAACAATTCTAGTTGGTTGCAATGGATTCTGATCAGGCACTTGTAGAACTAAGATTCGAGACAAAAAATGGAACCCCTCGGTTAATTTTTTTTTTGTTTCGTAATAAATATCATGTTCTTTACTAAATTTTTCGTAAGCGCGTTGCAAATTCAGAAATTATGGACTTTTAGGGACCATTTTTCGAATTTAAGGACTTTTAAGGACTTCATTTAAAAATATGGACTTTCGGGGACTTTCAGGGACCAAGTTCGAGGCCTGAATAAAGAATTTTAGGAAAATTGAGAATTAAGGAATTTATTTTTTTTTAGGATAAACGAATTAGGAAAAATGTTCGGGAACGACCGCAAGGGGTTAAAGAAAGAGCAGGGGAAGGGGGTTTATCATTTTTCCTTTAACAACAGAGAAACAAATAAGATTTTGATAACTCAAAAAAATTAATAAATAAATAAAAAATAAAAAATATTTATATCCTTTAGAATTTATTATTTCAAGCTGTGGACGTCGTGCTGGATATTAAAATAATTTCACAGTTATTAGTCCGAATGTCCAGATCGAAAGAAATATTTGAGTTATCGGTAATGAGTTTTAGGAACCCCATTAGGATTTACTTGACCACCTGGTGAGACGCGATCACACCGGGACCTCAATCTTTGTTCCCAGACAACCTTTTTTGACATGATATTCGAGAGTACACCTTTTAACTAATTTGTTGGGTTTTGTTAACAGCAATTTATCATATTGTCGAAGGAAGAAGACATACACACGAATTATCAAGTTTGATGTGTGACCCCTTAGTGCACTTTCTCATGGATCATCCTTATGTAATAATTATTAATCCCCGAATTTTTTTTTTTATTTCGCTTTTCTTTTTCAATTCCAGGAGGAGCCAACAACCCGTAGCAAAAATTGTTTTTTTTTTTTTTTTTTTTTTGTTCCGTTACAATTAAAACGATACGTGTGTGAGTGCGTGTGACTTTTTGTTTTAATTAAGAATGGCAGGATGCGTCGGTTAATTAAATGAAATACAATGTCTCATCAAAAACCTTAATTACAAGTTAAACGTAATAAAAACCACTTTCAATTGCATTAAATAAAAATTTCGTTTAATTTTTTAATTTCTTTCTTTTTAGTGGAAGAGAATTATTGAATTTTCCAGCGTTGGGGTTCTCGGTTTTTAAACGACCCGGGGCAAGGACGGACGACGACGATAAAAATCCACCAGGTCGGATGAGTTTAAAGAACCGTTCAAGATTTTTAAAAATACTGTGGCGCACTTTTTTCCCTAGAAAATAGTTTTGGGAAAGGGTGCCACCGGTTTATCATAGAATCTGTTTATTTTTTTTATTTTTGCTATCGGCAGGTCGTAATCTATACACTAACGCTCAAGCGTGTCTTTGCCCAGCCGAAACCTGAAGGTGTTTCTTGTCTTTTTTGAATACTGTTATTTTTGAGGAACAAAGTAAAATAACCCTTTAAGGACGATGGCATCAAATTTGATACCAGTAGAGGGACCTCTGATGAAAACGATTTCTGATGTGACTCACATTCACTACAAAGGGGTCTTTGGGGTAGTTGATTTCAAATCTGACGGGAAAAAAATTTCTATCTCGCAATCCAAGATGGTGGAGGAAGCCTAAATCTAGAGACCCTTGATTAGAAGAGACCCGACAGAAAAAATGAGCGCGAAATTTTGGAGGCATATGATCATGCGCATTAGTTTGCCAATAAAAAGTGTTTTCAGAAAACAATTAAAAACATAAACAGGCAGAAGAAAAAACCAATGCGCATGGACATATGCCTTTAAAAATTTCGCGCTAATTTTTTTTCTCTGGGCCTCTACCTAAACCCTGAAACTCCAGTAAATTACTTGCGCATTATCAGTCCTCATTCCACGGTTCTCATTCCAGGACCTCAACTCGAGCTTGATCGAACATGAAATTGTAACTCAGCTGATATCGTTTTTTGATAAAGGATATTCTGCCGATGTAAGCGACTTCAGCGTAGCTTAATTTTGTAAACAATAGCTTCTTTCTGATGTTTAGCTTTTGTCAACAACGGTTCTATTCGACTTGTTTTCAAAATTGAGTTACGCTGAAGTCGCTTACAGCGGCAGTATTTCTCTTGTGATATGGGTCGGGATAAAAAGAGTGTCAGAACCTTTCCATAACATACATACTTAGCTTACGGACTAATTTTGTTATGTTTAGGACATAAAATATCTTAAAAAATGGAGTTTACC
Organism: Liposcelis bostrychophila; assembly: GCA_037577465.1. Taxonomy (NCBI): domain Eukaryota; kingdom Metazoa; phylum Arthropoda; class Insecta; order Psocodea; family Liposcelididae; genus Liposcelis; species Liposcelis bostrychophila. The sequence continues at coordinate 6,854,863 of CM075211.1, forward strand.
ATATCCCCTTAAGCTAAACATGGGTGTGAAAATCTTTGTAAGCTAAATATGGCGGATTAATACCTTTCATTTCAACCGTATTTTTAAGCACTTATTAATATTTACACTGTCATTGCAATTTTAATGCTATTATATAATAATTTAATTAAAGAAACTGGTTCCTTAAGCTAAACATAGGAACCGCTTTTTTTTAGAAAATTTAAAATTTTATTTTTGTGGTCTAGTATCTGCTATAGGGCAGTCTCCACTTGATAACGTTCACCGCATTCGCGTTATCCGCCTTCTCGATGAACGTAATCGCACCGGAAGTTTTGTGGATCTTTTACCACGATTTTTTTGATCATCTTCTGCTTTTTTCTATTTACAAACATTAAAAATGGCGGTTTTGAAAGATGTTTTTACGGATTTAAAAAGAAAAATTTTAATTCGGGCATGGGGAAGACAATAAATCTGTTCCAAAACAAATTCTGGGTAAGCCAATTTTGTATACTTAATGAAATATACGGTACACTTTTTATGCCACAAACGTTTACGGGAGCAAAACCTGCAAAGTACTTCCGGTGCGATTACGTTAACCGCGATGACGGACAACGCGAATGCCGTGAACGTCATCAAGTGGAGACTGCCCTTATGCAGTGACAATAAGAAATTGCGAAGTCAGCTTCGCGCTCGGGTTTAAAAAAACCGAAACAAATAAACCTCATCGGGAAAATTCATTTTCCTCCCTAGGTTAACAATATACTATTTCAACAAACAGCCTCCTAAGCGCCAAATCCCAATTGGTTTCTTTTCTAAAAGACGTACCAAATTGATCCGTTTCAGTGCAAAAGGATACGTATGAGCCTACAGCCTCAAGAGAGTAACGTTGACCACACTCGGAAAAAGGAAATGTATTGAACAAGTTCTGTCTTGCAGCAAAACCGGAATGTTTCGTAGCAAAGCAAAATTCTTCATGCTGTTTCTTGACAAGGTATTTTTAATGTTTTCGCATGATTTTTAAGAAAATGTTTTTTCACAAGGCATTTTTGCTTTCGCAGTAGCCACTTTTTTTTTCCCCCGAGTGCAGTGAAAGTTATTTTCATGAGGCTATAGGTTCATGCGTGGCATCCTAGAGTCCGAAGTGCCGCAACCTAGAGTCCGAAGCCGGTAAAAATTGGTTGGACCCGACACCGCCATCGGCGCCGAAATATCCAAAGTGCTGCAGCCGCGGCTGCAGTCGGCTAGCCGGCGCCAGCATGGCAAAATTTTTGCCTCTCGTGCTGGTGCCGGAGGCTATTTCAGCACCAGTGCTAGCACCACCATCAATTTTTCTTTTCTTGAGAAAAAAAAAAAAAAAAAAAAAAATTGCTATATAACCGCCGCTTATTGTAGTGCCGATTAATACAAACGGCCACTTAATATGATCAAACTCGTGGCCTTTCACAGTTATATTCAGCATTGCCATCGGGTCATAATTACAAGACCAGTGCCAGCACCGGCGCTTACATCGAATAAAATAAATTATCTAGCACTGCACCAGCTCTGGCACCGACCAGAGTTTTCAGCCGACCGTGGCTAGTATCGGCATCGTCACCAGCATCAGCATCGGCTTCGGACTCCTGGCACTGACTTGCGCCACTAGCCCCATGCTTTACGCAGCCAGTAAAAGACAAATTAAACGATACGCCCGCTCCCGCTCCTTAGTTCATCAAAAATTACGTTTAATAATCAAAGTCGTCATCTAATCAAAATCACAACTCCCTAAAAATACGACTTCAGAAAAAATAAATTGCGTCCACGACCGTGTCTCATAACTCTTCCAACTTTAAAAAAAAAATATTGAATGAACTTCGATTGGCGGTGTTTAATATTTTCGTTCATGCAAAACGAATCCCTCCACCTTTTTAAGGTAAACGTACTATCCGTAATTGTTTAAAAGTCGCGTGCGACACCAAATTTTTTTTAAGACAAAAATTGCTACACTTAAAAAGAACGATGACCGTAGGGCGTTTCTGTCTGCTTAATGCCGTCATTGATTGAAATCCTAAATCGATTTTAAATTTGAATGCATATCAAGTTTTAGCGATCGTTTCAAACATCTTTTCTTTGCTTTTTTTTTCGGCAAACATTTACATAAGTCGTTTTGCGGGCTTTTTTTTTCTGATTTGCTCAAAAAGTTGTTGCCACCTGCCTCTCTTTAAAATCGTGACAGTCATGAACATAAAGAGAGGAAAAAGACTGATTCCTCAGAGGTATTAACACCTGTCTGCTCTGTTATCGTAAGCCAAACAACAACCACGAGCTTGCCTAAATAGTATGTGATGCACGTCTCTCATCAAAATTATTATATCTTCGGTCTAGTTTGGTATGCCTTTTCGCACCTGCTTTTGCTTGTTTTCAAGAGTTGAAGCCGGTTAAAGTGAAATAAAAAAAAAGAAAGATTTATGATTTTTATCGACAAGTGTAATAAATTTTTTAAACGACCAACTCAATTTTGAAAAAAAGTGAAGAAACATAACTTTTTTTTCTCTCTTCTTCATCCAAAAGAGAAGAAGTCCAACGGACTCTTTTCTTAAACAAAATTAATCAGATTATTTGCTATCGGATTATATCAGCAGGAGTCCGAAGTCGGGAAAAAATTGGTTGGAGCCGAAGCCGTCATCGGCGCCAAAAAAGAAATTTTGGCCAATCGGCCATTTTTTTAAATCCCCGTCCCGGAAAATCGATTTTTTCCCGAAAAAATTCCTGGGAATTATTTTTGAAGTGAAACTTCTTATAGGACGGCATATGAAAAAATGTTGCAACATGAAACACTTTAACATTAAAAAGTGGCACGATGTTGGGGAGAAAAACGAGGTGTTGCGGTGTTTCACTCTAAGAGTAAAAGATGTCATGGTTATTGGGGAAAAAGCGATGTGTTGCGGTGTTTCACTCATAAGACTAAAAGGTGCGACAGTTATTGGGGAAAAAGCGAGGTGTTGCGGTGTATCACTCATAAGACGAAAAGGTGCCACGGTCTCGGGGAGCGAAACCGAGGTGTTGCGGTGTTTCACTCATAAGACGAAAAGCTGCCACGGTTTCGGGGGGTGAAACCGAGGTGTTGTGGTGTTTCACGCTAAGATTAAAAGATGACACGATCATGGGGGGAAAAGCGAGGTGTTGCGGTGTTTCACTGATAAAACCAAAATATGCCACGGAGTAAAACTTCTTATAGGGAAAAACGAGGTGTTGCGGTGTTTCACTCATAAGACTAAAAGGTGCGACAGTTATTGGGGAAAAAGCGAGGTGTTGCGGTGTATCACTGATAAGACGAAAAGGTGCCACGGTCTCGGGGAGCGAAACCGTGACTCACTGATAAAACCAAAATATGCCACGGAGTAAAACTTCTTATAGGGAAAAACGAGGTGTTGCGGTGTTGCACTCATAAGACTAAAAGGTGCGACAGTTATTGGGGAAAAAGCGAGGTGTTGCGGTGTATCACTGATAAGACGAAAAGGTGCCACGGTCTCGGGGAGCGAAACCGAGGTGTTGCGGTGTTTCACTCATAAGACGAAAAGCTGCCACGGTTTCGGGGGGTGAAACCGAGGTGTTGTGGTGTTTCACGCTAAGATTAAAAGATGACACGATCATGGGGGGAAAAGCGAGGTGTTGCGGTGTTTCACTGATAAGACCAAAACATGCCACGGAATAAAAGATGTGCCACGGTGTAAAAGCGAGGTGTTGCGGTGTTTCACTGATAAAACCAAAATATGCCACGGAGTAAAACTTCTTATAGGGAAAAACGAGGTGTTGCGGTGTTTCACTCTAAGAGTAAAAGATGTCATGGTTATTGGGGAAAAAGCGACGTGTTGCGGTGTTTCACTCATAAGACTAAAAGGTGCGACAGTTATTGGGGTGTTGTGGTGTTTCACGCTAAGATTAAAAGATGACACGATCATGGGGGGAAAAGCGAGGTGTTGCGGTGTTTCACACTAAGACTAAAAGGTGTCACGGTCTCGGGGGGCGAAACCGAGGTGTTGCGGTGTTTCACGCTAAGACTAAAAGATGTCACGGTCATGAGGGGGAAAAGCGAGGTGTTGCGGTGTTTCACTCTAAGACTAAAAGGTGTCACGGTGTTTTACTGATAATCATAACCGAAAGGCAACTGTTAGGTTCCGGTGTTTCATTCTAAGACTAAAAAGTGTCACGAGCTTGGGGGTCGAAATGCGAGGTGTTGCGGTGTTTCACTCTAAGACTAAAAGATGTCACGGTCATGGGGGGCAAAAGCCAGGTGTTGCGTTGTTTCATTCATAAGACTAAAAGGTGTCACGGTCTCGGGGGGCAAAACCGAGGTGTTGCGGTGTTTCACACTAAGACTAAAAGGTGTCATGGTCTCGGGGGGCAAAACCGAGGTGTTGCGGTGTTTCACACTAAGACTAAAAGGTGTCACGGTCTCGGGGGGCGAAACCGAGGTGTTGCGGTGTTTCACGCTAAGACTAAAAGATGTCTGATGAAGTAATCCTGTGCCTGAATAAGATTGTATGTCTCGTCGTCGTCAACGGAATTATAGATATCTTGGTATATAAAATTTAAAATATTAAAAAAAAGTCGCCGAATATTTAAAAAATTTTCCATGTTAAAATTTTTCAGAATATTTAATTAAAAATAGTAGAAAGCTTTAAAAATAATATTTATAAGAAAATGCGTAGATGTTTGTAAATAAACTTTAACTATGTAACCATGGATATTAATTTAATGTAAAAAGCTTTAGAACACGGCGCCATATTATGACTGCCGTGTCACTAGAGCTAATGCATATTTCATGATTGTTTTTCCTTTTCCGTAAATTTTACGGGAAATTTTACGGATATTTAACATAACAATAAAAATGAAAAGAATTGTTGGCACCAATGTTATCAGTGTTTATAAATATGTTTTTTTCCCGTTTTTTTTTGCAGGCAATGAATTTTGACATTAAACGCCCATAAGTTGTATATTTTAACACCAATGTGAACCCGTTCCTGGACCGTGTGAGCTTTGCCCCGTTCCGTGCACCTGTACTGTTGTGAACCCGCTTCTGTGAACCCGACCGTGTGAGCCGTACTTTGTTTCCTGTTAATCGCAGGCTGTTCCGTGGTTTTTGCTATTTGCTATTTGCTGTTTCGATTTGTTTGTTATATTTGGATGTGTTATATTTTTATGAAAATATAAGAAATAGTAACATAATTAAATATCACCTAAAAAGAGCTCATTTGATTCATTAATAATTGTTTACTATATTTTAAACTGAGTGGAAGAGCATTTAATTGAACGGAATGTTCCCTGTGCATGTAAGTTTGGGTTTGTTGTCCATCTAAGTTTGGGTTGGGAATGGTAACCAACTCTAAGTTTGGGTTTGCGAAACGCGATGCTAGGAGCGCTCCCAGTTTTTTTTGCGTGACCCGGGACACGCAGTGCGCTCTGTTAGGTCTGTTGTTGCGCATCTCATAAATGAATGAGTATTACGAAAATCGGCTTGATGCAATAGGAATCATGAAGCTTTTAGTTATCTTATAATATTCCCTTCCGGTTCATTCTTCTCCAATCTCATGCCTTTTCCAATAACTTCAGACCAAACGCATAGTTCACATTTTCCCGGTTAAAGCGCCAATGCGATAAAACAGTAAGTCACTTCAGTAAAACTCCTACATCACCCAGAAATTCTCCTAGAGGAATGAGTCATCTCTATACTTTTTATTGATAATTAATTTAGGGTCTCTAAGAAAGAATAAGAAAAAAATGTTGAATCGTCTTGTAAATGTGATAAAAACATGGTGGGTATCTGAAGATCGCAGCGCCATCAATGGCCGAATCAAAGTTCTCCCGGCATCAAAGTTTTGAAATATGTGTTTCGGGGTATTTGTTTCAGGTATATGATATCTCTTGTAAAGATGAGATGGAAAAAAAAAGACGGATAAAACGATTAACATATTACGATATATTTATGTAAATAAAAAATAACAGTAAAAAAAATTAAAATTAATTCCCGTAATAGCCGAGGCCGCGGCGGTCGTGTTTTGGCCAGATCGTTATCGGCTCGGTGATTCCCTGTTTTTTTCCGACACCTTCCCCTTCTTGCCAACCCATTTTGACGAGGAGGAGATAGCCCGCGCCGTACTTCTGGCGTCTCTCCTCCCGTCGCGCCATCTCATAGTAACCCGCTAGTTCGGCTAAGCTTAAAGACACACTCTTCGTCTCCTCGTCTTCGTTCTCCGAAACTTCTTCGTCATGGTTTTGGTCGTCGTCAACTGCCCGTCTTCTTAAAAAGAATCCCACACACGCCCGAAAACAAATATTAAAGAGCACACTAAAACAACCATCCCCTCTGCTAACCACATCTTCGTCCCATTCGAAATTTATTTGATTGTTTGACATTTTGGCAAAACAAACAAAACAAAATAAACAAAATGGCAAACGACCATTGACTACAACATAACGTTTATTGGTATTAACCGCCATTTCGAAAAGGCCTCAAATTTCCCTAAGTTCCGTAAAACGTTTTTTGGAAATTTCGCACCGTATACCTAAAATCGGAACATGAATATAGGCAAAATCGTAATCTATGATTCAAGAGCTTTGGCTGTTCTGCCCTTCGTTTTTTGAAATTTTTCGTTCTTCCACTTGAAAAACTGATAAGAATGAAACAGTCAAAAAAATTCTATGTCGGTCGTTTGTAGACTACTGGTAGTTTTGAGAATATTTTCGCAGTAGAGGATTTCAAATCTGAAAAACTTTTTCCGAAATTCGCATTCCTTATGCCCATATTGCGGCTTTGGCAGACTTTTGATCCAATGCGGTTGGCAAGAAGGGGAAGGTGTCGGAAAAAAACAGGGAATCACCGAGCCGATAACGATCTGGCCAAAACACGACCGCCGCGGCCTCGTTTCGTAAGTGTCGTGATTTTTGTAAGTAAACTATCAGGATATTTCCATGGATTCAATAAATGCATTTTTATAGCTGCGGAATGAATTCAAATTTTAAAAAGAAACTCGATACTTTATAACCCGAAAATATTCGCAAACGTACGGTTAAATTTTCAGCATGAGGACTAAACATTCTTGTCGTAAAATGTAAACGTTATTTTATAATAAGTATTGATATTTTTGTTGAAAACTTAATTGAGGTGAATTGCGAAACAACAGTAATAACTGATGAATCGATGTGTTGTTTTGTCTTCTTATGTTTTGACGATAGATTCGAAATAGGCATTTCTGTAATTATTAGATTATTGAAACGTAATTATGAATTTTTTTTGTTAAATAAATTTCATTTTTCGATTCAGTCTTGTATTATTCGGTAGTAGTTGGGATAAAACTGGACGGTTCGATATGCCGTTGAAGCTTATTATTGGTCCAATGTTTGCGGGGAAAACTTCGTTGCTTCTTGACGACAGAAGAAGGGAAAGTGATTTGGGACGCAGTTGCTTGGTTATTAAATCATGCAAAGATGACCGATATTCGTATGATTTTGTTGTTTCTCATGATGGTGAAAAAACGCAGGCAATTCGTGTGAATTTGTTAAAGGTTTTTACAATATTTTTATTTTTTGAAAACGTTTTCAAAAATAACTCGGTGTTTATTTTTTGTAGGATGCGGAATTTTTGGCGAAAGATTACGAGTGCATTTTTATCGACGAGGGTCATTTTTATGATGATGCGTCTAGTTTCATCGTTTGTTGGGTAGATATGGGAAAAAAAGTGTTCGTAACTACATTGAATGGGCATTGGGATCGCTCCGATTTCAAAATCGTTTCTGAATTAGTACCTCATAGTGACGAGATAGTCCTTTTGTCTGCTATCTGCAATATGTGTGAAAAAAACGAGGCTCGTTTCACCTGCCGTAAAAATTATGAGACGAACAATCTTGTTGGCGGAGCAGAAACTTATATCGTTCTTTGTCGGCGTTGTTATCTTTTGCGTTGAAAATTTTTCGGTTTAAGATCTGTAAGGGGTATTGTTTTATAGCATGATGTGAAGCTATGCACGTTATAATGTTTATCATAAAATAAATATATATATTATAAAATTAAGATATATTATATTAGATTATATATACAAAGTTATAGAGGATATATACAACTGTAAGAATGTTTGGTTGATAAAAAATATATATCATAGAATTAAGATAAAATTATCAAGAATTTGCATCAAGATTTTGCTCACGAGTTTCACGTCCTTTCACGAAACCTGCCTCGTTGAAACTATTTCACAATGGAGAAAAGCATTTAATCGAGCTTGCAAGATGTACAGCATAACCTTAGTAGCATGCGAAATCAAAGCCATCAGTAGATAGTTCTCGCAGAATGTCGTACGACCCCTTTTATGCAGGGAATAAGCATCGATGTTGTCGAATTGTCCCGGGATTAATGTGTTTATCGAACTTTCTGGTATAAAGACTAAAAGGTGTCAGAGAATTAATGCTTCTGTCATCCAATGCGTTCGCTACCTCAGCTGAACTTCGATCCTCTATTGAAGTTTTTCATCTTTCTTTAGAGGGGCATTCAGTTTTTATAACTGTATCGTTGTTACTATGGGTTTATGATAACTGAAATGTGAAACGAATACACGACACTGTACGTTGTTTAAATGTCTCACGAAGGTAGCGTCGATGGTTGTTCCGTGTAAAGTGGTGGATATCTGAGGATCGTTGCAGATTGTCAGATTGAAATTCTTCTCTAAAAATTCGGTCAAAGGTTTAGATTTTTGTGATTTAAAATTGGTGTTAAAATCTCCGGTTAAAACCATTGGAAGATTGCCAACATTTTTTTCGAGGATATTTTCGGCGAGAAAGTGTTGTATATCTTCTATTTTACTATGTTGAGAGATGTAGACCGTAATGATAACGATGTCTAAGTCGTTGTTTTCTGTTGTACAAAGCACCGAACACATGTCTCCTATTTTTGTTGTGAGCTGTTTGTTTTCAACACAGGAAATTCGTAATCCGGAAACATCGTTTATGTTGTGGTAAATTGATACACCTGCAGCTCGATTATCTTTTCGTTTGAAGTTTGTTAATTTTTGAAAACCAGGTATCCTTAAATTATCAGAGTCTTCCATCCAAGTTTCCGTCAAGCATAAAAGAGATGCGTTGCGATGGATTGAATCTATGAAATCTTGTGAGTGCTGATTTAAACTCTGGCAGTTGAACGTATATATGGAGAGGACGTTCGGTTTTCGCATGTCTTCTGATATGGCGTGTTCTTTTGTTAGGATTTTCTTCGTGTTTAGTCTTCTTAACTCGTTCTGCAAATTTTCTGTTTCTCTTGCTGGTGTACGTGCATGATATAAGATTTTGTTTCCGTGCGCTGATATTATGTACAAATTTTCTAACGACGTCACTCTGGATAACGCCACATATAACAATTGTTGCGAATGCGTTTTTGAATATTCGTATACTATCTCTTCGTAAGTAGCACCTTGCGACTTGTGAATAGTCATTGCGCACGCTGATATCAGAGGAAAGTGATTTCGTTTTGCGGTTAGCGTTTTGTTTTTATTAAAAGTTATGGAAGAATTTCTTCTACCGATTGGTACGGCCAATCTGTCAATTTTTAGTTCTTGAATCGTAGCAGCAGCCTTGATTCGTTTTTTCCGCCCCGTTTTGTCGCCATCAGCAAATTTAAGCCATACACGAGTAACCGCTCCTTCCTCGCTGGTTTCACAGTGAACGAGTTGTCCTACAGCTCCGTTGACTAACCCGTCTGATACGTCAATATTCGTTGTAATGACGTAATATTTTTCTAATACGAAAGTTATTTGATACGGCAATCCACCGGTGTCGATAGTGGACATTCTGTGAAGCTTTTCCCTTGTGTAAGTTTGTTGTTCCGTACTTTTGCATCCGTAAAATAGGTCACAGGCTGTCGACACGATTTTATGGTCTGCTCTGTTTAAGATTTTGTTGTTGTAATCTGTCACAGATTTATTCGTGTTAAACAGTCGAATGCCGTTCGGACACAGTGTTTCCGCTTGTTCTATCGTGAAAAACCGTGATTCTATAGTTGCTATTTCTTCTGATGCCAATTGTTCTCCATTTCCAATTTTTGTTAAGATGTTCGCAAAAACGAAGTCTTTTTGTCGTATGACTTCATCCAGTTCGAAAAATTCGAGTTTCCTCCAAAGCATCTGAGATGAATTCCCAAGCGTTGTTTGTTTGATCTGTTTATAAATTGGCGTGGATCTGACGGGCGGCAATTGTCTAAGATCGCCGATTAAAATAATGTCCATGGCACCAAAGCTAACGTCATGTCTGCCGGTGATTTGCCTTAATCTCAAATCAATTTTTGCTAGTAATTCCGCACTGATCATGCTTATTTCGTCTATGATAACAACTCGTACGTTTTTAAACACAGCATGATATTGATACATGACTTCTGTTGAAAGAGGTAACAATTTGGACAGAGATATCTTCAACGCAGTGTGAACCGTTGTTCCGTTAATGGCGACTGCTGCTTTTCCGGTAGATGCGCACGTTAAATACGCATTACAGAAACCGTCGTTTTCGGAAAATCGGTTGTAAATTTCCATTAGCAATTTGATCACAAACGTTTTTCCACAACCGGCTGGTCCGGTTAAAAAAATTTGCATCGGTGTATCTGGGCTATTTAAAATGTGATCCAGACAATGTAATAAGAATGATCTTTGTTTAAGGTTCGTTATGCGCATTAAATTGTTGAAATCGGCTTTTTCCATTATATTTTCCCTCTTCTTCGCGATGATAGAAATTTTGTCCAGTGTGGCTAAAAACAAATCTTTGTTTTGAGTGGTTAGAAAGTTTTCAAATAGGTCTGGCTCTGGAGATGATTGAGTCTGAACATCTTCGTTAATATCCCTGTTTTCTTCTTCAGATTCCCGACATAATTGACGACAAATTTCCATTGTTTTCTTTATGTCGAGATTCCCGTCGTATTTTTTTTGCGATTCTAAGATAAACTTTTCCTTTTCATCGTAAATCGAAAGAAATTTCATTTCGTCTAAAATCTCGGTCTCTTCGTTTCTGTAAGGAATATGAAGTGTGACCATTTCCCTTTTGTGATCTATTGTTTGCGTCGTTAGGTCGTAGTTTCTATATCTTACAACTCTTGGTTTGTTTCGTTTTACACATTGCTGTTTTTTCACGTCGTATCCACAGACAAACTCTATTAGGGATACGTTTTCCAGTTCTTCCGATCTTTTTTCGTATTTGTCAAACCAAGAATCTTTCCAGATGTTTGTGGACTCGTCATTAATTTCGAGTTCGTCCATTTGTTTTCGCGTTTTGCGAATTCGTTCTCTTTCCATTGGCCAAACGGTAGGTATATATTCGACTCTGACAGAACTTTTGCACATAGGTTCTCGAAGCAAAAACCATGCTGCCTCTTGACTAGTCATCTCGACTGAATTTAATAAGTCAACGCTGAGTTTTCTGGTTATTTCCACGAGATCGAACTCGGGATGTTCGTCCATTATCTGATTTATTAGACGTTGAAGCTCACTGATTCCTCGCGAGGTTTTGTTCACGTATTCGCTTACATAATTAGCACAGGAATATTCTTCTGTTATAAGTTGGATATCCATGTTCGAATGTAATATGCTTAGGATGAACGGATTAAACGGATTGATCCATTTTTCGTACGGTTGCCTTTTAACGAACACTCTCGGTCGCGTGATTCCCGCACGCAAAATGTTGGTATAATCTTCGTCAGACAGAATGTTGTTATCTTTGTAAAACTGCTCCATCGATGTATAATGCTTGTTGTCCAAATTGCATCTGATGTTTTTATATCTTTGCGCAAAATCTTTAAATCCTTTTTCTTGCTTCATCATTGGAGTTAAAATATCTGTTTTTTTTATGGGCATGAAAGGAGCTTCAAACCGACATTTTTGATCATTATACACGTTTGGTTTTTTGTAACACGTGAAAGTGTGTTTATGAGTCTGTACTTTAATATGTCCGGATGCTTCCTCCGACGAAACGGATATGAGGGTATCTATTAATTCAATTGTTTTTTGTTTGTCTTCTCCAAGCGGGTCGAAAGGAGCGTCCTTCAGCCATAGCAATATATGTGCATGTGGACTGCCACGATGTTGAAATTCGATGCGTTTAAAATAATTAACAACGAAATGTTTTTTGAAAGGGCTTATGCGAGGTGACGATAAAATGTTCATCAACGTATTTACAACCTTATTAAAGTATATGGCACAAGTAACGGGGTCTTCGTTTACGAGCGTACTTTTTTCCATGAAATGCAAAGCGGCAACTTCATCTTCGCTTATTTCTGTATCGTTTCTTAGTTTATAAAGAGTGCGTAATAAATACGACCAACCGATTTCGTTTGCGCTCAGAGTCAAAAACAACGTTGGTTTCATTAGCTGACGAATCATGGCAAACAAATCTTTTTTTCGCGCCGCCCAATAATAAGCTGAATTCGGAATGGATCGTAAAAAGGCGAGATTTCTTTCTATACAAGTGTTGACGAAATCTTCTGATTCGATTTGTTGTCTTGTCAAGCGTGTCCCTTTGCCGACGTGCTTGAATGCCACGGTGAGGCTGTCACGAACTCTTGTCCTCATTATTTTCATCGCGAGATACAAAATGTGCTGAGGCGTGGCGCCTCGACGATCCCTTCTGCGGATCTCACTGGTCGCCATCATAAAAGGCGTTACTCGCACACCTTCTCTGAAAGTTCTAAAATGCCCTAAGTATATTGCAGGAAACGCTAATTCTTCGGCATGTTCATCGAACAGTAAACTGACGGGAGTTTTGCCTTCTCCTGGGGCGATACAAAGCTCGAAATCTTCGTTCCATAATAATGTTTGCTGCTGTGCTGTTAAACTTTCATCGATGGCGATTTCTTCGCTCAATTCATTTATGTTTCTCTCATGAGCATTGTTTGTGGTTTCGGATATTGTTTCCTTATGAATTTTTCTGACATCTTGACAAGAACTTTCAAAAAATTTTTGGTCGATTTTGATGTTATAAAATACATACAACGGTGTTCCAATTAAATATTCTAACCACCGTTTGACGGTGTCTTTCTTAACCAAACCATTTATGTAACTGGTTTTGTGAATTTGCATCTTTTTGATGTGAACATTTATACAAAAGTCGTCATTGACATTTCTCGGTAATATCGAAACCATGTTGTTCACATCAACAGGTATATTTATAACCTGTCCATAAATTCCCATTTGTCCGTTTATATGGCGCAATCTTCTAATTTGAAGGAAAATCAGTCGAGGAGAAATTAATCTTTCGGAAACCATATCTAATGGTGGTAACTGCGATGGAAATTCCGGATAACGGAATCCATTATAAACCGACAGAAGAGGAATTTTGTTTTCTTTTAAAGTTTTCCAACACGTAACACAACATCGTACGTCTTCTAAATTCACTCCCGGAACAATAGTTTTGATAATATCTTCGTTGGTCTGTGTTGGCAAAGGCTTTAAATCTTTTAAGAACCAGAGTCGATCGCATACATTACACACATTCCCGAACGGATTTTCGTACGTCTTTCTCTTGAACTCTTCTCGTGCCTCGTTATGTAAAATCCAAGCCGTGTATTCGTTTTCTGTTCGGATATTGCAATCCATTGTTTGAGCTGTCCGATAAGAAAAGTTATAACATTATATTAAAATGTTTACAAAAATTATACTGGGATATGCGGGCATATCCCTATCTACGACTACGTCTTTGGCGGACTGTTTTAATATTAAAAAATATTCAAATTAGTAAGCAAGAATTTTTAAAAGAGCCGACATGAAAAGTTTTTAGTCACACAAAACATTAAATTTTCTAAAAAAAAAATTAAATACCTAAAAATCAGACGACGCTAAATGACATGTTAAGGCGCGAAAAAGTTGGTCAAAAATTTTACAAATGATTTAGCTTTCTGCTTTAAATTTCTGCTTGTTTCTGTTGTTTATTTATATATCAACCTATTTATTTTCATTCTTCCGTTTTCAATTTTCCGTTTCTAAATTTCTATAATGCCCTGTTTAACGAATATTATTCCGTTAGGTTTAGAGAAACATATTCAAAAAGAAATATTTTTTGATAAATTAAATGAAATAGCTGAATCCATAGCTGAAACGACCCACGATGACGATTTGCAAAAGAAATATTGGACCCAACTCGAAACATTACGGCGCGAAATTTTAAAGTTAAAGATACTCGGTAGCCAAGACATTTTAATGATTCCTGAAATTTTTATACAAAATAACATATATTTAGGTGAAAAATTCTTGTCAAAATTTTGTGAAAAATAAAAAAGATTTAAAAATTTAAAACTTTTTTTGGTCAAAAATTCAAATTTTTGGATAAAAAAATTTTTTTAATAATTTTATTAATTTGTTGCGAACATCCCGATTGCAGATCACAGATCCTCGACAGACCAAGTTCCCCAGGACCATATGTACCAATCATAGTCCTATGTAGTAGTATATCATATAAACACGCAGTAGTATATCATTATGTGAGAGACACTTACCCACGTTTAAGTTCTACAGGCCTTCAATAATGCGGAATAACTTTCTTAAAGAATTTGCAATTTAACAACCTAGCTTGAAATATACAGCAACTTACATTGTATTTCGACCTCCTCTGGCGGGTCTTTAATGCGAGATTCTTGTAATCGTAATTTTTTTTTAAGTCGCCATTCCCTGTAATACTCTTTCCTAGATTTCTTGGAAGGAGGTTCATCGGATACCTCTGTTAAAATGGACATTATTTTGTTAGATATTGATACCATATAAATTTTCCGAGAACTCACGTTCTGTTTTTGTACTCGCAGTTTCATCCTTTGTAATTTTTTCCAAATGATACGCATTTTCAATTTTTTTTCTCCGCCTCCATTCTTTAAGATATTCTTTTCTTGATTTCTTAACTGGGATTTCGTTAGATTTGTCAACGACTATCATCAACGACGATTTGACTAAAGTAAATTGATACGTTTTTAACATGATCACAGGTTAAAGTATTCTGCGAATTGTGCAGTCTCGTAGTCAGGGGGGACATACGGTAGCTCAGTCCCCCTGTGAAAATGCTTGACCCCCCTGTGAAAATGCTTGACCCCCCTGAAATTTATAGCCCCCTGTTTGAAATTTATAGCCCAATTCCAAATCAAATTCTAATTTTAACAGAAAAAACACTTAATTATTATCCAATTCCCTACATTGTGTAAGACATAATAAAAATGCCAACACCCCTTTAAAAACTTCCCCCTTTAAAAATTTCAGGTATCAGGTGCGAAAATTCCACAAAAAAAGAAACTATAACTTATAAACAAATTTTTTCAAGAAACGTGGCAAAACTTACTTATATTAACTGAATACTCGACCGATATATGTCAACTATAGGCTCCGAGCGACTTTCACTGCACCGCCACCGTTAAAATTATGTTTAGCTTATAAAAAAGCAATATTTCCCGCTAACTAATTACAGGATGGAACTATATACGCTTCTATAAGTTAAGCAGGTATATTTAAGTGTATATTTATAAAAAAAGTCACTCGGAGCCTATCAACATCAAACTGACATTGGTTTAATGTTAGTGAAACTTAATATTTTGATTAAATCTTTCCGTTTTAGAATATCTGGGATTTAATTAAAAATATTGTTAAGACTAACCTAGTTTCTTGTCCCTATTTTTAAATAAATACTGGTAACGAGGACGATCTTCTTTACCCATCGCTTTAATTGTTATCTAAAAATACAAATTAGCTATGCAATGTATTGGTCGATAAAAATAAAATTTTTTCAATTTCCACTTTCCAAAACTATATATCAATTTTTAAAATCATTTGTGCAGCTCCACTTTTCATGCGTTGTAATTCGCTATCCATAACTATAATTTTATACAAATACACGTTTTAACTAAATATATATCGTTACAACTAATATTGGACTTTCTTAAAATTTTTTACCCAAAACTCCGTTAAAATAGACTTCGTTAGAACATTCTTTAAAACTAGTATTTCATTAAATTCATGATTAGATCCATTAAATACTCAAAATTTTTTTTACCGCAAATTTAACCAAACTTCTTCATCTGAAAAGAAAACATCGTGGAAATAACGTTTTACGTTATGATGTTTACGAATCATGTTTTAAACGTCATTTTTTATTTTCTAAAAACCCGGTTAAAAATTCGAAGCAAAGTAAATTTTATTAAATCGTTTTACGTGTCATTGTACCGGAAAATCATTCGTGTTCGAATTACAAAAATAAAAGTTCCGCGTTTAATGTCTGTTGGCAGCATTTTTTTCCGATGTTTATATACTTTTTTCTTTGTTTATAACTTTTTATTTTATATTTTTTTGTTAATTTTTCCAAAATGGAAGATTTTCCGTCTCTTCAAGGTAAGTAATCTTAACGTCTTAAGCGTCAGTTCAAAGTAAGTAAATTTTAAATTTCCTTTAAATAAAAAAACTTAAAATTTGTGTATATCATTCCCAGGACCAAACTCATCATCATCGTTATCAAGCCCGTCAACATCCAATGAATCAAACGAACCAGGACCGTCGTCTGAAGCACCACCATTACCCGATGGACGCAAAACAAGTCAAGGTATGTGTAATGTGAAAAAATAACTGCGGTATGGGGACATATCCCCACGTAGGACTACGTCTTTCAGATGACTGTCTTTAGGACTATATCGTTGACTGTTCTAATGTTAATGTAACGCGATCGGGCCCCACCGCTTAAACTAACATATATCATATCCTCCTTTTCGCTCACTTGGTCCATGACATCGGAAAATTCGAACATTTTGAAGAGCGGCAGAAAGAACAAAGCACACAGTCATGAATAATTAATATAAATCTTTACTCAAAAAATTCAATTCATATGCCACTTTTTTTTCTGCCAGATAAAAACTTCATTTTAATTTTTGTCTATTATTATCAGCACCGAACTCATCATCAGGGCCGTCAACATCCGATCAATTACACGAACCAGGACCGTCGTCGGAACCTCCATCATTAGCCAAACTGGATGAATTAAACGAACCAGGACCATCGTCGGAACCTCCACCACACAGTCAAGGTATGTGTAATGTGAAAAAATCACTGCGGTATGGGGACATATCCCCACGTAGGACTACGTCTTTCAGATGGCTGTCTTTAGGACTATATCGTTGACTGTTCTAATGTTAATGTAACGCGATCGCGCCCCACCGCTTAAACTAACATATATCATTTCCTCCTTTTCGCTCACTTGGTCCATGACATCGGAAAATTCGAACATTTTGAAGAGCGGCAGGAAAAAGAAAAGCAACACAGTCATGAATAATTAATATAAATCGTTACTCAAAAAAATTCAATTCATATGCCACTTTTTTTTCTGTCAGAGAAAAAACTTCATATTAATTTTTGTCTATTATTATCAGCACCGAACTCATCATCAGGGCCGTCAACATCCAATGAATTACACGAACCAGGACCGTCGTCGGAACCTCCACCATTAGCCAAACTGGATGAATTAAACGAACCAGGACCGTCGTCGGAACCTCCACCATTAGCCGAACCTCCACAATCTAATGGCCGCAAACGTCAAGGTAATGAAATAAAATTTTGAAAACAACACAACAATGTTCAGTTCATACTGCCATATCGCGATATACTACCATATCTCTCATACAATGTAAAAAAATCACTGTAGTATGGGGACATATCCCCACGTAGGACTACGTCTTTGGGATGGCTCTCTTTAGGATTATGTCTTTGACTGTCCTAATGTTCATAAAGGGTATCTCCCGGTTACCATGAGAGATGGGGCCCCACCGCTTAGGCTAACATATATCATTTCCTCGTTTTCGCCCACTTGGTCCGTCGGAAAATTCGAACATTTTGGAGGGGGGAAGGAAAGAAAATCATGAAGATGCCTTAGGGGAAAACAAACACAGTGATGAGAGAGAGAGGTCGAAAAGATCAATAACCTCCGAGAAATGCCATTTTCAATTATATTGAAGTATTCAATATAATAGACAACAGACATGATTGCTAATAATGGTGAATAATAAAAGTTCAAAGTTTTCTGGTCATCTAATGGCAATTTTTACTGTAGGAAATTTCTTAGAAATTAAGAAAAAAAATTATAAAGTCGTAAAAACTTTTTGTCACGTGACCCCACTCCAAAACGTTTCTCATTGGTGTGACGTCATTGTTCACTTTTAAGCGCGGATATTTAAAAAACGAAACCAAGAGTGCACCTGATCGTCCTCAAAGGTTAACTCGGATTTGTTTGTACGACAACTCTTCTTGCTCCGATGGGCATGCCGCGGCATGCAGCAGACAGCTCACCTAGGAGCATACCTTAATCGTGAACTGTGACGTCACGGTCGTTTCGGCGCCAATCCAAACAGCCAAAATTTTTATTCTTTTTTATTCGGTAATTAAACACCGCATGACAGCAAAAATCGCATTTACTATTTTTATATGCTAGGTTTATTTAAAAAATATGTTCAGTACAAAATGTGTCGGTTGTCTATTTATTAAAATAATTCAAAAAACCGACTTCTTTTTTTTGTTTTAGAATTGACCGTTGCAATTTTAAACAAACAAAGAAGTCGGTTTTTTTGACGATATATTGACAGTTAAAATATTGTCCGCGGGACGCACGGGCGAGACGGCCCATAACATTGATCTTTTCACGTTTAATGCTGCCGATAAAACGGGAGAAATTAATTTGGTCGCTTACGGGTTGATTGGGAAAAAATTTTTCAAATCATTGGTGGTAAGTATTTTTATTTTTCTTTCTTTTTTAAATATTTATATTCTTTATTGCTTTTAGATCAACAAAGCATATCGCATCATTCGTTTTAGGATTTACCGAGATAAATATGAAACGCAACATGTTGTACTCACAGGGCAAACGAAAATAGAGGAATATTTGGAAACTGTACTAGTCTGCACTACTGAATTTATAAATTTCACTGATCTACCGAACCTTACCGAAAATAAAATCATACGTAAGTTCTGATTACCTATTATGCACTATATTTGCGTTACGTTTTTGACGTAGCACAACGAAACTCGTCCTTAATGCTCGCTTAACTGAAGCGACGAAATGATTCGTCTCGGTGTTACTTCCAAATTTGTTACAGATGTTACGGGGATTGTGGAGGATGTCGGCGAAGCGGTGGATGTGACATCCACTAAAAATAACCGTGTTTATCGAAAAAAAGAAATCTTGCTGAATGATGCACAAGATAATTCTGTAAGCATCAGCCTTTTTCATTTTTGATCGTTTTTTTTTATATTACTCTCATCTTGTTATAGATATTAGTTACACTATGGAATGATCACTTGCAATTCTCCATTGACGTCGGCGATACGTTCACGCTAAAAAACGGAAAAATTTCCTCGTATCAGGGAGAAAACAACATAAACAGCACACCCAACAGCGTCATTGAAATTAAGAAAGCGAACCCCGTGAAAAAGTTTAAGGCGAATTAATTTAGAACCAAAGTCAAATTTTGAGTTTTTTTTTTTCTTTTTTTTTTTTTTTTCTTTTTGAAGTAAAACTTCTTATTTTTAATGATTAATTTCAATCCCACTGTTGGGTATTCTGTTAATGTTGCCAGTCCAACCAGTCAAAACTTCAACAAGAATTATACAAAATCTGAAATATTATACATTCATATAATAAATTTTTTTTAAATTATGAAACACCCAACAGGACTATGCATTGGCAGACACGGGTTGTTTCCTTCGTTCCTAGATCGTTAAAAAAGAAAATCTTCTTATAATCATCAATTCTATTCGATTTATCGACGACTTATACTTCGCTATTTGGAATCACATTCTTAGGCATTGAAAACTTTTGGCGACATTATTTATTCCGACTATAATAATTCTACATAGAGCGTGCATAATTCGTTTGCCAATTCAAAACATTGAGCCTGTGAAGGGATATATTTTAAAAAAAAAAAAGAAACCTGTATACACCACTTCAAAAATTTTAATATCAAGTCTTTACGATCCACAAATCCGAGACTCATTTACAAAAATATTTATCAAAATATAATATTCACAAAACATCAATCACTTCAAACATTCCGCTTGGTCTCCTTTAAATCAGTGTCTGGACGTAGGAACTGGTTTTTTCGAAATTCCAACGCGCAGGAACGTATAATCGGCAATGCGTTCTGGGGAACTGGATGGAATACGTTCTGAGGAACTGGATTAGGAATTTTTTTCGACATTCCAACGGAACAATCGTCTAATCGATCGCTTCTGGAAAACAAAAGGAAAAAAACATGTTAGCCATATTTTCGTTCACTTTTCGACTTATTCTAATTTTAAAATTATTATAAAACAATGTGGTAATCCGGATAATTTTTTTGAATAAAGAATGGGTGAATTTCTTAATTTAAATCAGTTAAAATTTTCTTATAAACCAATTATTAGAATTATTTTCTTAGAAAGCAATATACTCCACTATAAAAGCGTTAAAATGTCAAGACCTGTTATTAGCCTATGATAACTAAAATAGCTGATATAATTTTGACTTTTTGCACCCCAAAGACGTAGTCATACTTAAGAACATCCCTTCATATCTCCGTTTCATTTTTTAATACCGATTGGTTGTCCACTTTAAACTTCATTTTAATTTTTTTCTATAGCACTTAACGAAGGACCCAACGCAACCAAACGACCAGCAACGAACACCACTGCAGATGTAAGTCCCATCAAACCACACAAAATGAACGTCGCGGAGAAGGAACGTGTGTCATTGCTACTTGATCAACGTCATCAAATTGTTGATGAACACCGCGAGGCAATACGCCGTAAAAACGATCGAATAGCCGAAATAGACCAGGAAATTAAGTCACTAAACGGTGGTCGATTTTATAGAAGACGACGTTGATTGCCTCGCGGTGTTCAACAACAATTTCAAGCCGTTGATCAAAACCCCTCAATTGTAAATTCTTGAATATGCATCCATGTAAATTGAAACTTAAAAGTACATCTAAAAACCCCTGAATTGTAAATCCTTCAATATAAATCCAAATAAGTTAGAAGTTAAAAGTATATCCCAATGAGAAGAAATTACCACTAAATTAAAAAGTTCCTTTTTGCATTTTATATCATTATCCTTACGTGTAACCACTACTCAGAAAAAGCGCCTTTTCTCAATGGTATTTCATTGATCGTGAATCCTAATACTTTTTTACAGATACTCAATTTCACTACACAACAAGTTTCTCGGATTAACGAAAATTACGAAAGAGCATTGACGTTACGATTGATCAAATTAAACATTTTTGAACAAAAGAAACGTAACTTAAAATCCAAATTTACATTAAAGAATTTTTAGATCTTTTTGGATTATAAATCGCGAACGCAGCAACAGATACACTCTAATTTTCGTAACGCTGTACATGTTCATTAAAATTTACTTATGAAATATGCCCACGCTACTTAAATTGTTAAAATTCTATTGACTGGTTGAGAAACAGTCACCAGGACTAAAAGTATGAATACCATAGTCCTAAAAAACAATATCTCCAATGTTTAAAACGTCACGATATGACGTAATTTAATTAATGTGTAACCATTTTTTTCCATTAAGAACAAAGAACCTATGCATTTCCCCGTAATCTCCAACAACCCAATCCCGATACCCAGTACTCAGAAACACGACTTCTTCAACCTATTGCCCGATGAACTCTTATTGACTATTTTTGAATTCCTTGACAGAATCCACCTCTCCATTGCAAAATCAGGTAAAACAGGTCCCACTTATGCGCTCTTTCATTGCAACTTCTATTCATTTTTCCAGTATGTGCAAGATGGTACACCATTATTTCCAGCAGTAAAAAATTATCTACAACAACATTCAGTGTCAGTTAGTAGCGACATCGCCCCATTGTATAATTTATAAAACTTCCCAAAATTCTGAAATGAAATATATTTTTTTAAAATTAATAAAAATAAATTTTTTTAAAATCGTTTGTGTTTTTACTGGCAACCATGCAGGCTCTCATACGTAAAATTCCTCAAGAGTCCGTGGGAAGTCTCCTTCCGAAACAAAAAGAAATGCTGTTAATAGGCGGTAATTAACAATTATAGCCAATGTCCTTCCCGAACACTACTTATAGTAAATATAATATGTTTATACCATTTAAAATGATAATAACAAACGATCAAAAGTTATGAGCGACATAACACCGAGACAAATTTTTAGAAACGCAAACATCCACCTCTTTTTCTTTATGGCCATAAGAAGTTTCACTTCCCTTCTACAGCGAGCTTTCGTAGAGAGGCTCACTCAATTTTTTTTTTTAAAATTTTACGGAATCCACTTTTCGGGAATGGAATTTTTTTTCATCGGAATTCCCGATTTCAGAGATCGCAAAGTTATTTCCCGGGAACGGGAATAATATGAATTTTATCAACTTTTGACCATTTATCGCAAAAAATGTTTTAAAAAAAAGTTATAAAAATCAGAAATTTTTTTTAACATAATTTCCTTTTTTTGCCTAAAGCGCGCCCTTTAAAGAACACGGAAAAATTTCTTTCGATATGATTCCGCTTATTTCTCAAAATAAATCCCAAAAAAATACGAAAATCAGGGTAATTTTTTTTCTCGTCTTCCAAATAAATTTCCCGGCTTTTTAGGGATTCCCCGGAGTCTAAATATCAATTTCGTGATTTCGAGGGATAAAAAAGCTAACCAAAACAGGAACTCTCGTTCCTGTTTTCTTTAAAAACGAAAATTCCTGATTCCCGGGAATGGAAATTTGTCGGGAATTTTTTTTTTTCCAATAACTCATAAACTTTCATTTTTCCAAGAAAATCAAAGCTGAATTCTGTAATCTGCACCCTAAAAAAATTTTGGATTTCGACTTTCCGTCGGAATTGGAAAACTCAAGATCAAACATTGATGCAGGCTTGGATCAATGTTGGATTAATTAATTAATTTCCAATATTGTCCAATATTGTAAATATTTTCCAACATTGTCAAACAATATTGTAAGTTATTGTCCAATATTGTAAAATATTGTCAAACAACATTGTCCAATTATCGTATAATACTGTCAAACAATATTGTAAGTTATTGCCCAATATTGTAAAATATTGTCAAACAATATTGTAAGTTATTGTCCAATATTGTGAAATATTGTCCAATGTTGTCCAATATTGTCAAACGATATTGTAAGATGTTGTAAGTTATTGTCCAATATTGTGAAATATTGTCCAATATTGTGAAATATTGTCCAATATTGTCAAACAATATTGTGAAATATTGTCGAACAATATTGTGAAATGTTGTCGAAGAATATTGTGAAATATTGTCAAACAATATTGTGAAATATTGTCCAATATTGTCAGACAATATTGTAAATTATTGTCCAATATTGTAAAATAGTGTCAAGCAGTATTGTAAATTATTGTCCAATGTTGTCCAATATTAAACGCCGACAAATTGACCCTATCTTAAGCATTATATTTCCAAATTGATCCAAACTTGATCCAATTAAATATTTCTACTAGGTTGCGGCAATCTTGTTCCAATCTACTACCCTCCTGCGTCAAAAACTTCATATGACAATTCCTTTCCCTTTGAGATAAACGGTTCCTATGCGGTTCGAATACCACGAAAAAAAAAAATTTACGAATAATTTGCATGCTAGAAGGATTATACGACACATGCGTTTTTTTCCCCTCAATCTCCTCAACATATTGTCATTTTGATAAAATTTTAAAATATATCTACACCCTATGACACCATTCGAGACATTTCCGAGTCCTGATTTTTTATTTAAGAAAAAAATACCAGCGAAACGTGGTTAAAAAACTTTTTACATTAAATATATAAATCCATTTAAAAGAAAAATTGGAGAAGAGGTTAGGCCGTTAAGAAGAAAAAAAGGAGTAAAATTTATTATCTCTGCGTTAAGTTTTTCTTTAGAAAAGGATGGGGTAAAAAAAAAAATGGGGACGACCGAATTTATGAAAATATTTATTTCATTATTTACGATAGTAAAGTGAAGGCATTAATTTTTTGTGTATGGATGGGGGATCTTATTTTTTTTTTTTTTTCTTCCACCGTTTTTAAAAATGAGAGTAAATTAAATTTTAATATTTTAAATCGCGGATTTCATTTTTTTTTCTTCTCTCCCTGGAGATGCCAAAAAAAAAAAAAAAAAAAAAAATATATATATTCGCATAAAATTGATGGGTTTGGAAAAGAGAATCATGCGGAATTATTCTGAAGAAAAAAAGGAATAATGCTGTAAATTATGAATAATTTTTTATTTACATTTTTGAGTTTGGATGCTTTTAGTGGTAGCATAACCATTCTGAATGAGGTGTAATGAAAAATGTAAACAGAACAGACATATTATTTTTTTTTTTTATTTATTAAAATCATTTTTTTTATTTATTCATTTGTTTCTGTTCGAGAATAAAAACATCTTGTTAACCCTTTTGAATGAAGGGTCTTTGTGAGGCCTTGGAAAAAAAAAAAAAAAAAAAACTTGATGAATTGCAACAGGTTCCTCAAAAATGATATTTTAAAACTGGATTATTTTAAATGAATTGCCAGATTGAGGAGGAGGAGTAGTTTTGATTTAAAAAAGAGCAAATCCGGATAATTTATGAAAATTAAAGCACAAAAAAGTGGCGGAAAAAAAAAAAAAAAAAAAAAAAAAAAAAAAAAAAAAAAAAAAAAAAAAAAAATTGTAGAATATGTTTGCGAGCAAAATTCTAGTCATTGAGACACAATATTAGACCTACTGCACAAAAATAGGTATAGCAAAAATCCTTTTAATTTAATAAATACTCCATTCAAATTTGAAGGATGGTTCGGAGGGGAAAAAAATTCATTTGAAATGAATGCTCTGTCTCCATTGGACAATTAATCGGAGGGTATAATTAAGAGTACGCATCATCGTGGCAGCTGACAAATCGTATTTTTCGATTTGGGGGAAAACGAAGATGAATCTCGAGAATCAAAAAGCTAGCCCATAATTAGATTTAAACTCTGAATATGCGCTAGCTTTTTGATTCTCGAAATTCTCCTTCGTTTTCCCTCAAATCGAAAAATACAATTTTTCTGCTGCCACGATGATGCGTACTCTTAATTGTACCACCGGAAATGCTGTATATTTTTGGACTTTTTTCTTCTGCTACCACTTTTTTTCCATTTTCATTATTTTTAGTGTTTGAAAATATGATCAAAATAATAATAAAAAAAAAGTGGCAGCAGAAGAAAAAAGTCCAAAAATATACAGCATTTTCCGTGGTACAATTCCGTGGTACCCTTCGATTAATTGGTCCATGGAGACAGGACTAAGTCTAGATTTGCCACAATCCTTTTCTCAGGAAATGAGACATTCATTTAAATTTACACATTTTTTTTTTTAAAAATTATATTTTCATCATTTCTATGAAATTCTACTCTATTTTCATATCTTTTTATATAGATTTTCCACTTATTAATTTCGAGCAAATATAAAAATTGTAAAAAATTCTAAAGAATTTCTATAGTTTTTCTAACTCGGGAAAACCCAATCTACATATTTTCTATAAAAAATATATAAATTTTGAATTTATAGAATTTCTATACTTATTATGGCTGTAAAAAAAATCTATAGATTTCAAAATTTAAATATTAATTATAAAAAATATGTAGGTTGGCTTTTTCCCGGGACCCAGGGAAACATTTTTCGCTCATGAACGTACCAGATATATTTTCGACATACAAAATACACCATTTTTATTTAAAAATTTTAAACAAAATCAACAGGTTATACACTCTTTTACAGATTTTCTTATCTTGTACATATCTGGTACGTTCATGTACAAAAAAGGTTTTCCTGGCCGTTGACCTGGTCGCAGTAACAAAAGTTTCCAATTAATCAATGTAAACTTAAAATTATATTACGGAACAAGAAAAGTGTTAAGAGAATGAATTTTATAGTCGGCATAATCGTCAGCCTATAACATTTCCAGAAGTAAGGGGTGGATTTATAAAAAGACCCAAGAGCATCTAAGCCCCTTAAACTTTTAAAGACAAAAAATGGCTTCCAACAGCAAAAAGTTAATAATTTATATATAAATAAATAAATAATAAATCATTTATATATTTAATTATATAAAATATATAGATTATATATATATTTTTTATATTATATATAATTTATATATAAAATTGCTACAAAAAAACCCAATGCCTTTACCTTAACCAAATTTTCATCCTACAAAAAAACTAAATCCAAATTACCTGAAAGCTTACCTAACATTTTGAGTTAAAAATTTTATTTTGAAAATAATTGCAAATAAATCCTACTAATTTTTATCGAAAACACCACATCGCACCAAATTACGAATAAATGACCGAAAATAATGGCCAGAATAAAAAAAAAGAACCTTTTTTCCTTGCCTAAAGCAACCCAAAATATCGGTTCCCTCCAATAATTATTCAAAAAACATTTTATTTTTCACCCCTCTAAAAAGAAGAAATTAGGGCATTTTTTTTTCCTCTTTTGAGAATAAAAAAAAAGTGAAAGTTAAACAGTTAATCCGACAATAAAGTACCGGGACATAAAAAAATTTGATCAGTTTCAAATTCGAGCCGGACAAAACCTGAAATTTTTTGAAAATCTATTCTAGAATTTTTCGACTATTTACTTCCGCACTAACCAAAAACATATATTTCATTTTCGAAAAATTTTTGAAATTCGAATCCTGGGTTCTCTTCCTAGCATCCACTTCATAAGAAAAAAAAAAATCTGACAAACGATTTTTTTTCGCTCCCCACATTCAAATAAATCACTTTCAACATTATTATCATCCAACATTTAAAAGATTTAAAGCCGTGATCCACTCACAGCCGGTCCAATTTTTAAAATTCCATTTACCTGTTGAGTGGCACCTAAATTATGATAAATCAATAATAACATGTAAGCAGCTGCGAGTAACATGGTCCCAGCTTGAACCGCTGTTTTCAGGTGAACACTCCTGAACAGCATGACCTGAACTTTCACTTGATCACCGTTTTTTTTTTTTTTTTTTTTTTTTTTCAAAAAAAAAAAAAAAGAAAACCAATTCACAAAACAATATTTCCTACATATTTATCCAATTGTGATTTTTCACGAAAACACACACAACATCCCGTTCAACACAAAAACTACGTGGTTACATTAAAATTATTAAATAACATTACAAATAAAACACATTTACCGAGAGCGCGAAAAATACTAATCGTACACTCAGCCATCTTGGTCCAACTGTTCTTCGGTTGTTTACAACACGAGAATCGACAAATGGGGTGCAAGTCTGGACAGCTCTTTATCCGAGGACAGTCAACTTACGCTGAGTGGGTTTTACACGTAATGCAAAAACGGCACATGTTTCAATATTTAAAAAAATCTTGAATTAATTTTAAAATATTGGTCCGATTTTTTTTCTCAAAATTTTTTTTTTGAATTCAATTTTAAATTTATGAATCCCTTGCTCCCTGTCATTTTTTCAAAAAACTGACCTGTTAACACTTGTTTAAAAAAATCGAAACGAACACAGGTATTTTTCCGCATGTACCTTTTTAACACTCATCACCCATCATAACACTTTTAGAATCCTAAAAACCGATCGTTCTGCGTTCATCCGAAGCAGACGACGCCGGCCTTCTTAGAATTCTCGTCACGTGATCAGAAAATTAAAAGAGTTATTATTCTCGTTTAAACACCACGCGTTGCCCCATCTTCACCTTCGATATTTTTTAAAAGCAGGTGAATTTCATTCAACTCTCGTTAATTCTCCGGTCATTTATTCCTCCTCAGGTTCGCAAGTTAAAAATAAAAAAAAATTCAGGTATCTGGCTTGAGCCGACATGCGCAGAAACCGAATTTAGGTTGTTTGTTTACTAAAAAAAAAAAGGTTGTAACTTACACGCGGGACATACCAGGGCACACGACCTTTAAACCTTGATGAATTTCCCGTAAGGTGCCTTCGTAATTCATATTTAAAGAAATTTCCAACACCTGCTTTAGAAAATGCTCACACCTTATTAAAAATATATGCTATCTATCGTTCGTTTCACGAACGAAATCCGTTTTTTTTTACCATATCCATAAAAACTTTTTTTTCCTAAAAAAAAATTCGGTTGATTTAGGTTTTACAAAAGTTCGGCCATCCTGACTGACCTGGACATTTGCCAAAAAACGTTTAAAAAAGTGGAATTCCAGTTTTTAAACTTTTTGGAAAATGCGATATACATTCGTCCTCGGTGACAGTAATGGATTTAACAAAAATAATTTTTTTTTCCTCCCCTTCTTCCTGGTATCGACAAAAAAAAAAAAAATCTTTTTTCGAAGAAAAACAGGTTTTTTTGATTAACTTTTATCAATGTTTACAATAACAACAATTCCGATAGCCGGGTATTCTTGTTGTGAAAAGGAATTCACTTACTCCTTCAAAATCGAGATTCCTCTTTTCTCGTAGCAGGAATGCTAACAGTCAAGTCTACACAAGTAATTTTTTTGTATGTTTTTCGAAAATTATGCAAGCGAGAGTTTATTTTTAGAGTTTTTAAAAAGGAAAAGGAAGGGAGATGAAAACGGAAAAAAGAAAGGGTTGCATGAATTAATTTTTAGATAATCGATATTTCAATTATGTAGCGTTGCAGAGCTTGGTTCTTTTTTAAATAGGACCTACTTTACTTTCTCTATTTTGCAAAGCATTGGAAGTTTCAAAAAAAAAAAAAATCGGACTGGGATATGGGGGCATATTCCAACGTAGGATTACGTCTTTGGAGTACTCTTCTAATATTGCTAAATTTTTGTTTGAGTACTCTTCTATTATTGCAAAATTATTAACAATGAAAAGATTTAAAAATTTTAAGGCATATTTTTTCTGCTCGTCTTTGGTCAAAAAATTCGAACTTCTTGATAAAAATATAATTTTTTTTCCTGGCACGAAAAAAACTTTAAAATTTTTGATAAAAAAAGGTCAAGAGTTCAAAAAAATTAGTCAAAATTTTAACCAAAGTCTTCAAAGTTAAAATTTTAATATTAAAATAATTAAATATTAATTTTTGGTCCGAACAGACCGACACACCCACAGCCAGACAAATTTCCTCAGAACCGAGCCCTATAATTTAGTCTTACGTCAAAAAAAAAAAAAAAAAAAAAAAAATTGACTGGGATATGGGGGCATATCCCCCTACGCAGGACTACGTCTTTGTATGTCAAAAAATTCGAATTTTTTGATAAAAATATATTTTTTTTCCTGGCACATAAAAAAAATTTAAGGCATTTTTTTTTTTCGTCGTTTTTGTTGAATTTTTTCATAAAAATGTAATTTTTTTTCCTGGAACGAAAAAAACTTAAGATTCTTGATTAATAAAAAAAAGTCCAAAGTTGAAAAAAATTAGTTAAAATTTCAATTAAAGTCTTCAGAGTTAAAATTTTAATATTGAAATACTGCTTAAGCTCATATTCTTGGCTAAAGGTAAAGGGACAAAATTAAAAAATTTAGTGAACATTTTATTTAAAATTTTTAAGTCCATGCTTTCGTTCATGTCTCATGTCATGTAATTTTAAAATAAAATTTTACTCTAACTTTTTTCTTGTAATTTTTTAGAACATTTTTTAGAAAATTTTTTTAGAATTTCTTGTAAATTTTTTCGAAAAATTTCTTTATAAAATTTCTTTTAAATTAATGGAAATAACTAATTAATAAAACGGCCCACGATTAGGTTGAAATTCTTTTATTGGAGCCTAATGGCCATTTCGAATAAACAAAACAGACGTGTCCCCCGTTGACATACGTCTGTTTTGTTTATTCGTTAATTCAATGTTGTTCACTAGTTTCTTAATGTAGTTTTTTGTTTAGTTTTAATTATAAGCATTCTCTGCTCTCAAATTGTTTTTTTATTTCAATTTTTTTTTTCCGAAACCTTTCCCTGGGGATAAACCATACAGGTACTTTTTCGGGGGGATTATGTATAGAACGGTTTTTAGGGGTTTAATTTCCTTTCCTATTGCGCAAGCCAGAAATAAACAAATGAAACAAAGGGAATAAAAAGACATGCGAGAGCGGGAAATAGTTATTCAAAATTTGTATTTGGGTAAAAAATCATCCAATATAAATAAAAAATCAACCTTACGGACTATTTCAATTCTTCGGTAAAAACCGACCAGGTGCGTTTTAAAATCCGGTCGAAGATCTCGGACTTCTCGGAGATGGTAAAAAATACCGATATCTCGATATTTAATCGAAAAGGAATAGTTTTATCAATGATGGCAGCCTAGATGGCAGCACTTTGCCATTATAAAAACCGATAAAAACTATATTCCTTTTCGATTTATATCGAGTTATCGAAATTTTTTACCATCTCCGACCAGATTTCCAAACGCTATTTTAGAATTTTTAGCTTCGTGTAAGTCGTTTGGAAAGGAAAAAAGGTAAAAACAATAGTATATTGTTAACCTAGGGGGGAAAATTCATTTGCCTTCCCAGGTTAACAATATACAATTTCTACCAATGACAACAAGGGTCCGTTTCTTAAACTTCGAGACAGTGTCTCGACTTGGCAACACTGTCGGCTGCCACTGTCGAGTTGCACTGTTGAGTAGGGTGTCCCTTATTTTGCGAATTTTCGAATTTGAAGTAAGACACCCTTGCAAATTTTTCCTTTTGGGGTAGTAATAAACCCTGAATTTTTTCAGATTTTTTAAATGACAGGAAAGCGTGCCGCATGGGGCCTCAATTTTGAAAAATTTCCATAAGGACCAAAAAATTGATCATTTTTTTTTTAGAGAAAAAAAATCTATTTCCGATCGGAAATTTTGCGTAGATCACGAATCTGAAGTCCGTTTTTTTATATCTGCTTCGGATCTCGAGTAAGAAGCAAAAATAGGGCAAAAAAATGGCGTAAAGTGACGAAACATACTAAGTCCATAATTTTGCTCATATTTTCATCTTCAGCTCAAAAACAGATGCAGATATGAAAAAACAGACTTCAGATTCGTGATCTACGCAAAATTTCCGATCGGAAATAGATTTTTTTTCTCAAAAAAAAAATGATCAATTTTTTGGTCCTTATGGAAATTTTTCAAAATTGAGGCCCCATGCGGCACGCTTTCCCGTCATTTAAAAAATCTGAAAAAATTCAGGGTTTATTACTACCCCAAAAGGAAAAATTTGCGTGGGTGTTACTTCAAATTCGAAAATTCGCAAAATAAGGGACACCCTACTGTTGAGTTCAGGAAAGTGCCCCTTGCCGTCCTTGGTATAAAATATACTATTCTTATTATTAAAAAAAATTATGCATATCCAGATTTTGGAGCTTAAAAAAAATATACATAAGTTTTCAAAAATGATGCACTTTACAAAAATAGTACGTTTTTCATTTAAATTTTTTGCATTTATTTTGCAAAAATTATACATCACTTTTTCGTACTGGAGGGTCAAGGGTGTTGTTTTTATGGCGGAAATGCTGGGAAATAAGATTTTTTGGGGTGCATTTTCCGGAACCTAGCCGATAAAGAGCTTAAATACTCGGTTTTGGGAAAAGATAAAAGCTTTGATTGTGGTAAACTTCCAAAGTTCAAAATTCAGTAAAATAGTAAAAAGATTTATTTTCCCGGACAATTGCTTAAGATAATATTTCCACCTACGGTTTCTTCCCTTTCGCATAATTTCCCTCGCTTTTAATAAAACATACAAAAACCCACCTTAAAATCTTAAAAGCAAAATGCTTTTTAATCCCCCCATCGCTTTTGTTTTATAAACATAATTCAGTCCAGTAAATTCAAAACATTTTTCATAATTTTAGATTCGCCTTTAAAAAAAAAAAAAAAAAAGGAACGGTGAAGTATAGAAAATGAAAATGTCTTTCATAATTCTATTACCCAGACTTTATCTTCATGAAAAAGCTAAACGGTAACTTTATTCTTATCTGAGTTTTTTGAAAATTTAATTAACACTGTCGTCTGTAATAACCCGAAGAGCGAGGCTTTCCCAATACTTTTTTTCGTTTTATTATTATCATTATTATTTCAATATCGGGATGAAATCTTTTTTTTTTTTTTTTTTCATCGCTCTCTCCGGTTTTCCCAAAACAAAAGGGCGACCAACGTTCGGAACAATGGTAAAAACGAAAATACAGAAACTTGGTTTTCGTCCAATCCGATCGAGCGAATAATAATCGTAAAAACTGGAAAAACGGCCCGTCGGATTTTCAAAATCGAAATCCTAACGGGCCAGGGATCTAAGCGCCGTTTCCTTCCTCAGTTACTAATAATGTAAGTAAAAGCTGAGTTAAAGCAGTGTTGAACCTGATGTACAAGCAGAGGAAAAATATTTTTTTAAAAAAAAAAGGATTTTTTTTTCAGAGTTTGATCCCGAGATTTATAAGTTTTAAAAAAAAAAATTTCAAGCGTTATTCGTCGCGAAAAACATTAATTCAGTGAGTAATTGAATTAAGTTACAAGCCTATTGGGTTTCCCATAAAAGTGAAAAAAAAATCGAGGTAAAAAAAAAGGGGGGGGAGGTATCAACTTGGTAATTATAATCGACGAGGAGCCCTACATGCATATAAAAACGAGATTAAAAAGTTTCGGATTTAAAAAAAAAAAGAAAAAATATTTTATCTTGGATCTGATTATAGGATGACATGCGCAGAAATGTGGCAAAATCTTAGTGTACGGACGTGAGGAAAAGCCTTGGAAATGTGTGTTTATTAGGGTGGATCGAAAAACACGAATTTTTAAATTTGAAAATGCCACAGCGAGGAAAAGTTGCATTTTAGCCTCCATATTAACCTTAATTTTTTTCAGATTTTTTGGACGCCGATTTTTGCTGCCCCCAAAGGCCTAAGGTTTTTCAAAGTCTCATAAGAGCCGAAAATTAGAGCCGTATTTTCGAGCGAAAGAGCTTATTCTCTATCGGGTTGCCATAAGGTTTGTGTCCCCGAAGTTAAATTTTTTTTGGACTTTCACCCATCGATATAGGATCTAGCGAGGGGATAAATTAGGCCAAATATTAGGGTCAAAATGAGAGCCGATTTTGAGGCGGGGGATGGGAGTGCTAATTCAGTTTTCATTTTTTTGGCAGAGAATGGGTTGGTTGTCCGATTGAAGAATCCAAAAAACGAAAAAAAAAAAAAAAAAAAAAAAAGACTGGGAATGAATGATTATAAACTTCCAAAGTCACAAGATACTAGTAATTCATTTATTTAAATATTATAGTAGCGATGCATTTCGACCTAGGGTCATCATCAGGCTGAAAGAATACAATTACAGAATACATTCATTAAATAAATCAAATACGGACTAGAAACTGTCAGTAGAAACAGTTTCTAGTCCGTATTTGATTTATTTATGAATGTATTCTGTAATTGTATTCTTTCAGCCTGATGATGACCCTAGGTCGAATGCATCGCTACTATAATATTTAAATAAATGAATTACTAGTATCTTGTGACTTTGGAAGTTTATAATCATTCATATATATTACGTCACAGTCTCCCATCAGTCATTTCATAATATGGCCAACAAAGCCGTGGAGAAGTTCGCAAGAATGCATAAACAGATACGTTCATTGAAAGCTGACATAGTCTTCTTAAAAAGATGTCAGCGAGCCAATCTCACACCAAGGTTCATCAGTTTACGGACAAATTCGAATTCACAAGGAAGTCGTAACGCCCTTAAGAAAGGCACCTTTGCATGGCTGCAATCAGAGATTAATTCGAAATACGCTAAATTATTTCGAGTAGAAGCCCATACTTACAACTTACATCTTAAACTCAGTCAGAGCACCCCAAATTGGCCTGAGGTTCTGGATTCCGTGATTCAAGAGAGCAACGAGCATGAATTGTTCAAGATCAACAAATTAAAAAATAAAATTAACATCCTGAAAGCGGAACAATGGTTAGATCACGATACGAACCCGCTTCCTAAACGCAACTTAGTTATCAACAGGAGTAATGTGACGTTTTCCCAACAAGAAACGGAACTTTTGGAAAAAGGATTAAAGCACAATTTTAAGAAGAACAAGAAAGATTTAGAGGAAATCGTGGTTCATATTGAAAATGGGATTTATGCTCTTCCCCAAGATTCGAAAAAATACATAAGGGATGCCTGCGCACGACAATTAGAGATTAACATCCGGAACTCGAAGAACAGATTTGTGGAACGTTCAGATTTATCCATTCTTAAAACCTTGAGAGATAAAGACTGTCATTTCATTAAATCAGACAAAGGCAATGCCATAGTGGTCGTAAATAAAGATGACTACACGAAGTCGGTAGAACATATGTTAACTGAAGGACCGTACATTAAACTCAACAGCAACCCGATTGAACGCCTAAGTAATGATGTCAAAAAAGCGATTAAGAGTTGCCAGAATGTCATAGATGAAGATACGAAAGCCAAAAATCGATTAATTCATCCTAATCCTCAGATTCCGAGACTCTACGCGCTCCCCAAAATCCATAAAGTCGGCAACAAATACAGACCGATAGTTTCTGGAATAACTGCACCCACTTATAAATTATCCAAGTGGCTAAATACTAAATTTCGGCCCTTACGTTATGATTCGTTCAGCGTGTCCAACAGCTACGATCTAATAGAGAAACTCGAAGATGTCCGTTTACTACCAGAGGAGAAGTTAGTTTCCTTTGATGTCGAATCATTGTTTCCTTCTATTCCAGTGGACCAATCCATCGACATCTTGGGAGAAATCTTAAGAAATAACGACATGAATGAGGATGAGGTCAAAGAATTTTTGAATCTTACCAGCTTATGCATGCACCAAAATATGTTTTCGTTCAACAATAAATTCTATGCCCAAAACAGCGGCACGTCAATGGGGAATCCCCTTTCACCTTTCGTTTCTAATATCTTTATGGGGAATTTTGAGAATAAATTAAAAAGAGAAATGCCCTACTTTCCCCGAATTTGGTATCGCTTTATGGATGATGTTTTCGCAATTTTTGATTTCTCGAAATGTAAAATCGAAGATTTCGTAGCCCGGATTAACAGCGTATGCCCCACCATAAAATTTACTTATGAAGTGGAAGAAAATGGTCGCCTCCCGTTTCTCGACTTAACGATTATTAGAAACGGTGATCGTTTAGAATTTGATATCTACAGGAAACCGACAGATACACATCAAGTGATCCACAATTCTTCTAATCATCCACCGCATCATAAAATGGCAGCCTTCAACAGCGCAGTTCACAGATTGGTTTCTCTTCCTTTAACAAAACCCCGTTTCGAGAAGGAGAGGAAGTTTTTGAAATCTTTAGCTTTCACACACGGCTACAACCCATTGATGATAGACCAATTAATTTCGAAAAAGAATAAATCAGAATTTCGTCTAGAAGATTATACGACCTTCAAAGCTTCCGATAATAACAAAAAAAGAATCGTTCTGCCATTTAATGAGGATCTATGTAAGGGTTTCCAGAGAATCTTCAAAGAAGTCAATTTAGATATCGCATATAAGACCGGAAATTCATTGCGACGTCACCTGGGTACCACCAAAGACCCTATACCAACCGCGAAGAAATCAGGAGTCTACCGATTCGATTGCGATAAAGGAGATTGTTCATATATCGGTCAAACTCGTAGAAACCTATTAATTAGAGGAAAAGAACACCTGAAGGATTTTGAATTCGGTCGTTTTGATAAGTCTCCCATAGCGGAGCACATGGATGAATTTCTATTTGAAAATCATAAATTTGATTTTGATAACTTGAGTCTCATTAGGGAGGTTAGCGACCCTTTCCTCGTGAAGACTTGGGAAAGTTTTTTCATCCATAAAGAGAAGAAAAATAATGTCAACCTTTTAAACAAAGATAATGGTTCGATCACTCAATCAAAGTTGTTCGATCTCGCGTTTAAAACTTAATCTATGGTCTGCCGTTCTTCATTTCTCCATTTTCACTCCGATAATTTAAACTCTATGTCGAGTCTAATTACACGTTTTTCATTCCGCCATTACCCTAAGTTAATTTTATTTATTTACGTTTTCGATTTGAAATTATGATTTTATTCGTCGTTTTCGTTATATTTTATTATAATAATTTATTTAAAGAAAATCTAGGCAGGTCCTGGATGAAACCTTTTATTGAAAACGAAGCGCAATTATTTGTATTTTAATGTTTTAATTTCAAGGTATGTCAAGGTTTGGTTAGAAAAATCTCTATGTCAGTTTCTAGTCCGTATTTGATTTATTTGATGAATGTATTCTGTAATTGTATTCTTTCAGCCTGATGATGACCCTAGGTCGAAATGCATCGCTACTATAATATTTAAATAAATGAATTACTAGTATCTTGTGACTTTGGAAGTTTATAATCATTCATATATATTACGTCACAGTCTCCCATCAGTCATTTCATAAGACTGGGAATTTTTTTCTTTCTTATACCTGAATTTAATTTAATTTTCAAAAAAAAAAAAAGATATTTTAAATAGGGTCAGTTCGCCGAAATGGAAACACTTTCCGCCATGATGGGAGTTATTCACTTTAATAATAATAATAATAATTTTTAGCTATAAAATTCATGTTTTTGAATTCGAAAAAATAATCAAAGTTTTTCTTTAGATGTTTAACTTTAACCTTAAAACAAGAATTAGAAATTTCCGTTTGATATAAATCCTACAGAAGGAGAAAAAAAGGTAAAAATTGGCCCAAATTTACGCATTTTGGTTACTTTAGGCCATTAGTTCGGGCCCAAAAAATTACTGTATGGTCAGGCACGGAATTTTTCATGAATTTAGAAAATGGCCCAGTGGCCAAAATAGCTATTTAAAGAGAAAAAAAATTATTTTCTTCATGTTAGCGTAGCTAAACCAAAATTTTGCTATGACAGCCAAAAAGTACGTCGAAAACTCGCCTAAGTACATGTGCTTCCAAATTTTTTTTTCAACAAAAAAGTGGCCAAAAAATGGCCCAAGATTGATAAGAATTATTGCTCGGAAGAGAAATTTTGATATCTAGCACCAAAAGAATAATATTAGCATATTGAAGTATAAGGTGTTCAAAAAAATGAATCACTCCTGCGTCCCCTAAAAGCTTCTAAGGTCAATATTAAAAAGATTTAATAACGACTACACAAAAATATTGTTAGAGAAATACCTGTCATTGACAGGTTCAGACGGCCTTTTTTTTTTTTTAATTCTGTCAACTTAAATTTAATTTTAATTTTAATTTTAATTTTAATTTTAATTTTAATTTTAATTCCGGCTGTCGGCATTTTGATCTAATCGAATATGTCCTAAGGATTTTTATCTACTGAAATATGACCTAAAATAATGACCTATTAATAAAATGTCCGAAAATATAAAAATAATTAAAATGACCTAATAAGTGATTATTAGGTCAACAGTAACTCCAACAGTCCTCTTTTACCAAGAGAAAGGGAAACTGAGGTTCTCTCTGCAACGGTGGTTATTTCAGTCAAGCTTCTTCAGCGGATCAATGGTCCTTTGGTGCTACATCGGAAAACTCCAACAGTCATCTTTCGTTAATAGAAAGGGAAACTGAGGTTCTATCTCTGCAAGGTGGTTATTTCAGTCAAGCTTCTTCATTATCATATGTAGAGTTACTTCCGTCGACACGGGGCTTAAATGTTCAGCCTCCGGCTTATAATAACGAATTTCACTTCGATTTTTTCGGTGATTATCGTTTAAGTAGGGTTAATAACTACGAATTTCCCATGCCCGATCACTTTGCTGAAGTTCATCCTACAAATCACAGCTCTTCACCTGTGGAGCAAGAGCAACCCTATCATGATCCCCGTCCTGCTCGAAATCTTTTACCTCAACCTTCCAGTAATCTACGTCAACCTCGAGTTCGACGGTCCCCTGTGCGAAAGCCGAAAGGGCGTGTAGGTCGGCCTCCTTTATATATAGAGTAAAAGCAATGAACCCAAAAGGCCGGTTGGTCGCCCCAAAAAAATCCATAAATGTTTATAATTTTGTATATCTTTAGTAATTTTTAGTATTTTAATATATACCTAGCTTATTATTTGCAATCATAAGGGATTTTTATCTGATTAATTTCGCCTAGAACCAAATTTATTATTTTCGGACATTATCACACTTATTAGGTCATTTTAATTTATTTTTATATTTTCGGACATTTTATTAATAGGTCATTATTTTAGGTCATATTTCAGTAGGTCAAAATCGTTAGGACATATTCCAGTAGATATTACAGCTAACAATCTTAATTCCAACCCATATTCTTCCAATTCGATTTCAATTTTCATTTCCGTTCCACTAAATTCTTTTCGAATTCATACCGATTCACCTTATCTTTTCTCATAAAATCGAAAACGATTAATCAAAAACGAAACCACCTGCCAATCTCCCCGTATGCGCGGTCACCAAAAACTGAAACCGTTCCACGGGAAAATGTTCGCTGATTAAGGGAAAAAGCACCTCGGAAAGATGTGTAATTACATCTCAAGTCAATTTCAATTCAAACAAGAAAAGCTCCTTGAGGAAAATAAATAAGTACTATCGATTTTCCGGGTCCCGCTAAAGAAGAAAACTCTGCAATTCCCTTTCATCGGAAAACGTTCCATTCAAAAACATTTTATTAAATTTTAAAAAAGAACTTTAAGCTTCCGTTGTCAACGCCTATAATTTTCCCCCCGTTAGGGGAGGGGAAAAAAACAGGCCGACCGAAAAT
Organism: Liposcelis bostrychophila; assembly: GCA_037577465.1. Lineage (NCBI taxonomy): Eukaryota > Metazoa > Arthropoda > Insecta > Psocodea > Liposcelididae > Liposcelis > Liposcelis bostrychophila. The sequence continues at coordinate 6,893,501 of CM075211.1, forward strand.
GAAGACATCAAAAATAAACGATCACGAAATCCGACAAAGGATAAGGAAACGGAAAAAAAAAAAAAAAAAAAAAAAAAAAAAGATGAGGCACATTATACAGTGACCTGAATTCATATAGGATCGTATTGATAGAAACCTCTGCAACAAACACAGTTTCCAACAACCTCATACCCAAAAGATGAGCCCTAAACCTACATCACGATATCCTGCGTCCCAGTTTCCAGATGAAACTTGCGCAGAAAGGATCCATCGATCCCACAGAGCCCTCTCACTGCGTCCAGTCGCACCCCGCGGTTCCGTAGTATCGGGCTTTGAAAACCAACGGATTTCCCGCGATTTTCGATCCTCGGATAGAGTTCCATTCAATACGAAAATCCGCGATGTAGATGTGACTGATACCGTTTTTCGGAGTGGATTTCCGGCCCATTTCTCGAGGGGATTCGTGAGTGCGGGCTCAAAAAGGCCTAAACGGATTAAGAAAAAAAATATATAGTAAAATAAAAGAAAAGAAAAAATAAAAAGGTTGCGGTTGTAGTCGTTAATTCGCGGGGGTCGAGTGAGATTTATAATATTATTTTCGGGGTTATAAAAGTGGTTTCAGTGGTTTTCCCAGGAAATTTTTTTGGTGATTTATAAATGGCCACGGACTGCTTAAGCCCATCGATGCTGTTTCTAGACAGCTAAGAATTTTTTATCTGCGACTCGCTTTCGGGTACGTATTTAAAAAAAAAATTCCCGAATGAATCAAAGCTAATTATAAAATAAAACGAGGATTTTTAAAAATGACCGAAAAGGGAGGGAATGATATCCGATAAAATAAAACGGCTTTTCTCGGACAAAAAAAAAAAAAAAATCGTAATGGGAAAAGCGTGACTTTATAGGGATATTTCCTCGTTACGAGAAAAAAAAAGTGGTAATGAACTCTCTCTCTTTTATAATGACTGTGGTCACAGGGCATACAGATTTTCAGTTTACATCAAACAAGCTCCGCATAATTCCCTTTTTGACCCGGTGCCACGATTTTTTGAAATGCCCTCCCCCTCCCCCCTCGCAAGACACAACAAGGAGCAAAACAAACAAAACACGTATGAATATTCGGCAAAATAGCATCAGATAATTAGATTAAAGTTTGATACTTTTATCTTGTATTAAAGTTCCGCCGACATTTTCGGTTTTAATCGCATTAACCTGGGGAAGGATTCGAAACTGAAAAACGGATTTTCCTGAGGTGCCTTTTTATTTGTTTATTTTACTGTTTTAACAACCTTCCGTGGCAGTTTCCGGCCTGTATTAATTATATCAAATTTCTCCCCCATTTTAAACGAATCCGTCTCGGTTTTAAATTCTTCATAATTTACGGTGTGAATCGCGAAAGTGCGATTTCTCGTTAACCCGAAAAGTTAAAACTAGGAGGACATCAAAAGTGACTGGAACGACCGCACATTAAACAATAAAGTTCCCAAGTTGTTTTTGTCACAACAGGATCAAGAATTTCGAGAATGCTCTGATATGCGAGGATTGGATTACTCGGTGACTTGGGTCGCAAAGCTAACCAATACCTCCTGGTTTACGACGATTTCATGCAAGAAAAATTTAAATGTGCCCCATTAGGGTGGTTCACAAGTTTATTTTAGTACCGGTATGTATTGCGTTTGCACCGAGAAAAATGTGTTTTCAATTTTAAGTCATTGACTTTCCTAGAGCCCAAAAGTCAAAGATGTAAAAATTTAACTCGATTTGCTTAAAATTTTAAAGCATAGACATAAGTTTTAAATTATTAAAGTAAGATTTCAAGCAAGTTAAATTCTGAAAAAAAGGGGGGGGGTCTAATGGTCTAAATTAATTTAATTATAAATTGAATATAAGAAACCATTTAAATCAGTTAAATTTTTGGAGGGAAAAAACCCGATTCTTAAGAAAACCCGAAAATTAGTTAAATCGCAAATAAATCTTGCATTACGCCAAGATTATAATTTAACAAAGTATATAAAATATTGGGAAAAAATCACACCTCGAGTGGGACTCGAACCCACGAAGTGGGTAAAATTTATTAAATGTTTTTTTAAATTTAAATTTATTATATTGTTAAATTATAATCTCGGCGTAATGCAAGATTTATTTGCGATTTAACTAATTTTCGGGTTTTCTTAAGGATCGGGTTTTTTCTCTCCAAAAATTTAACTGATTTAAATGGTTTCTTATATTCAATTTATAATTAAATTTGAGTTAAATTTTTACATCTTTAACGTTTGGGCTCTAGCAAAGTCAATGACTTAAAATCGAAAGCACATTTTTCTCGTTCCGAGATTCTTAACTGATCGTTCTCTAGCAACTTAAACATAGGCGAAACTTTATTTATTTTTGTAGAAAGGTTTTTCCGCCTACAAAAATTTAAACGGCATCAAATAATTTTTTTTTAAATTATGGGAATATTTCTCTTAACACTCTCCAAAACTTTTGTTACATGAAATATTGATCCCCTTATCATTTATACTGTTTTTGTGAAATGCCCCCCAAAAAAAACCCAATGTTTTTAAACAAACCATCAGCATGTTCACAATTTTCGAACATTATTTTTGTAAATAGTTTGAAAACATTTCAGTTAATAATAAAACCAAATTTTCGTGTCACTAAAGTTGTGTAGAATGCTAAGAGGAATATTCCCATAATTTTAAAAAAATTATTCGGTTCCAATTAAATTTCTGTTGGAAAACCTTTCTCCAAAAAATAAACAAAGTTTCGCCTATGTTTAACTTGCAGAAGAACAATCAGCTAAGAATCTCAAATTCATCGGTAGAACATCATTAAATTTATCCCAATTACCCAATAACTATCGGCAAAAAAAGGTTGATATATCAATAAAATGGTCTATCGAAAAATTAGTACGGCTTTATGGTAATTTTTTCCGAATTTTTGTCGCAAGCCGTTGTACTTGTTTAAGCATTTCCTCATTATTTTCTGCTAGTTGGTAAATTAGTCAATTCTCTACCTCAGTGCAGAATTCGACGAAGTTATTTCACGAATTGTAACTTCTTACGTCAGAGCCAAAGAGTTCAACATGCAAATTCCAGATGGCCGTTTGTTATGGGTAAACAACGTTTAGCGGACATCTTTAATTTGCACACTGAACCTTTTGGCTCTGACGTACAGACTTCAAACGCGACTTTACAAAGTTTTTATAGTTTTAAGCTTTGGCAAAGACGATTATTGTCTTCTGCTCGTTCATTTTGAAGTAGAGCAGAAAAATCAACTTGCAGAAGGCACTAATTAGCGTTGCCAACCTTGGTGACCAAACTGTGCTTGCTTCGTAAAGTCGGTTTGCAATAAGAAGTTACAATTTGTGAAAGCACTTGGTCTAGTTTTGTACTGAGGTGCAAAATTAATTGCCTAAATATTTCTTACATTTTTTTTGAAATTACATTACGTCGCTTAGTATTACAGGGTTCTATCGTGTCGATCGTACAGTAAGTTAAACAGTACGAAATATAAAAACGACAATACCCTGTAATACTAAGGCGACGTTTAGTTTAAAAACTTCTAAATGGCGAAAAAAAAGAATTTACACCTATAGTTTGTCTCAGGTTCACTTGTCAGGGATCGGCCTTTTAAACCAGCGTTTATTCATAGGCGAAACCTGACAACTGAAACTGAGACAAACTATACACTACTTATGAGATCAAACACTCTTTAGGTATCACAGGTGCTGATTTTAAGTCGTCCGTCATGCTGATTTTAGGTCGTCAGGTGGAGCATTTGTTCGGTACGGTTCGGTTCAGTTTGGTTCCGTTCAGTAGGTTAAGGAATCAAAAGTACGCTCTTCGTATTTTTTATGTTATAATTTAAGTAAATACCCGTCTTTCGAGTTAGTTGCCTTGCCTGAATCAGCCTAAATATCTTGGGGCCTAAATCAACCCAAATGGGGATTTCCGACGCAAAATTATTCCGCTAGAGGCTCTGGATGTCTTTAACGGTTCGTAGATTGATTGGATAACTTTCTTTTGTTTTAATTGTTGACATCCAATAAAATTAAAAACCGTTAAAGACATCCAGCGCCTCTAGCGGAATAATTTTGCGTCGGAAATCCCCATTGCGGAAAACCTAAAACAACCAACATAGTAGGGCCTAAATGAACCCAAACAGAGTAGGTCTCAAACCAAACCAAACCTATTAGGGTCTAAATCAACCCAAACAGGGCCTAGATCAACCCGAATATCTCTCAATCCAACGTCATGACCGGTGTGGGGTGGTCGATTTCAAGTGTCTGGGATATTTTTAGTCACTCTCTTAACAATATCCCTCCATTTGTTCCGGTCATTGGCCTGCCTGTACACCTTCTCTAGAATTGACTCCGTCAATTTAGAGATTAGTTCTGTCGCCCTTTTTTGCCTTCCGGTTTACCTTGCACCACCAACCCAATATAGTAGGACCCAAATCAACTGAAATATAGCCAGACAGCAATCCCGAGGACGTCATGAGGATATTTATTGGACGTCCTCGCTCGATTTACCGACCGATTTGCCTATGTCCTCGCTGATCCGAAAAGTGTCCTTTGGACATCCTATGAACTTGGATATCAGATGGGACCATCCACAGGATGTCCAATAAATTGAAAATGCTATTTGGGCAGTAGTCTAAACTCAACTTTTTATGTTAATTTTACTTTCTTCATAATCACCCAGATATCTGATAAAGGAAGGATTCCTAATGACATAATCGACTTCCCTTAACTACAAAGAAAATGTACCTCCGGCACGTAATCGTCACATTTATCCGCAAGGTCTGAAAACCGAATCTGCGTCCTCCCGTCGCTTCTCTTTGGAAAACCCTATCAAAAGCATGCCTCGCCAATAAATTAATCAGTAACGGGAAGAGGACAATTTCCACGTAGTAAGGAACCCAACTCCTACATGTGAAAATACACTTGATTAAACAAGCCAGGACAAACTGAAAATTAATCAAAGTTTGTATTAAATTTCTCATTATTTAAACAAGACTTCTGTTTATAGTTTACCAGATTCAGGAAGAGGAGACACAGGAGAAAGCCAATAATAAAAAAAAAAAACAGATGCGGTATATGTTTCTCTCACCGAAACCTTATCTCTTTCCGTTGTTTTCTAATTTACAAATCCTTACCTTTTCAAAAAGAGAAATGGGAAACTCGAATTCATTACCCAAGTGAAATTAGACGTAAATAATTTTTCCATTAGCTAACCCTGCGCCTTTCCTTTTTTTTTAAAAAAAAACCCCCGTTACGGCAACAATCTTACGCCATTTCCCGCAAGTTCTGCTCCATTTATTTCGACTTTTTAACTAATGAAAACTATACCAACCCGTATATTTTCCAGGGCTAAAAAGCAATTTTATAAAAGTTAATATAAGGAAATCTGGAAGAAAACGTCAAATTGCAAAAAAGAATGGGAGGGAGCTCTTAGGTAATTCAAATAAAAGGAGCGGATGAAATTAAGATAATTAAAGCAAGATTAATCTTCCCTTTTATTGAAGAATTATTTCGTAAGAGAATCTCTCCTCCTTTTCTTTTTTTTTTGGTACGCTGGGTTCGTAAATCACGGTACGCCAAGAATCAAATAAAATAAGAAGGTGATCAAAAAGCGTGGGGTTCACATATGGAGAGTAAAAATTTTCCCCCCAGATTTGCAACGCGTTAAAGCTTAAACTGGTGACGCAATCCTCTTGAAGCAAGAGGGTTACTTTCTTCAGGTAAATTTGGAACTATTTGGAACTTTTTACAACAATATTGGCCGAGAAGCACGAAATGGTCCCTGAAAATGTACGAGGGATTTTGATAAGTTCTTAAAACATCAGTTTTACGGTTCCGGTTCCAAAGGTTTGACAAATAGGTCCAGTCTCAGTCTCAAAATAACACCTCGACGTTTGCTCTCGTTTCACTCGAGAGGCAAATTTACCTCGGTGTTATTTCACCCATAAATCTCTAGTCAAGAAATGTACTATTTTTTTTTGCTGGTGAAAATCGGAGATCGACAAACCGAGATATGTAAATAGTGATGTTGAATCAGGTCAACGCGAAATATAATTAATTTTCTACTAATTGCTTTGATATAGCAGATGCGAGGATGATTGACTGGATGTCGTGGCCTACATTTACAATTTCGAACTTAATGGAGTTGACCAATCACGCGTATATGTGGAAACCCAAACGATTTGTTAAATCGCCCGTCTTTCTTCCCCCCCGTGTGTGCGTTTTACCGCGATTCAGTAAAAACAAACGATTAAAAACGTCCATACCTATTTTTTTAATTTTTACAAGAGAAAATGATTGTTTGCGTAGTATCTTCAATTTTTCTCTCTTTCGTTCCAGTTTTTTTTTCTCCCCCGAAATTTTCGCCAGGGAAAAGGGCGTGTCTGGACTTGCAACATAACCTATATGCTTTTTATATCCTTTCATATTGTGTTCCTTTTTAAAAGGGTTTTCTTTTTTATAAGAAAAAAAAAAAGGAAGGAACGCCCTCTCGTCTGACATTTGTTATGCCGACGGCGATAAAATCTCACTTTTCATACGGCAAAAATCAAACTTTGTAAACTGAGAATATCGTAAAATAGGAATGAACTATATTATTAAAAAACGACGTCTGCGTTTAAGTGCAAACCGTAAAAATAAAAAGCGAATGCGTAACTTTTATTTCACGGAAACTGGTTGAAAATTAAACTAAAAAAAAAAAAAAAGTTGCTTTTAGTTAAAAGCTCGGGGAGATCTTGTAAAGACGACCGTCTTTGGCTTATTCCAACATTTTGAATTCCGAGAATACAATGAACTAGAAAAACCCGAAAAACGATTTAAAATATATTTCCTGGGGCTCTTTTGAGTCCGCCTAATTTTTTTTTCTTCCTTTTTTGGAAAAGGAATAGTAATCAAAGTTAACGTAAAAATGAAGTCGTAAAAAGCTTTTTTCATCCTTACCAAAAAGTTCTCTTTTTCATCGTCGCATAACGGTTTTCTTAACTTTATAATTGGAACTTTGAAACTTTTATTTCCAACATCATTTTCATTAAGCCGAAGATTAAGGAGCACTTCTAAGAATTTACATATATTACCGACTTTGGCATAAATTCATTTCGAAAAATGAAAAAAGAAAAATGAAAACTGAGTTTAAAAAAAAATAATAATAATAAAATGGCGTGGGTTTTTTTAATTTTTTTCATCTTCCTCTTCTTTTTTTTTCTTTCGAATTATTTTTCTTTAAAAAATATAATCCGATTATGAAAATGAGAGTAATCTTTTTTTTTTTTTTTTTTTTTTAATAAGGAAGGAAGTAGTTGAGTGGTTTGATATTGGGCCAAATCTCTTCAAGTTAAAAAGTAAAGCGATAAAAAAAGATTCAAGGAACGGAAGATAAAGGGATTACAAGGTTCGAATTCTGTGAATAAGACTTTTCAAGGTGGTTTAAAAAATATCGGAAAAATACGATAATCATGATTGGGGAGAAATTAGAAAGATTTATCCAGGCAGGCGGAAATAATACGGAGGGGAACACAAAGTCAATTGAGCAATAAGGGGCCATTCAAATGTTAGGACAGCACGTTGAAAGGGGGGGGGGAGTATTTCACAATCACGAATTGTCAAAATTATATTGATGTAATATATGTGAATGGTCGCTGATGCTACCAGCATATTGAAGCGTCAGAAGCTCACGCAAGTGAATATCGTTCCGCTACCTCATTGGTCAGTTGATAAGAAATGGCGGATTGATTTGAATGATGCAGTTGTTTTTTTAAATCCTTTTTATTTTTGTGTTTATATCATTAATTTTTTATCGCGTTTGACGGTAAGTCTTCAACGAAAAATTAGTAGACACCCTGCACTTTTTTAAGGGAGAATAGCGAATCTTGCGTCGGTGACTTCATCTGTGATAATAAGGATGTGATAAAATATACATATAACAAGAACATGTGATAACATATGTGATATATACCGGTGAAAATATTTATTAAAAAATCCTAATTTCCGTCATTTTATAATTATTTATTGTTATTTTCGCCAGTTTCAAAACCCCTAACTGCAGAACCCCTATTAGAGGTTTTGCCAATTTAGGGGTTTTGAAGTTAGGGGTTCTGCCATAGACTCATTTTTTCTATTAGAGACTGTAATTTTGACACATATTATATGTAGCTATAGAACTGAATATAACTACATGTAATTTTTACACATAATAAAGTAAAAATTACATGTAGTTACATGTAGTTTTATAGTTACATATAATATATGTCAAAATTACAGTACTTTTTTTCCGTATAGGCGGCTAACCCATCCTAGATTTTTTCTGAGTAAAATGAGCGTTTAGTTATTTCGATGGGAGGGGGGGGGGCTGAGCCGACTAAGGATTTGTTATATGATGTGACCAACAATGAAATATGGCTAATTTTTGAATTGGCTTATTTTTTGAATTGTTTATTTCAACCCCTGTTTAGGTCGGGCTGAGGAATTTCCTGTATTTTCTGAATGTTGTTGTTACTCTCGGAGTTTAATTTCTAATATGCAAAATAATTAAAAATCGACCAAAATCCGATAAATTCTTTTTTACAAGTAGTAAATCCAATTCTTTGTTTTGAGATCGGGTTTTTAGCCATAAAAACTTGAAGAATTTTTCTTTCTATGAGTAAATAAATCCTCCAATTTGTCTAATATTAAAATTTATTTCTTTAAAATAGCAATTGCATACAGCTGTTTCGGCTATCCGTCATCACCAGTGCATTTAATATATCATTAATTTAATTTATCACAGTTTCGTTTAATTGAAGCATTTTCATTCCTGCCGTTAATTAGGAATTTTAATTTAATTTAATTCTTTTTCTCCTTAACCTCATTTTGTTTAAGTAATGTGATTCTTTTAAAGTGTGTGCTGTTTTAAAGAAATCAATTTTAATATTAGACAAATTGGAGGATTTATTTACTCATAGAATTTACATTTTGTCTGCGCTCAAATAAATCATAAAGAATTCTTCTTAATGAAATTAGCAAAATTTGCTAATTTCATTAAGAAAAATTCATTTAATGATTATCGAGCAAGCAAAATTAGCTTATGGAAGTAGTTCCTCGTTATTTTAGTAGAATTTTATTTTCGGATTTGATAGAACAAAAATAGTATTAAAATTGAAAATGCTCCAATGCTCCAAGGATTTTTCTTGTACTTTATTCTTAAAAGCCTGGAAACAAATTGGCTCGTTTTTTCTCTTGTAAAAATTGGAAATTCGTCAACACACGTGTAAAAAGGAATTAATTCTTGTTAAATCCTGCACCAGCTTCATTAATATCATTTCTGTAACTCAGTGCAGAACAGCACCAAGTCCATTCAAGGATTGCAACTTCTTATTTCAAACCAGACTATACAAAGCATATAAGGGGTCGTACATAAATTACGTAAGCATGGGTTAGGTCCTTTTTGCACGCTTTATCCCATTTCGCCTATGCTTAGCTTATGGATAAGATGTTAAATTTGGATCCCCCCCCCCAAATGTGCTTACGTAATTTATGTACGACCCCCAAGCGTTGGAGGTTGGAGGTAACTGAAATTAATGTCTTCTGCGAGTTAACATTTCTGCTTTGTTAACGAAATAAACTTGGTAGCAGAAGGCATAAAATCAGCACTGCCAACCGTTGAGCAGTGTACAGACACCTTATGTAAAGTTGGGTTTGAAATAAGAAGTTGCAATCCTTGAATGGTCTTGGTGTTGTTCTGCACTGAGGTACAGATTTGTTTTTTGTTTTTGCTTTTGTTTTTTTTTTTCCTTTCCTTTCTTTTGAATTTTGATCGAATATTGTAATAGAGTTATTTTTTATCAAATAACGCTGAGTTATTAGCTAGGCAAACTCGCCTAGGTGTTATTTCACCCATAAAGCTCTAGTTAAGAAATATACTATTTCATCTTTCCATGGGCTCCTGTCCTCACATGTCTCAAGATATTTTCCCAAGAAATGAAATAACAAAGAGAATATTCCCAGAAACTTAGGCCTTCCGTTACGCCCCGAGTGATTTTATTAAGAAAAATTGAATCTGAGATTTTTTTTATCACCTCCGAATGTATCGACCCGTATGTACAGTGACACTCAAAAGGATTAACTTTTATCAAATTACTTTAACATAAAAACGATTCCTGTTCGAAGCTATAGTCTCATTTTTTTTCGTTACAGAAACAAGTCTTTTGTTTGCACGAAACTTATATTTTTAACGCTTTTTTTTCCATCGAGATATCCTTCCCACTCCTTTTTTTTTTTCACAAACTCCTTCCTTCCTCTTCCTTTATATTTCTTTTTTGTCTTTTAAAATGTCTTGCACTTTTCCTTTTTTGACCTTATATTCTTTTAAAATATTCCCATCCGGTTTTCATGGAAATAAAACGGGCTATTCATTAAGGGATTAATAAAAAGCTTTGCAATTTTATATTTTTTAACACTCTCGCTTCCCCTCAATTATGATTCCGTATCACGTTCCCTTTTAAAATAATGTTTTTCCCTTTTACGAATTTCCTTCGGTCAGGATAAAACTGATATTTTACATGGGAAGCAGCACAGGACTATGTAACTAATGGCAACATCTTTATTAGGATGGATCTTATTTTGGCAATTTTCGAATTTTAAATCTCTTACCCCCAAAAATGGCTCTCCTTGGTGTACTGACAAACCCGATTTTCTTTTTAAATCTTTTATTCGACGGGAAAGCGTGGGGATATCAGCTTAAAATTCCAAAAATTGTACACCAAGGAGAACCTTTTTCGGGGGTAAGCGATTTGAAATTCGAAAATTGCCAAAATACTGGACACCATAATTTTTACAATTAAAAAAAAAAAATAATAAATAATAAAAAAATAAAAAAATGAAGGAGAGTACGTGATGGCACTTGAGATAACAAAACAAAGAAGTGCAGTTACGGTTTGTAAGACTGAAAAGAGAAAACTTAGATTAATGAACAAAGAGGGTCACGAGAAGACATCCGAAAGGGAAGTGGGGGAGGAGGGGGAGACAAGAGAAAAGGTGAAAAGTTGTTCGAATCAAGAAATCCAGCTCAGTTTTTTTTTTTCTTATTAAACGAAATTGCCAATGGAAAAGCTATTCCGGAAAGCAAATACGACGACTTGAATTCTACATGAAAGAAAAAGGTTTTATTGAGAAAACATTTTCTTTTTTTTTAAGTGAACGTAAGGCAGAAAACTTTCTGAAACTGAGCAAAGAAGCCTTGAAAAAACATAATCAAGTGATAACTCGTACGAAAATCGGATGCAAAAATCGTATAAAATGTTTACAAAATAAATATGCAAAAAATTTATATGAAAAATGTATTATTTTTGCATTATTTATACAAAACTTTGGACATGCATAATTTTTACTTTATGCATTTTTAATTTTTACTTTTAAGCATAAAAATTTGAATATGCATAATTTTTATAGAAAAGTTATGCATAATTATTTTAAGCATGAAAATATGGATATACATTATTTTTGCATAATATGCATTGCATATTCCACTTTTTTCCATTTTATGCATACATATTTATGCACAATTTATGAATAATATTAGAGGACGAAATTTAAGTTCTTTATACATGATTTATGCATTTTTTATGCATGTCCAATTTTTGGTATAATTTATACACGATTTTCATGCATTTCTTTTTCGTACGGGAAGAGAGTAGAAAAATGTTCGAAAACGCAACTTCATATTCTGGGCTGTTCGGAAAATCAACGAGACAAAACTTGTTTCAGACAAGAAAACTTGGCAAGAAATATGTATTTTTGGAAGCATCTTTCACTTCATCTAATTTACAATTTCCGCAATTTCTTGAAAAATCGATATGTAGGCCTATTTATTATCCTTCAAAGTTTGCTTTACTCCTCCTCGGCTTTTCTTTTATCCCTTAAAGGGAAAAGGGAATTTTTTATCGAAGATATGAATAAATTCAGAAAGAGACTTCTTTTTTTTTTGCTATTTATAGGAAAAAAGCAAAATAAATATGCAAGAAAAAGAACGAAGGTTGTTCGAGAAGATCTGAATGAAGAGGGTTACCTGGACGGATCAGGAAAAACGTATCCTTTTATTTTGAAGTGAAGCTTTTTTTAGGGCGCAATTTCACGCCAACATGTTTGGCGAACATGTTCGGCAAACATGTTAGGCGTGGAAATTGCGCCCTTAGAATCTCTGAGCGTAAATTTTTTGGGTCCCAATTTTAGGCCGAAAAGTGCGCAACAATTTAGGCCAAAAGTTGATAGAATCACGGGGAGTAAACTTCTTTAGAATCGCTGAGAGTAAATTTTTTGGGGCACAATTTTAGGCCGGAAAGTGCGCGTGTTTGGAGTTTTTTTCGTGCCAGGAAAAAAAGTTATATTTTTATTAAAATATTCAAATTTTTTGACTAAAAACGAGCAAAAAAATGCTTTGAAATTTTTTTATTGTGTCTATTATTAGCGGAGTGTAGAAGTTTCACTTCCCTTCTTCTTCAGTGAGTTTGCGTAGCTAGACTCACTCAGTTTTTTAGATTTAACCATAATTCAAAGAAAAATCAAATGAACTTGGGGATAAGTTATGGAATAGTGTGGGCCGAAAATTGGACAATTTTGGATTTTTAAAATGCCTGCGAGTTGCTAAAAGTTGCGTTTTGCCTTTAAAATTTAAAAATTTCTCCAGCAAAATTTTTTCTTAAAAAACGCTTTTTACTTCTTAAAGACCATTACAAAATAAGGTCCTCACAAATTTTCAGGAATTTACCTTTGAAAATGACGGGAGGAAAAAAAAAAAATAAATAAAAATGATTCGTGGCTGAGACAAAATTTTTACCGCAAAAAATTTTAAAACTAATTTGCGAGACCTCTCAAAATTTTATTAAAATCTGAAGTATTTCTAAATCGGATTTAATTTTTTTTTAATCTGAGGTATTTTCAGATGCTATATAATGCAAATTTCAAGATGCAACGAAATTGAAGGACTTCGATTTTTTTTTTTTGACCACCCCAGCAGTCAGCTGGGCATTACGTCACCTCAGAACCAGAAAGGTTCAACAGTTTTTGTATTTCCTATCTATAACTTATGTGAGAGACAAAATTGTTGAACTCTTCTGGTTCCGGGGTGACGATTAGGGTGGTTCGAAAATCAACTTTTTCGGAATTTTAAAACTCCTATACCTATATCCGCAAAAGTTTCTTTGAACCGGTTATTGTTCCTGGCAATATGGAAAATACGGAACCGAATGTCTGTCCTCCTAATAATGAACCGGTTCCTGTTAATGAAAATATGAATTCTGCAAATTCTGAAAATCTGAAGCAACCTCTAACTGTTCTCAATATTGAAGTGTTTGGCCTGGCCGATAGTATAATGGTGAAAGTAAATGACATATCAGTTGAGTATTAATTCTGAATTTTTTCAGATTTTTTGAATGGCATCTTGAGGTGTCAAATTGGCCTTGAAATTCCCAAAAAGCCCATATAAGAACCAAAAATGATTTTTTTTTTTTTTTTGTATAAAAAGCCATTGATTTTATCGGAAATTTTACGTAGATTGTGCATTTGAAATCGAAAATTAGTTTTGGTGCATGGTTTTTGGGCTACAGGCCTATTTATTTTTGTACCTCAGTGCAGAACAGCACCAAGTCCATTCAAGGATTGCAACTTCTTATTTCAAACCCGACTTTACAAAGCATATACAAGCGTTGCCAACTCAAATTAATGTCTTCTGTGAGTTAACTTTTCTGCTTCTTCAACAAAGTTGACTTGCAAGCAGAAGGCATAAAATCAGCACTGCCAACCGTTGATCCAGCACACCTTTTGTAAAGTCGGGTTTGAAATAAGAAGTTGCAATCCTTGAATGGATTTGGTGCAGTTCTGCACTGAGTTACAGATTTAGAATTTATAAGCTCTGAAAATCTTTGCTATGGCTTTTTGCCATTGGCTCAAAAACGGTGCACCAAAACTAACTTCAAATTTGTAATATACTCAAAATTTCCGATAGCAATCGGTGGTCTTTTATGCAAAAAAAAAAAAAAGATTTCATTTTTGGTTCTTATTATGGGCTTTTTGGAAATTTCAAGGCCAATTTTGCATTTCAAGATGCCGCTCAAATAATGTGAAAAATTATTATATTTTTATTTTAATTATTATATTTTTCTCCTTAATTTCTTATATCAGGTATCTTTGACTTGAGTAGTTAATGTGTCACGTGATTATGATTACATTCCACGTTGGGTTTCAAGATGAGGTTATTTCGCTCTTTCTGTTTTGTTTTTTATTATATTTTAATTAATTGTATAACCTTACCGAATGTTTTTAACGTAATTTATTCAACTTGCAGTATTTACTGTACTTTACAGCATTACTGTATTTATAAGGATATGTTTTTACCGGAATCGCGTTTTACAATTCATGACCGTATTCGAGGTACTTTAATTTAATTTTTTACGCTTATGTCATATTAATTTCATTGTAATTTTTAGCCCTGAAGATGAAATTTAAATAAATTTCGAAACGTCGGTGAAGAATTCGTCTTGGTTTTTAATTGGTTCCATTATTCCTGATATCGATCAGCTAATAAGTTACGAGGAACGATAATTTGATTCAGGAAATGTGAAAAATTGTTGATACTCTAACTCTAAAGAAACCTATCCCAATATAAGAGCTTTCAAATTCCAAAAAAGTTGATTTTCGAACGACTCACTCTACTGCGCATTGTGCGGCCCTAATTACCTTAAACTCCCTCGGGAGATTTGAGCCTTAACACTATTCTTCTTTTTGAATGAATTTTCTTATTATTTACTCGCAAATAAGACATGCCTTAAAACCTTCCTAAATTAAAACAGAGAAAAAAAAAATCTTTATATGCTTTTGGATAAGAAATGCAAACAGGAACATCACGTAACCCTTTAAAACTTTGAATGAATTTTACTATCAACACAATTCACTTTTCCGAATTTTTATCGTAAGTGGCCAAGGTCTCATTTTAGGGCTTTAAATGAATTACTTATGCAGTTATATAAATGCGATACGCTAGTCACAATCATCATCCATTTAACAATGAAGTTTATTTCAATTTTGTTTTTAATTGTGCTTGTTTCGTCTGCCGTATTTGTTTGTGTTCAAGCGGCATCAGTGAACGTAAGGTTTTTTTTAAATTTTTTATTTAAACTTTAAATTTATTCTAAGTTAATGTTCCATTCTAGCCCATACAACAATTGGGATGTTTACGTAGGTTCAGCCCTTGTAGTTACGGTTTTTCATGCTGCTCAGGGAGATGTCAAATTATAAGAGGAACGAGATGGGGCGAATGCTCATAGAAGATCAAATAAAAGTATTTACATGTACCGGTACGCGGCAAAATGTAAAGAGCAAATAAATCGTGTTATTGTACTGTATTACTGATTGCTTATTTTTCATTAAACTGGAACGAATCTGTACAGTCCAGAAGACGAGCCTAGTGGGACGTTGCCATTTTTTCTATGTTAAAAGGAACCTCGACGTAAGCATGAACTCAACATTTTGAGCAACATGCAAATAAAAAATAAAATTTTCTAAATGTTGCTCAACCTGTTGCCAACATGGTCCTATGCTGCAACATGTTGAGTAACATTTACAAAATTTTACTTTTCATTTTTCAGTCTTGCGCACCATGTTGGCAACAATGTAGGCAACATGTTTGTCACACTGCAACATGTTGGCCACATGTTTGTCACACTGCAACATGTTGGCAACATGTTGGCAACATGTTTGTCACACTCCAACATGTTGGCAACGAGTTTGTCAAGCTCCAACATATTGGCAACATGTTTGTCACACTCCAACATGTTGGCAACATGTTTGTCAAGCTCCAACATGTTGGCAACATGTTTGTCACGCTCCAGTATGTCGGCAACATGTTTTTCACGCTCCAGTATGTCGGAAACATGTTTGTCACGCTCCAACATGTCGGCAACATGTTTTTCACGCTCCAGTATGTCGGCAACATGTTTGTCACGCTCCAACATGTTGGCAACATGTTTGTCACACTCGAACATGTTTCGTCGTGACATTGTGCCCTTAAGCGTCCGCACCATATCCCCCTCCATGCTGCTTGAGGTAGACTTTCGTGCTCAAGAACCATATCGATATGCAATTACACGCCCATAATGCAATATATCCGATTTTGCATTGTACGCAATACGATACGCAATACGCCATACAATAAGCAATGATACGCGATATCAGATTTCGGTTATTTACTTTTTCTTCCTCAAAAACACGCGATTCTACACTGATTGTGATTCATTTTCTACGTGAGAGAAAAAAAAATCGAAGACGGCGGAAATTTTTTTTTCCATCTACTCTTTCCTTGATAAACGTTTCCGATAATCTTCCCTCATAAAAATGTCATAAAAAAAGGTTTATTTTTTGTTTTCCTCTATAGACAAAATCGTTTTATCGAACGTTCGGGAAGAAGTTCTTTTTTTTCCGAGTTATTTTTCCAAGGACATATTTGGGGAAGAAGAAGAAGAAGACAGAAAAAACATACCGCTGACGTTTTTTTTTTTTTTTTTTAAACCGATATTACACCCGTTAAAGGAATCCATACAAGTTTTTCTTATACATCACTGACGTGATTGATTTCGGTTTTCATTTTTAAAAAAATGGTTGATAACGTATTCCGGCATAAAATGAAAAAGGGGGCAACGAGAATCGCGACAGTAAAAATTAATTTCCCGTTTTGTCAAGACTTGTTTTAATTTAAAATTTTCGAAAGGGAATCGGGGGGAAAGGTTGGAAATTACCTGGGAAAAGGCGTTTTATTTTCATACGTCGAAAATCGGGTGGAAATTTTCTCGCGACGAACGACGGTTAAAATTTCTAGCCTTTTTATTAATTCATCAGCTCCTTTTTGCATCTGTTACCTTTTCGTGTTTTTGCGTGAAATATTTTTCGAAAGGAGGAAAACGGGAGGGAGCAAGAAAAAAAAAAGTATATGAAGAAAGGGTGTAAACAACGAGTATGAAATAGAATTCGTAAATATGTATGTGAAAAATGTATTTCTGACGTTTTAAGGGAAATTAAATTCCGAAATATTGTGTTTTTGATAGCACATAAATACAGGTCTTCGCTTTAATGAAAGTAACAAAATCGGATAACGGTTTATCTTTATTAATGGAAAAGGGAGTGTTTCGTTCGTTCGTTTGTTTGTTTCTTTGTTTGTACGGTCGTTCGTCTGTGCTTGCTAAGGAGGGATTTTAACACATTGAACGTTAGTCAAAGAGATTTAATTTTAAATGGAAAATAAGCCAAGCCGAAAATTATTCGTTCGGAAAAGTTTTGTTGAAATTTTTTACCTAATTCAGGGAAAAACGAAAGGGAAAAATAATTAGTTTGTTTCCACGACATTCTAAGTTGACTTGGATTAGTAGGCCTACAAAATCAGGGGTTCGAAGCCGGTAAAAGTTGGTTTAAGCCGACGCCGGCATCGGCGCCGAAATATTTAAAGTGATAAACCTGGCGCTAGCGCCGACACCGGAATAGCAACATTTTTGCTGCTGGTGCTAGTGCCCGAACCGATTCCAGCATCGGTGCCAGCAGCACCATACAGAGGCGGGTGAGGATCTCGAAGATTTGGTTCAGGTAAATACTAAGTGTGATCATCAGAAAACTTACCTGAAAAGAAAAAAGAAAAAAGTATATTAGCTTTTTTGAAGTAAAAAGGTGCTTTAAGGTTTTCAAAAAAAAAAAAAAAAATAATTAGAAGATATTCCTGTAAGGAAAGTCGTGACTTTAGGAAAATTCGAATAATGAAACCGCGTCGAAACTAGAAACTTAACCAGAAAGGAACTTGACTTTTGGAGGTCGGAGTGGTAACTCATTCATCTTTTGCGGCTCGATCAATGAAGTTAAGCAGTATCAGGGGTCTAAAGCCGGTAAAAAATTGGTTGGAGCCGACGCCGGCATCGGCGCCGAAATATCCAAACTGCTGGAACTGGCGCCAGCGCCGGCACCGGAATTGCAAAATTTTTCTCGCTGGTGTTGGTGCTGGTGCCGGAGCCGATTCCAGCATCAGTGCCAGCACCACCATCAATTTTGTCTTTTTTTTTTTTTTTTTTTTTTTGAAGAAATGCATAAGTTATGAAAAAATCATGTATAAATTATACATGAAATTGGTCACATAAAAAATGCATAAATTATGTAACCAACTTGACTTTTTATACCGGAAAATTTTTTTTCCATCCTCCAGTATAATTATGCATAAAATGGGGGCGAAAAGTT
This sequence comes from Liposcelis bostrychophila, assembly GCA_037577465.1. NCBI lineage: Eukaryota > Metazoa > Arthropoda > Insecta > Psocodea > Liposcelididae > Liposcelis > Liposcelis bostrychophila. Next base: position 6,911,733 of record CM075211.1, read on the forward strand.
AAATAAGCATAAAAATATTTTCAAATTTTCCTGCTTTATAATTTTAAAAATTTATATGCATAAATTATGCAAAATTTACGCATATCCAAATTTTCATGCTTAAAAAAAATATGCATACTTAAAAATATACCACCCCGACTGGGGTTTCTTTACTAAAAAAGGAAGAAAAAATTTTTTTTTGACAAACGAATGAAACACCCCCCGGTTCGTTTCAAGGGATATTCCTGGTTAGGTTTTGTTAGGTAAAATTGTTTCAGAGTTCCCCGATACAGCAGCCTTTATTAATCTGTGGGTCAGGAGCTACGATTCTCCCCTTCTGATTTACATGTGAGACCAAAAAAATGCTTTTGACTTTAAAAGCGGGGAATGTCGAGAAGTAAAATCGGATCCGGGAGCGATTTTCCAAATGAAAAGGTAGATATAAAGAGATTACGGTTTAATTTGTTAATCTCCAAAGCTAAAATTCAAACTCTCTTTGTATAAGGAAGTAGAAAGCTGAAAAGATTATTGTGTACAGTACATTCTAAAACGGTTAATTCGTCTCGACCCTTTTCCGGGAATACTATTTTCAAAAAAAAAAAAAAAAAAAAAAAAAAAAATGTAGATGAATTGCATTAGATCTTTTTCACTTCTTCGTTTCCTTTCTTTTTCTTCCGCTTATTTTGTTTATTTTCCTGCTTTATGGGCCTTCCCCATTTCGTTTAATTTTCATCTGGTCATCTCCATCTTTCCTTTTTATCCTTTTCCATTAATTAAAACATTTCTGGGATTAATCCCGTTAAATAGTTGTCAGAGACATCAGTTTTTACCTAAAATGGCAGAAAAGGTAAAAAAACATGGCGTAACGGACGTGTCATTTGTGACCTCCGTTACATTCAAAAACATTTGAAATTATTCTCTCTTAAAAATTGAAGAACTTTTGGACTTAAAGTTCTGAACTAAACAACTGATCGGAAACTTTTTTCTTTTTTGAAAAAATATTAATTAAAATAAAAAGCACGGCATTTTGTAACGGTCGTTACGAGGTTACAGTTACGAACCATTATAGCGCAGCTTAACTGTCATGACTTAAAGTCTGACTGAAAGTCTTCGGAAAGTAACTCATTGGCTTAAAGCCTTTAAAGCATAGCTTTTGATAACGGTCGTTACTCGATAAGAATCAACCACGGCGATCGAAATCGATCACTAGAAGAAAGGATTTCAGAAGCATATCCAAGGCAAATAAGCACATATTTTCTTTATGCAAACCATCAACATTCAAGCTTTTGCCAAAGCTGAGGCAGGTAATAGTTATTAGACGTTTTGCTATCATTAAAGATAAATAAATTTGATTTGCAGCTCCTACCAGGAATGACAGAAAAAATCAAAATTATTAGTGATTAAACCGATGTGTTATTTGTCACGGCCGTTACATTCGAACAAATCTTACATTACTTTCTTTAAAAAATTTAAGAACAACTGAAATTTCGAGCTGCAGTAAGAACTGACAGCTGTTCGGATTTTTTTTTTAAATACTAAAATTAAATGCAAAACCTTTTTATTCCGCGAAAATTTTTAGAAAAAAAATTTGGCTTTTCGTGTAATCGGTTGAGTTTAAAAGTAATCATGCTTTCGGGGCTTTCAAACCTTTAAAAATTTGTTGCGAAGTGATAAATTAGCGATCAGGAAAATTTTAGACGAAGGAATAGCGCTTGGATGTCGGTGTTGGATGCCGATCTACATGTTCTAATAAGATCCTTGATGAAATCCTTTTTTCTAAAAATTTTCGCGGAATAAAAAGGTTTTGCATTTAATTTTAGTATTTAAAAAAAATCCGAACAGCTGTCAGTTCTTACTGCTGCTCGAAATTTCAGTTGTTCTTAAATTTTTTAAAGAAAGTAATGTAAGATTTGTTCGAATGTAACGGCCGTGACAAATAACACGTCGGTTTAATCATTTGACCCGGAGGGTCGAAATAGCTATCGGATGCTAATGTAAAGCTATTTAAGATCATTGAATCTTGTGGTATTTTCTGATTCTCATCCATTAACATATTATACCAAAGACTCCGTTATCTTCAATAAATGCAAGGCCTGTTTCAAGTGTTCAAAGCTCAGTTTTTTGTAACGGTCGTTACACGATAAGTATTTCTTCTTCTTACTGTGCCGTACCTGTGTCCAGGCGTAGACGACCATCAATGAGATTTTTATATTCATCTCTATTGGGGCAATTTTGAAGAGCTCCTCGACGCTTAAACCGGTCCAAGCTTTTAAACTACGCAGCCACGATAGGTTTTTCCGGCCTATTCTCCTTTTTCCTTCGATATGTCCCTGAATGATCGTCTACGAATGATAAGTATTTTATTTTATTTTATTTCTATTCCATAACAAGACAATAGCTTATCGGAAGCATCATAAAACATAAGATAAAATACATAAAAGAAACAAAGTACTGTATCACAGGGTATGATTACAAAGACTACCCAATTGATCGATCCTCCCCGTGCCAATCATCCTCGACGGAATAGATGACTTTCTGGGTCAGCCACTTTGCTTCTGAAGCTCTTCATAGAAATTTTTTGTGTACCTTACATTTTTGATTTTGATTGGTAATTTGTTAAAAAACCATCGCAATCAAAATCGATCAATATTTAACGACCGTCCCATCGCTGGACGATTTGATGCTATTTTATAGATATGTATCGGTTAGACATCACAGTTCACTTCACTCAACGATTTCGATCGTCACGGTCGTTACATGCCACATAACAACCGTCACGACAACTGAATTTAATTTTCAAGAAAAAAATATTTTTCTTTAATTTTAAATAAAAAGTTCGACTCAAACATAATAAATCAGACTGTAATGTCCGTTACATTCGAAAAGCCGATAGAGCTGATGGAGCCGATGGAGCGATGAAACCTACTCACGGCCGTTACATTCGAATACATCTGAAATTACTTTCCTTTAAAAATGTAAGAACAACTGAAACCTGTAAAAATACTAAAATATAAAGTGCAAGGCATTTTGTAACGGTCGTTACGACGTTACAGTTACGGACCATTACAGCGCAGATTAACCGTCCAACATACGTGGACTAAGTCCCACATTACGCCTTCTGACTACGGCCACGAACTTCTGCCGTTCGACTAAACTCAAATCAGCAAAACACGAAACGAGGATAAAATAATGTCTATACATTTTAGTAACAACTCTGTCGCTTTCGCTAATGAATTTATTTGGAATTAAATTAGACCGAAAACTGATAAACATTCGAATTTCCTTTTGAAATCGATTTTGCGAAAAACACGTTTTAAATTAAAAAGTTTTCCGAGGAGAGATATTTTAACGCGTTAGTTTGAGGACCTGGAAAACAAGGAAAATAGACCGGGATTGTGTGTGAAGAGGTTTCCAAACTACCGCCCCCGCCGCAATCTCTTCTTTTCCGGTACACGTTTGATTACGTCGCATTCCGACATCCCTTATAATCCAAAGAAGGACGAAAGTGGAAGAGAGAGAGAGAATGGAATCGAATTTTAAGTGATAGCAGCTATGCGGAATTATTTATTATTTCCATCCCTACATTGTTCCGCAAACAAAAGGGACTCTTCTTAATTATACGCGCGTTACTGTTAAAAGTGTTTCAATCCCGGAAACGGCCGCCAGGACCCGAGGCCTCGAATATTTAATTTAAAAGATAGCAAATCTTTACTGCCCATTTAGGGGGAAAAGGGGAAAGAGTGTCGGGGCGTTTAATTTTGAAACGAGCTTTCGTTTTCTTTTTTTTTCAAACGAAGATAATCTCTTCGGAATTTTTTTTAATTGCTGTCCTTTTTTTCCGCAGTCGGTTAAAACCCCTTTGGTGATGTTTAAATAAACATGTCGGCCTTTTAATTTTTTTTTTTTTTTTTTTTTTTTTTTTTGAGCGTGAAAAAAAGACGAATTTTTAAAATTATAAAGAAATAAAGGACGGGAAAACAGATGGGAAGGTCGAACAATAACCGACAGGATTTTTCACAAAAAAAAAAAAAAAAAAAAAAAAAAAAAAAAAAAAAATCTGTAAAATTGAAAAAGTTAGCACGGAGAGAGGAAAAAAAAGATGATAAAATATATTTAAAAACTTTTCATTTTCTTCTTTTAAGCGAATAATTATAGCATAATTTTTTTTTTTTTTTTTTTTTTTTTTTTTAACGGGAAAATTAGTTTTTAGAAAAATGAAAACATGTTCGGATTGAGACTTTTATATGTATGGAAATTTATATGAGAAATGAAAAATGCCATCGTAAATATAACTTGAAATAAATTTTAAAAAAATTTAATACTTCGATAAAAGTCTGGAGGCAAGAGGAGTGGGGAAAATATAAAATGACAAATATCGCAAATAAATGTTAGGAAAAAGTATCGAATACATGAATATATGAAGAATTTTGATAGTCTGAATCATTTATATCAATAAAAAAAAAGATTTCGAGGATAATATTTTCTTTGCTTGATTTTGAAAGTTAAAAGCTGGCAAACCGAAAGCTTTATTTTTTTAGCAGTGTTGGGCGGATGGAGCAAAACATTTTGCAAAATAAGTGCAAAAAATTTATATTTGTTATGCATTATTTATGTCATTTACACAAAAATTCGGACATGCATAATTTTTACTAAAATTTATGCATAATTTTTTGAAGCATGAAAATCTGGATATGCATAATTTTTGCATTATTATTCTTTACAATTTTTTCAAAAATCATCAAGCATAAAAATTTCCAAATATTATGATGAAAGAAGAGCGAGACGACGGAAATTTTGCGAAGGCGAATTATAATAAACTGATCGTTGAGGACAATAACAACCGTTATGAGTACAAGTATGGTTGGGACAAAGAAGAAATAGTGCTAAAAAATAGCTGGAAGAGACACGGGAACGTGAATAAGAGAAAGGAGAGAAGCCCGCACGAATCGCAATTTTCACCGGATCCGAGGAGGCCCAGAACAGAGGATAGAGACGCCAGTCTCACGTAGGAAAGCAGAAGAGGGAGGGCAGCAGAGGCGACTGTGGAAGGTCCAAACAGAAGTCCTAGCCTGAATATAAAAAAGACTGGTTTCAAGGGGGAAAAAACCCCTTCAGTGTAATGATAAGTGTAAAAACGTCGTAGAGGCTTCAAAGATTGAACTTGTATGTAAAAGAGTACTACTTAAGTGTTGTGCATGGAATGTAGAAGGGATCACGAATAAATGGCTAGAAAAAGATTTTTTTTGTTTTTTATAAAAGGTCGTTTTGATTTCCTAGGATTAGTTGAAACCTGGGCTGGAGGGGAGCAAGAGGGTCTCGAGAGCTTAAAAAACTGTACACAAAAATGAATTTTGGACATTATATTCGTAATCTACGCAAAATTTCCGATAGAAAGCGACACTTTTTTCGCAAAAAAAAATTCTTATATTTTGCCTTATATCATATGGGCTTTTCAAAAACTTCAAGGTCATTGCGCGACCTCAAGATGACCTTCGAAAAATCTGAAAAAAATTAGGGTTAATAGTACATGAATTATAAAAAGGCATCGATTCCCATATCAGGCGTTTTCAAATTTGAAAATTCGCTTTTTTTGGCCCACCCTAGTGCAGGTGCAGGTTCATATTAGCTTTAATTTTTTTCAATTTTTTTGGAAGCCGATATCTGGGGCATAAAAGTTTTTTAAAGTCTCATAAGCGCAGAAAAAATTAGAGCCGTATTTCGGTGCAAAAGAGTCCATTTTCTATCGAAAATTTTCCGTTAATTTCAAAAATAAAGTCAGTTTTACAGTAATTGGAGTCGATTTTTATATATGACCCGAAAGAGGTATAGAAAATTTAATGGCAGCTGTTTTTTGTTCATAAATAAACAATGGCTTTAATTTCTGTAAAACAGTCTTCATTTTTGTAAATTTCCGGAAAATTTCAGATAGAATAACTCTTTCGCACCAAAATACGGCTCTAATTTTTTCGGCCCTTATAAGACTAAAAAACTTTATGCCTCTGGGGGCAGCAGAAATCTGCCTCCAAAAAATATGAAAAAAATTAGAGCTAATATGAACCTGCACTTGCACCTTTCTACGAGCTGTTTTCGATAAAAACCATGGATAAACTTTCACCACTTCTGAATTTATCCCCGATTTGCATTACAGGAAGAGGGGAGAAAAAAAAATCGATACGCTCAGTTATCAGGACAAGCAAAACCGAACGCGAATTAAATACCATGACGGTATCAAATTCGAGAGTTTCCGGCTGTCACCATTTTCCATCGTCAAGGAGAACTTGACAGGTAGCATCCGATACGATCAAAAACTTTTACATATGTATGTAACAATATCAATTTTAATACGACTATTTACGATATGTCGTTCTGCGAGGAGGTTAAATTTGTGTTTCGGGGCAAGAAAAAAAAGACGACTAAACGCTTTCCCCAAAGAAAAAAAAAGAGAGTACGATGATTTGAAAATGAAAAAGAAAATTTTTCACATGGGAAATCACACTCTTTTTATTCTACTCCGATTTTTTTTCTTCAGAAAAAAAAAAAAAAAAAAAAAAAAATGCTCCGACTGAATGATGCTTAACGAGCTTTAACCATTTACACCGTGTTATGTTCAAACGCAGACATTTTACACATGTAGATGCATTATACATATTTTACGCCGTCACAATTAATCGTGTAATTGACATTTAAAATATGAAGCTTTTACCTCCCTGCCTGTTTTTTAATGAATAACCCGTGGCAATCTTTAATTAAAGGGTTCATATTACCTCGAATGAGTCATTAATAAGTACTTTATCCGTCAATTCCAATGATAACGAACCCTTTTTTTCCCTCTAATAAAATTTAAAAATATACGCAGCAAAAAAAAAAAAAAAAAAAAAAAAGGATTTTTTATTTTTTAGTCAAAAATGAAATAAAATCGGTTCTTTTCAATTTACGTAAAGCACAAACAAACAAAACAAAAAAAAAAAAAAAAAAAAAAAAAAAGAATCCTCCGGCGATCCAGTGAAAATAATAAGCATTGGAAAATTTCCAGCAACCGACCCAGAGGCAATTTAATATTCAAGCAGATAAATTGACATATCCTCTCAAGAATATATTCGCGGAAATGTTAATATATTAGTTAAAAGCCATTCACGTCAGGAATTACAATCGAATTTTCAGCGCGACAAGATTTCTCTTGTAGGAGTTGAATATTAAGTCAGATTTAGATTTCTTTTCATTTTTTATTTGTTTCGTTTATTTATTTAGGTACTTATTTTTTTTCTTAACCGTCAAGCTCAACCTGAAGCCCGAAATCTAAAGCTGAAAAATCTTGGTCAACATTAGGGTGGCTCATTTTGAAGGTCAATTTTTTAATTTTCGCTCCCTGGGCAAAAAATCATTCATTTATATGTAAAAAGAATCCTCCATTTTTTTTTAGGTCGAAAAAAAAGTTTTTGGCCCAGGCCGAGGGGTTTGAAGTTTTTAGGGTCGAAATGATACTTAATTTGAACGAATTTTAAAAATTAGTCTGATTAACGCCTTTTAATATAAAAAATTGTCCTTTATAGGGAATATTAGGTACGTATTGAGCTTCCTAAAAAAAAAATATTCGGTTTGAAAATATTGACCGCCCAGGCAGGGTTATAGTAGAAGAACGAAGATGACTGTAGCAGGGTAAGGGCAGAAAATTTTCAAAATTCGAAAATAGCCAAAATGTGCCTAAAATATGTAGAAATAATGTCCCAAATGTAATTTCGATGCCAAACATTTTTTACCCTATGTTAACACCATTTTTCTTTATTTTCGGCTATTCTTTTTTTCTGAAAAATTGAATTTTTAAAGCCAAAAAGTGAATTTCCAACGTGTGTAAGTTTCCAAACCCAATTAACAAAACTTGATAAGTTTCCAAATAAAAAATTTAGATTTAAAATATTTTGGTATTTTTAATTTTTATAAAAATTTTCACTCAATTTTTAATATTAAAAATTATATTATTATATTATATTGCATTAAAAAGTGGGCTATTCTAACAGCTTGGTAGCCAATTATAAGAATAGCCAATGTTACAATTAATCCAAAAATATTACAGCATATTACAACAAAATAAAATAAAATAAAATAAAATAAAAAATAAAAAAATAAAGTAAAGAAGTAGATAAAAATAAAGTAAAATAAAATAATGAAATTAATAAAATTTTATAAAGCTATTAAAGTTCTAAACACATTTCAGAAAAAATGAGTGAACCGTTTTCTTGAAGACGGTTAAAGACATGTGAAACAGGTCTAAACTCATTATTTCGCTGTATTTGTTATACAGTTGAGAAAGTTTAGCCGAGGTGGAAAAATTAGCGGAAGGTGGATCGAAAAGTACTTTATTTCTAGTTTGCCTGACCGGGATTCTGAAATTGAATGATGAGACGAGGAGAGGGCAGTCGACAGAGTTGTTGAAAATACGGTGGAGAAAAACTAGATCTGCTAAATCTCGACGGTGTTCTAGAGGCAGAAGGCTAAACTCTCTCAACATGTCAACTGAGTGAACCGGATGATGACTGTAGTGGGGATAGACACCATGTTTCCGGAAATAAATATAACGTAAGAAACGCCTTTGGACTTTTTCGATGCTTTCGATGCACCCGGTTTGAGTAAGAAGTTTAAGTATTAAGTATTGAATACGCTCTATGTGCATATAGCGTAAAGAAGACGTGAAACTTCTTAAGGGGTTAAATATTATATTGGTCGTTATTTTATGGTGTTTAACCACTTCAAATTCTAAAAACCCAACAAAATTAAAATATTTTCTTGAAATTTTCTTCTTCGATTTTACTTTCACGGAAACTGACAAAAATTTCAATTTTTCTTTTCAAATTATTTGGCTTAGCCGAAAATTTTACCGGAGATTTCAACCTTTTTCAAATTTTTGTTCAAACAATTTGCCATAGTTGATAATTTTTCAGGCAAATTTTATCATTAAAATTTAAATTAATAAAATATTATTAAAATTTAAATAATATTTTAAATTTTAACTTTGAAAATTTCTGAAAACTTCACTTCATTTCGCGGACCCGCCCCATAAGAAATTTCACTTCAATTAAAGAAAAGTTAACGAAAATTAAGATAGGCCTAATTAACAGAAAATTAACGTAAAATGATGAAAAAATTAACGAAAAATTAAAAAAGATTTCCGATAAATTAAAGAAATTAACGAAGAAATAACATCAAATTAAGAAAAATTAAAGGTATAATTTAAAAAAATTATCCAAATATTTAAAAGAATTAACGATAAATTAATAATTCATTCAATTAATTAATTTAAAAATTAATGGAAAAATGTAGAACAAATTGACGAAATATTAACAAAAAATTAACGAAAAATTGAGAATAAAAGACGAAAAAAAATTCCTGCCCTCAATTCCAATTTCCAATTTCCGATTCCAATTTCCTGCCCTCAATGCCGAACAATTGTTGGGAATATTATTCGAATTTTCATTTCGTAATTATTTTTTCCCAGGGCACAGAAATAGATTTTAGTTTTTTGACGAGTTCAATTAGCAATCACCTTTTTGACCGAGATATCTTTTTTATTAATTTCAAGTGAAATTGTTTTCGTTGCCTACTTCGTTATCATTAGCCTGTGTTTTTGCTAAATTTTCAAATTTTTAATGAGTCTATCCCTATCCTTGTGAAAAAGTATTTTTAAGCCATCATGGGTTAGAATCGAAACGAATTCAATGATCATATTTACTGGTAAAATATTTCTAGCATTTGAAGACATCAGTGGAAAAAGGAGACCGTTGGACCTCTCGAAAAAAAATTCAGACAACAAGCTATTTTCTATTGTTTTTTTTTGGATGCCATTTTGATTCCGATAGAATTTTCTATGTACTGTTTGTAAACAAGCAGTAGGAAAATGTTAGATCCTCTTTCGATTTTCATTTATTGACTACAGTTGTTCGTTGGAACCTAAACGGTCTCCTTTTTCCACTGATGTCTTCATTTTCAACCTTGTTTTTAAATTCGACATTTAATCTAGAAAGTTCGTTGCACGTTACTGCGATTTCCAAATCCAATACCGATTTTCGGACCTTCAACGATGTTTTTTCCATTTTTTTTTATTGTAATGTGAGTTCGATCTAGGTATCATCGCGTTTAAACACTTTATGTTGTTCACAATAAATTTTTTTTACGTTTTTCTAATTGAAGCATTTTTTATTCGCTTTTCCGTCACTTTTAAAAAATTAATTAAGGTAGATCAATTGAGATCCCAGGTAGCTAATTTGATCGACTGATTTTTTTTGATTTTTTTATTATTTTTAAATTAAAAAAAAAAAAGGAGTATACCAGATTTCATTCCCGTGATTGCAGTCTGCCATACAGGTATGGTCGAGGATCTGGTGCGGTCCCAAAAAAAAACGAAAATTTACGACAATTTAATTAAAATTAACGAAAATTAAAGAAAAATTAAAAAAATTAACGAAAATTAACAATAATTTTTCTTGAAAAAAAAAAAAAAAAAACATTTAAAATTTTAACTTCAAAAACTTAGGAAAAACTTCATTACGCGGAAAAATAATTTAATCAATTTTTTAAAAAAATTAAAAATACCCTGAAGTTAAAATTTTTGAGACTAGGGAATTACCTGACCGTGGATTTTAGTAAAATCCACAAAAGTAGGCATCGGGTATGGAAAAAGGTATAAATTAAATGGAAATTAAAATTAGGCCTATCTTCTTAGAATACGAGCGATTATACCTTTTTCCACACCCCCTGTGGAAAAAGGTATAATTATTATAAAATTAAAATCCAATTATACCTTTTTCCACAGGGGGTGTGGAAAAAGGTATAATTAAATTTTTTTTAAATTTAAATTTAAATTAAAATTAGGTTAAAAATGTGGAAAAAGCTATAAAAGGCAACAACCTGTAAAATTTCTTGTTTTTTATTTAAAAAATGAGAGGTTTATCAGACTATTTTTGTCATTTCAACAGCAGACTATTTTATATTTTACAGCAGACTATTTTTGTCATTTCAAAGATCAATTTAAAAAAGTCGAATAAAATTGGCCACCATGGCTCGACACTCGATACAAGTGAAAGGTTTTAGATCGGTTGTGTGAATGTCGTCGTAGATAGTATAATACACTGGTGTGTTTATCGCAGTGTCCAACAACCCGAAAACCTTTCACTGCCGCTTCTGGGGAGGACGACAGGGTTGCCAGGTCTAAAATTACAAGAGTGGTACATCTCAATTTTAGATAGTGGTACGCCCATAAGCTCAACATTAAGCAAAATTTTTTTATCACGTATTCAATAGTGGTACCCCATAAGCTAAACATAGAACCCTTTTGTTCAATAATGGTACATGGTGGTACATCTGGCAACCCTGGAGGACGAACACTGTCGCTACTGCCTCACCAACAAGGCGACAAGATCCGCCGTCCCTTGTGGCCATATGATTGCTTGCGTAGAATGCATGGACACTGCGATAAACACACCAGTGTATTATATCATCTACGACGACATTTACACAACCGATCTAAAACCTTTCACTTGTATCGAGTGTCGAGCCATGGTGGCCAATTTTATTCGACTTTTTTAAATTGATCTTTGAAATGACAAAAATAGTCTGCTGTAAAATATAAAATAGTCTGCTGTTGAAATGACAAAAATAGTCTGATAAACCTCTCATTTTTTAAATAAAAAACAAGAAATTTTACAGGTTGTTGCCTTTTATAGCTTTTTCCACATTTTTAACCTAATTTAAAGGTATAATTGGATTTTAATTTTATAATAATTATACCTTTTTCCACAGGGGGTGTGGAAAAAGGTATAATCGCCCGTATTCTAAGAAGATAGGCCTAATTTTAATTTCCATTTAATTTATACCTTTTTCCATGCCCGATGCCTACTTTTGTGGATTTTACTAAAATCCACGGTCAGGTAATTCCCGGGTTCGAAATTTTTTATTTTGCAGAACTTATCAAATTTTGTTAATTTGGGTACTTACATACGTTAGAATTTCACTTTTTGGCTTTAAAAATGCAATTTAAAAAAAATAAAATAAAATAAAAATGAAAATTTTACCGAATTTTAAACAACCTCCGTAGACCAATTTGATAAAAATAGTTTTGAAAAGCGCTCCAGGAAGAAAATAATTTTAATCTCAACGAATTTTTTGTGTCCAATAACGGAAAAGTTTATTTCTAAACCTTTAATAATCCTTTAGGTCACAGACTCCGAACGCAAATATTTAAAAACCTATCTTCCTTATTCTGTCGATAATATTGAAACGACTAAAGAAAACTCTATTACATCCTCCTTCAATTTCCAAAAGAGGAAAAAAAAGAAAAAAGAATTTCCCTTCTTCCTTATTTATAGGCCGTTTACAATTCACAGTTACCGTTTTTTCCCCCCGAGCAAAAAATAGGTTTTTCTTTTCTCTCGTATGTGATTTATTAAGGAACCAACCATTTCGACTGGCCTAGTTTTTTTTTTTCTGTTTTTGAAGTGAACTCGGCTCTGAGCCAGTAAGTCTTGTGATTTACTCTTTTTTTCCTTTCTTCTAAAACATCAACATGTTTCTCGTGCGTGTTTCGAACAACACCATTAACGGGGGGTTTAGAAAAGGTATAGAGGAAGCGGATAGGAGAGTCGATAAAAGGCTGTCTTACTTCCCGATCGTGGTATAAAAAAAATTATTTCAGTTCTAGAAAGAAAGAAGGAAGAAAGAAAAAAAAACGCATAATTTATTTTGAAAACGATGATATAAGACAGAAAAGATTTCAATCTTATGAAAAAAAACGTAATCCGTCCATCAAAGTCAGAATTAAAAATTATAAGCACAACACTGGAAATGAGCAATGACATGAAAAACAAGGAGGGGAGAAAGATACGACTTTTCCAGGAAATACGAAAAAAAAAAAAAAAAAAGTTTTCCTTTTTTTTATTTAACGAGTTGGCATGTTCGTTTAACTCATGCACGACGGTATTTTGATTTTCTTGATAGCCGCTAATATCGTTTAAATTTAATGCGATTACGTGAAACCTGAGTGAGCATGTAAAATCATAAAAATGATTGGCTTAAAAATTTTACAAGCGAATTGTGTACAATAATCCAAACACTTCTAATTCCGAAACTGCCCTCGCTAGCGAAATAGTCCTAAGTCCATTTACTTTCGAAGTGGAGTTGATTTGTTTTGTTTTTGAAAAACATGTATTGTTTATATTATTTTGAAACAAAACAAATCAAGTCCATCTCGAAAATAAATGGACTTAGGGCAATTTCGGTAAGGAGGGGGGGAAAATGAGCTGTGATAAGTGATAGTATTGATAATGCCACGGCTACAAATTTAAAAAAAGATCAGACATTCAGCCGTTATCGGTTTTTCGATAAATCTGAAAAATAAATCCCCGACTGAAATATTAAATTTTTGAAGTTTGCAAAATAGCTTCTGATTCTTCATATATATGTCTTCAATTCGGTACCCCAGAAGTCTACTACGCTCTTAATGTCATCGTGTACGGATTTGTTTGCTTTTATTTTATATTCCTTTGTTGACAAAGAAATAAAAAAATCAAAACAAAACAAATCATTTTTAACCGATGACGCCGATAGTTTACTAGACTTCTGGGGCACCGAATTAAAAAAAAAAAAAAAAAAAAAAATTTAATGACCGAATAATTTTTTAGGAGAACATAGACGTGTGGCTAATCTCTTGCTTTGTATTTAACGGGGCAGTATTTTTAAAAAATATTTTGGCAGTATTTCATAGGCAGTAATTTTTGGCGGCATTTTTCATTAATAATTGGCGGCAGTTTTTAAAATTTTTAAGCAGTACTTAAATTAAACGAGCAGTGAAAAAATCAAGTATTGCAAATAAATTAAAACAATTCGGGCAGTACGGTATATAAATATATATCAGGGCAGTATTATTACCTGGCAGTATGCAACAGTTAAATTTAAATTTAAAAAAAAAAAAAAAAAAAAAAAAAAAAAATGTATTTAGATATCCGTGCATGGGCAAATCATCCTCTGAATTTTTTGTTAATTTAAAAAAAAATTGTTTTTAAAGGTCGCGCAAGATTTCTAGGAGGTAAAAATTTCTTTGAGCATGAAACATTCCATTTTTTTTCTCCGTTATTTTCGAAGATAAATGTGTAAAAATTTGGTCACTGCCTTCTTTTCCAATGAACTTTAAAACAGTGCGAAAGTTTTATGCTGAAAAAAATTTCTTCTTTCATTTTTAATATTGTTTTTTTTATTATTATTTTTTTTCATTATTATGAGTAAATATATTGATCAACAGAAAATTTAATTCCATACAGATCAAGATATAACTAGAATTTTGAAAAAAAATTTAAAAAGTATTTAAGTCCAAAAATGGTACATCACCATTGCCCGTGTAAATAAATATTTTAAAGAGTTACTGAAAGTAATTCATGATGCAAAAATTACTGGAAAAATATTTTTTGATAAATAAATAAGAGTGTATTCAGTTTTTTGCCTCCGCGAAATTTTTTTGGTTTCTACCGTTTGGCTATAGGATTATACTTAGAACCTATATTTAGCCTATAGGACAGTCTCCACTTAATAACGTTTACCGCGTTCGCGTTATCCGCCTTCGCGATTAACGTTCTCGCACCGGAAGTACTTTGGATTTTTCATCTACGAATTTTTTTACTGTCTTTTGTTTTTTTTATTTTATTTACGATCAAAAAAAATGGCGAACCGCACTAATGTATTTACTGATTGCAAAACAAAATGTTTAATAAGAGCGTGGGGTGACAACAATATCCAGTGTCTCTTTAACAATTTAACCAAACACGCTCCAATTTATCAAAAATTGAGTGAAATGTTGGCGGAAGTGAATATTAATAAGACGCCAGCACAAATAAAAAATAAAATCAGCAGAATCAAATCGGATTACTACAAGGTTAAACCTCGGTCAGGTTAGTAAAAAATTACAATGAACGATTCCTTAAATTTGTTATTTTATATCACTGGCGGATCCAGGGCGACGACGAGCGCCTCTCGAATGGAAACAACGATTTTACAGTTAACAGAATTGGATTTTTTAAAGCACATTTTAGGCTTTCGCCTCAAAAAAAAAAGTCATGGATCCTAACATTGGACCTAATATTAAATCCATTTTTTTTTTCGGTATTTAACAACAACTTTTTTACAAAAACATTTAAAATTTGAAAACCGCTAAGTCATAGAATAAAAATTGCAAAGTACTTCCGGTGCGAATACGTTAATCGCGAAATCGGATAACGCGAAGGCGGTGAACGTTATTAAGTGGAGACTGCCCTTATGGAAAAAGCATTGAAAGATCGAAAAATGGCAATATTGCTTCACAATAATAAGCGAAATGTACAATATTTTTGCATAATCTCGTTTTTTTTTTCCTTGAAATTTTGACAATAAAATACAGTCTGTTACAGAATTATTTGCACACCAAGTTTTCTCATTACTCAATTAATATTTTTAAAAACCTCAACACTGCCGAACTTCATCCTTATACTGCCAATTTTTTTTCTTAACTGCTCATTTTTCTTATTGTGCTGACAAAACCATTAAAATACCGCCGTAGTAAATTTCATATACAGCCAAAATTTTGCTGCCCTCGGGATACTGCCCTTGTAAAATAAATACTGCCGATTCAAATAAAATACTGCCAAAATATGCAAATAAATACTGCCCATTTAAATATTAGTCCTAATCTCTTTCAGATTCTCTAATATTCTGTCGTGTTAAGCAAAATGGGCGTATCTCCATTCTTAAGTTGACAATTGTCATCTATTTTTGACCTATAAAAACAAACATTCAATTCCAGAATGAACATACGCCCAATTCGCTTAACACGACAGTCTAGGCTTGTCATATTTGAAAAAACAAAATCAACTTAGCCAGTTAGCCAAATGATTTTAAATTATTTAGGCTAAAATCAAACACCGATTAATTAATTATTAAGTGAATGCTTCAAATATAATCGATAATTTACATAAGTTTCTATGTCAACCTGTAACATTATTGATCTTTTTTTTTTTTTTAATTTTATATGAATCGTTAATTTGAAAAACGGGACATGTCTTTTGCTCACCTTATGCGACGAGTCCCCTTTTTCAAATTAAGGATTCATATTGTATGTTATTTATATAATATTATTTTATATATCATGGCAGTCGCCTCTCAAGTCACGGGCACATTTTAGTCGGCTACATTACTGACTGAGCATTGAATTTTGTTTTCCTTTTTTTTTCTTTTAATTTTTTTCTAAAAACGCGAATTTTTGAATTTTAAAATGCCACAGCGCTGAAAAGTGGCATTTTAGCCTCCATGCTAACCTTAATTTTTTTTTCAGATTTTTTGGAGGCCGATTTCTGCTGCCCCCAGAGGCCTCACAACGGCCGAAAAAATTAGAGCCGTATTTTGGTGCGAAAGAGTTCATTTCCTATCGGAAATTTTCCGGGGATTTCAAAAACGAAGGCAATTTAACAGAAATTGAAGCCATTTTTTATTTATGAGCAAAAAGCGGACTGTTATTAAACTCCCTTTGGCTCTTTTGGCTCAAAAATAAAAAATGGCTTAAATTTCCGTAAAGCCGTCTTCATTTTTGAAATTTCCAAAAGGAAATTAACTCTTTCGCACCAAAAACGGCTCTAATTTTTTCGGCCCTCACGAGAACTTAAAAAACTTTAGGCCTTTAGGGGCAGCCTTCAAAAAATCTGAAAAAAAAATTAGGGTTAATATGGAGGCTAAAATGCAACTTTTTCGAGCTCGGGCATTTTCAAATTCAAAAATTTGTGTTTTTCGATTCACCCTATTGTCAAATGTGAAGATGTACTAAAACAAAGCAGAGTTAGCCATTAGAGCGCGAGCTCGGGTTCAGGCAAAAAGGTGACCGTTAAACAAATCAAAGCTGGCCTACGATTAGGTTTTCCCGAAAAAGCCATGATGTCCATTCCTGTCATGAAAGACTCTTGGGGACTATAACGATGAATTATTTGAGGAAGCCGTTAAGAAACCATATCGAGTGTCAGGCTATGGATAAATAAATAATTAAACAAAAATTTGTGATCAAACAACCTGAACCAAAACCAGAACCAAACCAGAATTCAAAATATTACAAAATTTTGAATTCGGTTTGGTTTTGGTTCAGGCTGTTTGATCACAATTTTTTGTTTAATGATTTATTATCTATAGCCTGACGCTCAATTAAGAGCTCTCCGAGTCTTAAGGTGACGCAGGAGTGATTCATTTTTTTGAACACCCTATACTTCGAAAAACGCTAATATTAATGTTTCGGAGCCAGATATCAAAATTCCGTTTCCGAGCAACAATTTTTATCAATCTTATGCACCTTCAGGAAAAATTCCATACCTGACCATACAGTACTTATTTGAGAAACTTTGATTTAGGATAAATTCCCGGGAATTTAAAGTAGATTAAGGTTTCCCAAAAAAGTACTGTATGGTCAGGTATGGAATTTTTCATGAAGGTGCCTAACATTGATAAAAATTGTTGCTCGGAAGCGAAATTTTGATATCTAGCACCAAAAGGATAATATTTGCATATTTCGAAGTATAGGGTGTTCAAAAAAATGAATCACTCCTGCGTCACCTTAAGTTATAAAAAAAACCGCGTGAAATCCAATTCCTTCAAAATTGGAGACAGCAACCCTGACATTTTCCCTCATTTTCTTACAAAATTCAAATTTTCGTCGACTAATCTACAAATGGGGAATGTAACTCTTCTTCTTTTAGACATTCGTCACTTTTGATGCTACTTTTCGTTGTTCGAAAATAATTTATTTCTTGAAGGAACATTTTGTCTGAAATTAATGGGGAACGACTTTTTTTTCGGTTTAAAGTTTTTTTTCCCCCTTTTGTATTGTACATGGTAAAAGCATTTGGGAGCTAAATGTAGACTTAAAAAAAAAAAAAAAATATTTTTATTTCCTTTTGAAAAAAAAAAAAAAAAAAACATAATGTCGGTTGACACTTTGCTGTCGCTGGTGTCGGGGTAATAAATTTTAAAGAAACAAGGAGTAAATCATTTTTAAATTTTCCAGCCGCGGTTTTGACGTTTCCCCCAACCCGAACTTAATTAAACTCAACCTTCATTCATAATTCGTCATTTTTTTATTTTTTTTTTTATTTTTCGTTTTGTTTCTGAGTTGTATGAAAAGATTGATGGAAGGCTATCTTTCACATGATTTTGTCTTTATAAAAGTCTACGGGAAAAGATAAAATAAGGGATGGAAAAAAAAAAAAAATTGATAAGAAGCCGTTCTCCCGATTTTGAGTTTCTTTCCCCAAGTCAGATCATTAGTTATTCCCTTGAAAATAGAACTTAATTTTAGATAGAACAACCCACTCTTTTCCAATATTTTTAGACTTTGCTTACTTTGAGCAACGGTCAGTAGGGTGGTTCGAAAATTAACTTTTTTTGGGATTTCGAAACTCCTATATCGGTAAAAATTTCTTTACAGGCAGAGTATCAACTTCTAAAAAGGCCAGGTAAGAGTCAAAAATGAAAAATTTCTTTTTGGCATAAAAGACCATTGATTTCTTTCGGAAATTTTGCGTAGATTACAAATTTGATGCCGAAAGTTAGTTTTAATGCACGATTTGTGAGCTGCAGGCAAAAGCCGTGCACCACCACTAATTTTCGGCTTCAAAGTAATCTACGCAAAATTTCCGAAAGAAATCAATGGTCTTTTATGCCAAAAAAAAAAAAAAAAAAAAATTTTTTTTGGTTTTTGTATGGGCTTTATTTTTTCAAGGCCAATGCAACATCTCAAGATGCCGTTCAAAAAATCTAAAAAAATTCAGGGTTGATACGCTGCCTATAGGGTGGTTCGGAAATCAGCTTTTTTGGAATCTCGAAACTCCTACATCGAGAAAAGTTACTTTATAGGCAGAGTATCAACTCTGAATTTTTTCAGATTTTATGAACGGCATCTTGAGGTGTCGAATTGGCCTTGAAATTTCCAAAAAGCCCATACAAGGACCAGAAATGAACATGAACAAAAAAGAGCCAAAATCGAAATACCAAAACATTACCCAACAACCCATCAAGAATGAATAGGATGACCAGAAAATTGGTTACTTTAAGGAGGGTCGGTACACCTCTTTAACGTTTTTATTTTGATTGTTTCCTTCAAATGTTATTTATAGGCGCAATATTTGTTTATTTTGCGAAAGCTTTTCGAATCTAGAAAATAGGGTATTTTCAGGTACTTTTATTTTTGAAAAATTTTGGAGTAAAAATAAAGTACATGAATTAAAAAAATTATTTGCGCCATAAAAAGTATTAAAAAAAATTATTTTCTGTGAACAATAATTTGTTGAAATTGGGCCTTAAAAATTGTAAATCAAAACGGTCGGAATAAGCGCGGAAGCGTTGTGATGTCATATGTTACTATCGTTCTGCCCGAAAAATGTTTCCAAGAGTGCGGTGGCTTGGTTTATAAACATTGAAAGCATCGCATTCTATGACAAATTTTTCGGCGGAACGATATCAACATATGACGTCACAATGCTTCCGCGCTTATTCCGACCGTTTTGATTTTCAATTTTTAAGCCTCAATTTCAACAAATTATTGCATACAGAAAATACTTTTTTTTAATACTTTTTATTGTTTAAAATTTTTTTAAGTTTATGTACTTCATTTTTACACCAAAATTTTTTTAAAATAAAAATACCTGAAAATACCCTATTTTTAAAAAATGGTTTTATACAGCGAAAATTACTAGGGTATACCTAAACTAAATTCTCTATCGACTGACAAGAAGGAAAACTCTGATACATCGTGGAATAATGAACATTTTTTAAATAATGCACAAGATTACATAAACAAAGCGATGATTTTGTTTACTGAATCGGTTGATTAATTTAAAAAATATTCATTATTTCACGATGTATCCGAGTTTTCCTTCTTGTCAGTCGATAGAGAATTTAGTTTAGGTATACCCTAGTAATTTTCGCTGTATAAAACCATTTTTTAAAAATTTTCTAGATTCGAAAAGCTTTCGCAAAATAAACAAATGTTGCGCCTATAAATAACATTCGAAGGAAACAATCAAAATAAAAACGTTAAAAAGGTGTACCGACCCTCCTTAAAGTGAATCGTTTATTGCAAAAAGGAGTCTTGTCCACCATTTTAGAAAATGGAAAATTTTGTTTTGCTTTAATAACGTACATTTGTTTACATTCTGAAAAATCAAAACAAACTATTTCCTTTTTTAAAAATGGTGGACAAGACTCCTTTTTGCAATAAACGATTCAAGTTATTTGAAAGTTATTTTCTGACTTCATTTACTGACATAAAAAACAAAAAAGTATCAAAAAATCTAAAGAACTTGAACCATTCAAATGGCCATTCAAATGGGCCATTAGAACTTGGGCCATTCAAATGGCCCGTTAGTTTGCTAATAAAGCTCTGTTTTGCTTTTATTGTTAAGGAAATGCAAGAGGAGAAAAAAAAAATTTTTTATGTTATGCTTTATTATATTATATATTCCTAACGGCCATTAGGAATGTATAAAAATTAATATTCAATATATATGTGGTTTATGACCTTTAAAGGATAATCTTTATCGAATTGCACTTGTAGCGAAGACGACGTGGCTAAATTAACAGAAAAACTTCCAAAAACTCTTCGGTAGGAGTTGGGAAAAATAGCGGTCACAAAAGATCGCGTTTTATAATTGAATAAGAGTGTACTTTAAATGAAAATTATCCTTTAAAGGTCATAAACCACAATTATATTGTAATTTTTTTCAGATTTTTTTGGAAGTCGATTTCTGCTTTCTCAAGAGGCCTAACGTTTTTTAAAGTCTCATAAGGGCCGAAAAAATTAGAGCCATATTTTCTGCCCCTGTAAGCGACTTTAGCGTAACTCTATTTTGAAAACAACTCCAATAGAGCGGTTGCTGACAAAAGCTAAACATCGGAAGGAAGCTATTGTTTACAAAATGGAGATACGCTGAAATCGCTTACAGGGGCAGTTTCGGTGCGAAAGAGTTCATTTTCTATCAGAAATTTTCCGGAAATTTCAAAAATAAAATCAGTTTTACAGTGATTGGAGCTTTTTTAAATTTACCAGCCGAAGAAGGTATTGGAAGTTTAATAACAGCCGTTTTTTTGCTCATAAATAAAAAATGGCTTCAATTTCTGTAGAACCGTTTTCATTTTGGAAATTTCCGGAAATAGGTTCGGATTTTTACCTCAAAACTTCGAAATTTTGCAATGTTGGTCGGAGATTTTTTAAGTTATTGACTTTTTGATGCAACAATTTTAATGTGATAAACACGATAGAGGGTAATAAAATTAAATTACATGACGTACGTAAGATATAATTTTTCTGAAAATTTTTTTTAAAGTTTGGGTCAAAAGTAATTGCATTTTTGACATTTTAATTTTAATTTATTTAAATTATACTTTTTTTTTTTTTTGCTTCGGGATTTTCCTTCTATTATCGGCGCCACCTTGAAGAGATATTGAAAAATCAATAAATGACGGTAGCAACCCCTAAACATTTTTTTTTGACCACGCTTTTAAATGGAGCTTTCTTAAGTCTAATCATTACAATTAAAAAAAAATCAATAACAAGTTATACTAAGGGCAGCAAGCTAACAAGCCAATCCAGCGAAAAACAATCGCCCAATAACGCATTAAAAAGCTTGAGCAAAGCTCTCATCTTCCCTCCCACAACAAAAAAGATTCATTTTAATTATAATTTCTAATTACCTTAAAGCATAAAAGCTTTTGAAAAAAACTGCTTATAATTATCGTTACGTGTTTTTTAAACTTTAAACTCCTTCACTTATTCATTTTTTTTTTCCTCAAAGGCGTCTTCCCGCTTTTCCGTTCGGTCTAGTATATTCTCTCGCGGAAAACTTCGGTATAATATCTCCATTTACATCATCCCACAACCTTGAAAAAGACTTAAATATCTTAGTTAATATATGCGGCGTCAAGAAGTTTTGAGCACTTTCCCCCCCACATCAAAAATAAAAAATAAAAAAAAATAAAAAAAATTCAAAAATCAGGAAAAAGAAGTTTCGAGTCTTTACAACACCAAAATCCATTGTTCAAAGCTTGCAAATCGATCTTCTTAAAAAGCTTTTGTTCTGACTTTAAGCACTTTTTCCCCTTTTAACCGAGTTTAAAAAAAATTTTTTGACTTTTAGTTAAAATTTAACCCATTATCATATTTTTTATCTTGTGATTCGTCGATTTCTTTTTAAAAGTTTTTTTTTTTTAGTCTCCGCCGGGAGGTTTTTCCTTGTAATCAGCGCCGAAAAAAAAAGAAAAGCTTTCGTGCATTTGAATAGTTCAGTAACTGGAATGTGTGGTTACCATTAGCCCCACAAGTATTGTTATAACACGAACGCAACCCATTCGTATTTCCCCTCTCTCCTCCTCCCACTCGTGACTTCTCCTTTTGTTGTAACGGGGAAACACGAAACTGCCCGTGATTTCTTTACCTTTCGGTATCGTAATAAGGAGTTACTTACGATGGTCATTAAATTATTTTTTACGAACAGGGGAGAAATAAAATTTTTTATAAAACGTTAAAAGCTTATATGAGTCACAAAAAGACCGGAACATAGTGCCGGAGGATTCAAAGGAACGAAAAAAATCGGATTCGATTCCTTGCTTAGGATTCTAAAGCGAGATGACGTATAAAATATAAGGCAAGTTGACGTACCAGCAAATATTCGCACGACAAATCACGGCAACAAACATAAATACAAGTGTTCCCTAAATCAATATAAATTTGAAAATAGTACAAACAACTGTCTTACATAATGGCAATCCTTCAGATGATTTATTTGTCACTGATCTTTTTCTCAATAGGCAAGTAATTTTGATTTTATAATTTTTACTTAACTTATTCCTTTAGGGCGCAATAAAAAGTTCGGCAAACATGTTGATTTTGGATAAAAGTGACGAACATGTTCGGCGAACATTTTGGGGGAAAAATTTTCATATAACATGCATAAAAAGCCGTCACAGCTTACGTAGAGCTTTTACCTATGTCCAGCCGGATTGCAAAGTCGCTGGAATATTTGTCGGAATCGGAATTTAGGTCTAAAAATCAAAAATATTTTGAACTGGTGTAGGTCGTCATACCGTAGCAAGTGACTGATGTAGCCGGGATCCCGTTTTACGCCCCAATGTGGTCTCCACGGCCCGTAAACCCGCAAGGTTCAACTTATCTCATTTATATACTACTTTTTTTACTCTAGACCAAATTCTAGCCGAGACTCCTTGCGGCGACTGGTCTCCCTATAAGGACGAAAAATGTCTAAAAATCTTCACAGCTCCAGGACTGTTAAGCTATCAAGATTCCGAAAGCTTTTGCGCCACTACGGATGACTCCCACTTGCTCTCGATCGAGCTCGAGGACAAACAGCAATTCCTTCAAAATTTCCTGCAAGCCAATCAAGTCGTCGACAACATTTGGATCGGGCTTAAATTCGTAAACGGTAATTACGAATGGTCCGACGACAGCCAACTACTTTACACCAATTGGGCTTTTGGGAGCCCTAAAAACGACACAGACCACTGCGTTCAGGTCCTAGCAGACGATGTGGATTTCGGTAAATGGTCCGACGTTCCGTGCTCGAAAAAAAATTTAGTCGTGTGCGAAAAAATTCAAGGATGGTCCTCTTCGTATTTACAAAACAAAGTGGTGGAACTGGAACTGGCCGTGAACCAATCGCAAGAAACCGAAAAACAATTGAACGAACGGATTACCAACTTAGAGAATATTCTGGGTGGGTTGCAAACGATCGTCGTAAACTTAGGAAATTCCGTTACGTCTTTAACGCAAAATCAGGTTCCGATCGGGTTCATTTACGTCCAACTGCCCAACGAGGTGCCGCCGTCAGGTATGTGGCCTTCTATGGGGTGGCAAGACGTGAGCGCAAATTACGCCGGGGTCTTTTTTAGAGTCGAAGGAGGGGGTTCGGCTGCTTTCGGAGAGGTTCAGGGAGACAATTCTCCGAGACTGCTCCACGTTCATAAATACGTGGGTCCGGAGCATACAACGTTGGACGATATTGAAACACCTGCCAACGGTGAACTAAGCGTTCCAATTGATTCCGAACGCACGGAACATAAGGGAATCGGGATGCAATTCTTAGTTTCCGGAGGGGAAGTGAGGCCGAAAAATATGGCGATAAGAGTATGGAAGAGAATCAACTAAAACGGAATATAAATACCGTACCGAGGGGTTACTTTTTACACTTTTTCACGTTTTTTCTTAATAACTGTATAAATAATGAGGCGATTCTCAATCTGCCTTCACAAACATGAAGGGAGATCCTTCAGCTTTCAATTGATACGCTTTTGTAATAGTTATGCTTTTTCTCGGTCAATCTATGACTCAATTTTCCGAATGCCCTAGATGATCTGAAAGTGGGGTAACTTTGAACAACCTTGTTTCTGCATCCATAACTCCGTAATTAAAACAATAAATGGCGAAAAATATTCTCAAAACATATTACCGTTAATAAATAAATAATTTTTACTTATTTAGAACAGAAATTGATCAAGAAAAATAAATCCTTTGAAACGAAAATATAATGCGTTTGGATGAATAAAATGGCTGGTAAACATGGCGTTTATGGAGCATTTTACAAACATTCTTTTGTTAATTCTTGTTTTTCTGCTCTCAGGAAAATCACTTTGGAAATAAATTTTTTGGATAGTTAAAGAATGTTGTAGGACAAGTGCCGAACGTGTTTGAACCTGAAAACGGCTTTCAGATACCGTTGGAAGGACCTTAGTATTCCGAACTGTGATCTTTTTTCCCGTCTCGCTTTTTTAAAAATAGAATATTTTTATAATGAAGCTAATTTAAAGGATCCATTTTCTAAATAATATTCAAGAAGCTTCACTTTATGAAATGCAATCCTTATTTGGGCTTTTCCTTGTTCTATTTTCAAGAATTTAAGGGAAAATCGAAGTGTCCAAAGTTACCCGGTCGAGTACAAAGTAACCCCCCGACACGGTAGTGTCCGAAGGTTATTTTTGTACTCGTATCAAGTGACTGTAACTGTAAGTGTAAGACTAAGTAACTGTAAGTGGGTTAATGTAACTACTATATGTTGCAATGCAAAAACATGTAACCGGTCGAGTGCAAAGTAACCCCCTATCAGGGTTATTTTGTACTCGACCGGTTACTTTGTACTCGACCGATACTACCGTATCATACTACCGTATCTTCATGTTAACAATGGATTAATATATAGAATTGAATTGAATTGAATTGAATTGAATTGAATTGAAGGGGGTTACTTGCAATGTAACTACTATATGTTACTACGCAATGCCAACCGGTAGAGTACAAAGTCACCCCTTGATACGGTAGTATCAGGGGGTTACATGTTTTTAATATTTTATATAACGGGAATTGGATCTCTAAGTATTAAGCATATCGTCTTAATACCTTGCTACAGTGATTCTTTGCATTCTAAGTATCCTATCAGCTGAAGGTTCGATCGATTGTCGAAGTAGCTTAGAGGTAGAGCAATCGTCAAGAAAAAAGGAGGTCGGTGGTTCGATCCCATCTTTCGCCACTTCAATTTAACTTTTCAACTAATTTGCTATGTTTAATATAAATTATTTTCCCGCCACTCATACATTTGAAGCAAGTTGAAACTTGCACTAATAATTCCAGGCTATACCAGATGGTTCGTTAGATACCTGAAGTTTAAGTTTTTTCATCGTAAATCGAGTATAAGGCAAACAGCCGATCCTCAAATGGCTCATTTGAAAGTAATTTTTAAAAATGCCACAGACTATTCTTCTTCTTAAGTAAACCCTGCTAAAGATCCCTTATCGGTACACTTAGAAAATGACACAATTGAAAGCGGCCTATTTTCCCGCAGCACTTGCCCCTTTCACATGTATGTGACAATATAATCCATCCTCTCGTTCACGATTTATTATTCAACATATCTCCGTACACATACACGCTCAAAAGAGATTGCATATATCAAACGGAATCAGATATAGACACCTCAGATGGTAAATAGCTCCAAGGTATTAGTCAAGACAGTACAACATGAATGAAACATACTTCCGGTTGATCGAATAAGAAAAACGTCATCAATATTTCCCTCCCAAAAAAAAATTTGATTTATATCCTCTCCCCGCATTTTTTTCTGCTTTTTTTTTTTTTTTTGAAATGTTAAAATTTGACAAATTGGATTGAAAATGGGTCAAGCTGAAAAAAAGGGATAAAATGAATTTTGGTTTTGGGAAAAAGACGGAGATGTCAAAGTTGTTCCTTTGGGGTTTTTATTTTTCAGCAAACTTAACTAATTTATTTGCGAGCTTTGCATAATTTATCGATAGAGCAATTCCTTTCTTTTTTTTCCTCGGATCTTCCTCTTTTTTTTTTTTTTTTTCAAAAACAAAAACGAGAACATTACATTACAAAAAAAAAAGTTGGATTTTACGAGATTATAATGGATTATAATTCCACTTTGATGAGATATTTCATAATCGGATAATTTCGGCAATAATAAGAGACCTGATGAGAAGGGGAAAAAGGGCGTAGAAAGGGGGAGGAGGAGGGAGACAAGCGTTTATTCAACGACAAGGGAACGACTGGTACATTCGAATTTTTTAAAATCCACATTACTACACGACAGCTACGAATTAGGAATAAATTGTACAAGATCAAAAACTGGTGGGACAATTTTTTTTTTTTTTTTTTTTTTTTTTTTTTTTTTTTTTTTGTTGAAATTCAGCGACATGGAAACGTAATTTTAACTCGAAAAAAAAACACGTCCTCAACAATTTTTTTTTTTTTACCAAAAGAAAAACGTTTCCCTGTATGTCTGAACCGAAACCGAAGTTTATTATTCCCAGCCTACCCTTTCATCCATAAGAGATCAAGATGATTTTCATGCGTGTTCGAAAGGTTTTATCGCTCCTCGTATCCTTCGGCGTGAAACGTGACGTTACTCTTCCCCGTTTAGTAAATCTATTACTCAACGGTTTTTCCTTGTGTCAACTTTTCCGAGGGGTTCTACATTTTCCACGAAGCGATAAAGGAAAAAGTTGTTTCCGGTCGGAAAAATTTCATGTGGAAAAGGTGTGGCAAATTAATCGATGTTTTATTTGTTCGGGATGAACAAAGCATAAATTTTGCCCTCCCCCTCTCATTTAATTGTCCCTCTCCTCCGATTTAATTGCCTTTAAAACCAGCGCTTTTCAAGACGAATGAGCGGCATGGAAATATAAAAGGATGCATTCAAGCCCTGATTTAGGTTCAAAATAAAAAGTTAAAACACTAAATTCCGGAATGGACTGGACCTATTCCCAGGACGGTATACTCATGGAGCATTAAATTCCATCGTTTCGCCTAAGGGGTTCAGCTAAAATAAAGGCTGGTACAGGATAACCATAAGGTAGCTGCCCAAGAAAACAATTCTGTAGCTCAGTGCAGAACTACACCAAGTCCAATCAAGAATTGCAACTTCTTATTTCAAACCTGACTTTACAAAGCATATACAAGCGTTGCCAACTCAAATGAATGTCTTCTGCAAGTTATCTTTTCTGCTGCCAACAAACTAAATTTGCTACCAGAAGGCATAAAATCAGCACTGCCAACCGTTGAGCCTATATTCCTTTTGTAAAGTCGGGTTTGAAATAAGAAGTTGCAGTCCTTGAATGGACTTGGCGTAGTTCTGCACTGAGTTACAGAATTTTTGAGCTATCATTGGTACTTTGTTCGGGTGCCTCAGAGATTTCGGTGAAGTCGAAAATTTTTTTTGCAACCCTTAAGAGGCGATTTTGGGGGTTGAAGAAAATTCTTTTTCTTTATACATACAAAAAAAAGTACAATTTTAACCAACTGTTTTCGAACGAGAAAGTTGTATTTTTCTCGTTCACATTAAAACCGACAGAAAAAAATGAAACTGTGAAGCAAAATGCTTTTTCCTCACACTTCCGGTTTCCGGTCGATTGTTTTCGAAAGATTTCTGAATGGATACTCGTATTTTTGAACAGACGACGGCCATCTTTATTTTTTTCTCATATTCAGCTTATATTTACTTTTAACACCAACAAATTGCAAAAAAAAAAAAAAAAAAAAAAACAACATAGAAGCAATCAAATCAGCATGTGATTACAACTTTTATTTCTAATGGAATGCAGTACTGTTTTTGTGTACATTTCTTCGTAAATAAAATAAAAAAAAAATCTTACCTAATTTGGCAAAAAAGCCACTTTCATCACAAGCATAGTAATATACTATTTTCGTTTGTAACTCCTGAACGGATCGTACGATTTGAAAAAATGAAAATCGAGATGAAAAAGAAAAATAAGAGCTTTATTTTGGTGTAAGTGCCGATTTTTTAAAGTGCCCAGAATAAGTGCCAGAATTTTTCAAAGATTAAAAAAAAATTATTTTTCTATGATGTGATCGCCGGACTCAAAGAACCCCACACAGAATAAT
The DNA here is from genome assembly GCA_037577465.1 of Liposcelis bostrychophila. NCBI lineage: Eukaryota > Metazoa > Arthropoda > Insecta > Psocodea > Liposcelididae > Liposcelis > Liposcelis bostrychophila. Next base: position 6,940,180 of record CM075211.1, read on the forward strand.
AGGAATTTGGGCACCGGAGGAAGTTTACATTTAAAAACAGACGAAAGAAAAACAAAAACAAATGTAATTTCCTCCAGTGCTCAAATTCCTATTATTCTGTGCGGGGTTCTTTCGCTACCGTAGCATGAAAGTACTCAAAAAGTTGAAACTTTTTACTTCAGATTTTTTGCAAAGGTCAAAAAGGGCCAAAAAAAATTGCCAAACATTTTAAATTCAATTTTACCCACGTTTTTGAGCTCGGATTCAAATTTCGAGAAGCCCAGGATTAAAGTACTGAAAAAGCTGCTTAGGTTGCTGCTGTCACGTAGCAGCTATGATATTTGATCAAAGCTTCGATGTTTACCAGGAAAAACTAGTGACACCGGTCAGCTTCCTAAATGACATTTTCAATAATCAAATTCCAGTGATACTTGGAGATGAAAGTGAAGGAGAAGTGGAAGAAAAAGAGGAAGAAATCGATTATAGTTACCGGTACCAGATTGAAGAAATTGATTGTTTCAGTTTCAGTATTTATTTCATTAATTCATATTTTGTATTCAAAGGTTGGTACAACTGGCGCCAGAGGCATTGGGGCAGTGTTGCCACGTTACGTTACCTAAGCTTTTGCTTAGGTTCTTTAGATAATGAACAATAATACATTTTTGTTGGAAAAAATAAAAAATAATAAACAAGTTTATTTAAACTTAATTAAGTTAAAACGAGGTAAATTAAGTTTTACAAAACTCATTTAAACTTAATTACGTACAAATAAACTTAAATAATTTACAGGAACCAAAAAACCAATAAGAAAATCAAAGACCAAACGTCCCAAACAACAGCACAGCTCCCAAGCAACAGCTTTTTCCCGGAGGGAAAAAGGACATAGGGAAACTGAACCTTGCAGGAGCGGGAGCACCAACACCATTTTTCTACACAGAAGACATAAAGAAAAATAGGAGTTGTAACAAATGATAATTAAAATTACTAAAGTTAACCCTCTATAAATCAAAAGGTGATCCGAGTGATATTAACAATTACAGACCTATAAGCTTAACCTCCGTTTTCTCTAAAATCTTTGAAAAATTAATACAAAACAAAATCCAACCATATTTAGATGAGCAAAATATTTTGTCACCCTCACAATTTGGATATCAAAAAAATAAATCTACATCGGATGCCGTCACTTACGTTATAGAAAAAGTATTAGATGCACTACAGTCTAAACTATCGACAGCTGGTATTTTCCTTGATTTGAGCAAGGCCTTTGACCGAGTAAATTTTGACATATTGCTGACCATATTTAGGAAGATAGGGTTCAGCGCTAGCTTAGTTAAGCTTTTTGAATCCTTTCTTTTAAACAGGACACAGTATGTGTTTATGGAAAACAATGGTAAAGAATATAAATCGAATAATCTTGTACCTGAATGTTCGGTACCACAAGGTACAATTCTCGGTCCACTTTTCTTTTTGCTTTATGTAAACTTTTTGCCCAAGCTTTCCATTTCTGATTTGATCTGTATGTTCTGTGATGATACTACTCTTATATATACCGGCAATACCGATAATGAAAACGAAAGAAATGTTAATGAGAACCTAAATAATTTTATACAGACCTTAGAATCCTTTGAACTTACAGTTAATAATAGCAAAACTAAATTTATAAAATTTAAGATTAAACAAAACACGGATCTTACTCCTTTCAATGTATTTATTGACGACAAGGAAATTGAAAGAGTGAAGAGCGTTAAATTCTTGGGGATCTATATCGATGAAAATTTGTCATGGAATAAACCTGTAGAATTCCTATTGGGTAAACTGTCGTCTGCACTTTTCTTACTTCGAAGACTATCATTTATATGTGATGTAAAATCGTGTCTCTCAGCCTATCATGCCATCTTCCATTCCAAAATATCATACGGTTTAATAAATTATGGCGCAACATCAGCTACTAACTCAATACTCCTAATCTCCATAATCTCAATACTCCTTTACCAGAAAAAAGCCATTCGCACTATTTTCAAAATAAAACCAGATGATTCGTGTAAAGAATATTTTAAGAAAAATAGGATACTTACAGTTCACGGCCATTATGTACTTTTACTGCTAATCTACATTAAACAGAATTTAAATACTATTGATAGTCTGGGAGATACACATAATTACAATACGAGAAACAGACATCTATTAAAACGCGAATTTTTACGTCTGGAAAAAAAGACACCTAAACAAAATGGCATAGAATACTACAATAGCATTCCAAAAAAATATTTAGACTTCCCTGAGAAAATGTTTAAAAAAATAATGAAACAAATATTAATTGAAGCAGCTCCCTATAGCCTCTTGGAAGCTAAACTAGCTCTGCAAAATATTAAAATTTAATTTGTGTAAAAATAATATTGTAAAATTGTGAAATTTGTATGACGATGACAATGATGGCTATGCCATCGATTGTATAAAACATTAAATTAAATTAAATTAAATTAAATAAAACTAGAGTTTCTGCCCGGGATTTCCCGTCCCGGGAATTCCCGGGATCCCGGACAAAAAATTTAATCCCGATTCCCGGGATTGAAATTTTTCGGGATTTTTCCCGTTTTTCAGAAATTAACGGGAAAATTCCCGGGTTTTCCCGGTTAATCCCGGGAATTTCCCGGGTTCCCGCCATATCATTATTTCCCGAATCCCGGGAAATGCTTTTTCCAAAAAAAACGGGATTCCCGATTCCCGAAATTTTAAAATTCCCGGGAAAACAGAAACTCTAGATAAAACGATGGCTATATGTGGAGAAGATATTGTAACTGTAGGCTTTGTCATAACAGGGGGTGTCCCTACCAAATACCAAGGTATAGAGAGGTACCCAGACGACATCGAATGTACACAACAATTAGGGGCCGTAATAGCCTCATGTGTCGCAGCTATGGCTATAGCTAAACCTATAACTACAGAGAACAAACAATATGCTACCAAACGATTAAATACAGCATTTTCATTTTGATCTTTCAGAGCTTATAATCGTAAAATTAGCAGGAAAAATTAGAAACCGATGACGCTTTTCTTTCTTTCTTTTTTTTTTTTTAACTGAGTTAAAATAAACCAACTTTTTTTCTCGTAAAAGCGCTACCGAATGACAAATTGAAAATGAAAAACCGTTTGATGATGAGGAAAAAAGGGCAACAATACTTCAAAGGGATTTGTCAAGCCCTTTGAAAATAACTAACACTCGTTTTCTTGGAAATTTTCATGCACGCATAATTAATTTTAAGCACTACTTCTAAATTCCTTATATAAGCACTGTACACAAGCCCTGTCAAACTTCTTTTGCATGCGTCATTATTCATTTTCGAAACTTTTATAGCAAGGACAATTTTTTTCCTTTTTTTTTTTCGGGGGAAAGGACAAAAAAAAGCAAGGTTTTGCTTTTAAGCTGATTACACTTTTCTAATGTTTTTTCCTCCGGCTTTTTACACGATTTAGGAAGCCTAACTTCGTGACAATAAACGTGATCTTATAAAGAAAGAAAGAAGTGTTCAACAACCAAGAGACCACTTTTTCATATAGTTTTTCCACACAAAAAGAAAGAAAAACATCAAAAATCGGACGAGGAAAAAGAAAAAAAGAAAACAAATCTCAAGAGCCGGAGGGCAACTGAAAGAAAAGTCTGAAACGTTTTTATATCTCGAATAAATTATTAGAATGAAAATGAATGAAGAATTCCGCAGGGTTTTCTTCGGGAAGAAAAAAAAAAATGATTTGTTTATTTTATACTTTTTTGATATTTTATCTGGGACTTTGGGCGAAGAGATAAAAAATAAAATAGAAAATTGGAAAAAAAAAAAAAAAAAGAGTCATGATTTTGTAACGCCTACGAAAGGATATAACTTCAGGTTGCTTTTTACTTTAATGTCCCATTTTCGAAATGGGAGTAAATCTCATTTACCTTTAAGAGTTTTTGAAGATAATGGTTCGGAACACTTAATTTCCCTTAATCTCCTTTGGATGTTAAAAAAAAAATACTTAAAGCCGTAACTTAATTTTTTTTTATTTCGTTCCAATTTTTATGTGTTTATCGATTCTTTCCCTGAAAGCAGACCCGTAGCCAGACCGAAAAGCTACAGAAGCCGGAAAGCTTTTTTTAGGGCTTAAATGACTTTCTAATGGGAAAATTATACGAACCAATAAATGCCGAGGTAATGTGTATATGCTCATGACCATAAGTATGACATAAGCATAACGAAACTTAGCCTTTACTCAGAAACAAAGATTTTAAAAATTTCAAAAACGCCTTTACAGACACTGCCCCTCTCGCAATTTTTGGCTTTGCAATCCCGTGAATCCCGCGGGATTGCGAGATTGTTTTCTAAAAAAATAAACTGAAAAATTCTGAAAAAGCCTTTTTTTTTTTTTTTTTTTTTTAATTGAAGACATCAGTGGAAAAAGGAGACCGTTAAGAAACAAAAGAAAAACGCCATGTAAATAAATACAAAACAAATTTCGTTCTTTCTGAACGGCCTCCTTTTTCAACTGATGTCTTCAATTGATAATTTTGATTATTTTCATCGATTTTTTTTTTAACGAATTTTCGGCTCAGAATTTTTTATATTACAGAATTTTTGAACAATTTTTTAAAGGAAGAGAATCTCTGCATATGCATAATTTTAGCATAATTTATGCATGCAATTTTTATAAAATCATAAATCAAGAGTATTATGCTTACAATGTTCAACATTTGTTTCCATTTTATGCATGACTTATGCATAAATGAGTTATGATTGATTTATGCATAAACGAGTTATGAATGATTTATGCATAAACGAGTTATGAATGATTTATGCATAAAGACTATGCATGATTTATGCATAAATAAATTATGCATGATTTATGCATAATTATATTAGAGGATCAAAATAATGATTTCGGTAAAGAAAAGTTAAAAGTAAATAGTTAATTTCGGTTAAAAAAGTCCTTTATACATAATTTATGCATTTTTTATAAATGTCCAATCTCATCTATTTCTCCTATGGGTTCCTGGTTCCGAGCCTGCTTCAAAATAACTTATTCAAACGAAAGCAAATACTTCAATCTAAATAAAAGCCAAATAGGGCCATTACTTAAATAATGAAATTAGACGGGAAAGACAGGAAGGGAGGGGGGAGGCAAGAAAAAAAAAAAGCATTCAATCGCAACCGCTTTTCTTAAAGGAGACGATGAATAAATAAATAAACAAAGTTACCTTTTCGTCTTTAAGAGAATCCCAAGTTTACTTAAAAAATTTACCGGAAATAAGAAAAGAAGGGAAAAGAAAAAAAAAAAAAGACAATTTCAATTTCTCCCGAGCCTGTATTAGGAAATAACGTGAAACGCATTGAATGCAAATGGTTTTTTTTTTTTAAACTTTTAAATTTTCTTTTTCTTTTTCTTTAAGCTTAATTGATTTAGTTTATCGGTAAGATTGAATCCATTAAACGATCGCGGTTACAAGATTTTCCATCGCATAAACAACTCGCTTTTTTTTTCCATTTTCTTTTTAAAGATCTTTTTTTATTTTTATTATTACTGTTTTCTTTTTCCTACCTTGTAAAAAGCGTACAGTTTAAGCAGAATGTTCAACCTCGTTTGAGGAAACAAACGTCCCGCCACACCCTCCCTCCCCGATGCTCATTGAAGAATAGTTCAAGCACCACAAAGCATACTTTACAGACTTAAAACTATTCTTACAACGCAAAAGGAGAGGGGATGATTCCATTATAGCAAAAGCTCCCTAGTTAGAAAGCCGGGGCTTTTGTTAGATTATTGCATCAAATGGTTAGGTTGTCGCACAGGGAGGGAGTTAATAACTCCTTTCGGTACATATTAAGAAGAAACTTAAGGAAAAGAAATTTTACTATTTAAACGGATTAAAATTGATTTTCGTGGGAGGAAAAAAGTTTGAAAGAAGTCAAATAAGGATAATGGAGGATTAAAGGATTAATTATGTCAGTCAACCAGAACACACGAGGTTATTTTTAGGGAATTGTTAAATAAGTACCTTGGCTTCGGAATAAAGGTTAAAAATTACGTACAGGGCGGAAAAATATTAATGGGCGATAGTTTAGTCTTGTGATCGGAAAACATGTCCGAATTTCCCGATGAAAAAATTGGAAAATTCTGCGCCAATATGACCTTTTCGCTTTTTTATTTTATTTTTTTAAAAATACAATTTAACGATTAATTAGCATCGGATCGTTACGTTTTTGGGTGGAACCGATAATTTTTGATTTGAAAATTATTTGGTAGGCGTAAACAAATTTAGAAAAATTAAAAAGAAAGTTATGGAGATTTAAAAATTTTGAAGCTGGAAAAACCCATGTTCCCTTAGTTCAGGCATCGAACCGTTCTTGCTTTAAAGAATTAGGGACTTTAGGGACAAAAATTGGGAAAATTAGGGAACTTTTAGGGACCAAAAACATTTAATTTTTGAACTTTTTATTTAGGTCCAAGCTTGATTTGACCCCCTTAGTTCCAGTTTTGATCCACTTTGATCCCCACGAAAAAGGTCCAAATTTCATAGAAACCTTAGTTCGGAGGACTTAAAGAATTACGTGGTTAATTTTGCTTCAAAATGGCTTAGACGGCTCAAAAAATTTTGATTTAGCTTTAGCCATTTTTTTAGCATCAACTTTCGCCTTGCTTAAGATAAAAAATTGCAATCACATGCATTTCTTTAGTCAGGTTACGACGAGCTTCTTGATAAAACCACAACGAAATTTTAATCTGACAACGGTATCACGGCTCAAAAAATTTTTCCCATTTTTTTGTTAGGGGTCGTCCATAAAACACGTGAGCACGTTAGGGGGGGAGGGGGTATTTAAAATGCTAACTTTTGCAAAAAATGCTATTTAAGTTCCGAAAAATTTCAGATTTTTAAAATGTTTAATATTAATTTTTAAAAAAAATTTAAGGGGGAGGGGGTAACGGAAATCTAACGTAATTTGGGGGGGGGGGTAGAAAATGGCCAAAATAATGCTGACGTGTTTTATGGACGACCCCTTAGGAAGAAAGCATTTCAAGCAGGCTGCATATCGCCAACTTAAAAACATATGTAACATTTTTCAAAATCAAATAAGACCAAAGGCAATATGGAACAATAAAATTGGGTTGAGGTCAAAATTTAAGGTAATATTCCATTCAATTTTTCATTTTGGTTTTAAATTTCTTAAAAAATTTTCTTAAACATTTTTTACCATAGATTGGGGTAAAGTTGAAAGAAAATTCAAAGGGGAATTCTAGGTTTATTTTAGGCAATAAAAATAAATTTTTTTTTATTTCATTAAGTGGATATTTAATTTTTTTATTTTTAAAATGTTTAATATTAATTTTTAAAAAAAAATTTAAGGGGGGGAAGGGGGTAACGGAAATCTAACGTTGTTTTGTTTTTTTTTTTCTTCGCTCCGAAGTAACAATGTTGGGAAAAATCTTTTATTTCAAGAGTTCTAAGCAGATAAGAATTAATATTAACGACTTAAGAGAAGGCTTCAGATATTTATTTAAATATACCAAAATAAATTTCCCTGGCCTAAAACTTTTTTTTTGGAGATACTAATTAAAAATTAGGGATCTCTAATTCCCGGTTTCGGTGAACCGACCGGTTTCCCGGTTTTTCGAAAACCCGGTTCTAGCACCGGTTTTATCAAATAACCGGTTTCATAAAGCCGGTTTTTACGTTTTGAAGTTAAAACAAAGCAAATCGGGGTAAAATGACACTCAAAATATTCGTAAGTTGATGGAGAACAAGATTCTTTATGTTAAATACATTATAAAGCTTGAATTTCCTTAATATTTGCGAAATTCGTTTGCTTACGTAACTTAATTTTTCGAAGTAAAACAAAATGGCGATGTAAACAAACAAAAATAAACAATAATCCGATTTTCGCAAATATCAAGAAATTCAAGCGTATTGATCAATCTAAACTATTACAAAATCTTGTTCTCCATCAAAATACGACCATTTTGTGTGTAATTGGACCCTAATTTGTTAGTTTTTGCTTCAAACTTAAAAAAAAAAAAATATAGTATTAAAAAAAACACCCTGGAAAACGATTCGAAAAACGACGGTTCTAAGAACCGGGCTAAGAACCGGTTTTAAAGAAAAATTCGAAACCGGGAAACCGGTTTTTCATTTTCACCGGTCCATTGCTTTGATCCCTATAAAAAAATCTGGCTTCGTAGCGAACTTTATATTCATACTGGCATCTTTCTTTCAAAATTTCAGATTCTCAGGTTTTAAAGAAACTCCGGAAAACGTTTTCAAAAATAAATGTCGGGAATATATTTTCCAAAGCGTTTTCCGGAGTTTCTTTACAACCTGAGAATCTGAAATTTTGAAGGAAAGATGCCAGTATCACTGTGAAGTTCGCTACGAAGCCAGATTTCTAATTTGTATCTCCAAAAAAAAAGTTCTAAGCCATGGAAATTTATTTTGGTATATTTAAATAAATATCTGAAGCCTCCTCTTAAGCAAGAGTCCATTAACGAAACTGGAAATTTTGTATAGGGTCCTTTTCAACGTGAATAACTCATGCATTTCTTTGTTAAAAGTGCAACACTCCAAATTGAGCGAACCGCAAAAAAGGTTAAGCCCAACGGTGGATCATTATTTACGGAAACAAAACGTATACAACCAAATTAGTGGAATGTACAGGAGATATAGAAACGTGGATATCGAAATGTGGGAACCTGCTTTTACATTTCAAGTTGTTATGATATGTGATAAATCTTTAGAAGACAACATGTTGCAACTTTTGGATCTCACTGATAAAACGCTATTAGTAATTATTACTCATATTAAGGGTAGACGAATAATTACTAATAGGTTAGGGTTAATTTTTATACATAAACTATTAGTAATTTTTACCATAATAATATTGATTATGGTAAAAATTACTAATAATATATATAAAAATTAACCCTAACCTATTAGTAATTATACAGTACATCTACCCTTAATATGAGTAATAATTACTAATAGTGTTTTATCCGTGTGAGACATGCACTAATGCACTCACACAACATTATAACTGATGAAGAGTTTGATGCATTGATTAAAAAATTTAAAGCGGCATTATGTAATTGTCCCATAAAACTTGAAAATTAGACTTTCTTAACAATTTAGATCCAAGGCTTGGACTTTTCCCAGTCACTGTCTCGTACTGAGATTTTTTTTTCTACTTCAATTGTCAATCCTTTTTTTTTAACTTTCTTTTAGGAGGCAAATAACAAAATTCTTAGTGCCACTAAGAGGCAATGGGTTTGTAGGAAGCAATATGCATTTCAGAGTATTCTGATAAAAGGAAACCCAAAAGTCAGATAATTATCTTTCATTAGAGTCTAATTTTAATCAAATTTACCAAAATCATCCTTACGCAATACTTGAATGGCCCCCAAGTTAAAAATAGGGACTTTTCCAAAAAAAGGGACCTGGGTTCGATGACTGCGTGCACCCTATACAATATGATCTTATGAAATGGCGATGATGTGAACCAAAGGATCACACACACATGAATATAATCGTCTTGCTACCCGAACGATTCAATATAAATCTGATTAAAGACCTTCCAAGGTTCTCAGGAAATACGAGCCGAAACCATTTCATCGATATTTCGTTAAGCCTCATAAGCTAACCCTCAAAAGCTATTTAAACCCTCTTCCCTACGAAGATTTCCAGTTTATGTTCGTTGAAGAGAGTATTCTCCTTATCAATTTAAAACGTAATTAAAAGATGCCAAAAAATTCGTCGTGAAGCGAAAAAAAAAAAAAAAAAAAAAAATCAACTACTATATTTCCTTCCTCCCGTTTCCTGCAATCATTTTTCAGCTCAAAGGAACGATCATAAAAAACACTAAAAAATGATGATATTTTTCGCACAAATTACACGAAACATCAATGCTTAGCTTATTATAACCATCTCCTTGATCTTGGCCTCTCCCCCGCTTTAAGCTGTATATACAGTATATTTATGCCGTATATATTCTACTGTATTATAATTTTTAAATATCCTGTAAGAAATTTACATAACGGAAAATATCGAAAAACGATCTCTACTTATCTATATCATCGCCGAGACGAGTAAAAAAATGTTAAGGTTTAGTGAATCGTAAGGTTTATATTCTCTAAAAGAGGTTCTTTCGGTGCTCGTTCATCCGAAAATGCGATAACTTTTCAATAATATTGAATTTTCAGAATTGTAAAAATTGTTATACGAGAGAAAAAAAGAAGAGAGAGAAAAAAGAAATGAATGAACATACTACCGGGATTTAAAAAAAAAAAAAAAAAAAAAAATCCGGAGAACCCCGGACGGTCCCCGGAAAAAATTCTTACATTCTTATCTTTTTCAGCTCGGCATCATCGTTTCTATTCTAAAAAAAAAAAAAAATAAATAAATAAATATATAAGCATCATTTTTCTCATATTTTCCCTCTCTCTCGTTTTTATTACAGATATCTCGGATCAGAATGATCTACTACGTCAGCCTAGCCATCCTGATTATCGCTGTCGTATCATGGGGGTCCGCATGTCGTTTATCGGAATTTTTGTGTAACAACGGCCGGTGTATCCCGATAACCCATTTTTGCGACGCGATTAACGACTGCGGGGATTCATCCGACGAACCCAGATTCTGCACACGTAAGTTTTATACTTTCGACAAAAAAAAAAAAAAAAAAAAATTTCAAAAAACGATCCCGCATGAATAATAATTCAAAAGAAAAAAAAAAGTTTAAGTTATAAATCCGAAAACGGAATGACCTGGTCGAATGGGAATACCTCCACGCTTTTTCAGCTTTTTTTATATTTACGATTCTCAAACTTTTTTTTTTTCTTTCTTCATTTTTTTGGGTAAAAAAGGGGGCAATCATCGGCGTTTTGGAAAAGTAAGCCCTCAGACATTCCTTCTGACGTTGAAATATTATCTTTAAAAAGGTTTTTGCATTCCGTTGAAATTTTCGAGTCGGCTTCCTCCTATCCCTTTTGTTTCGTTTTAATTAAAATCAGAATGTCTGAAGTGTATAAAAGGAAAAACCTTAGCTTTAGGTGGTTATAGGTTTCTTTAACGAAAATATTACCAACAAAGTAATGAAATTTTCATTTGGCTTATCCTCGTAAAATTTAAATTATTCGTATAAATATTAGCTTCGCAGTGTGGTGCTCTCAGCAAGAAAATAGGGAATTTAGAGAACGATCGTGTATTTACAAGTGCAGAAATGCCGCCTATGTTTAGCTTATGGGCAAAAACCTACGATCGTCCATGGTCAAATCCGATTATTTCGAGTTTGCAGTACGATTGTCAGATTTTAGTGGTCTGAAAACACCAAAAAAGCGGTGAAAACATTTTTTTTAAAATGTAAATCCAAAATTAAAAAGGCAGAACTGCCTATTGAAAATTTCAATTTATTTATTCAAGTGAAACTTCTTATGGGGCGGATCCGTGTAAAAAAGTGAAGTTTCCGAAGTTTTCAAAGTTGACATTAAAAATTAAATATTAAAAATATCGAAAGTTGTTTTAAAAGTATCGAAAGAAAAATATTACTTGAAAAGCACCATAAAATAACAACTACTTCACTTTTTTAAAAATTTTTTTAAAAATTGGGCTTAATAAAAAAATGCAAGATTTCATTTTTTTAATACATAGAAGGTAAAAAAACTTTTTAAAAAATGGTTAAGAAAACTATCACTTGAAAAACACCACAAAGTATCAACTATTTCACTAATTTTCCTTCTCAACTATTTCACTTGTTTTTAAGATTTTTTTTTTTTAAATTGGAAGAAAATGCAAGATTTTTTAATTTTGTTGGGTTCCTAGAATTTTGTGAAAATTCAAGAAGTGCCTAAAATATTTTAAGTTATAATTCATAAAGTGACTATAAAACTATTTGCATTCCTAAAAGTTTGTGAAAATTCAAAAAGTGGCAAACAAGAGTATTATTTTTTTTATTTTAAAAGTAGGTGAAATAAGTATCAATCAAAAATTGAGATTGAGAAAATTAGAGAAAATACAAAATTTTTTTAATTTTGTTAGTTATCTAGAATTTTGTAAAAATTCAATAAAAATAAACTAACAAAAGTTTCATTTTTTTAAAAATGGGTAAAAAGTGGGTAACATATGAAGTTTCACGTCTTCTTTACGCTATGCGATATAAGTTCAGGCTGCTATCCAAAAGCCAAAATTAGAACTAATTAGAAGTTTTCAAGGCCACCGATTTCAAATCTAGCGTTAAAATTTTAAAATCCAAAATGTCGAATCCAATATGGCGGAAATTTCTTTTGGAACTCGAAAATCGTCTTGAAAATTTGGTTATAGGGGTTTTAGAGGTCGCTGATTTCGAATTTAACGTTACATTTTAAAAATTCATAATGGCGGATCCAATATGGCGAACAATGTAGAAAATAGTCACATATATGCCATATTGGGCCAACCATTTTTAATTATTAAAATTTAACGTCAGATTCGAAATCAGTGACGTCGAAAACCTCTGCAACCAAATTTTTAAACCGAATTTTAAAGAAACCTCTGCAACGATTTTCAAATAAATAAAAATGTCCGCCATATTAGATCCGCCATTTTGAATTTTTAAAAGGTTTATATTTAATGGGGCAGTTTTTTTAAAATTTTTGGGGAGTATCTAGGCAGTAAAAAAAAATCACATAGTGCAGGTAAATTAAAGCAATTCGGTCATTATAAATATATATCAAGGCACTATTATTACCTGGCAGTGTTCAGAAGTTAAATAAAAATAAGTCAACAAATAAATAAATTTCAAAAAATAATCAAAAAAGAAATCAATACACTTAGATCTTGGTTCATCGGTAAATACACTGTCTTCTACAATATGCCCTGAATTCTTTTTTCAATTTTCAAAAAAATATTTAGAGGTTTTTAGGCTCAAGATTTTTAGGCGGTAAAATATTTTTTTTGGGCTAGAAAAACATTTTTTTTCTCTGTTATAAGATAATTAACTGCTCTTTTTAAATCAAACATATTTTATCAAATAACCTTAACTGCTCATACTTATTATTATACTGACAAAACCAATAAAATACTGGCACAAAAAATTTTATACTGTCAAAATTTTACCGCCCCCGGAATACTGCTCTTGTAAAATAAATACTGCCTATTTAAATATTAGTCTTAGTCTTCTAAAAATTTAACTGCAGATTTAAAATCAGCTACCTCGAAAACTTTTAATTTGATGAAATTTTTGCTTTTTAACAACATTCCGAATTTATACCGTTTTTTTTTTGTTTCCAGACCGGAGGAGGCCTTTTATAGTATCTCTAGGGATACAAAAAATGTCAAGATAGCAAAGCCATAAGCCAGAGCCTAAAATTATTTCAAAAAGCTACTACACACATTAAATTACCCCCCCCCCCCCCCCCCCCCCCCCCCCATCTTAAGAAAAACCAAAAAGAATTTTGGGTTTCTCAAATTTACAAAAAAAAAAAAAAAAAAAAAAAAAAAAAAAGCGAAGGGAAATAACAAAAGCTTCAGAATTTGGAAAATTGCACCTACTACCAGTCTATATTCATGTGTTTAGAAAAATAAAATTTTTAAATTGTATTTAAAAATTTTTTAATTGTATTTAAAAATTTTTTAATTGTATTTAAAAATTTTTTAATTGTATTTAAAAATTTTTTAATTTTATTTAAAAATTTCTTTTTCTCCATTTGATTTTAACTTTTTTGGACCGAAATATGCTAAAATTGTACTACACATATTGTCAAATTGATACTACACACTTTAGATTTCTAACTACACAAAGTGTGTGCTACTACACACAATTTTAGGCTCTGCCATAAGCTAAGAAACTTAGTTTTATCGGTCTGTAGGCATCTTTCAATCTCGGTAGGCAGAGAGGCCTAAAAGGAAAAAGAAACCGCAAAAGAGGGAAGAAAAAAAAAAATCCAAAATATATAGGTTCCACGTTTACAGAACATAAACTTCCTTATTACTTGGGTTTACCTTTGCCCCGACTTTCCCAGAGGTTTTCATTATTACCTGATTATATGGGAATGGAGTTTCAATGAACGTTACCGAATTCGCTTTCTCCGTTTTCTCCGTTTCCCATGTCGTAAAATCTGTTAAAATATATTTTCCGACAAAGGTCGATAATAAAATAGTTAAAAGGTTTTTCAGATAATTCCAAAAAAAAAAAAAAAAAAAAAAAAAAAAAGTATATAAAAAAAAAAAATTCCGTGCTGACTTTTTGAAAAATGAAACGAGTTGAAAAAAAAAAAAAAAAAAAAAAAAAAAAAAAAAAACTGAAAAGTCTGTAAATCAGAGAATTCATCTTGACTGACAACTCTCAGGAAGATAAAATCCTTTCCTACGTTAACTTTTAAGATAACTCGATTTCCGTTGACAGTTGCTAAAACGGAAACCTCAAGCATTATGCGTACCTTTTCTATTTAAAATGGCAAGGGCTAATGAATGTTGTTGCTGACAAATGGACAGTCAGCAGTCACAAGACCCAAGGGATTTGTCAAGCGGGGAAGGGGGGGGGGAGAGGGGGGGTTTTGAACACGAACTTGAACATAATTCATTTTCGTTGATATTCGATAAAAGTAAACCTCAGTTTTGTGATGCGTATCGCAGTGTTTTTTTGTATAAATATTTAATTTCGTGTCACGGTAGAGGATTTTTATTTTTTTTTCCGGGAAAAAATATGATTTTTTAAAAGGCCTGTTGGTGTAGAGAGAAACAAGGAATTTATCCTTTCAGCGACAAACAAACAGAGTAATACTGTATTTAGCCAAAAAAAAAAGAACCAACGGTTTTTTTTTTTTTTTTTTTTTTTTTTTTTTTTTTTTTGAAGAGAGCGGGTATATGAGGAGTTAACTTTGCACAATAAATGATTGAAAATCAAATTTTGGGAGGGAACTATTCCGACCATAAAAGCTCAAAAACAAAAAACTTTATCGTCGGCTAAATTTTTTTTTAAAAATGTAAGCCCTGCATGGCCAGAGTTAAAAAAATCAGGTCCGATATACAATACTAGCTGTTCCACCCTCGCTTCGCTTCGCGCTTTAAAGTTTAAATATTTTTTCTGTCGGAAAAAAAATTTGTAGAGGTAAAAAGGTAGTGAGGAAAAGAGGAAGTGTGGAGGAAAAAATTTTTTCGTTCGGTTTTGACACGTATTTTTTTCTGCCCGAAAAATTTAGGATTGGAAAGTGAGTCCTAAATGTCAGAAATATTTTTTCTATTTTTTTTTTCCTTCTTCTAAAAATTTCTTGTTCAGAATTTTTTTCCTATACAAATTCTTTTTTCAGAATTTTTTTCCTATACAAATTCTTTTTTCAGAATTTTTTTCCTATACAAATTCTTTTTTCAAAATTTTTTCCACCCCTAATTTTTTTTTTTTTTTTTTTTTTTTTTTTTTCAGAAATTTTTTTTTCTACAAATTTTTTTTTTAGAAATTTTTTCCACTACAAATTTTTTTTGGTTAAACTTTACATCTTGTGGTATTTTTGAATCAGGGTCAAATCAAGATATACCCCAGCAGATTGAAAGACCTCAAGAAACTGAACGAATTTCCCAACAATTATATAAATTATATCGGTATATATATAATAATTATATATATTGTATAATATATATAATATAATTTTTTTCAGAAATTTTTTCACTACCAACTTTTTTTAGAAATTTTTTCCTCTAATGATTTTTTTAGAAATTTATTCCTCTAATGCTGCTTCTCCATTATGGTCCTAAATTAATTTTACAATATTAATTTTATAAATTATTACTGAGGGATTCATTTGGTGTGATTTTATTTAACTTGATAATTTTAATTGTTTTAAATGTCCTTTTTAAATATGAGGTAAGCTTGGTTTGCTCTAGTTTTTCAAGGCCATTTGTTTTTATTTTTGTCTAAGCTCAATGTCTGTTTTTGTTTTGTTTTCTGATTTGATTTTTCAACTTTTAGTTCCTCTAATGATGGCTCAAGCCGAAATGGCCATAAGGACTTTTTAAAAATATATTATCATCTGTTTATATGACCTTAAAAGGAAGTACATTCATTTAAATTTAATTTTATAAAATTACCGGAAATTATCCCAGGTGTTCTTTTAAAATTAAATATCAGTCTAAGATTTAAGTCTTATCATGACAATATTAATATGATATAAATTGTATAATACAATGTTATTGATCAGACATCACAATGATTTAAAATAAAGAATTTGCACTGTAAAAAGGTTTATATCATAATGATATTTGAGTGACATTAGCTTTTTGAAAATTAAAAAAAAAAAAGTCGCCACTGAGACTAGAACCCACTCCGTTTAGATTTCTATTGTCACAACTCCTTCACCTTACCATCTTCACCACTCCTTAAGTTACAAAAATGGTTGATAATTTGATTATTTAAGCCCACAAACGATGGACTTAGAATTTTTTTGACTGTTTTATTCTTATCACTTTTTCGAGCGGAAGAACAAAAAATTTCAAAAAACGAAGGGCAGAACAGCCAAAGCTCTTGAATCATAGATTACGATTTTGCGTATATTCTTGTCCCCATTTCAGGTATAAGGTACGAAAATTCCAAAAAACGTAAAGTATAACTTCTAAAAAAAATTTTCAAAGAAACTTCACAAAACTTAGTGATGTTACCGCAATATCAGGCTCACTTCAGACCGTTATTACTCTATTTTGTGAAATCTAAATTTTTTTTTTTTGCAAGTTAAAACATCTATTACTGTCATTATTATATTAAGTGAATATTTGACCGATATATGTTTAATATAAGTCAACGATCTGACATTGGTTTGATGTTAGTGCTACATAAAGTTAATATCAGACTGATCACATTTTTTTAGAACACCTGGGATGCGCTTTTTCTTTCTTTTTTCATAACGTATTTATTTTTTACAGATTTCTTATTCTTTTTTAAGTCATCCTCATGTTCGATTAGTAAAATAAAACCATTATTCCCAATAATTTTATAAAATTAATTTTGTAAAATTCATTTTGAGCCATAATGGAGAAGCAGCATAATAATATTTTTTAGGAATTTTTTCCTCTATAATTTTTTTTTTTTTTCACAAAACATTTTCTTAAAAAAAAATCCACATTTTCCACATCCGAAATATTTCTTTTCCGGAAGCTTTCTTTTAAGTGAAAGATTTAGCCTCCCAAGGAATTTGGTTAAGAAAATTTTCTGCTCTGGGAATTTTTTAAACAAAGCTTCAAAATCTGGGAAATTTTTTAAGAAAAATTTTTAGGCTTGAGCTAAAACCAATAAAAATATTGAGCTAAAATTAAAAAACGATCGAGAAAATATTTTTTTTTCTGACATAGCGGCTCATTTTCTTCAAGCGAAAAATTTCAACAAAAAAAAAAATTGGAGCCTTTGAGAAATTTTCTCCACTCACTTAGCGTACGGACAAACCCCAAATGCCTTTTATTTATACAAAGATGCGCCTACACCCTCAGCCTAGCAAATTTCACCAATTTTTTTTTTCCAACGAAAATTGAGGAGAAAAAAAAGCTCAATTCGTCTCATTCCACAATTTAATAAATTAACCTTTTCTACGCCAAAACCGAGGGAGAATAGATTTCAGTGACACAAAAAAGCCTTCCGACTTTTCCTCCGAATAACTATTTCCAGAGAAAAAGTCGGAAGGCTCATTTTCACCCTACCCCTTTCGAAAATGAGTGCATAAAAAACATTAATTTCACAAGTTAAATAGTATGTGCGGTTGTTAAACGCGGTCGCTCGTTACCCCTCCCCCCCTCCACCCCCCCCCCTCCCCACAGTCCCTGATTTACGATCACTTGATGATCGATTTTTCATTTTCCACATCAAAATGATATGCAACTTTTTTAGTCGGCGTCGAATATTAGCTGACCCGTTGTTGTTAATAATAAAAAAAAAAATTGTGAGTTTAATTTATCGAAAGAAAAAAAAAACAATTTTTAAAACGTGGGATTTTTTTTCGTCGGAAACCTTTTTTTTTTTCCCTCGACTTTTGTGACGTTTCACTGCTGATGAATGGATTCTTAAAATTATGTTAGCCCAAAGGAAAATGATAAATTAAAAGAAAATAGAAATCAAATTAAAAAAGGAAAAGGTTCGAAGGGAAAAAAATAAAAATAATACGAAAAAACGTAGAAGTTTCCTGCTACTGCTTTTTTTTTTTATAAGTCAGGAACGCTGTCTTAACTTTTCTCTTTTTTCTGAATCCCAAAACGAGCCGGATTATAATAAAAAAAAAAAGAATGAAAAGGAAATTCGAAACCAAAAAAGAAACGGTGACGGAAAATTCAACCACAATTTCAGTTGCTCACACTTCCTCCATTTTCCCACTTTCGCGATCGTCTGTCAAATGATCACACAACCGGGGGAGATTTCATGATGTAGTCGGAAGAATATTCTGTTTAATTCCTTAACAGAGGTGTCTTGACCTACTTTCCTCACGACAGGCAAACTTTCAGAATAATTTTTTTTTCCTTTTTCTTTTCGGAATAAAAAAAGTTTTACAGTTAAAGGATATTTGCTTTGTTCTGGATTTTATGCTTTTTTTTTCTTTTTCTTTAAAGGGGAAAAAATTATTTGGCTTCGAAATTTGCCGAATAAGAATTTTTTTTTTTATTAGGGAAACATTGCACCAGGGAAGCCCAAGAAAATCGTAAACGTTGCAAAAACGCCTTTATATCGACGTATAGACTACCGTGTGCTATTCCTTTCAAGTTCGACGAATCTTTTGAAAGAAGAGGGTTGGGAGGGGGGACGTTTTAATTATTTTTCCATTTTTGTTCTTTAGTGTCAATTTTTGAGTCTGTCAATTTTTTTAAAAAGTCGCACAATTTTTAGAAATTTAGGGACTGCAATCCCAGACCCCTTTTCAAAATCTCGGATTTCGGGATTTAAAAATTCTTAATCCCGGTATCTCGGGGTTAATTTGAAAGCCCCATCACTGGCTACTAAAAGGCCAGAAAATAGTGCCTGGTCGATATATGAAAAAAGTTTTTCCTCTTTAGTTTTAACTTTAGTATTTATGTCCGGCATAGAGATGGTAAAATATACCGTATATTTATATTTATTATAAAATGTATCTTAAAATGATTTGAAATACATATATATCGATTTATATTATTTATTATTTTTCTTTATTTTCATTTTTTTTATCGAATCGATTTTATTTGGCGGCCAAATTGGCCAAAATGTCTTTTGTGTTATTTATAGTTATAACTTATAATTATTGATTTTTAAACTACAACTATAAATAAATAAATGGGCCAATTAATTGTGTTTTAAAAATAATTAATGATAAATTAGGTTCCCCGAACAACCCAATTCCACCAGATATCCCCCAGGTACGGCCTACAACTTAAAAATACAATGAAGATATATTTCCACTGTAGAGCTGACTACAAAAACATAAAAACTGAAAATAAGCATTTACTCTCAGAGCGCGGCTTACAACGTAGTCTCTACCGTCAAAAATTTGAGAGCATAAAAGTACAAAATTTTTTGTCAATTTTGTATGGAAGTTTAACGAAAACCAAAATAAATTTACTTAGGGTGTCCCTTATTTTTCGAATTTCCCATGTCTAACCCCTCAAAGTTTTCTTTTTAGAGTGTTAATACACGCTAAATTGTTTCAGATTTTTAAAATGACGGGAAAGTGTGCCTCACGGGCCTTTAATTTTGAAAATTTCCCATCAGAACCATAAAATCTTTATTTTTTATTTATTTATTTATTTTTTTATTTTTATTTATTTTTTTTTTTTTTTTGGTTTTTAAAAAAAAACACTCGTTTCTTATCGAAAATTTTGCGAGGATCATGAATCTCAAGTCAGACTTATTATATCGGTTTAAGTTTTTGAACTAGAGATCAAATTTTTAGCAAAATTAAGGACTTAACATGTTTTGTCATTTTACGCTATTTTTTGCCCTATTTTTTTTTCTAACACAATAACTTAGGGAGATGTAAAATATTTGACATTTGATTCGTAATATACGGAAAATTTCCGATTAAAAACCACATTTTTTCGAGAAAAAAAAATTGTCGATTTTTTTTCCTCTAATGGCAATTTTCCAAACTTTAAGCTCAATTCGCCACGCTTTCCCGTCGAGTAAAAAATTAAAAAAAACTCAGGTTCATTGGTACACCAAGGAGAACCATTTTTGGGGGTCCGACAATTTCGGCGACAATTCAGCGTGTTATAATTTGTTATTTTATTAAAACAGGGGTCCGATCCCAGTATTTATCCAACTTCTTATTCTTAACTCAAGAATTTACTTTTCTCAAACTAGTTTTATACCCTCGGAACCATAACAAATTTACCTCCGAGGCCATTACGAATTTTGTAATGTGGAATATCGATGTTAACCAATAGAACTAAACGATCTCCGCCTAATTTTACAACATGAAAACCGAAACGAAAGTTAACTTCTTACTACAAGAAATTTTATCTCGCATTATCTGACTTGAAACTTTCTTTTCTTTTATGTTTTCATTTTACTGCTCTCCCGTTCTTCATTTTATAACTCTCAGAGGACCAAAAATTTTCCTTCCCCTCTGCTGTCTCCCCTTTCAGCATTTTCAAAATCGATTTTTTTCATCGGAAACCGAAAAATAGGCCTGTATATAATAAACAATCGAACGGAAAAAAAAAACGAAGACAAATTCTCGCCGAAGAGCTTTTAAAAAAATGGATTTTCATCGGAATCAGATTTAATTCGTATCAAGGGATTTTAAGCGTCGCTGATTTTCGAGATAACCCAAATCATTCTCTTCCTGGGAGTTTTTCGAACGATAATTCACACCAAAATCGAAACTATTGAAAAAAAATATATATGTGCGTAGATGATATCGTTCGTTTTCGGAGGAAAAAAAAAAAAAAAAGCTTTTACATCGATTAATAGCTTTAGAACCAAAAAAAAAAAAAAATCTATTAGCAGAAATTAGGATTTAATAGCTTTTAGAAGGAGATAAATATCGTCCCGTGGGAACGATCCGCCATCGGTGTAAATTTTATCCGAAGGATAATTTTTTATAAACCCAATCGATTTTTTAAACATCATCCAGGGCATTTAAGCTATTGTAAATAGGAGACGCAACTCAGTACTTGGTATTTCAACGCTATTAACATTTGTTCCTTTTTTTTCTTTCTTTTCAGCTTGTAACAGGACGTACTACGGCGACGTGGGAAGGACGTACGAATTGGAATTACACAGGCCGAAAGAGGACAAATTACCGTTTGTATGCAGTTTGATATTTACAGCGGCGGGTGGGGATCTCGGAGATTTGGTTCAGGTAAATACTAAGTTTGATCATCAGAAAACTTACCTGAAAAGAAAAGAAAAAAAAAGTTCATTAGCTTTTTTTGAAGTAAAAAGTGCTTTTAGGTTTTTAAAATAACTTTAAAAAAAAAAAAAAAAAAAAAAAAAAAAAAAAAAAAAAAAAAAACTTTAAAAAATAAATAAGCAGATGATATTCCTGAAAGGAAAGTCGTGAGTTTTCATTACGAATCAATGCTTAACCAGCGAAAAAGGTGACGTACTTTAAACGTCATGAAGACGTCAAAATGACATCATTGAGTATGACCGATAGCATATCCCATTGGAAGACGTCAATATGACGTCTTATTGACGTCATGACGTTTGTATTTCGAAATTGAGATGGTATCAGTACGACGAAAGTTAGTCGTCAAACAGTTACAAATATTACCGATCGTACTGTCTTGACGTCATTATGATGTCGAAAATCTCGGAAAACTGTCTCGGAAAATGACCATACCTGGTGACGAAAATCGGACACGTCACTATGACGTCACCTTTTTTGCTGGGTAATTATGTAGAAAAATCAGAGAAAATGATTTGATAAATTGTAACCAAAGTCTTCTGCAAACAGGTTTAACATTGTTTTCCCCTATGCGGGAAAAATAAGTTTTCCGGACTGCGTGATGAAAAATTTCTTTTTCGATTATTTTTTTCTTTAATTTTCCGATTAAAAATTCTCCAAGATTTTCAAGAGTTTCCCGAAACATTTTGAGAAAATTCCGAATCGAGAAAAATTCATACTTTGAAAATCCCGGATTTCCCCACTCTCGGAATTTTCAAATTTTCATAAATCGGAATTCCCGATTTTCAGAATTCTCAAATTTCTCGAGAAAACAGCAACTCTACCACCAACATTTTCTCCCTCTAGTGAGCCAACTTTCGTCAACTCCCAACGAAAATCCGCTGCAAGTAAAACTTTGACCAACGCGTGTCCTTCAGCGATATTCTCCCGGGTCAGAACCTGCACTTGCAAGAGTTTATTTCAGCCCAGTCAAGCGTTTTCTTCATTTTCCACTTGAAAGGAAAAGTTGATTCACACGCAGGAATAAAAACAAAAGGGGGAGAGGGGGATGACCGGGTATTGTTTTAAATATGACAAAACAAAGCCTTGGGTTAAAATGCTAATTATGCATTGGTGCGATAATAAAATACGAATACGGTAAAAGCGGTTTCACACATGCTAAGGGTATGATTTTCGCAAAAATAATCTTTCAGGATTAGAAAACGTTTCTCGTATTTAATTTCACATGGAAAATGAAATTCAAGGATGGGAATATGAATTATTTCCGTTTTGAAGTTACATATGGCGGCAATAAATTTTTCGTGACATTTTTTTTAAAGTAATATGCTTGGATATTGAAATTCGGAAGGCAAAAGTTCAGTCGCATTAGGCAGACCGACTTTTGCTGAAATTTTTGTTTCCCTAAAGGGGTTTAAATGGAATTAACTGTTGGAAATATGAAACTTGGAATATTGGATATACGGCAGAATCTTAGCGTACTTAACACGTTTTGAATGGATGTTCTGGTTAAGTCATCTGAACGAAAAGTTTATAATAGGCTGACATTATTCAAACTTCATAAAAACTTATTATACTCTTACAATATCAGTTAATATAATTATAATTATAATTATCAGTTTTTTACGAGGAATCCAAATCCGGTCTGGCCTGTAGAGAAGAACCGACTGTAATACTCGGCCTGTGCACATGAAATTTTTTTTTTTTTGCAAAAGCTCTAGCTTTCCCATGTAAATGCTTGGGGTAAAGAACACTTTTTTAGGGTCAGTTTTTTACGAGGAATCCAAACCCGGTCTGGCCTGTAAAGAAAAACCGAGCGTAATACTCGGCCTGTGCACATGAAATTTTTTTTTGCCAAAGCTTTAGCTGACAGGTGTGAAAGCATGAGGTAAATAAAATTTTTAAGCTCAAGTTTTTTACGAGGAATCCAAATCCGGTCTGGCCTGTAAAGAAAAACCGAGTGTAATACTCGGCCTGTGCACATGAAATTTTTTTTTTTTTTTTTTTGCAAAGGCTTTAGCTGTCCGGTATGAAAGTTTGAGGTAAAATACTGTTCATATGGAGTAATAATAGCTTCGACCAAAGTTCAAGATTAATTAGTTATGCCTCCGGAACGTAAAATAAAATGAAAGGAGTCAAATCAAAAAATTATAATGATTTTTCGAATTCGTTTTAAAGGCAAAAAAATTGAAAGAACTTACCCAGTCTCAACGGATGCTAGACGGCTTGGTGTCCCGACCTTTCCAACGATCTCCCAGGGTCACGCCATTTTGCTCCAGAAGGCTTCAGACGGTGTAAAAACCGAGTCAGCTATTATGCTTCATCGAGGGGTTGCATCAAACACGAAATACTCCGAACTAATTCGAAAGACGGGTATTCACTTGAAATATAAAATAAAAAATACGGAGAGCGTACTTTAAATTCCCTAACCTACTGAACCGAACCGAACCGAACAAAGGCTCCACCGTGCGACGGTGGCCAACGAAGCTAATATTACGAATAAACGAACCCGAGGAAACCGGCCGCGTAAACGAGCCGAGCAACCCCTAACCAATCTGAAGATCAGCACCAGAAATATCTGAAGAGAGAAAAAAAACATTCAGAATGGAATTAACTTATTTGCAAACGGAATACATACCGGTGCTAAAATAAACTGTTTTAGTAAAAGCTGGAAAACTAGATTATGCCAAGCATGAATCGTTCGTGGGGTATCGTCGGTCGACCTAGAAGTTTACGCCGCAAGGCACTAAAAGGAAACGACTTTCGTCCGCAGGTGACTCCATCAATGCAGCTCTAAGAAGTTCCTTAAACATAAAATTCGTATCATGTAAAATGTTCAAATTCCAATAAAATATTATAAACGACGCTCCGGTAGTTTAAATTAAATCCGAATTCCTGAAAGGAAAAATGAGAAACCAAAAAAAAGACAGCAGTGTTTTTGAGCATGGGAGCGGGAGAACATCCACCATTATCGTTCTTCGTGGATTTATTATAAATTTAAAATGTTATCTGCAAAAAAAGAAACTACAAGAGTTATGTAAGTCATGGTCGAAGAAGTTTAAAAAACACAAATAAATGAACATAAGAAACACTTAGTGAAGGCAATATCACCATATCATCCATATTACAGTCTAAATTCAGGCAATTCTGACAGTATTTAACTTACGAGTTAATAAAATAGGTGCGAGCTTATTATATGGGGCACGGTAATTACTGACCAGTGATGGCTGCTGAAAATAAACTTTCACCCTCGAAAGCAGAACTGGGTATAGGGTATACGAAAGACGGGCTCTTTCCCCGGAATGATCAATCTACTAAGTTTTTAAAATTTCCGATCCCAAAACAGTAGCCAGCCGTAAAACCCTTTCCCTAACCTTTTAATATTTCCGAATCAAACTCTGAATTCTGGATAAAAAAATTCAGACTAAAATTTCTATTAAATTCTCTTTCTAAGCTAAAGTGTCCAAGTAATCTGTTAAACATATATATCACTCCAAACTGTTTCATCTTCATTTGAATATAAAATGACTGAAAAGAACTGAATATATGCTAAAAAACTGCGCCCTTGATGCTTTTTAGAAATTTTCCCCCTATTATAACATTCCAAATTTTGAATTCTTAGATTCTATAACATTTACAGTATTTTACACTTTTCTTTTCGAAGTTTCTAATTAATGCAAATACATCATTTTTTAATATTTCTAAAAATAATTTAAATCTTCTGATAATGAATTCCAGGTGAAAACGAATTAAAAAAATCAGTGTAATCTCATCGTCTCTTCTGTTGTGGTTGCTTCTCCGGTCTTGTTGCCATCCCAGTGGATTATAAAATTAAAACTTGGCTGGGTGCACTCAGTGCACATGGCAGGAAGAAAGAAACTCCGGCCGTTGAAAACCTTTGGTCGAAGGTCTGGCGCCGATTTTTTTTAAAATTTTTAATAGCTAAAACAATCAAAAATACATCAAGAGGATATGTTTTACAATAAAAATGCGCTTTTGGGCTTCATTTCTATATTTTCACAAAATACTTATTTCATTTGCAAAATTCAATTAGTAAACGGTTTAAACAAAAGATTTTATAAAACACAATAAATAAAATGCATTAATTAGAAACTTCAGAAATACCAAAATATATTTTCAATTTGTTATTTGGACTAACAGGTCTAACTGTCACAGTTCAAAAACATTTTGGGTTTCTGTATGTAAGTTTTCAAATTACTACCTAAAGGGTCTGACTGAAAACTGTACTTCTGATGAATTTTTAAAGTTTAGACCCCCTCTCCAATTCAAAGTCTTTAATTCTTGATTCTTAAATTCTGTATACTCGTATAAACTCTTTTTCGGGCATTCAAATTAATGTACTTATATAATCTTTTAACATTATTTGCTAATAATAAAACCCAGACGATATTAATGCAATGTCTTCTCAAATTTCATCAAGGTGATAAGCTATTTCGTACCCTCGTCGCGTCTTCTGATTGTGGCTGCGGCTTCTTGCAGTTGCCAATTCCATTCAAAGACAGGCATTAACTCCGAACATTGCAAATTCTTGACCGAAGATCTGACTCAGATTTCTTCTTAGTAGCTAAAACAATCAATAGTCAATCAAGAGGATAGGTTTTACAATAAGAACAAGCTTTTGGCATATTAAAAGCATACATTTATAAAATAATTATACAATTTTTAACATATTTCAAAATATACCTTGTAAGTACATTAATTTAAAAGCTCCGAAAATATCAACGATTTGAAAACTCAACCCAAAAAAAATGATTTAAATCACGAATGAAACACTAAGAATTTATTTCAAGGCTCGAAAAAACTTTAGCATAGATAGGGTTTTTAAGCAGCGTAAACAATCAATTCACATTTTCCTAAAGAGTCCCCCGAGGAAATATTTCCCGAATTTTTGGGTATTCTAACATTAAAAAAGATCCTTTTAGACAGCTTTGCTTATTCCTATAAAGTGCTTCTAAACTAATTCATTCTGGACAAAGTTTAAAAATTAATATTCTTAGGCGACTACCAAAAGCTATTGGAAATAGGCCTAAACTTAGGATGAAAGAGACTTTCAGATTTTAATTTGAGACCTTCGGGATTAATCTCCGAATAGCTTTATTTTCCAAAAAAGGTTCCCAGTTTTGGAATCCCAATTGTTAGGCAACTGCCGTGATATTCAATAAAAATTGCTACCTGTATTAAAATTTCGGCTTAAAGAAAGACTTGCAAAACAAAATATACTGTTAACGATTTTGGGGGGAAAGGATTTATTATAGATATGGTCGATTAAACAAGTAAGCTTAAATAAAATATTTTGCACTAACACTGCAAACTCTTCCTACTCTACTGAATGCTTTTTACATGTAAAGTAAAAGTAAATGATTTCCAATTTTATTAGTAAATCATGAGCAATTAAATAAATTTTGTTTAGTTTTTCTTTCGTAAAATTTTGTACGAAGTTCTTTCTTAGACCTGAATGAATTAACAAAAATAGAAACTTGTTGTTCACTTCCTTGTTTGTACATTGAAAAATTCCACAAAATCTATTTTCTAACTCAAGCTTCTGCAATAATATACCAATCTCCACATTTTGGAATCAAAGGTAACACTATTAGCTATTTGACTTCAATTATGATTACTACTAGCCAACAAAAATAAGAATCAAGAAACATACATACGCTTTTTGACTCTTGCTATTACTTTATAAAAATGAGTAGATAGTTCTCTAGAACATAATAAATGGAACGGTCTTACCGCAACTGTTGCGACGTTGTCAATTAGCCGATATCCACCAAGGCACCAACCCTCACTCAAAACAGTCTAAATGGCAGAACACTGATAATCTGTAACAAAACAAATACAGAATATTAATTAATGAACCAGTGATACCTAAAACCTGGGAATTAAAGCACGATAAAAGTTTCCAGAAATTCAAACTTCAATAATAGATTCCAAATGCTTGATGCCCATGACTCTCACCTAATGTAACCCAAAATTCTCAAGCAACAAAAATTATCGTTATAGTCAAAATTTGGATTGTATTGCCTGTCAGTTGGAATCATGTATAAATAATAGAGATCAATGGATTTCTCCACTCATTTTAAAATGAACGAGCAGAAAATAAAATATGCTTTGCCAACATTTAAAACTGCAGAAACTTTCTATGGTCGCATTTGAAGTAACAACATTCAATCCATGAAAAACGTTTGTCTAATTCCGCACTGAGATGCAGAATTGATTAATTTACTGACTAGTTGAAAATAATGACAACATGCTTGAACAAGTAAACTGCTAGCGACAAAAAATTCCGAAAAAACTCCCGAAAAGTCAATAAAACCGTCCAATTTTTCGGTAAAATTTTTTTGCTTTTTTTCGATAGTAATTAAGATGAACTTATTAGCCAACGGAATACATACCAGTACTAAAGTAAATTAATTTTAGTAGGCACTGGAAAACTAGATTATGCCAAGCATGGAGAAGTCAAGAATCGTTTGTCTGGTATCGTCGGTCGACCTAGAAGTGAATACCGCAAGGCGCTAGGAGGAAACTATAGTCGTCCGCAAATGATTCCATCAATGCCGCTGTAAGAAGTTCCTTAAACATTAAATTGATATCATGTAAATGTTCAAATTCCAATTAGATATTATAAACGACGCTCCGGTAGTTTAAATTATATCCGAATTCCTGGAAGGAAATATGAGGATCATAGAGAAATACGATTGCGGTATTTTTCAGCATTGGTAGCGGGAGAACATTTGCCCATCATTGTTCTTCGTGGAATTATCCATTTAAAATGTTATCTGCAAAAAAAATTACAAGAGCTATTTAAGTGAAGGTAGAAGAAGTCTAAAGAATACAAATAAATTGAATATAAGAAACACATAGTGAAGGCAATAAAATATCGATGTTTCGATAATATCAAGACATCAATATTTTTCATATTTTTCATCCATATTTGAGTCTAAATTAAGGAAATTCTGACAGTATTTAACCTACGGGTAAATAAAAAAGGTCCGAGTTTATTATATGAGGCAGGGTAATTACTGACCAGTGACGGATGCTGAGCTAAACTCCCACCCTCGAACGCAGAACTGGGTATAGGGTATAGGGTATAGGGTATAGGGTATAGGGTATACGAAAGATGGGCCCTTTCCCCGGATGAATGAGAGAATCCACGAAGTCTTTAATATTTGCGATCCAAAAGCCATTAAAACCCTTCCCCTAAACTTTTTAATATTTAGGAATCGAACCCTGAATTCTGAATAAAAAAATTCAGACTAAAATTTCTATTAAATTCTCTTTCTAAGCTTAAGTTTCTAAAGTGATCAGTTGAACATACAGCTTATTCTAAACTGTTTCATCTTCATTTAAACAAACGATCTTAATAAAACATAATAAATAAAACGCATTAATTAGAAACTTCAGAAATACCAAAATATATCTTAGATTATAATTTGGACTAACAGGCCTAACTGTTACAGTTCAAAAACATTTTGGGCTTCTCTATGAAGTTTTAAATTACTACCTAATGGATCTGACTGAAAACTATATTCTTGATGAATTTTTATAGTTTAGACCCCCTCTTCTATTCGAGATTTTTAATTCTTAATTCTTAAATTCTGTATAGTGGTATAAACTCTTTATCAGGCTTTCAAATTAATGTACTTATATAATCTTTTAACATTATTTGCTAATAATACAACCAAGACGATATTATTAATACATGGTCTCTTCAAATTTGATCGAGGCGATAAGCTATTTCGTATCCTCATCGAGTCTTCTGGTTGTTGAATTTCCTTGAAAGACAGGCATTAACTCCGGGCGTTGCAAAGTCTTGGACGAAGATCAGGCTCAGACTTTTTTTATTTTAATAACTGAAACAATAAATAGTCAATCAAGAGGATAGGTTTTACAATAAGAACAAGCTTTTGGCATTATTAGCATACATTTATAAAATAATTATACAATTTTCAAAATATTTTAAAATATACCATAAATAAGTACATTAATTCAAAAGCTCCGAAAATATCAACGACTTGAACCCTCCAAAAAAATGATTTAAATAACGACTGAAAAACTAAGAATTCATCTCAAAACTCGGAAAACTCTAACACAGGGTTTTTCAGCAGCCTAAACAATCAATTCATATTTGCCTAAAAGATCGAGGAAACATTTAGAATTTTCAGGGATTCTCACACACACAAAAAAAAAAAAAAACTTTTAGACAGTTTTTCTTATTCCTATAAAATAGGAAGCTCAGTCTTAACTGTTGCATCTTCATTTGAATACGAAATGCTGAAAAGAACGGAATGAACGCTTAAACCGAAAAATTGCGCCCTGAATGTTTTTTTTAGAGGCTTTTCCCCTCTTATAAGATTCAGAATTTTGAATTCTTAGATTCCATATCACCTTATAGTATCTTACACTTTTTTTTGGAAGTTTCTAATTAATGCAAAAGTATAATTTTTTAATATTTCTAAAATTAGTTTAAATCTTCTGATAATAAATGCCAGGTAAAAATCAATTCAAATCAATCCGAGTATTAAACGGATTCGTATCTCATCGAATCTCCTGTTGTGGTTGATTCTCCTGCCTTGTTGCCATCCCAATGGAATATAAAATAGGAAGAAGAAAACTCCGGCTGTTGTAACCTCTTGGTCAAAGATCTGGCGCCAAAATTGTTTACTTTTTTAGTAGCTAAAACAATCAAGAACACAACAAGACGATAGGTTTTGCAATAAAAATACGCTTTTGGGCTTCATTGCTATATATTCCCAAAATAGTTACTTTATTTGTAAAATACAATTCAAAAATTTTAGTCAACGATTTTGAAAACGATTTTATAAAACACAATAAATAAAAATGCAAAAATTAGAAACTTCAGAAATACCAAAATATATCTTAGATTCCACTTTGGACTGACAGGTCTAACTTTTACAGTTCCAAAACATTTTTGGCTTCTCTATGTAAATTTTTAAATGACTACTTAAAGGTTTTCACTAAAAACTGTACTCTTAATGAATTTTTAAAGTTTAGACCCCCTCTCCAATTCGACATTTTTAACTTTTAATTATTAAATTCTATATAGCGATTTAAATTCTTTTTCATTACTCATAGTAGGAAAGAACTACTTTCCGCTTCGTACACCATTGCGGAAAGTGAATTTTTCCGAATAGGGCAAAACAATGTTAAACCTGTTTATAGAAGACTTTGTTTACAATTTATCAAATAATTTTCTCTGATTTTTCTGAATAATTAATCACTGATTCGTAATGAAAAGTACCTTGTTTAACCTAGGAAGAAAAATGAATATCCCCGTTGAGGTTTTTTTCAACCCTCGCGCTTCGCGCTCGGGTTTAAACAAACCTCAACGGGAAAATTCATTTTCCTCCCTAGGTTAACAATCTACTATTTCGGGCATTCAAATTAATGTACTTGAACATTATTTGCTAATAATAGAACCCAGACGGTATTAATACATGGTTTCTTCAAATTTGATTGAGGCGATAAGATATTTCGTATCCTCATTGCGTCTTCCGGTTGTTGTTGAGGCTTGTCACAGTTGCCAATTCCATTCAAAACAGCCATTAACTCCCGGCGTTGCAAATTCCTGGCCGAAAATTTGGCTCAAATGTTTTTTAGTAACTAAAACAATCAATAGTCAATCAAGAGGATAGGTTTTACAATAAGAACAAGCTTTTAGCATTTTAGAAGCATACATTTATAAAAAAATTATTATACAATTTTGAAATTTTTTAATATATAACTTATAAGTACATTAATTCAAAAGCTCCGAAAATATAAATGATTTGAACCCCAAATAAATACTTTAAATAACGACTGGAAAACTAAGAATTCAAAAACGCTAGGAAAGGAGGGCTTTTAAGCAGCCTAAATAATCAATTCATATTTGGCTAAAAAGTCTCCCCATTTTCCGAATCTTCAAGGATTCTCACATGAAAAAATACACTTTTGGGCACTTTTGCTTATTCCTATAAAATTTTTCTGAATTGATAATTTCTGGACAAAGTTTTGAAAAAAAATTCTTAGGCGACTATCAAAAGCTCTTGGAAAAAAAATTAAGAATGAAAGAGAAATTCAGATTTTAATTTTGGGGCCTTCTGGATCAATCTCCCAACAATTTTATTTTCAAAAATAATTCCTAGTTTTGGAATCCCAAATGTTAGGCAACTGCCATGTTATTAAATAGAACTTGTTACCTGTTGTAAAATTTTGGCTTAAAGAAACACTTGCAAAACAAAATATACTGTTAAAAATTTGGGGGGCGGCGAAGATTTACTGTAGAAATGATCGATTAAACAAGTTTATTCCTTTAGCAAACTCTTTCGACTCCTTTGAATGCTTTGCATGTAAACTAAAATTAAATGATTCCAAAATTTTCCAATAAATCATGAGCAATTAAATAAATTTTGCTTAGTTTTTCTTTTGTAAAACTTTGTGCGAAGTTCTTTCTTAGACATAAATTAATGTAAAATATAGGAATTTGCTGTTAACTTCCTTGCGTGCACATTAAAAAATTCCACAAAATCTATTTCATAGCTCAAGCTTCTGCAATAATATACTAATCTCTACATTTTGAAATCAAAGTTAACACTATTAACTGCTAGCCAACAAAAATAAGAATCAAGAAACATACATACACTTTTTGACTCTTGCTATTACTTCATAAAAATGAGTAGATAGCCATGTAAAACGTAAATAACTGGAACAATCTTACCGCATTTGCTGCTCATCCGCTCATACACGGTCTTACCGCATCTGCTCCTCCACTTTCAGAGACACACCTAGGCACCAACTTTTACTCAAAACAGCCTAAATGGCAGAAGACTGATAATCTGTAACAAAACAAATACAGAATATTAATTAATACATTAACTATCTCAGATTTGGCTTGTTATCAAATTTTCGACCTTATTTTCATATTCAGCGCCAGAAATTTTTCAGGAACGGCTTTTATAACAGACATCGGCCAAGCAAGAGTTAAAAAAAATTATACATATGCAAAAATTATTAAAAAAAAATTATGCCTATTGAGATTTTTGTGCATAGAAAAAATCTGCGCATAATCTTTGCAAAAATTATGCATTTCAAATTTTTGTGTGAATTGTAGAAAAATAATACTCCCTCTGTTCCAAATTACTTGCAACGTTTTTTTTTAAATGTTCGCAGTTTTTTAAGCTTTTGATTAAAACTCAAACTGTAGGTACCATTTGAAGTACCAACACGAGGACCTTATCCCACCACACTCCCGCGTTCCATTCCACCCCCTCCCTTAAAGAAATTAATTAAAAAATGCAAGAAAAAAAATCGACATCAGGGAAAAATTTCGCCCTGCTTCACACAGGTAGGCGAAAAATAAAACCATGGGTGGAAGAGATAAAGTCCATGAACCAGAACAAGATTCTGGCGTGAAAAAATTTTTTCCAATTGCTGCTCCCTTAAAAAAAAAATTAAGAGGGGTAGTGGGGGTGATTTTTTTCAAAGTCATCAGATTGTAACGAAACTTCGAATTGGGGGGTTTTCGGGGTCGTCGATTTCGATTCTAAAATCTGATTTGCAAAATTCAAGATGGCGGATCCAATATGGCCGACAAATTTTTACAAAGCGGAGTTATTATCACCAGGACCGGTCTAGGTGGGTTCTCGGGGTCGCTCAATTCGTTTCTGAAGTCGAATTTGAGAAATTCAAGATGGCGAATTCAAATTTTCACAATTACCTTGGTCATTAATAACCTCGATTTGTCGGCCAATTTGAATCCGCCATCTCGAATTTCCGCCATCTTGAAGCAGGGCGAAATTTTTCCCTGATGTCGATTTTTTTTCTTGCATTTATTAATTCATTTTTTTAAGGGAGGGGGTGGAATGGAAGTCGGGGGTGTGGTGTGATAAAGTCCTCGTGTTGGTACTTCAAATGGTACCTACAGCTTGAGTTTTAATCAAAAGCGTAAAAAACTGCGAACATTTAAAAGAAACGTTGCAAGTAATTAGGAACAGAGGGAGTACATTTTTATATATAAATTTTTTGCATTTATTTTGCAAAAAGTCTACACTTTTTGCAGTAATTTTTTGAACCTACGAGTTTTTACTTAACCGAACGAAACCGAATTTTTTTGAGCGGGCTTTCCAGCTCTGATTTAACACATCGTTTTGCTAAACTAAAGCTATCATCATGGTGTCCCCACGACCAAAATTCTTGAAGAGTTAACAGGAAAAATCCCGCTTAATGACCAGCCACATTTTACAAAGCCCCATTTCATTAACAGTCCCCCCCCCTCCAAAAAAAAACTTATAAACGGAATTTAAATTGTTCGAAACGTAATTTAAAATTCGCCATAATGCTTGCTTCCTCCTCGCTAAAGCTAATAAAAGCTAAGACTCTTAACGAAAACCTTTTAATCCCTTGTTTAATCTATCCCGTGCTCTAATTATTTTTGCATTCTGGATAAATATCCCCGAAGTCGGTTTCCGGGATGTATACATTGCATATTTTAAAATCCCCGAGACCGATTTTAACCCTGTGTCTGCCTTGAGCAAGCGTACGATTTTCGGATTATGCCTTGGATATCAAGAGAAGGTTAACAAGATTCGAGTCGGTGGGGTTTTGTAAACTAGGAAAAGGGAAAGGATTCCCGGTCCATATTTTGCATGAAATACTGTCGAAATTAATCACTTGCGATATCATATTCTAACTTTATTAATTAATCCTCTCTTTTCTGCGCACTGTGTTGCTGTATATTTTCAAAATTAATAACAGAAAATATTTTTCAAAAAGTTTTTGTCAGCTTAATTTTAGGATGATTAAAGCTGACAAGGGGGGGATGCGTTCTTTTCGCACGCAGAAATATTGAAAAAAAAAATAAATAAATAAACGGAAGAAAAAAAAGAAAATGCGATTGGATTTTCGATAAAGTGGCAGACTTTTATCCTTCTTTTCGCTACTAAAAATGACTCGATATGGTGATTTCATTTTACAAAATTAAAGTTTACGCTGTTTTTTGTATTTTGGCAAGGCTGTAAAGTAGGTCAGGTCGAAAAAAAACTAAGGGCATGAGTTTGAAACGATTTTTGTTGCTTTCAAAAATAAAGATGGTTTTAGAAATTGAATTTTTTATTTATAAGCAAGAAACGGCTCTTATTAAACTCCCTATATCTCATGTATGAAAAATGGCCCCAATTACCGTAAAACTGATTTCATTTTTGAAATTTCCGGAAAATTTCCAATAGAAAATGAACTGTTTCACTCCAAAATACGGCTCCAATTTTCCGGCCCTTGTGAGACTTTGAAAAGCTTTAGGCTTTTGGAGGCAGCAGAAGTCTGCCTCCAAAAAATCTGAAAAAAGTAGGGTTAGTATGGACGCTAAAATGCAACTTTTCCGAGCTGTGGCTTTTATAAAAATTCATGGTTTTTCGATCCATCCTATTGTTTAAGCATAATTTATGCATAATTATATTGGTAGACTCATCGTGTAAAAAAAATCCTTTTTAAGAATTATTTGGGATTTAAAAGTTGAAATTTTTGAGGCATAGAAAGAGTATTAAAAAGTAAGAAAGATTATTACTCCACTTACACTAATAAGTAGAAAGAGTAAAAAGTCTCCTTTTTAGTGCTAAAAAGTAGACTTTTAGTAGTAGTAGTAGAGTATTAGTAGAGTTTAAAGTTTAGAGTAATACTCTTTCTATGTTGGTCGGTATATAAAACCCTTCAAGGGGAAAATATCTCCATTCTATTCGTAATAGAAAATATCTTTTCATCACACTGGGAAAACGAAGAAATTCATCTACCGCCGTCGTGATGAAAAGTATCTTACAAATCAGGCACGGAGGTGGCTTGCAGGCCTCGACTGGCTACGGCCTGCAATACGCCACCTCCGTACCTGGTACGTAATATACTATTTATATAAATAACAACAAGGGGCCCTTTCCTACACTTCGAGAAAGGGCTGCCAAGCCGAGCGAAAAAAGGCTTGGCAACGCACTGCCTCGAGTTCAGGAAAGTGCCCCTTGCTGTCCTTGGTATAAAATATATTATTCTGATTTAAAAAAAGTTAAGGTTCTAGTTCCTTTACATAACCGGCCGGTCAGCCGGGCGGTGAAAATTTTTTAACAATAAAAAAAGTTAAATTTTTTTTTTTTTTCGATTCGGTATTTTACACATAAAAATGCGATCGGATCGCACCGAAACCGTGCCAAAACGCTTTGTACGTTTAAAAGGTAAAGATCCGTTATTGAAAATGTATGAAAAAGGCTTTATGGTGCCTAAATTTGATAATTTTTTTAAATGTTTTCGAAATAAAAAAATAAGACGCCATTTTTCTTTTTGTTGTTGAAATAGTTTGTGGTTTCACCGCTAGAGCGCTGCACTAGTCTCTCGGAAATAAACATTTTTTTTTTCTGCGAAAACAATTAAATATTATCAAATATAAGAACTATTAACTGTTGTTCATGCATTTAATATCATGGAAATTTATCTCTGAACATAACGAAACGTTTTAGGTACGGTTTCGGTGCAGTTAGACCCCGTTTCCATGTACAAAATATTAGATTTTTAAAAAAAAATTTGACATATTTTTTTATCGTTAAAATGTGTACACCGCCCGGCTAACCGGCCGGTTATGTAACCGAACTAGAACCTTTAAGTTCTTTATATACGATTTATGTTTTTTTTAAAAAAATGTATATTCAATTTTTTGTAAAATTTCTACATGACTTTTATATTATGTATGCTTTTCTTTTTCATACGAATACAATCAAAGTTGTATTTAAATTGCAATAATATTTTTTCGAAAATAAAGTACTTATTTTCTATATCAGCTTAAGGTAAGGGTTAAAAGTTCCCCTTTTGGAGCTATTTCAAAACTAATCACTGTCGTACTTCAAAGCGTTATTTTCTTTTTAATTTCGTTTTTTCTTTTTTTCCTTCCTTTCATTTTATTTCCCAACAGTACGAGGTATACAGAGCTAGAATACATGTTGATTTGAGGAAAAGGAGAAAAAAAGAAAGTGATAGAAATGAGATTTCCATTAAATCCCTTCGGTGTATTACTGGATTGCCTTTCCGTTTCATAGCGCCTTTCGCCTGAGTACATATTTTTCTTTCCTTTTTTTGATCAAAAAAAAAAAAAAAAAAAAAATTATTTACAAACCTTTTCTATCACGAGAATATAAAATGGCATAGTTATAGTAATAACATATTAAAACTGGCACCATATATTTAAAAAAATATTAATGAAATGCTGTTAATATTTTTTTTTATATATCCTGGGCACAAACAACGATAACGTGACGGACGGTTAAAAATCTCGTTTTCCAACGCTAATAAATTTCCTTTTTCAAAAAAAAAAACCGATATGTTATGACGTATTCTATTAAACACAGGGGAGAAAAAAAAAGCAGTGCTTTTTACCAGGGCTCACGTCCCCCCCATGAAGCAGCTTTAATAATTACATTTTTGCAGCCAGACTGTCTGGCCACGTAATTCATTCCATTGTATTCGATTCAATTAGGTTGGTATTACTTGGGACGCGATTAGCCCTTTTTTTTTCCTTATGTGACGTTTCTTCAAGATTTGTTACGATTAAAATTTAAAAAAAAAATCGAAAAGCGAATGATCCCCGTTAGGGGGAAGGGATAGCGTTTTTACACGATATTCTCCGAATCGATTCCACCCAAAACATTTTCGAATTGAATGATGAATGGTTGAATGACAAAGGGAAGTAAAATCGAGTGAAAAAGCGATCATTTTTCTTTTTTCAAGAGGATTTTAAATATTTCTAAGATCTCGGTTTAACTTCATTTTCGATTTTTTTTTTTTTTTTTTTTTTTTTTTTTTTTTTTTTGAATGATTTTAACTTAGGTGTGAATTTTTTTTATTCTTTTTCAATAAAAAAAAAATGGAAAGGGAAAAGTTGTTCTTAGCATAAAGGATTATTTGATGAAACGTCGACAAACTAGAAAATAAAAGCTTTTCGATAAAAACGACGTATGGATAAATCCGTTTCGGTTGAGTTTTCGTGTAAAAAAAAAAGGGCCCGGAATTTTAGAAACCGATGAAGTCGACGACTATAGTCGATGAAAAGGGGAAAAGCGATGAAAAATCACTGGGATTAATTCTTACGTCGGAAAGTTTAATAAAAGTTTCTGTTGTTTGTACGGAGGAGGGAGTATCGATTGTTGCAAGGTTTTTTATTCTCTTTGATAATTGGTTTAATTAATTTCTTTTTCTTATTTTATTCAGGTTTAATTTCCGAGCCGTGGGGGGAAGGGCGCTGAGGTGCTCGCCTTTCCCGAACTGAAACAGTTTCTCACAAGATAGAATAAGATATTTATAAGAAAATCGTCATTTTATCATTCGCCCACCCAAAAGTCTTTAACCAGCTAGTGTTGTAGCTTTCGATCAGAAAAAATTATTCAATTTCTTGATTTGCAGTTGTTCCGCTTCAGCTAAAAGTTGTAAAAACATTGGCTGAAAACATTTTGTTAACTCCAAGTTAACGGGCAATTCAAGTATTACGTCAGCACAATTTCAGTCATTTTTTATACCTTCCCCGTGGTAAGCAAAAGCAGGCTTTCTCGCCTAGAGTTTTGGCATCGGCATCAGCCATTTTGCGGAGCCTCTCCCTCCCCTCAGGTGCTATGCTGATTCTCTATTTGAATGATCCCCAGGATTAGAGGGTGTTTGGTAAGTGCTGGCAAACTTATCACAGAAAAATACGGTTTCGATTTTTCCAGAATTAGCGGCGTACATAGGAACCGGTTTCACATTCGGTTCGGTTTTTTTGGTAAAATGGGTTTGGGTTCGGGGTCGGTTCCGGTTTTTCTCCTTAATTCGATTTGGTTCCGGCACGTTTTTTTTTTTTTTTTTTTTTTTTTAGAAAAAAGAAAAAAAAAGTTTAGGAACCGGTTTTAGGCTAGGCTCGGCTCAGCTCAGCTCGGTTCGGTTCGGTTCGGTTTTTTCAGTAAATTGGGTTCTTGTTTTATTCCGGTTTTTTTTTTCCTTTTTTTTTTATTCTGATTCGGTTCGGGCTCGTTTTTTTTTTTCCTTCAAAAAGCCGATTAAGGTTTGGTTCGGTTCGGTTCGGTTCGGTTTTATCAGGAAATTGGGTTTGGGTTTTATTCCGGTTCTTTTTTTTCGTTTTTGATTAATCTGATTCAATTTTTTTTTTTTTTTTTTTGAAATCCGATTCGGTTCGGGCTCGTTTTTTTCTTAAAAAGCCGATTTAGGTTCGGTTCGGTTCGGTTTGGTTTTTTCAGTAAATTGGGTTCGAGTTTCATTCCGGTTTTTTCTTTTTATTTTTTAAAAATATGATTCAATTTTTTTTAAAATCCGATTCGGTTCGGACTCGTTTTTTATTTCCTAAAAAAGCCGATTTTGGTTCTGTTCGGTTCGGGTTTTATTCCGGTTTTTTCTTATTCTTTTTTTTTAAGTCTGATTCAATTTTTTTAAAATCCGATTCGGTTCGGACTCGTTTTTTTTTCCTAAAAAAGCAAATTTAGGTTCGGTTCGGTTCGGTTTGGTTTTTCCATTAAATTGGGTTCGGGTTTTATTCCGGTTTTTCTTTTTCGTTTTTTAAATATGACTCAATTTTTTTTAAAATCCGATTCGGTTCGGATTCTTTTTTTTTTTCCTAAAAAAAGCCGATTTAGGTTCGGTTCGGATCGGATTTTTCAGTAAATTGGGTTCAGTAAATCGGGTTTTATTCCGTTTTTTCTTTTTTTTCTTTCAAATCTGTTTCGATTTTTTTTAAAAATCCGATTCGGTTCGGGCTCGTTTTTTTCTCTTAAAAAAGCCGATTTAGGTTGGGTTCGGTTCGGTTCAATTTTTTAAGTAAATTGGGTTGGGTTTAATTCCGGTTTTCTTAAATCTGATTCAATTTTCTTTTTTAAATCCGATTCGGTTCCGGCTCGTCTTTTTTTTTCCTAAAAAAACCGATATAGGTTTGGTTCGGTTCGGTTCAACATTTCATAAAAATAGGCAATCCTTTTTAAAAAAATACCAAGTTTTTTTTCTTCGTTTTAAATTTTTTTTTCAACCGGTATGTACAACCAGTATTTTCGTCCTCCTCCTTAAAAAAAAATGGTAGGAAAAGCTCGAAAACGAAATTTCGAAAACTCTGCCCTGCGGCTTTTCCTCTTTAAAATTTCTCTACGACGTCCTTGAGAATTGATAATTGCCTTGAAGAACGTTGCTAACGCTAAGAAATGCTTGGAAAGTCAAACACTTATAACTTTCCTTTCCGTCACAAAATGATGAAGAGGGTTTTTGCCTCTTTCTTTGGAAACTTGGAAAAGCCCAAAGCGAGAAAATAACTCGGTTATAACCATCTCTGGAGGGAGTGAGGGAGGAAAGAAACGAAAATACGAAAATACGGCCGCACAACTCGAAAACCCGGTAATCTATTTTTTTCTCCCCTCTTATCGATAATTTTTCTAGTGTGAAAATAAAAGTCATGAAACGTAAAATAATGAAAGCATTATCCGACCTATTTCTGGAAGTCATATTAATCGAGCAATGTGTTAAACATTACGCAAGGGGGAACAAAGTTTGCTCTTGATGCTGTCGGAAATTGCGCCCTTTCCACCGCCCTCTCTTTCCCGAGGACCGATTAAATCCGTATAATATAATACGGTTTGATTTTCAAAAACCACGAGTAGCTTTTGAAAAATGGAAGGAATTTGATCCCTTTTGACTTCTTTATTTTTTGAGGAACCGATTCCTTTGTTCCCAATGTTTTTTTTTCTTCATCTTCCTTAACCCTTGAGTAAAGTTTCCCTCGCTGCGGTTTATTATCTGTTTTTTATTCTAAT
The DNA here is from genome assembly GCA_037577465.1 of Liposcelis bostrychophila. NCBI lineage: Eukaryota > Metazoa > Arthropoda > Insecta > Psocodea > Liposcelididae > Liposcelis > Liposcelis bostrychophila. The sequence goes on from CM075211.1 coordinate 6,980,319, forward strand.
TTCATTTTGTGATGTAGTATTCGCTTGAAAGAGAGTCTCGAATTCTTGGAACGTGGTTCCTTAATCCGGGGGAAAATTTTGCCTTTGAACTTGAGCCAAGTTATTTTTATTGTTTTCACAAGATAGTTTTCCACGTTTTTTTTTTATAATATTGCTATTTAGGCAATTTCGTACGGAGAATAGAATATGATATCCCAGGATTGGCGGCACTGCCCATAGGCAGTGTTTGGATGTCAAAGCGGTTGGTAATTGACTCCAAATTGAATGCTTGTCGATTAAATCTAATATCTTATCTGACCAAAACTAGTAGGGCTGGTAAACCGAACCGAACACGGGGTTTTTTCAGCGAAAAACGAAACCAAAGTAGGTAAATAAAAAGGAAAAAACGAAAGTGGGTTTTTCTAAGAAACTAAATGAAGAAGAAACCGTTTTTAAAAAAAATTGAAACCAAGCAGAAACGAGTCATTTTTTTGCAAAAAGAAAACAGTTTTTTTTAAGGAGATGTTAAACCACACCAAACCAAACCATAACAGGCTTTTTTTTTTTTTTTTTTCTTCTCCAAATAGGAAAAAAACCGAGCCGGAAGCGAATCGTAGGAGAAAACTAAAACCAAAACCAATTCCGAATCTGAATCTGGTTGGGGTTTTTTTTTTAAATATTAGTTGAAAAGAAAACAAATTTAAACCAAGCAGGTCCTTAATTTTTTTTTTTTTTTTTTTTTTTTTTTTTTTTTTTTTTTGTTTTACAAAAATGTTAAACCGAACCGAACCTACATCGGTTATAAAAAAAAAAAAAATTAGATCGGAGAACCGATCAAATTGCTTTATCGACCATTTAAATAATTCTCAAAAATGCGGTTAGATTTTTGATCAGAGGTCCACCAAAGCCGCAGTACGGGGCACAAGGAATCTGAATTTCTGAAAAATTATTTCAGATTCAGAATCCTCTACCCCGAAAATATTCTCAAAAATACGGTTAGTTTTTCGTTAGCTCCCACAGGCAACCCGCCAATCAGCACGACCAAATCGCTTTGTTGACGTAATCGATTACGTCATATCGTGACGTTTCAAAAGTTGGACATATCGGTTTTTAGGCCTACACCCATATTTTTATCCCTGCTCACCGTTTCGGAACCACTGAATAGAATTTAACCAAATTTCAATGGTTGCGTATCTTGATGATTATCTACTACAGTACGAAAACTGGCCTCAATCGGTAGCTGCGTTCGCGATTTATAGTCCAAAAATCCTTAAAAATTGCTGAAAATTCTACATTTTCACTCACTGCTTCCGAATCGCTGAACCGATTTGGCTCAAAAACTAATCAGCACCTACATTTCATTAGAAGTTGTTACCCACCAAAAATCATCGAGATCCGTTCTCTCATTATTCTGCTTTTCGACGGACGCACATTTTTTTCATACATATATTTATACGGTCATACACACACCCATCCACCATCCAAATTTTGCTTTTTTTGGTATCAGGGGACCTTAAAATGTGTAAATATATCGAAAACTGAAAATCTGAAATTTGTGCTAAATGCAATGCTTTATTCTCCCTGCGGTCGATAAAGCAAAAAAAAACGAGCCGGAACCAAATTGGATTCAAAAAAAGAAATTGAATCGAATTTAAAAAAAAAATTAAATTCAGAAACAAAAAACCCAAACCCATTTTACTGAAAAAACCGAACCGAACCTCAAACCGGTTTTTACGCCACTGTTCCGGAAACACCAAATTTCATCGATTCCTGCAAACGATTCCTTCCCCTGCTCTTTTAACTCTTACCCAGTCATGAACTTTCGAGGCAGCTCAAAACAGATAAAATAAACTGGAAACCAAATCAACGATTGAGAAAAGGAAAAAAAAAAAAAATTATGCCTAATGTAATAAGGACTAAAGCCTCTTCAGACTGACTGCAAAATCCACTTGAAAATGGCTGCCGATAATCAGTTTATCCCTCTGATGTTAAAATGATCCTTTTAAATGTAAAGTGACGAGGCTCAGCGTTAAATCGAAAGCAGGAAAAAGAGATGAATCCACGCTAAATCGACAGGTATTATGTATGGAAATGAGCAAATCAAATGGTGCATAATAAAAAAAAAAGCCCCCTCCACCGCACCCGCCCCTACAAAATTTGCGGGAGGAAAATGATGCAATTTCAAAACCGACCAATCATACACCGAAAAACCCTGGATTTTTTTTTTTTTTTTAAAGCCGATCATTTCGAATTTCTCTTCCAGTCATAAAAAGACAGAAGACTATTAGTAAAAGTCAATTCTCGAAATCGAAAACCTCTTCCAACCTACTACCTTTCTCCCCCGGGGGGAGGGGTATTTGACGAACGAATAACTTTCATCGGGGGACCGAAGCAACTTGACGACTGTGACACAGATGCTAAAACAGATCGAGCTTTTCGCCACCCCATTCACGATAACGACAGATGGTACAAAATTACAGAAACTCGTGCCAATGAAACGCATGTACGGGGGTTTTACAAATCGAAAATTATCATACAATTTCCGGACTTTTCATGATTGGCAGTTGTAGTTGTGCGTATGCTCGTAGGTAAAAATAAAAATGTGAAAAAAAATAATAATAAAAATAAAAATAAATAAATAAATAAAAATTTTTAACCGATTCAAAAACAAAATGCAAACTAACTGATGGAACTATTGCAAAACTCACATTTTCTTAAAGAAAAAAAAAAGTTTAAAGTATCCATTTTTCATTTTGCATTCGCAAAAAACAAGGCGATCGTTTCAAATATCTTTTTTTTTCCGTTATTAAAAGTTTAGAAGTTTCTTAATGCAAGAGGGCTCATCATAGAGAAATGCGCGAGGTGCGCTTCGCCAAGTTCAAACAAGTAGTGGCCAAGTTTGGAAGTCAAGAAACTTGGCACTTTAAATTTTTTCTATTTTCAAATTTAGCAGCGATAACTAAACCAAAAACGTTTCAAAGGGGTTTTCACCAGGTCTGGGCCTTGTTCGGGCAGTAGTTTAAATTCTTCCATAAGATTCGTACCTCCCCACCTCAATAACAACAACCACAACAAAGGTAATTTTTAATGCAACTCATTATAGAGAAATGCGCGAGGTGCGCTCTGCCAAGTTCAAACAAGTAGTGGCCAAGTTTGGAAGTCCACTCCAACGTTTTTTCATATTCGAATGTAGAAACGATAACTGAACCAACAACGCAATCCCACAACCAATCCCGATAATAAATAAAATCAAACCACCACAACGTTTACTTTCTGTTTTCCTTATTCGCTTCCATAAAAAAAAAACCTGGCCACGTTGGCAAAAACGTTAAGCCGAAAAACAGGCCGTGCAGCTGGCATTCGGCTCTTCGAAAATTCCGTACACTTCCACCATTTTCCGTCCGAATCATATAGCGCTAAAACTAAAACGTACGCAAAAAATTTGAAAACAATTTGCTCAAGGTTCTAGTTCGTTTACATAACCGGCCGGTTAGCCGGGCGGTGTACACATTTTAACGATAAAAAAGTATGTTAAAAAATTTTTTTTAAATTCAATATTTTATACATGAAAACGGGGTCTAACTGCACCGAAACCGTACCCAAAAAGTTTCGTTATGTTCAGAGATAAATTTTCATGATATTAAATGCATGAACAATAGTTAATAGTTCTTATTCTTATATTTGATAATATTTAATTGTTTTCGCAGAAAAAAAAAATGTTTATTTCCGAGAGACTAGTGCAGCGCTCTAGCGGTGAAACCGCGAACTAGGGCTCTTCGAGACCTGCTCTTTCCGAGACGATACCGCGCTTAAAACGATACCTTGTGATACCGAGAATTTAACGAGACCGAGATGAACATTACGATACGAGACTCTCACTTTTTCCGATATCAGAAACGAGACCGAGACGAGACCGTCTCGTATCGTATCGGTCTCGAAATAGTCTCGGTCTCGAAAGCAGGTCTCGGTCTCGGTATTCCTCTTAGTCTCGGAGCCGTTCCCTGTCACATTATGTCCAACAGTGTTTTCCGATTATTTAATAAAAGTAAATGATGAGGTGTGCTGGACGGAGATATAAAATCTCAGTTATAACTGTACTTCTACGGAATAAAATTTTTTCCGCCAACAACAAATCCTGCAAAGTGCTTGAGCTCAATTTTTTTTTATCTTTATTTTTAAATATAGGCTTTAAACTGACATTTACGCCAGTTGCCAGGGGCCGTTTTAGTATTACCTAAGCTTGTACAAAAATAACATTAAAATAATTTCTTTTTTTTTTACATTTAAAATTTTTTTACGTTTTCCAAAGATTAAAAGATAAATTAATTTTATAAAAATACTTGTTTAGTTTTAACATTAAATTAAGTTAGTTAAAAGAGAAGCCCAGACCAAATTTTTTTATATCATTTAAAAACTTAAGAAAAAGTAGACAATATCATCTTTTATTTTAGGTCCTTGTAACTAGTTTTTTTTTTTTTTTTTTTTTTTTAAATTCATTTATTAGTACAAAATATAGCATTAACCATGTTCTGTGGCCAAGTTTCGGTGTATCCAAGTATTTTCTCACTATCTCGGCTATTTTTTTTCGATATTGGGAGTTCCTAAAATTTTCCTGAGCCTTCTTCCTTTCTCCTGAGCTCTGGTGCACCTCTGATCGAAAATCTATCCGTATTTTTGAGAATATTTTCGGGGTAGGGGATTCCGAATCTGAAATACTTTTCCCAAAATTCGAATTCCTTATGCCTGTACTGCGGCTTTGGTGGACCTCTGATCAAAAATCTAACCGTATTTTTGAGAATATTTTCGAGGTATAGGATTCCGAATCTCAAACTGTTTTTCCGAAATTCGGATTCTTTATGCCAGTACTGCAGCTTTGGTGGACCCTGATCAAAAATGTAGCCATATTTTTGAGAATTTTTTCCGAAATTCGAATTACTTGCGTAGGTAGGGCATTTTTGTTTCGTTATGACGATAAAACCATTTGATCGTTTCATTCACCTTTTTTTTTTTTTTTTTTTTTTTTTTTTTTGCCACCGATGCCGGTATGTTTAACCGGTGGAATCCGATTTATGTAATGCATCCCCTTACTTTTTAGAAAAAACGGCCCCTGGCAACTGGCGTAAATGTCAATTTTAAGGCTATATTTAAAAATAAAGATAAAAAAAAATTGAGCTCAAGCACTTTGCAGGATTTGTTGTTGGCGGAAAAAATTTTATTCCGTAGAAGTACAGTTATAACTGAGATTTTATATCTCCGTCCAGCACACCTCATCATTTACTTTTATTAAATAATCGGAAAACACTGTTGGACATAATGTGACAGGGAACGGCTCCGAGACTAAGAGGAATACCGAGACCGAGACCTGCTTTCGAGACCGAGACTATTTCGAGACCGATACGATACGAGACGGTCTCGTCTCGGTCTCGTTTCTGATATCGGAAAAAGTGAGAGTCTCGTATCGTAATGTTCATCTCGGTCTCGTTAAATTCTCGGTATCACAAGGTATCGTTTTAAGCGCGGTATCGTCTCGGAAAGAGCAGGTCTCGAAGAGCCCTACCGCGAACTATTTCAACAACAAAAAGAAAAATGGCGTCTTATTTTTTTATTTCGAAAACATTAAAAGAAATTATCAAATTTAGGCACCATAAAGCCTTTTTCATTCATTTTCAATAATGAATCTTTACCTTTCAAACATAACAAAACGTTTTGGCACAGTTTCGGTGCGATCCGATCTTATTTTTATGTGTAAAATACCGAATCGAAAAAAAAAAAATTTAACTTTTTTTATTGTTAAAAAATTTTCACCGCCCGGTAGTGATGTTAATCATATATATTTACATATATTTACCGTATATATATACGTATATATATATATATATATATATGAAGCTTTTCATTGTATACTTATATATATATACTATATATATACGGTACATTGCACATGTTTTTAATTTTTTCGTAAAACAGATAATATTCTCTGAAATAAACGTTCTAAGTCTGTTTAGAATAAATATTTAAATTAAAAACAGTAAAATAAATGATTTTAAAACGTTTATATTGACCGTACCAAGGTAAATTCAGAATAGTTTTCAATTTTCGCGCCTAAAGATGGCTGCTTCTACAAAAATGGCTGCCTTAGACCACCGGACCACCATTCATATTTATCAATTGCTAATCATTGATCAACAAGTCAATGACAAATGAAAATGCTTCTTTACCTTGTAATTCATTAAAAAATAATCAAAAAAGCTGTTAAAAATTAAAAATAAGCGAGGAATAATATGTGAAATTCAACCCCAAAAAAAGTACATGTTTAACTTATGGATATATATATATATATATATATATATACCAACGATAAAATATACGGTATATTTAACATCACTACCGCCCGGCTGACCGGCCGGTTATGTAAAGGAACTAGAACCTTCATTCACAAAAAAAACATGAAAGAGTTACGAAAAAAAAAGTCCAATAAAAACCGGCTACTAAAGGACAATCTCCTTCCGTATTTTTTATTCAAAAAGTCAACTTAACAGTAGCGGGAAAAACAAAACAACTTCCTCCCTCCCTCGCATCTTGTTACGAAAAGCTATTCTTTTTCCCTCACGTCCTAGTTTTCTCACATTCTCTCTCAATTGGGAGCGGGTTACCATGGGATAGTCTGAGAAATGCGTAACGTTTCTTCAAAGAAAACTAAAATGTCACTGGGACCATATCTCTCTCCTCATATACCTTTTTGTGATGTTACCTCTCCTCCTTTCATTTTCTCATGGAACCGGAAATTTCGTTAGCAGACACAGCTAAAAGGAGAATATTTCACCGCAATGCGTGTGCTACAAGCACGTTGTTGTGTAATTCAACGAGGCGGAAAGATTTTTGTTTCTTGCTTTTTAGCAAAAATTATAAGCAAACATCTGCTTGGAAAATTTTTTTTAATAATGTAAAAAAAAAAAAAAAAAAAAAAAAAAAAAAAAAGAGGAATTTAAAAACAAACCCTCGGGGGATAACGAATACGAGATGGTTTTTAATTTTTATTATTATTTTCTTTTTTAACTTTGAAGAGGGAGCATAATGTTAATTCGGTTGTGAAGTCAAGATTTAAAAAGATTTTACGTCTTGTAAAATAATTTTCCTTTTCATTAATGCCAAAAGTCAAAAAAATTAAGTTTGCAGGCGGTATTTACGTTTTCAAAATTAGGGGCGGACTGGGGATAAGATTAAATGACCCATTAAATGCTGAGAAGGTTCATGTTTTTACATGACAGCATTTAGTGATAGAGGAAGAAAATCTGCATCTCAGAGACAAGATTTGAAGAATCAAAATGGCCGCCCAAACGGCAATATTATTACAGTCATCTTAACTCATTGTAAAAGAAATTCCTAAAAGGCACTGGTAAATGGCCAATAGATTTGTTCCGAAAGCCAAAAACAATTTTTTTTTTTAAAACTTTCAAATTTCACATTTTGCCTCTTAGGTACAGAAATAAAAATAATAAATCAAATAAATGGCGGACAGCATTACCCTATTCCGACATATTAATTTCATTTGTAGATGTCATTATTAAAAATACTTTTTTGACAAGGGCTCTATTTTAATACTTAAAGCTTCAATAGAAATAGTGGTAGTAGAGTGGTTTAATGTTTTGAGAAGTTGAGACAAGATCTTGTTCCCCAGATCAACCAATTAAATATTTTACGGAGTGGAAAATATTAATAAAAGGTATTACCTCACGTAGCGAATTGACCTAAAATTGCTTTTGGTAATTCTGATATTCTTGTTGTCCGAATAAGTGAAATTTAGTGAAATTATCTGTACAATCTCAAACTTTAACTTTAATTATTTAAAGGTATTATAGTTCGTTTACATCACCGGCCGTTTAGCCTGGCGGTGGAGACATTTTAAAAATAAATAAATACGTAAAAAAAACTTTCTTTAAATTCAGTATTTTATACATAGAAAGGGGTCTAACCGAACCGAAACCATGCCAAAAATTTTTTCTATGTTCAGAGATGCGGATTCATGATTTTTAATACATGAACAGGACTTAATTGTTCTCACATTTCATAATTTTAAATTGTTTTCGCAATAAAAAAAAAAGTTTCTTTCCGAAAGAACAGTACAGCGCTCTAGCGGTGAAATTGGAAACTATTATAACAACAAAAAATAAACAATGGCGTTTTATTTTTTCATTGCAAAAACATTCAAAAAAAATTATCACATTTAGGAACCATAAAGCCTTTTTCATATATTTTAAATATTGAGTTTTTGCCTCTGAAACATAGCAAAACTTTTTGCTTCCAAATTTCGGTTTTTACAGATGAAAATGAGATTGCATGGCTCTAATTTTCATTAGTAAAAACCGACATTTGGAAAACAAAATTAATTTTTTTTTTTAAACGATGTAATTTTCCAAGGCCCGACTAACCGGCCGGTGGTGTAAACAAACTAATTCCTTAAAATCTCAAAAAAGTTTAATTTTAGATTTTTTTTGCCAGACTTACTCTCAAACTTACGGAAAAAAATTTGAACAGGATTTAACGGAACCGGAAAGTTCGTATGATTGACTGCTGTTACTGTTGTAAAATGAAAAATCCATAAAAACTTACCTGAAAAAAAAAAAAGATTAATTAATTAATTAATCAAAAATTTAAAACGACAAGACTTTTTTTAAAAATAGAAATCGATTAGGACGTTTTTCCCGGGAATGAATTCAGAAACTTAAGAGAAAAAAAGTCTCTCAAAAGTATAAAATAATTTTTTTACTAAAAATTGGAAAGAAGACTCATTTCTTACGCGATCCCAGAAAAAGTGGGGGAACGACACTGCTCCACTTTTTGGCCAAAAATTATTTACAGCACTTCCAAACATCTCCCCCACCCCCCAAAAGATTCCAGCTATCAGTCTTTCACCAGTCCCATCAGCCACTTCGATCCTCCTCAAACTACTCTAAAACAAAACTAAAAAAGGAATGATTTACCAGAAAGTTTTTTCGATCCGATATCAAAACATAAACTCGGGAAGGAAAAATAAAAGCAAACAACGAGCCAAAAACTAGAATATCTTACAATTCAAAGAAAAGGTTTTTTTCCCCCCCGTATGAAAAGCAAACATCGCCGAGAATGAAACTTGTTTAGCTGGCTTTGGAAAATTTTTCATCCCTCCTCTCATTTTTTTGTGTGGGTTGCATGTTGATTTATTATGTAAATAAATGGTTATCATTTTAATTTATCTCATTTCGATTTTTTATTTTTTTTTTTTACTTTTTTCAATATAGGAAAAACAATATTGTTATCGACACCAAAAAAAATAATTCCAAAAAAAATGTCCAGTAAAAAAATTCAAGTTCTTTATACATAATTTATGCATTTTTTATGCATGTCCAAATTTTTGTATAATTTATGCATGATTTTTTTATAAATTATGCATCTCTTTTCTTATGGGATTCTTTTCACAAAATTTCAAACCGGCAAAGAAAACCCACAACAATTTAGGAGCTGTTATGTTTAGCTTATGGCGGATCAAGTTCGCTTCGGCCAATCATTAAAGTGAAACACGAAAAAAATCTACAGGAATTTTTTTTCTGTCTGTTCCAGATTACATTCGACAGTTTCACCGTAGGACGATTTGTATCTTTCATCAAAGATGGATGTCCCGACGGGTCGCTTCAAATCCTGGAATCAGATCGCCCGCAAGCCGGTGGGAAATGGTGCGGAACATCGGAGGGGCCGACTCTATATTACTCGGAAACTAAAACCGTGACAGTGATCATCCGTTTATTAAAATTATCAAAAGATCAAACGGGATACAACTTTGACATTCGCATCGATTATAAAATGTTAATGAAGGATTCGGCGGTGATGAGATACGGCGGCGCAACTCCCAGCCCGTACAACCCGGACAGGGACGAGAACATAACGGTCAAATATCATTTACCACCTCCTACGACCTCTCCGAAATATTATTTGGGGGAATTAATAGCCGGTACTTATTGTTCGAGGATATTTAGCGATTGCAACGAAAAAGCGTGTAGACTTCAGAGTCCAAATTTCCCGGGCGTATACCCTCGTAATTTAACTTGCTATTATGCGGTTAGGCAACATCAAGTTCCTCCAGGTAAACACGCCCTAATAAGCGTGCGTCAGCCGAAGGGTCAACTTATAGCGATTAGGAGCAGTGCGGCACTGTATGGAAGGAGTAAAGAACAACAGCAAGCTCAACAGCAGAGTAGAGAACTAAAGGTAATTTGAAACTTCCGGAACTGCATCATCAGATCCATTTTTTTGAAAACTCTATACTTCAAATAGCGCTAATATTAACGTTTTGGAGCCAGATATCAAAATTCCGCTTCCGAGCAACAATTCATATCAATCTTATCGTTTTTCCGAATCCGATTTTCCTAAAAATGTTGGTTCCTAAAATTTTTTGATTCCTAAAATAAAATTTTCTATAATTAATATTTTAACTTTTAAAATCCCTAAAGGGGTTTAGGAAATTTTATTTTAAGGAATTTAAGAAATTTTATTTTAGTAATCAAAAAATTTTAGGAAAATTAAAAATTAAAAAAAATTAAAAGGTTTGGAAAACAATTTCAGGAACCAAAATTTTTAGAAAAATTGGATTCGGAATTTTTTTAAATTTTTTTTTAGGAAAAATGGGGTAGGAATTTATTTTTTTTTTTTTTTTAGGAAAAATGGATTAGAAATTTTTTTTTTTTTCGTGAAAAATGGATTAGGAATTTACTTTTTTTTAGGAAAAATGGATTAGGAATTTATTTCTTTAAGAAAAATGGATTAGGAATTTATTTATTTAGGGAAAATGGATTAGGAATTTATTATTTTTTTAGTAAAAATGGATTAGGAATTTATTTTTTACGAAAAAATGGATTAGGAATTTACTAAAAAGAGAAAAAATGGATTAGGAATTTATTTCTTTTAGGAAAAATGGATTAGGAATTTTCTTTTTAAAAAAATGGATTAGGAGTTTGTTCTTTTTTAGGGAAAATGGATTAGGAATTTATTTTTTCAAGGAAAATGGATTAGGAAATTATTTTTTTTAAGAAAAATGGATTTAGGAATTTACTTTTTTAGAAAAAATGGATTAGGAATTTATTTTTATTAGGAAAAATGAATTAGGAATTTTCTTTCAGGAAAAATGGATTAAGAATTAGTTTTTTTCTTTAGGGAAAATGGATTAGGAATTTATTTTTTGAGGAAAAAAGGATTAGGAAAAATGTTAGGGAATCCAATCTTAGGCATCTTCATGAAAAATTCCACACATAATCATACATACTTTTTTTTTGGAAACCTTGATCCAGGATAAATTCCCGAAAATTTATAGTCGATTAAGGTTTCCGAAAACAGTACTGTATGGTCAGGAGTGGAATTTTTCATGAAGCGCCGAAAGCTTTTTGCAGCGGAATTTTGAAATCAAGCACCGAAAGAATAATATTAGGATATTTCTAAGTATAGGGCGTTCAAAAAAAAAAATGAATCACTCCTGCGTCACCTCAAGACCTCGATCGGCTCTATTTAATCTTTCCACTATTTATTTATGTCTAATTTTTTTTCAGGTCTGGTCACAGTGCGACGAAGTTCAAGACTACGTGACAATATACGACGGATACACCACAAGAGATCCAGTCCTTCTGAAATTCTGCGGCTCCGGAGAACCAGTTCCAGAGACTATATCAAGCGGCCCTGAATTGCTTGTGGAATTTACAACCTCTCCCTACGGCACTTTTCTTTCTCCGGGCCCCTCCCAAAATCTTCACGGTTTCCAACTGGAAGTTCAGGTACTCAACCACCCCCCCCCTATTCCTTCAAACCAACCGTCAAAATTTACTAAAATCAATTTCGACGTTTTCAGGTGTACTTTTTAGATCAAGATTCCCCTTCCTACACTCGAAACAAACGCTGCGAATTCATTCTAAAAGGGAGCACAAAAGGAGTTCTGGAATCTCCCAGGCATTCGTTATCCCCAAACACAACCTGCACGTACCACTTAGAAGGTACCGACATCACAAGACCATCTCCTACATATCGCCCGGCACCCGGAAGATATCCCGTTCAATACGACTCGAAATACTGGCTCCGTCAAATGGTTCCACCTCCGTCTCGGTTCAGAGTTTGGTTATCGGTCCTTAAATTCCACGTCAGTCCGCCTTCGGTCAAAACAGAAGAAATTTGCTCAACACATTTAGAAATATGGGACGGAAGTTTTAAGGAGCCTTCATGCAATGACGTGTTTTGGTAGGTAACAAAGATTTAAGAGCGCACGGAAAAAACGATAAGGATACATTCTGTTCGTTCTACTCCGATGTTCAGTTTTTCCCAAGAAAAAGTGAGTTATAACATTGTGGTTAGGGATAGAGTGTGTGGTGCCTAGGTAGGGAACCCTCTAGAGTCTGTGGTGCCTAGGTAGGGAACACTCTAGAGTGTGTGGTGCCTAGGCAGGAAGCACTCTAGAGTGTGTGGTGCCTAGGTAAAGAACACTCTAGAGTGTGTGGTGCCTAGGTAGGGAACACTCTAGAGTGTGTGGTGCCTAGGTAAAGAACACTCTAGAGTGTGTGGTGCCTAGGTAGGGAACACTCTAGAGTGTTTGGTGCCTAGGCAGGAAGCACTCTAGAGTGTGTGGTGCCTAGGTAGGGAACACTCTAGAGTGTGTGGTGCCTAGGCAGGAAGCACTCTAGAGTGTGTGGTGCCTAGGTAGGGAACACTATAGAGTGTGGGGTGCCTAGATAAAGAACACTCTAGAGTGTGGGGTGCCTAGGTAAAGAACACTCTAGAGTGTGTGGTGCCTAGAGTGTGTGGTGCCTAGGCAGGGAACACTCTAGAGTGTGTGGTGCCTAGGCAGGAAGCACTCTATAGAGTGTGTGGTGCCTAGGTAGGGAACGCTCTAGAGTGTGTGGTGCCTAGGTAAAGAACACTCTAGAGTGTGTGGTGCCTAGGTAAAGAACACTCTAGAGTGTGTGGTGCCTAGGTAGGGAACACTCTAGAGTGTGTGGTGCCTAGGCAGGAAGCACTCTAGAGTGTGTGGTGCCTAGGTAGGGAACACTCTAGAGTGTGTGGTGCCTAGGCAGGAAGCACTCTAGAGTGTGTGGTGCCTAGGTAGGGAACACTATAGAGTGTGGGGTGCCTAGATAAAGAACACTCTAGAGTGTGGGGTGCCTAGGTAAAGAACACTCTAGAGTGTGTGGTGCCTAGAGTGTGTGGTGCCTAGGCAGGAAGCACTCTATAGAGTGTGTGGTGCCTAGGTAGGGAACGCTCTAGAGTGTGTGGTGCCTAGGTAAAGAACACTCTAGAGTGTGTGGTGCCTAGGTAAAGAACACTCTAGAGTGTGTGCTACCTAGAATGTGCGGTACCTAGGTCGGAAGCACTCCTAGAGTGTTCGGTGTGCAGTAGGGATGTATTGCCGGGATCACGACTTACATCTTTTTTGGGTTTCTGAATTTCAATCAATCATTAATTACTCTTTTTTTTTTCAGTGAAAAAGAAAGACCAAGACCGGGACTCACGCCCACTTCAAACACCGCAAAACCCTCCAACGTCACCTCCCTCGCCAAATACTGCAAGGACCGGGTCCCTAAAACCTGTGACCATTCTCTCCTGGGTAATTTTTCTCGGTACCCACGGCCGTGCACCCTCACAGAAAGTTTTTTATCCACAGGGAATTCCATGACGCTTCAACTGAAATTAACGGAATCGACGGCTTTAAGGTAAATTTTACTGAACCATTAACAAAATAAATGCTTTAAAAAAAAAAAAAAATCTTTTTACGAAGCTATAATTTTTCATGATAACGGATTGCTACAACTTTCACATCATCGCCAATTCAGAAATCCCTAGGATCACTACCACCGTGATTCACTTTAAATGTTATCTCGTAAACTTTATTGAGTTGTAAAACTTTTTACAGCTGAGGTGTTTTAATGAATATTAAAAACCTGGCAGCTTTTACGATTGACCTGCCGCCCTAAACTCTTTCGGGATCCTCCCCCCTCCCCCTCCGAAAAAAAATTAATAAAACCATATATTTCTCTTACGTCAGCCGATCGCTTACTTCTCTTTTTTTTTTTTTTTTTTTAAGGCCAGTTTCGTTCAAAGCCCTTTACGAATTCGTCGATTTTCATCAAGACGGAGAACCATTCGGAAAAGGCCCGTGTTCCCGAAGATTCGTAAGCAGATCTCAAGGGCCCAAAGCGACTTTCGCTCAAAAGTTTCAATCGCCTAGGGACGTGTTTCTATATGGAAGAGGAGGGAATACGAATTTGAGGTAAGCTTTTGCCTTGCAACTTTTCAAAAACCAATTTCCATCAAAAACAAAAATCGAATTTTCCTTTTTTTTTTTTTTCTAGTTGCGTTTACCGCTTTGAAGGACAAAAAGGGGAAAGGATCAAAATAAACATTCAGCATTTGGAAACTGGTACGAGACCGTGTCAAAGTGTGTATCATCAAGATATTAACAGGATACGTTGTCACGGCAACATCACAGCATCCTTGAGGATCTTCGAATTTCCTTGGCCAGACACGCCGGCTATTCCACGGGATTGTTTGTGTTCCGGCGGAGACAACATCACTCCATTCAGTTTTACCTCAGCGACTCACGTCATAGAAGTTCGATTCGAATTGTACAATATGAATTCCTCCGACGATTTCAGGAATTTACATTTCGAGGGGAGCTGGGAGTTCGTCAGGCAGACGGTGTGCACGAGGCATCAACGGCTGAGGGGGCCGAGCGGGGAAATTCGTTTTTTATCGCCGAGTAGGACCCCAGAAGAAGTAAGAAACCCATCAAAATGAGCAATATTTATAATTACGGATTTAACCAAATTAACTCCGTTATTTACTTGAAATAAGCCCTTAAGTGACGATTACTTTGAACGAAGGCAGGTAGCTTTGTACACTCGCATACAAAAAAGAGATGTATAATTGTTTCATTCTTAAAAAAATTGTACATAAATTTTGAAAAAATTTTGCATATTCAAATTTTGGTGCTTAAACTTTGCAAAAATGGACGTAGGTAGGATACGGTCCTGGGGAAATCTGTCTGTCTGTACCTGTGTCGGTCTGTTTGCACCAAAAATTGTTCAACTATTTTAATATTAAAATTTCAAATTTGAAATTTTTAAATAATATTTAGACTAATTTTTTTAACTTTTGGCCTTTTTTTTTATAGTAAAATTAGACGACATGAACAAAAGCAAGGATTTAGAAGATTTCTTGTAAATTTTATTTAATTTTTTTTTAATTTTCGTTGTTTTTTAAAGTAAAATTTACAAGAAATTTAAAGTCAAAGTTCTATTTTAAAATTACACTACATGAACGAAAGCATGGACCTAAAAAAAATCTTGTAAATTTACGAGAAACTTAGCTTTTACAAGATACTAAAAGATGCTAAAGCAAGGACTTAGAAATTTTTATTTAACTTTTTTTTTAATTTTTGCAGTTTTTTTGAAATATCTTTTTTCTTAAATATTAAAACTAGACTACATGAACAACGACAAGAACTTAAAATTTTAAACAAAATGTTCACTTCATTTTTTAATTTTGTCCTTTTTCCTTTAGCCAAAAATATGAGCTAAAGAAATGTTTTAATATTAAAATTTTAACTTTGAAGACTTTAAATAAATTCTGACTTTTTTTTTTTCAACTTTTGACCTTTTTTATATGCAAGTTATTTTTCTGCCAAGAAAAAGAATTATATTTTTATCAAAAAATTCGAATTTTTCGATATTTAAAGACGTAGTCCTATGTAGAGATATGCCTCCCACATCCCAGTCTGATTTTTTCCCCATGATTTTGCCCTCAAAATAAACATACAACACATTAGGGACCCGCACAGTACGTTATAACCCATATTAATATTAGACTCCTACAAATTCTCAGTATATGCAACCCGTAACACATACATGCAATACAAAATGTCGCACAAAATTTGTCTCCTTCCGTAAAATGATCGAGAAAACGACTTTTATTACGTTTTCGAGTCGCTGATTTCAAATCTGACGTCAGAATTATTTAACTCTACTCAAAAAATCCAATGTGGCGCAGAAAAAAAAAATTATTAATATGACTAAAAATAAAACGGCTCCACGGTATTGGATTTTAGTTTTTTCAGAATTTTGACTATAAATTCGGAGTCAGCAATTCGAATTACCCCAAGAAACATGTCTTTCATAATTTTTTACTGAAAAGAAATTTTATCCGGCGAGATATACCCAACGCCTCGTATAGGAGACGTTAGACTAAAAAGTTTTTTTTTTTTTTAAAGATTAAAATATTTTTAAAAAAGTGCAAAGTACTTCAAGCACCGTAGTGCAATAATGGTAATAGGATACCTGAATGGTCCTGAATTTGCAAAAAAATAGTCTTAACTTAATATGTAAAGTGCCCCATAAGATGAAATCCATTTTAACTTCCTAGTTCCGAAAACAAAGTGTGTGTGCCAAAGCCCTATTAGCCATCACTCCGTAAGAAAAAACCCAAATAAATAAAAAAGGTGTAAATTTTACAAAAACGACGGGAAAAATAATCCGCATAACTTCTGACAATAAATCTCACTTACGTTTTTTCAAAAAATTTTCTTTGACAGTTTCCTTAAAAAAAATAGAACGGAAAGTTTTCCTCAAATGTCATATTTAATTTGCGATATTTACTTTCCTAGTTCGATAACCGCACCTTTTGGTTTCCCTAGTTCAAGTAGCGTTAAAAAATAAAATATTCTCAGAAGCCTAATTCAAATACTTCAAGATGACTTTGATTGTTATCGGTCATTTCATAATATTTTTCCTCCTTACAGAAAAATTGCGAATTCCAACCGTGGGTCATAGAACCGGAGCCCGGAAAATATTTATACGTCAAAGTGAAAGGGACTTACCTCCGGAAAGAATCGCTGACGTACGAGGACGTCCTCAACAACGTCACCATCTTCGAAAGGCAGAGCCCTTGCGACTCCCGAAACAGGATCCTCCTTCACTCCGGGGCCACCGTTCACGCGGTCGTGTGCCCACAGCCTCCTCCTTACGAAAGTCATTCCATCGTCGAAATATTTTCCGAAGGTTGGATGTTTAGCGGAGCCAGCACGATTCAGGAGCCGGTCCACACGTTCCTGGAAGACGAACAAAAAGACAAATTGTTAAAATCAAGAAGCGTAGTCGTCGAATACTTAGGAAAAGAAGATGGGTATTATAGCGTTAACTGGTTGGAGCTTGCCAGAAGGTAATAGTATATTTCATGCCAAGGGGCGAAAGTGATTTATGGGGGAGAGGCAAACGCAAAACGAATCCGCCAGGGTCGCTAGTGAATATGGCTACAGCTGTTCTATTACTCCTTTTAAAAAATGCTAAGGACATGCAGCGCCCCTGGCGGAAAAATCTTACATCTTAAAATAAGTTGCGCCAAAATATTTCTGATTTTTTATTTTGTTTTTTTCAACAGGAAGCCTGTCCTTCCTCCGGAAGGCTACGTTATGAAGGACTGCTTTCACCGATGCCCGGAGCTAGACGCTTGCATCAACGCATCGCTATGGTGCGATGGAATCACACACTGCCCGTCAGGTTACGACGAGTCCATCCGCCATTGCTACGAAATATTTCAACTGCCCGCTTTGTATTTAGCGTTCGGCGCGATCGGAATCGCATGCCTTGCCTGTGCCATTTGCATATTTTTCTTCCGGTCGTGCCGGAAGCGGAAACGCCGGCGTCAAAGCCGTCTCAAGACGTTGCCTTCCGACTCTTCCCTTTTCGAAGATAAAGAGGTGATTTGCTGACATAGCGACGGTTCTGTTCGCTACGTTGAAGTCGATAGGGTCACAACCGTTTGATGTTTTCTCATCCCTAATTCAATTAGGTTAATGAAAGCAATATTAATTTCCGTTTAACGGGAAGATTAAAAAAAAAAAGGCGTATCGGGCATGAAACGATAATAAATATTATAACAAAAAAATCAATAATGCAAGAAAACACTGCCACTTTTAACGACTTATATGTGTTTTTTACTCGCACAAAAAAATATAACGACCACCAAGTGAGAAAACCTCCAAATATTAAAAAAAAAAAAATTTTTATAAGTTTACATACGCCATTTTCAGCCTTAATTGTTTTTTAATAATTTAAGATATTCTTGTGACTGGCCAAAAATCTTCAACGTTTTTCGAACAGAACGGTATATAACAAATTTTTAAAAAATTTTTTTAAATAAAAAATTAGGTACTCGTAATTGAATAATTATTTCAGGGATAAGTCTGGAGTATAAATATAATTTTTTTTTTTTTTTAAATATACAGGGTAGAAGAGAATTTATTAAAAAGTAAAGGGAGAAAAAAAAACACCTGCAATTGTTCAATTACAGCTATGTAAAAAAATTAATTAAATATATTTAACAAATTCGTTTTTTTTCTACTGAAAAAAGTTTAGAGAAACCATTCAAAAATTTTCAAACCGGCAAAACTTGTTTCCAAATCAGTTTTTTTTTTTTTCTTCAGTCAATTATTTACATAACCGGCTAGAAAATACATAATGCTGCCACCAGTTATTTGGAAAAAGCTTTGCTGTTTAAATTTTTAAAAGTGAAAAATTATGTTAATTTATATTAAAATAGGACCAAGATGAGTAGATTTTTATAAAAAAAAAATAAATAGTGAAAATATAATGCCGATAATGTTCCTAATGGCATCCTTGCGCTTTGTGGTAGAGGCAATTCTGAGAAAAAACAATGAAAGCGTATGTCAGTTTCTTTTCATTTTTAAACATGCTGAATCTTGTCCCCCTGTTTGATGACTACGGAGATTTAGAAACCTCAGGAAGATCTTAAAAATATTTTGCAGTACCTAAACCCTAAATAAAACAACTGGAAAATTTATTACTGACAATCACCTTCTATCTTTAGTCCAATTGTTAAACTGTAATTATAACGTTTTATACTAAAAAGATAGCTTTAAAAGTGCATAAGATTGGACTGTTATAAAAGTGAATTTCCAGTAATAAAATGGTTCTTAGCCAGCCTTTGTTGGGATAAGAGGGTGGGATGAATAAAATTTTTTAGGGAAGTTTCAGATTAAAAGATTAGAGAACCCCTGAACTTTAGTTGGAAACGATACTGCATGATATCAGAAACTACAAAACATTGTATTTTATTATGATACAAAACTATGAAAACATTTTATTTTTTTGCAAGACAGAACTTGCTCAAAGCATTTACTTTTTCTGAGCATAAAGCTATTATTGCTTTAAAAAAATTCTTTACATTCCTTCTTTGTTTTTTGAAGACTTTTAACCTAAATGGGTCCTTCTTTACTGCTAACATGCTTGTACCGATCACAAACAATATTCCCCAACCGCTTTCAGAACATGGGCCCTGGTGAACACATCTAACGTAGCCTGATGTAACCTTACTTTCGATCATCATTCAAAAAGGTGTTAATATACACCTCTTATACACTTCAGCTTCACTACACATTACCTTTGCATTTGTTTAAATTCATAAACTGCACTAAGGAAAACAAAAAACCAATACAAAGCCAAAATGCTTCAAGACGAAAATGATTATCAAAAAATTACTTTAAATCCAAGAAAGCATTTACAACAGGAAGCAACTTGCACGCTAAACATTTGTCAACCTAATTTACTGCTTGGTTATGAAGCATTGTATTTTCTTGCAAGACAGAACTTGCTCCAAGCATTTCCTTTTTCTGATTGTAAAGCTATTATTCCTTTTAAAAAAATTCTTAACATTCATTCTCCCTTTTTTAAAAACTTTTAACCTAAAATGGGTCCTTCTTTACTGCTAACATGCTTGTACCCGATCACAATCATTCTGGGCTTGTATCACATCAAATCGCATGAAAATAGTTTATCAAATCAAACCCTATAAAAGGAATGTAAATCAAATGTAATTAAACCCTCAGCAGCTGCGTATTGTTGAAAAATTTATTGAGCAAGAATCCTCTTGCAATTTGAATAAACACCATAATAATATTCAGAAAACTCTTAAAAAATTAAAAAAAAATTACCCACCATACCACGCTTTCATTCTACATTCCCCATCCGCTTTCAGAACATGGGCCCTGGTGAACACATCCTATGTAACCTGGCGTAACCTCCACTTTCGACTATCATTAAAAACACGTTAATACTTCCGCGATTCCGATTTCACAATTTTCTCTAAATAATGCATCTTATCAAAATATTACGCAAATGTAATTCCGAAAACACGAATTGACAATGCAAAAAACAAAAAAATTTCACCACGAAAAACACGTACGAGTCAAAATTCCAAAAGAACTGATACAAAATGGCGGAGCAATAGAAAAAAGATCATTCGCCTCGTTTCATCGTCCAGATGGAAGCGCGCTCCGGCGGAGTTTTTTGTAACTAATAAAATAGTTTATCTGTTGTTCCTAAAAATCGATTTCTTAGGTTCATTACCTTCAATTTTTTTGATTAAAAATTTTTATTGAAGTTTCTTAAGTCATATTTTAGCTTTACAAATAATTAAACATGATTAATATTACATTAAAATGAGGGGAAAAATTACAAAAAAAAAAATCTATTTATTTTTCTATCTATACGTTTT
This sequence comes from Liposcelis bostrychophila, assembly GCA_037577465.1. Taxonomy (NCBI): domain Eukaryota; kingdom Metazoa; phylum Arthropoda; class Insecta; order Psocodea; family Liposcelididae; genus Liposcelis; species Liposcelis bostrychophila. The sequence continues at coordinate 7,000,872 of CM075211.1, forward strand.
GCTGGTTTCTCAGGATTTCCTTCCATCTGAACGAAAAAAAAACCCCTTATATTTCGCTTATGAACAACTCAAAAAACCAACGTAAAAACCGATTTTGATTCTCTATCCATCCGCTTCTTGAATTTAATTAATTAATTTTTATTAATGGGTTCCTGAATGGGTTAAAGCATTTAAGGATGAAAAGATGCGTCCAATTTCCTCTCACAAACGCAAGGAAAAATTTTAAAAAAAAAATTAATAATTAATAAAGTTTATAAAAACGTTTTCACTGAATAGCAGAAAATACTTTTATTTACGAAAATTGTAAAAATCATTGTAAATAATGAAGGTTGTGTTTAGAATCGATAGATTTATATATTATTGAAACATTTTTTTTAAAAATAAATCGAAATCATTCTGTAATTGTTATGTTTAAAAAAAGGATTAAATTTAAATGGGCCTGAGGATTGTTTTTCATAGTAAAATGATGACCATAACAATTACCTCGGGTCATGCAGTTACAAAAAAAAAAAAAAAGTGAATGTAATATATTTCAAAAAAAAATTAAAAGAACAGGGTTTCCGAAAATGTGTTAATTTCGATTGATATAGTTCGAATTACCAAAAAAAATATTAACGATTTAATTTTCGGTTGATTAATAAAAAAAAAATTTAATTAAAACCATTTAAAAAAAATGTAGTGTTATTATTAGACAAAATTTATATTAGATTTTCATACTCAAAAACATATCCGTAATCATGGAAAAAAAAAAAAAAAGATAGCAATTAAAAAGAATAATGGTTTTAAATAACGAAAGAAGAATTGCATCCTTTGTGAAAATAAATTTTAAGAAAAAAAAAAGTTAGTCTTCCACCGATTTTTTGTGAATGAATGAACCCTTCTAAAAAATGAAGAAAATGAGTCAAAACAACCGCTTTAAAACTATTTTTTAAAAAAAAAAGTGCCAAATCTCTTCACATAGAAAAAATCGGTACAAAAAAAAAGATAAAAATCATTTCCCTTCGGAAAATTTCTCTTCATACAAAAAAAGACAATCGATTTCGACTTCGAATCAATCTTTCAAAGAAAAAAAATAAAAGATCAGTGCGCCGGAGGTCAACTGATGTATCTCCATCATAAATATGATTGGAAATAGTCTGTTTTGATTGTGCCATAGATATCACGTGACTGCACGTTTAAACCTGTCTCGCTCATGCTCGCGCAAGCTTGTAACATGATTCTCAAAACAGACTTATCTCCCATGGTATTTACGGTGGAGATACGTCAGTCGACCTCCGGCGCAAGGAATTCATTTTGCTTTTCCCTTTTCAAAAGAATGATTGCTGGAAAAAAAATATATAAATTTTTTAGACCGACAATAAATTACGTTATAATTATATATTAGAATGTAAGTGAGAATGAATTAGAAAAAAAGTTTAAACGTTTAGACGAATAGGTCAATTCTTTTTTGTTGAATTTTTTTAAAAAAATGAAAAGAAAAGAAAGAAGAAAAATGAAACGACTTGATTTGATTTAATAAAATAAAAAAAATAAATAAATACTGGAAAACATTTTGATTAATCTTTCATTTAATTCCTTTCCTCCTTCGGTTTTTGGCGCTGATGCTATTCTTATCTATTCCTAAAATAAATTGAGATTAAAGCTTAGGTAAGTATTGATAACTATATCATTCGCGTTTTAATCTTTACAATCGGAGACTGTGCTTATTATTTCATACTTATCAATTAAACGTCAAAATATATTCGGGATATATTCACGGTTATTAACAAAAATCGATTCAGTCCTGTTTTAAATTTTTCTCAATTAGAAAAGAAAAATTAAAGGGGTGATAAATTCAGGTTAGTTTATAAAAAAAAATTTAATTCTTAATTTTTTTTTCTTTTTTTACAAAATAAGTTGTTGCCATTGACCGACACAATTATTTCAAACTATATTGATTTGGAGTAAAATTGATACCCAGAAAAAGTGCGTTATAAAATTTTATGACTGTATAACGTTTTGGTCAATTATAAAATTTTATAGCTATTTATAAATTTTTATAATTAAAATTTTGAACTGAGCAATATATTAATTTTATGATTGAATTGCACTATATTTAGCATATGGGGGCTTTATAGGCTCTTTTTTTAAACATTTTTCTTGAGAAAAAAAATGAAAAAAAAATTGCAATTTTTTGGAATAGAACCGAAACCTAGAGATTGTGCCCGGGAATTCCCGTCCCGGAAATTCCCGGGATCCCGGAAAAAAATTCCCAAAATTTAGTCCCGGGAATTTTTTTTGGAATTTTTCGGGATTCCCGGATCCCGGGAAATAATTTTTCTTACTTTTTCGAGATTCCCGAATCCCGGGAAAATTTTTATAAATCTCGGGACTTGCTCCTTCAAATAAGTAATTTATAAAACCGTAATATTTGTTACATTAACTTAAATTTTTTTACATTAAAATTAACGAATAATAGAATAAATGACCTTGATCCTAAAATGGATCGTCTGATCTACCTTTCAGTTGTCAAACGCCGTTTGACAAACGGTTAGAGATTGTGCCCGAGAATTCCCGTCCCGGAAATTCCCGGGATCCCGGAAAAAAAATTCCCGAAATTTAGTCCCGGGAATTTTTTTTGGAATTTTTCGGGATTCCCGGATCCCGGGATTTTAAAAATCAATAAAAATCGGGAATCCCGAATCCCGGGAATTTTAATTTTCCAAAAATGGGAAATCCCGAATCCCGAAATTTTAAATTTCCCGGGAAATCACAATCTCTACCGAAACCTTATGGCCGACTTCCCAGCCACCTTTATCCACTACACCACTTTTCAACTGATTTTTAAGAGCGGAAATATGGTTCTTAAGTTGCCAATTAATTTGACTTAAAATATTTCCCAGATTTTTCAGGATTTTCGGTTTATTTCTTGTATTTTTAATTTGACAAAGGCTCAAAAATAAAGAAAAACCAGAAATAGAAAAATTCGGGAAGCGTTATAAGAAAATAAAAAAACTTAGAAAAAAACTGAAAATAATTTTTGTTATAAAATTTTATAACCAATTACAAATAGATGTCTTTTTTGGGGCGGTTATCAAATTTTATAATGAAGTTTAAGTTTTTAATGACTCAATTTTATAAAACACTTTTTCTTATTGATTAAGTTCAAGATTATTTTAGGGTCAAATTTAAATTCATGATATTGTCGGTAAACATTGACCAAAAATTACCACGAGGGCCACGAGGAGAGCCAACCACCCCATTTACTTGATTTTAAATTAAGATTTGAAATTAATCTGAAGTCCAAATTCTGAAAAAAACTAAAATCCAATACGGTGGAGCCGTTTTATTTTTAATCATTTCAATATTTTTTTTCCCGCCATATTGGATTTTCCGAGCGGAATTAGATCATTTTGACGTCAGGTTTGAAATCAGCGTCGTCGAAAACGTATAGAAAGTAGTTTTCCCGATCATTTTATGAAAGGAAACAAATTTTATGCGACATTTTGTATTGCATGTATGTGTTGCGGGTTGCATATACTGAAAATTGACAGGCGTCTAAAATGGGTTTTAGAGCATGCAGGTCGCTAAAGTGTTGTAGGTTAATTTTAAGTGCGAAATCAAGAAAGAAAAAAAACATTTGGGAGATTTTCTTCGATTTTCCGGGAAAATTTTCCAAAATTTGGCCGTTAAAGGGTTAAGAAAAAGTCAAATCGTAATTCATGTACAATATAATTACACAGAAGCCAAGATGACATTAAGGGAAAAAAGTTGAGCAATGGAAGCCATATTTGGTTTAATTTTTCCGATTAAGAGAAGGCTTCAGATATTTATTTAAATATACCAAAATAAATTTCCCTGGCCTAAAATTTTTTTTTGGAGATACAAATTAGAAATCTGGCTTCGTAGCGAACTTTATATTCATACTGGCATCTTTCTTTCAAAATTTTAGATTCTCAGGTTGTAAAGAAACTCCGGACAACGTTTTAAAAAATAAATGTCAGGAATATATTTTCCAAAGCGTTTTCCGGAGTTTCTTTACAACCTGAGAATCTGAAATTTTGAAGGAAAGATACCAGTATCACTATGAAGTTCGCTACGAAGCCAGATTTCTAATTTGTATCTCCAAAAAAAAGTTCTAAGCCATGGAAATTTATTTTGGTATATTTAAATAAATATCTGAAGCCTCCTCTTAAACCTTTCCACTTTTAGGGATAAAATAAAACTTTTAAGATGATTTTTATTTCTTATTTTCTTTCAGATTTTCAGTTGAAAATAGCAATGAGTTATCCAGAATACCATCCAGTAAGTATAAGGGCGGATTGAAAAAAAAAACGAATTTTTAAATTTGAAAATGCCACAGCGCGGAAAAGTTGCATTTCAGTCTCCATATTAATGCCAATTTTTTCCAAAATTTTTGAAGGCCGGTTTCTACTGCCCCCAGTGGCTTAAAGTTTTTAAAAGTCTTATAAGGGCCGAAAAAATTAGAGCCGTATTTTGGTGCGAAAGAGTTCATTTCCTACCGGAAATTTTCTGTTAATTTCAAAAATAAAATTAGTTTAAAAGTAATCGGAGCCTTTTTTTTTTAAACGAGCCGAAAGAGATATACGGATTTTAATAACAGTCGTTTTTTTTCTGTTGGCTCCTACTTTCCTTTTGATACTAAAATATCATAAATAAAGTTGTAGAATGTATTCCGCCCGATATGATTGCCAAAAAAAATAAAATAAAATAAAATAAAATAAAATAAAAAAAAATAAAATAAAATAAAATAAAATAAAAAAAAATAAAATAAAATAAAAATTAATGAGGCTCTTGACATGAAAATATTAACAAAAATAATTACACTATTTTTTTTTGTAAGGGTCATCCCACCCTTCATCCTGCAGATAACTTCGATCCGAAAAAAGATGCTGCGATCCTTAGAAAAGCAATGAAAGGCTTGGGTACCGACGAAGGAGCAATTATATCTGTTTTGTCAAAGCGGTCAAATCACCAGAGGCAAGAAATAGCCAAGGAATTTCAAGCTTTGTACGGAAAGGCAAGTATTGTAGCAGATTTTTTTTTTTTTTTTTTAAACCTGCGAAACATTATAACATTGTTTAAAATTGAAAATTTTTATAACCTGTAGAAACTGGTAAAAGATTTAAAAAGTGAAACGAGCGGAAGATTCAGAGATTTACTGGTGGCTTTAATGACTCCACTCCCAAAATACTACGCTAAAGAAATTCACCACGCTATTTGTGGGCTTGGAACAACGGAAAGCACTTTAATCGAAGTCCTTTGCTCGTGCACCAATTCGGAAATACAAATCATCAAGCAAGCTTATAAAACCGGTAAGTGGGCACTACTTAAAATATACGTATATTTCCCATCCCTACCGCACACAGGAACTGAAAATAGACGCCACTGAAATATTACGCCGTCATTTTGAAAATCGGGGGAGGGAACTCAAAATGTCCAAAAAAAAATATTTCCGCACTTACACAGCTCCCAATCAATATTAATACCGAAAATAAAAATAACTGATACCGAACCTTCGTCCATTTTATATTTTTCTCATCTGACTTTTTAATTCTTTTAGAATACAAAAAAGATTTGGAAGATGACATTAAAGGGGACACCTCGGGAAATTTTAAAAGACTTCTGGTGTCCTTATGTCAAGCAAGAAGAGACGAATCGCATCATGTCGACCCACATAAAGCTAAAGTAGACGCACAGGCTTTATTCAAAGCAGGAGAGGAGAGAATGGGAACGGACGAATCCACATTCAATGCTATTTTGTGCAACAGGAACTACGCCCAGTTGCAAACCATCATTCGAGAGTACAAAAGTTTAACCGGTAACTCCTTAAAAAAAGCCATTAAAAAGGAGTTTTCTGGAGACATCGAAGACGGCTTGTTGGCCATTAGTAAGCCGTTCGTTCCCGAAAAAAAAGAACGAAGTTAGTTTTGTTATTTTAAATGGCAATATAACTTTTTTTCTAGTTAAATGTGCAAAGGATAAACACTCATTTTTTGCTGAGAGACTGCATAAGAGTATGGCCGGAGCGGGTACAAATGACAGAGCGTTAATTAGGATTGTTGTCACAAGATGCGAAGTCGACCTGCAGGATATTAAGAAAAAATTTCACCATAAATACGAAAAATCTTTGGAGTCTTGCATAAAGGTATAAATAATTCAAATAATGGGTTTACTAAGCCAACTTAAAAAATGGGTGGCATAAATAATTATTTAAAAAAAAAAAAAAAAAAAAAATCTTTTTACTAGCGAGGAGCAAGAGTAAGTCAATATTGGGTAGTATTAAGAAGCATCGTCATCGTGGCAGCAGACTAATCGTATTTTACTTTTTACAAATAAACAAGACCAATCTTGAAAACTAAAAAATTAAGAAATCTTCGTAATTTTTTAATTTTTCTTTTTTCAAGATTTGTGTTAGTTTATCCACAAAATAAAAATGCGATTTATCTGCTGCCACGACTGATGCGTACTCTTACTTAAATTGCGTTATTGCAGCCGTTTCATTAGAAATATCTTATAACCGTCTGTTAGCAATTTAAGAATCGGCTGAAATTAGACAACTGTAATAAAATTATTGCTGTAGTAATACTGTTTAGTAATATTATTAATATATTAATCATTTATAACTGGTACTAATAATATTAGTATATTAATAGTATTACTAAATATTATTACTACTGTAATATTACAGTACAATTATAATTGATATAATAATAGGGTATTTTCAGGTATTTTTATTTTGAAAAATTTTGGAGTAAAAATAAAGTACCTACATAAATTAAAAAAATTATTTGTGTCATAAAAAGTATTAAATTTTCCCAGAATGCGGTGGCTTGGTTTATAAACATTGAAAGCATCGCATTCTATGACAAATTTTCTGCAGAACGATATTAACATAAGACATCACAACGCTTCCACGCTTATTCCGACCGTTTTAATTTACAATTTTTAAGCCCCAACTTTAACAAATTATTACAAACAAAAAATTTTTTTAATAAATTTTTGGATTGAAATTAACATTAACTTGTTATTACACAAATAAATTTCTAAGTTTATGTATTTTATTTTTACACCAAAATGTTTCAAAAATAAAATTACCTGAAAAAACGCTATTGTAATATTACTACTGCAATAATTTTATTAGTCTAATCTAAAATAATTTTTAGTAGATATTGGGACATTCACTTTAGGAGGCTTTAGTGAATACCAAAAGAAATGGCTGTTTCGTCAAATACTCAATTTACAAGGAAAAAATTCAAATTTAGGTAATTTAACAAACTCCTTTGACAAAATCAAAGTTTTTCAACTGCAATTTTTTTTTTTTTTTTTTTTTTTTTTTTTTGAAATTATACTTATGGATTTACATAAGTTTCAAACAAGTTGAAACTTGCACTAAAAATTCCAGGTTATACCAAAGATAAAGTAGAACTGAACCAACACAAGTCCATCCAAACAAAATTTTTTTATTTTTTTTATTTCTTCTAATCCTCATATTTAAAATTCGACTTTGCAAAATGGAGTCACATTATTTCAGCTCAAATGATTTCTGAAGGAAACAGAATAAGAACAAGCAGAAGACATAGATTAGTACTGAAACAATGTAAAACTTAAAGACAACTTTTAAATAAGAAGTTATACACTGCTTAGATGGACTTGGTTCAGTTCTACTCTGAGGTGCAGAAAGAAGTTCGTTTGATACCTAAAATTAGAATTTTTTCACCTTAAAACGAGTATTGGACAAATGCAGCCGTTTCTTCCGGTATTCCCTTAAGCTTCCTTTTTATCAAAATGTTTTGCACTCTCACGTTCTTGGAAAATGTGTAGCATTTACCGAACATAAATCTGATTACCTCTTTTCATTTCAGAGCGACACATCAGGAGATTATAAAAAGTTGCTATTAGCATTGGTGGAATAAGATTAACAATCATGGGCTTCTAAATCATCCTCTTACTATTTGATATCTGCTGTATGAACATGCGATACATCCTAACACAGAAACATATACATAGCTCATAATGTAACACACCGTCTAATTGCTTTATAAATAAAAAAAATTTTTTTTCTACTCAAATGAGAATATTTACCTCAGACTAGAATCCTCCGTGCAAACAATATGCCAGCTGCTATCCCCCTAAAAAACGCAAACAGCTTTAAAATATTTATCCCGTGATGAATTAGCCAATCCAAAGCTGACCTTCATTTTACCAGAATTAGCAGTTGAACAGACAAAATCCTAGAAAATTTAGTGTCTAGTAAAGATTCTCACATAGCAGTTTTTTAAATAAAAATCATAGTTTTGGAATTCATGTCCTATTAAAATCTCATGGTCAATTCTAATTTTGAATAACAAAAAATTCTGTCTTAGTCTCAAAAAAAATCATGCATGATGTTAATTTGTTGTAATATCGCGCCATCAGAATTTAGTTGCAACAAAACCTCACTGAACCTTTTCGAAAAATCTCACAACTCACTTATTTAAATATACGTTTTTAAAAGCATCTCCAAAATTGGCAAGGCTTTTCTAATTATGCTTTTGGTCATCTGAATTAACAGTATATAAAAGAAAGCCTAAGCTGTCCATCAATCACCTCAGTTTTCCCCAAATACATTGTAAGTTAAATTAAAAATCCTATGTTAACCATTATAAATTTATGGCCCTTACATAAGAAATGAAAGAATGCCAACTAACTAAATAAATATATGCTGTCTGTAATAAAAGGCAACCAATATGAATGTGACAACATAGTATTAAAGCCAGAAAAACCTGTTGGGTTGTATTTCTAAATATATGAATATGTAACTGAATAATGATTTTTTTTAATAGCAGGCAAGAGTTTTCAATAGATTAATGTTTGGTTTACTCATGTATTTAACATTACATTTACAAATAAAAGAATAGATCTAATGAAACGAAACCACAGCAACTTAATATTTCTTGCAATAACCTCAATTATTGCTTCCAGCTTACCACACCAGAATTCAATGTTTAGGCCTGCTCATCAAAAACAATTGCTTCATACAAATTCAGCAAGAAAGCAAAGCCTAATGCCAACCCTTTGAAGACTGATGCTGATAATTTTTCGACCAAGGTGACTACGACATGTTCCGTCCCGTTTACGCACCCAGGTACGGTCAAAAAAATAATTCAAAATAATGCACTTACCATAAACCTCCATATGTTGAAATTAGCAATTGGAATCTCAGCAGGATCATGATTTACATTCAAAAACGAATGCAAAATATGTGAGGAACTTCCTTTTTTTTTATAACTGTGTTAACCGAACCCGAAAATTGAAATATCGAACCTTACATTTGAATTATGGCCGCCATGTTTCTCACCGTCGAATTAAAGAATTCGACGAGAAATGTTTTTAAAGAAAAACATTTCTCATCACATATCTAAAATCGTGAAATGATTCACTTGAATTCATGGTGACTTGGGTAAATCCCGGACTGAACTAACAGCACACAAATTGAAATTTACTAGGCAAAAAAACGCTAAAGCCGAACCGAAACCCGGTATCTAATAATCATTGATAATCATCTTCTAAATCAAGGTCGCGGAAGTGCCAACTTAACAACGTGAACTTTTAGTTTGGAAATTATCCACCATGAGCGCTGTTTTATTCTTCTTTTTATCACATAAAACAAGTAGCGCACAAGACAATTTTCCCTTCTTTGAAAATAATTTCTAATTTTTCCCGATGTGCCTTTTCAAGATGATTTTGTAGTGCGGCAAAGCTACGTGATATAAACAGGCTGGCATTTTTAAAAAATAAGACCCATAAAATTATGTGAGAGACTGATGAATCCCCTTTTCACCTTATGAAATTAAAAGATCAGCTCTACATACCATTTATGCGGCTGTTTAAGCTTCATATTAGTAAAATTTTCCACCCAGATGTATTTAATTTTTGACAAAAATTGATTTAACTGATAATTTAACGTTATTAATCATTAAAATGTATCAGATCATAATGCAACTTCCTGAGTATTAGCATGATAAATAATAATACAGATCTTAAATAAAACTATTTTAATCTATTAACAGTAAAATGCTACATGATAAATCTTATAAAAATTTCAGTAAATAAATTGATCAGTTGAACGAGTTCCCCTAAATTTCTAAAATTTTACTTAATAATCAGAAAATTCTAAAATGTACTTAATAATCAGAGAAACAAATACAACTGTGGTTGCAAAATTACTTGATTGATTAGGTCATAAGCTCAATACTGTATTATTAATTAAATATTTTGATTTAAAAGATGACCACCATGAGGTGCTTACAATACAAATTTCAAATATTTATTTAAAATAGAAACATTTTCATTGATTTACTGTAAAACCAGAAGAATTATTTAAAAAAATTAGATTAAATTATATCTTTATCTATTTTTAAACTATATTTTATCGGACAATGATAAAGCATTTCCTCAGTAAATCCTTCCAAAGTTCAAAACACAGTGGGTTCTAACTTACTAAATGTAAACAATACGAATACAATAAAAAAAATTTAAAAATATTATAAAATTATTCGGTCGCTTTGTGAAATCTTTGTTTTTCAAAACTTATAACCAGACTGATCACCACCAAATACGTTCTTTTCGATAGTTATAATCGGCGAATGTCAACAACGGATGTCTGTGTTCAAACATAGAAGAGTCGCAATTTTTGCACTCTGTACACTTAATTTTTAAAGGTATATTGTCGCTCCTTTTATACATCAATTGTACAACTGCATTTAAAAAGTTGTTTGTAAGATTTTCGCACTTTGAAACATCTAAATACGTCAATCTCGGACACAAAGAAACCACCCTGTAAAGATCAGATTATTTGTGAGATAAAATTCCAAAACTTCACATATAATACCTACGCAATCATTTCGGCATCATGTAGCGTCTTGCACTCCGGAAAACCAAGAGATTCAAATCTTCCATTTGTATTGACAGCCAAATGCACTAAAGAATCTCCTGTCAGCCAAGACAAATGGAAAAATTTCAAGGATTTTAAATTTGGGCATTTTGCTAGTTCTTTAATTCCACCAGCATCCCTTCTTTTTCCACCACTTAATTTTACAAGCCACTCCTTGTGTTCTCTTCTGTATTCTTCAGCATCTTCATCAGGAGAATCCTCCCAAGGGTTGTAAGAATTAACTTCATCCTCATTATCGTCAAAATCATATTCTGAGTATTTAAACTTTTCTAATTTTGGAAATAATTCATGAAATCGAGCCAATATTTCATTATTAACAGACCAATGATCCACCCTAAGATATAAACATCGGAGGTTAGGAAATGGCAAAGCTGCTTTTTTAATATCTGAAAAGGTAGAAAATATTGGTTGAATGTCTGACAAATTATAATGAAAAGCCCACACATAACAATTTTTAAGTTACTGCTATTTTTACCTTTAAAAAAAGATCCAACATCTAGCTCAAATTTAACCAGGTGTTCCCTTACAGGAAGAGCATTCAATGCATTAAAATAAGGAACTGTATGGTCTATATCAATAATTTTTAAAACTTCAAGAGCAGAATTCTTCCTCAATAACTGTTATAACAAATATTAAAAACATGAAAATTAGTAAGCTTTGAAAAACGATTTGGAACAGAAAAGCTTTTACCTTAAGTAAAAAATCTTTTTCATGGCACATTAGGTAATCACAATCCAAGAATTCAAATTTTTTAAAAGATCTTTTTAACAGAAGTAAACAATCACCGGTAATGTTATGGTTTCCATTAATGGAAAGTGACTTCAACTTCGGAGCACTCTGGATCAAAGATCTAAATATTACATCATCTGGATTATTTAACTCATCACATTCTGTAATAGGAAAAAGAAGTTCAATTATTATGCAACATTTAAACTGGTAAAAAAGCATTCCTACTGTTGATTTTAAATGCTTCCAAATTAGGAAATATATTCTTTTCCAACAATTTCAATCCCTCTTCAGTCATAAGTTCCCCAGGGAGTTTTAAAGTTTTTAGACTTTTGCAATATCGACAAATGAGCTTAATAATATCATCCAAATTATCCAAATCATCCGAATCAGATTCTGAATCAGTTTCCGAAGCAGAAGAAAAATTTACACGAAGGAGATTTAATTTTTCAAGATTTTTTCCATTTTCTTTCAAGACTGTATACAAGGTATCTCTGGGTGTTTTTCCATACACTTTACTCATCTCCTTTACTTGTTCAAAGTCTAATGAAGACTTGGGAGAATCCATTACCACCTCTGCACTAACAGAATATGCGCCTAAAGCATACACTATAAAAAAAAAAATTTTTTTAATTGATGTGTCTTGTGAAACAGCGATTCTGTTTTTGTCCGTACTTAAAAACATCACTTACTTTCGATAATACAGTCTTCTACTTTAACAGTTAACTAGTCTTGGTATTTAAGACTTTCAAAAAAATAACATTGAATCAAATGCCCCTACAGTTTTTTATTTTTTTATTACCTAATAAGAAAAAACATTTAAAATAAAAAACTCACATGTATGGGTCTTAATGAACACAGACAGGGTGACAACTTAAATTCTTATAAAAAAAAAAAAGAAGAATATTAACCAATAGGAAATCAGCGAATGTATGAAGTCATGCATTTACCCGGAGAGAGTAGGCTCATTCCTTCATCTTTTTTAAAAAATATAACGGCAGAAAATTAAGTCCGGAAATATTTCGATGAATTGAGGCAAGGTAAAAGGAAAATTGAATAAAAATTGAGAAGCACAATTTGGAAAACAGGGATTTAACATATCACTTTTAAATCGGCATTTAAATATAAAAAAAAAAATTTTTTTAATTGATGTGTCTTGTGAAACAGCGATTCTGTTTTTGTCCGTACTTAAAAACATCACTTACTTTCGATAATACAGTCTTCTACTTTAACAGTTAACTAGTCTTGGTATTTAAGACTTTCAAAAAAATAACATTGAATCAAATGCCCCTACAGTTTTTTATTTTTTTATTACCTAATAAGAAAAAACATTTAAAATAAAAAACTCACATGTATGGGTCTTAATGAACACAGACAGGGTGACAACTTAAATTCTTATAAAAAAAAAAAGAAGAATATTAACCAATAGGAAATCAGCGAATGTATGAAGTCATGCATTTACCCGGAGAGAGTAGGCTCATTCCTTCATCTTTTTTAAAAAATATAACGGCAGAAAATTAAGTCCGGAAATATTTCGATGAATTGAGGCAAGGTAAAAGGAAAATTGAATAAAAATTGAGAAGCACAATTTGGAAAACAGGGATTTAACATATCACTTTTAAATCGGCATTTAAATATAAAAAAAAAAATATTTTTAATTGATGTGTCTTGTGAAACAGCGATTCTGTTTTTGTCCGTACTTAAAAACATCACTTACTTTCGACAATATAGTCTTCCGCTTTAACAGTTAACTAGTCTTGGTATTTAAGACTTTTAAAAAAATAACATTGAATCAAATGCCCCTACAGTTTTTTATTTTTTTATTATCTAATAAGAAAAAACATTTAAAATAAAAAGCTCACATGTTATGGGTCTTAATGAACACAGACAGGGTGACCAACTTAAATTCTTATTAAAAAAAAAAAAAAGAATATTAACCAATAGGAAATCAGCGAATGTATGACGTCATGCATTTACCAGTAGAGAGTATAGACACAGAAGAAAAATTTATAACTTTTTATAAATTTATAACTTTTTCTTCTGTGGTATAGGCTCATTCATTCCTTCATCTTTTTTAAAAAATATAACGACAGAAAATTAAGTCCGGAAATATTTCGATGAATTGAGGCAAGGTAAAAGGAAAATTGAATAAAAATTGAGAAGCACAATTTGGAAAACAGGGATTTAACATATCACTTTTAAATCAACATTTAAATATAAAAAAAAAAAAAAATTACGGGCTGGTCTTCCTAAACGGAAGACCAGCCCGTAATTTTTTTTTTTTTTTTTTTTTTATATTTAATTAAATTTATTTTTATATTAAAACAACATAAATAAAACAAAGTTCGTTATTTTTGAAGAATTTATAAGACGTTTTGTAAACATCTTAAGTAGTTACAATGGCTTGGAAATGGTTGCTGACGGGAGTTATAAAATATTAATAAATATTTCTTTTAATTTCACTTTTTTTATTCCAATTGAACACCGCAATACTGAGATAGTTTCATCTTGTACAGTAATCCTTTTTTTTTTTTTTTTTTTTTAACAAAATACTGAACAGCAAACTTCAATTAAATTGTTAAGAATTATAAAATTAAAAATCTTAAATAAATTAAGTCCCAAATCAAGAATGAAATCCCAAATCAAAGCCAAGAATTAACTGAACATTTAAAATGCAAAAATAAAACTTCTTGCTTAGTTTCAGTCCTTTAACCTCTACCACAAATGGTCCTTATCTTCATCACTATCCCTTTCAAAAGTTAATAACGGGTTCATATCTATTAAAGAACTGTAGTCGTAACTTGTATACTCAGACAGCTTTATATTTAACGGTTTCTTGTTAGTCCTTTTATTCATTAATTTCAGAACTTCCGTCAAAAATGTTTTTGTGAGATTCTTGCAGCCAGCAACGTCTAAGTGCGTCAATCTCGGACACAAAGAGACAACTCTGGAAACACAAAATTATCTTGTTAGATGAAACTCCAAACAAAATAAGTGCATATACCTACTTTATCAATTCGGCATCACGTAGACTATCGTTCCGTCTCAAACTAAGAGTTTCAAACCTTCCATTGGTGGCAGTAGCCAACTCTACTAAAGCATCTCCCGTCAGCCAATATAAATGAATTAATCCTAAATATTTAAGATTTGGACATTTGGCTAGTTCTTTTATCCCTTCTCCATCCCTTCTTCTTCCGCCACCTAATTCCTCAAGCCACGCTTTTTCTGCTAATCGATCTTCTTTGGCAAAATCATCGGGAGGCTCCCATGGGTCGTAATACTCATCTTCATCTTCCTCGTCATCTTCAAGGTGATATTCCGACAATTTAAACTTTTCTAATTTCGGGAATAATTGATTGAATCTAGCCAATACTTGATTATCAACAGAACGGTAATCTAATCGAATATATAAACACCGCAAGTTAGGAAATGGCAAAGCAGTATCTGTAATTTCTGGAAAAAAATTAATAAATTAATTAGTTAAAGAATAACAAAAAGGCTTAAACGGGGAATCTGAAAGACCTTCAAAAATGAATCATCTTTTGCTTTCTCAATAATTCATATAAGCTCGTGTGAAAAAGCAATTTTAACATTTTTTTTTTTCAGCCTTCCAATTCCTTGATATTTATTTTATATATACCTCTGAAAAAACTTCCATGATCCAACTGAAACTTTATTAAAGATTCCCTAATTGGAAGCACATTAATCATATTAAAGAATGGAGTTGTATTCATCAAGTCCATTATCTTCAGCACTGCCAGATTAGGACTCTTTTCCATCAACTAAAATAAAAATGCAAATTAAAATCCTTTTAAAAATAACACTAAACATAAAATATTACCTTAGCTAAAAAATTTTCTTTGAAACACAGATAATCGCAATCCAATAATTCCAATTTCTTGAATGACCTGTTTAAAGTAAAAAAAGGGCTCTCATCATCAATTTTATGATTCTTGTTAATAGAAAGAGACTTCAATTTTGGTGCTTTCTGCATGAACGATCTAAATACTTTATTATCTGAATATTGTAAAACATCACATTCTGCAAAAAAAAAAAAAAAAGTTATTTAATTTGTGAACATAAAAAAAAATGATTATAACATAGAATTTCTTACTGTTAATTTTAAAAGCTTCCAAATTAGGAAAAATATATTTTTCCAACAACTGAAATCCTTTTACAGTCATAAGTTGTCCAGATATCTTTAAAGTTTTCAGATTCTCGCAATATTTACAAATGAGAACTACAATAATGTCTCCATTAATTTTTGACGAACTTAAATCCTCCTTCTCAAAATGAAGAAGGTTCAATTTGCTCAGATTTTTCCCATGCCTTTTTAAAATCTCTTCAACTGTTTTCATGTATCCTATTTTATTTCTATTAAATTGAGCGATCTCTATCAACTGTTTATTGTTTAATGAAGACCACAGACTCGATGAAATCTCATACCACTTTTTGCATACTGTAACATAAACAGACTGTCAATAATGCCTTGAAAAATGATTTTCTGACTCTGTTATAGTTACCTCTTGCGATACCAATAAGCTGACGTCGTGTCAAATAACTAAAGATTTCTCTTATGCAGTCATCATTCAATTTGTAAATAGGAGGCACATCATCTTTATCATTTAAATCTAAGGAACTCAGTTTCTTATTTAATGGACGGACTGAAAAGTAATAGAACGAAAACCGTACAAATGAATTAAAATTGAACATGTATACAGGCAAACATCAGTAATCCGGTATTGTTTTCGTTAAATAAAATGTCACTAACCGTCTTGTGCTCTGGCCATTTCGTTATCCTGGCGTTTTATATTTTCACAAAACTGACATGAACGTTAAATGTTTCCATTCCTTTTCATTATATTGACAAAAAAAAAAACAAGAATACGAAAAAACTGGAGTCGAATGTAAACAGTAACATCCAAAAGCCGGGCAATGTTGCCAACTTTAGCGTTTCGTTTGTTTTTTTTAAACCATACAATGTATGACGTTACACATCCAGTCATTTTTTCAAAATTTTAGTTCAGAAATATTTCGATAAATTGAAGCAAGGTAAAAGTGAACTTGAATAAAAATTGAGAAGTACAATTTGGAAAACAGGGATTTAACATCGCATTTTTTTAATCGGTATTTTACTCAAAAAAAAAAAAAAAAAAAAAAGTTAAGGGCTGGCTGGCCTTCCGCTTAAAAACAACATAAATAAACTTAAGTTAGTTATTTTCGAAGCAATTTTTAGCCGTTTTGTAAACGTTTTCAGTAGTTACAATGGCTTGGAAATAATTGTGGAGTTATGAAATATTAATGAAATTTTAAATACTTTTTTAAATTTCATTTCTTTAATATAAATTTGAAGTACAGCTTCTGATTGAACACTGCAATACTGAGATTGTTTCATCTTGTACTATAATCGATTGTTTAAAATGAAATACTGTGATTGTAAAAATCTTAAATAAATTAAGTCTTAAATATTCATGCAAGGAAAATATCAAAACTGAATATTAACTGAACATATACAATGCAAAAACAAAACTTTTCGCTTTGTTTCAGTCCTTTATCCTTTACCACCAATCGTCCTCCTCTTCATCACTAATCCTTTCAAAAGTTAATAAGGGGTTCTTATTCACAAAAGAACTGTAGTCGCAATTTTTATCCTTAGACAGCCTTATTTTTAAACATTTCTTGTTAGTCCTTTTATCCATTAATTTCAGGACTTCAGTGAAAAATTTTTTTGTGAGATTCTTACAGCCAGCAACTTCTAAGTTTGTCAGTCTCGGACACAAAGAGACAACTCTAGAAAGATAAAAATATCTTATTATATGAAACTCCAAACAAAATAAATGAATACACGTACTTAATCATTTCGGCATCACGTAAACTATTGTTCCAATTCAAATTTAAAGTTTCAAGCCTTCCATTGGTGGCAGTAGCCAATTCCACTAAAGCATCTCCCGTCAGCCAATATAAATGAATTAATCCTAAATATTTAAGATTTGGACATTTGGCTAGTTCTTTTATCCCTTCTCCATCCCTTCTTTTTCCGCCACCTAATTCCTCAAGCCACGCTTTGTCTGCTAATCTATCTTCTTCGGCAAATTCATCGAAAGGTTCATAAGGGTCGTAATAGTCATCTTCCTCGTCATCTTCATCGTGAAATTCCGACAATTTAAACTTTTCCAATTTTGGGAATAATTCATTGAATCGAGCCAAAACTTCATTGTTGACTGACCGGTAATCTAATCGAATATATAAACACCTCAGATTAGGAAACGGCAAAGCAGTATCTGTAATTTCTGGAAAAAATTAATTAATTATTAGTTACGAAATTAACAATTAGGCTTAAATGGGGAATTTGAAAGACCTTCAGAAATCAATCATTTTTTTGCTTTCTTAATGATTCGCATAAGCTCTATTACAAAAGCTCAGTTAGTTTTAACAATTTTTCTCCGTCTTTCGATTCCTTGATATTTATTTTTCAAAATACCTCTGAAAAAACATCCACGATCCAACTGAAACTTTATTAAAGATTCCCTAATTGGAAGCACATTGATCATATTAAAGAATGGAGTTGTATTCACTAAGTCCATTATCTTTAGCACTGTCAGATTAGGATTCTTTTCCATCAACTAAAATAAAAAGGCAAAATAAAATCCTTTCAAAGAATAATTACCTTAGCTAAATAATACCTTAGAGAAATAAAATATTACCTTAGCTAAAAAATTTTTATTATAATACAGATGATCAACATCCAATAATTCCAATTTTTGGAACGACCTGTTTAAAGTAAAAAAAGGGCCCTCATCACCAATTTTATGATTCTTGTTAATAGAAAGAGACTTCAATTTTGGTGCTTTTTGCATGAAAGATCGAAATATTTTATTCTCTGAAAATTGCAAAGCATCACATTCTGTAAAAAAGAAACAAAGTTATTTTGAAAATATTTGTAAACATAAAAAATTATAATGACATAAAAACTTCTTACTGTCAATTTTAAAAGCTTCCAAATTAGGAAAAATATATTTTCCCAACAACTGAAATCCTTTTGGAGTCATAAGTTGTCCAGATATCTTCAAAGTTTTCAGACATTCACAATATTTGCAAATGAGAACTACTATAAAATCTCCATTAAAATTTGATAAACGTAAATCCAAATCCTCCTTTTTCACATGAAGAAGGTTCAATTTATTCAGATTTTTCCCATGCATTTTTAAAACCTTTTCAAATGTTTCCATGTATCCTATTTTACTTCCATTAAATTGAATTATCTCTATCAGCTGTTTATTGTTTAATGAAGACCACAGACTCGATGAAATCTCATACCACTTTTTGCATACTGTAACATAAACAGACCATCAATGTCTTGAAAAATGATTTGCTGACTAAATTCAAGTTACCTCTTGCGATACCAATAAGCTGACGCCGTGTCAAATAACTAAAGATTTCTCTTATACAGTCATCATTCAATTTGTAAATAGGAGGCACATCATCTTTATCATTTAAATCTAAGGAACTCAGTTTCTTATTTAATGGACGGACTGAAAAGTAATAGAACGAAAACAAATGAATTAAAATTGAACATGTATACAGACACACATCAATAATCCGGCATGGTTTTCGTTAAATAAAATGTCACTAACCGTCTTGTGCTCTAGCCATTTCGTTATCCTGGCGTTTTATACTTTTAAAAAAATGACATTAAATGAAATGCTTCAATTACTTTCCATTATGTTGACAAGAAAAAACAAGAATACATCAACAAACTGTAGTAACACGAACACCAAAAGTCCGGCAATGTCGCCAACTTTAGCGAATTTTTTTTAATTTTTATTTTTTAACGGCATATGGATCTTTTTTTTATTAAGAAAATCACGATTATAAGTTCGTGAACTATATAAGTTAAACATAGGAAATCAGTTGAAAAGTTAAATCGAAGTGGCGAAAGATGGAACTTTTCAAAGATGGAACTTTTCAACTGATTTCCTATATTTAACTTATATAGTTCACGAACTTATAATCGTGATTTTCTTAATAAAAAAAAGATCCATATCCCGTTAAAAAATAAAAATAAAGATTATCAATGAGGATCGAAAATAAAAATCTTAAAGAGTTTTTTTTTGTTTTAGCCGATAGAAAATCAGTGAACGTACGACGTCATATGAAGTTTTCAGATACGTTTTTTAGAAGCTACAATATTGATTTAGAACTTTTCCTGTAAAGTAAACTGAGATATAAGTCATTTCCGATTCGCATGTTCTTACTTTCCTTACATATCCGATTGAAGAAAAATAATTTAAATTTAAAAATGATTGCTTTTTTAATGAAGAAAGGCGATCTTTTTTAAACAATCGGATATATATGGCTTATTGTCGGAAAATTTAGAAATTGTACAATTTGCTTGTCCGACTGCGAGTCATGATCGGCAATCGAATTTTTATGGAATTTTTATGTAAAATCCGATAATTATAGCACATTGGCATCGCTGATCCTATTCCTGGCATAATCCTACAATCAGATTAATTAGAAATTACACCACAACAGAAATTATTTTCAAACTTGACCACTATGCACATAACTCCCATAACTCTCGAAAACTTGTCTCACCTATATTAATCTTATGATGCGCAAAAAAAAAAAAAAAAAATCCAGCTCAAAAATACTACACGAATTCACCAAATAATGTTTCATTCAATTCTGATTAAATAAACCTTATTTTAAATTTCCAAACGCGATTCCATACTTAAAATATCGAAATTAAGAAAAATTACACGAAAAACATCGATTGACTGAATCAAAAACAAACCGACCGGCCGCCGCCATATTGAATGCAAGGAACGTTCACGAAACGAAACAATGCAGACAACATTGCGGTTTTGCGGACAAAATTGAAAATGGCATTTCCATCTTTTTTTTCTTTTTTTGTCTATTAAGTTTTTTAGAGTTCCAGATTTAAATTAGGATTTCGAAATGTTTCAATCAATTAATTTTAATTACAATGTAATTAAATCTAATATTTAGTAAAATTAAATGTCAAATCCATAAAAGTTTAACTGTTAAAATTTTTGAACCGCCATATTGGATTTTGCGCATGATGTCTGCGCATGACGTATCCATGAGCTCTCTTGATTCAGGTTCCTACCGCCATTGTGGCTTCGTCCTTCAGACGAGTCACATCGGGATTTTTTTAATATTTTTTTTTTTTTTTTTTTTTAATTTTTTATTTTAAATTTATATTATTTTTAGTGCGGTCTTTACTTTATTTTAATTTAATTTAATTTAATTTAATTTTACAATCGCTTTTTTTTTTTTTTTTTTTTTTTTTTAATCACGGGATTTAATTTTTTTTTTTTTTTAAATAATTATTTTCGGTCCGGCTTGGAGATGAACCAGGAGGTTTAGTCTCCCATCGTAGAAGGCCTAGGTATCGACCCAGCGACTGGCCTTGTGTGGTATTAGTGTTAAGGGTTTAGTGTTAAGTTCCCCACAAATCGTTACGTTAGGAGTCAGCTCCTCCCTTGGAGCTGCAGAGTTTATTAGGCTGTGCATTCTATTCGATTCGAGCATGGATTACGCGGGAGATAAGCTCCATTGTGAGAGTCTCCAGGGTTTTCAAAAGGATGACTGGGTGTAATACCGAAAGGCTCTCTCCGGCTCGACCTGATGGCATGGTTCCGATGCGGCGGGCATTAACGGAGATCCTATTCGGAAGGCTTACGGGCCTCTCCTGGAAATCCGAATTTTTTTTTCATTTTTTTTAATTTTTACATTTCTTATGAGCTCCATTATGAGAGTATCACAGATTATTAATTTTTTTCATTTTGAATTAAGATTAAAGCTTAAAATAAATTTTTTATTTCAATCATACCGCGGGAGATAAACTCCATTGTGAGGGTCTCCAAGCCCCCCCCCCCCCCCTTATAATTTGCATTTTTTTTTTCTTTGATTTCAGGAGCAGCCAAAACCAAGTCAGCAAGCTTCAAGGTCCGACGTCAACCAAAGTCCAGGTCAGTCAAGGTTCAACGCAGTCAACGAGGTATGAGTTTGGTAAAGGTTTGGCATGAATTTGTCAGGTTGGGTTTGGCATGAATTCGTCAGGTTTGATTTGGCATGAATTCTTCAGGTTTGGTTTTCTTTCCTTTCACACTTTGTCTTTTTACCTTCATTCATTTTTTATTTCTTTGTTTATTTAATTATTTCTAACTTAAAAAAATTGAAGGCCCGGTACACGGCCTTAAAAAAAAAAAAAAAAAAAAAAACGCGATTTTATATAACAGCAGCATAATTTGAAAAGCTGTTGGCTAGAGTTTTTTTTGAAGCGGTTAAGCGATTCGCAAAAAAGATCGGGATCATTTTACCGGTAAAGATTGTCGAAGAGTGTAAACGACAATCTTGTCTTGTATGAATGTCCAATGCCGTAAATTGTACATTTGTACAATCTTAATTAATATTTAGCTTAAGCCTTTAAAATGGTGTAAACTGTATTGTAATTTGTAAATTGTACATGTATTAATTTTAAGCCTTAATTAAAGTTAAGTTAGTTTTAAGTTTAGCTTTTAAGTCAAGTTAGTTTTAAGTTTAGCTAGTTTTAAGTTTAGCTAGTTTTAAGTTTAGCTTTTAAGTTAAGTTAGTTTTAAAGTAGTTCTAAGTCAGCCATCTAGAGGGGTAAAATCCTCCTTGCGTCATGCGGCACCCGTCTCGTGCTGATCGATGTGGAAAGGACGTCATTTTCATGTCGACCAGTACGAGGTTGGTGACCTCGTGCCGTTGGGAGGATGGCATCCTTCTCGGTGGCCCGGGACCGAGTTGTCCCACCAACCCGTGTGGGGTTTTTGGCTAGTCCCCCATCGGGCGCCTCCCCAGGTGGCGGATAGGGGAACGCTCTCCAAAATCGGAGAGTATGAGGATTTATTCCTCAGGCGGACCAAAACTAGCCACAACAGAACAGCATGTAATTGTGTTGTCTTAATTTTTCAGGGAAAATGGTCTTGGGCTTTTGGACTGTGGAGCATGATCAAAATTTTTATGTGGTAGAGGAAGGATGTTTTTTTAAAGCTCAAATTTGACTGAACCAAATGGCTTCAGTTACACTGAACTTTTGCGTGACATTAGCAGTGCTTAGTTTTTCCGTTCGGTCGCAGAAATCGAATATGATCACTGAAATGTTGCCAAATTTCACCGAAATTATCCGGGCATTGATTTTAAGCCAAACTGGCCGCTTTTAACCGAAAAAAACAATTTTCGTCCTGTTGGCCTCTCAAACAGTCAATTTAAAAAAGCCAATTTGTCAAAAATAAAAATAAAAATATTTGATACTCAAAGGACCAGAAAAGAAAAAAAGAAGAGAAAGAGGGCTGGGCCACACAAGTAATAAACTCTTT
The DNA here is from genome assembly GCA_037577465.1 of Liposcelis bostrychophila. NCBI lineage: Eukaryota > Metazoa > Arthropoda > Insecta > Psocodea > Liposcelididae > Liposcelis > Liposcelis bostrychophila. The sequence continues at coordinate 7,023,906 of CM075211.1, forward strand.
TTTTTCGGTACTATGCAAATAAAAATAATTATTATACTACTTGCTAAAATTGACTTAAATGTTTGTTTTTGATGTCATAAAAACAGATTTTTATGCAACTTTTTTTTTTTCATTTGGAACATTTTTTAAAGAAAATAATAAAAAAAAAAAAAAAAAAAAAAAAAAAAAAATTGGCCATAACCTGCGGTAGCCCCTGCCACCGATATATCAGTGCTCCCAAAGTAGCCGCCTCCAGCAAACTTACATACGAAAGTGAAATGCATAAATTAATTAAAATCAGTTCGGTTTAAACAATTAAAAATTATTTGTAAAACTTAATAAAAAAGAGTAATAAAATAAATAAAAATAAAGTTAATAAAAAAGTACAAATTATTGTAAAAGGTATTCTTTATCACACAGCCTGAATGGTCATTTTCGTTTTTTCAGAGCACATTAAATCCTCTAATTTTACGTTTTTAGCTAAAACCCCTTTTAAAACTTCAGGTAGCTCACACTTTAATTCCGCTGGTTCAAACCATGCTTTAAAATTTACGGCGGGCCAATTTTTAACGTCTAGGTAACGGATAAAATCATAAGCTCGGCAATCACAAATCAACGGATTTCCTTCTACATATACTTCGATTTGACCTTTATGACTCCGCGGTGGATATGTCAACCACAGACCGGTGGCTAGACCTTCTACGTTTTTAAAATCAAAAATCGATATGTTGTTGTGCTGCAAATAAACCGTAACGTCGTCTGAAAGGAAGTAGATGTCGTCAGCCTGGAAGGAGAAAAAGACGAAGCAGCCAAATAATGTTTTTGGTAATTGCGAATAGGTGGCGGATTTCGCCAAAAATTAGCTTTTTAAGGAATGCAAGAAAAATATCAAAATTTAGAACGAATTGTATTGAACAAAGACAAGACCTTTCGTTTGTCGAGCAACTGCTCTACTTTCGAACCGATAGGTCCGTGGTTCAAGTCCTAGACCCGACTTCGTTCAATATAATTTTTTTCCCCTGAATGTTCACTTTTCTCTGACATTTCTTATGAAAATATATTTTGAAAAAAATAGCTTTTGCTTACGGATAGATGTTGAAGCTTATTATAACTTAAGTCCAAGGAGCGAAGTTTAGTGAGATTCAGCCTCCAATCTATGAAAACGTCTTCGATTAAATTTTGATCCAAATATAGCTTTTTGAGGTTGGTGCAATATCGAAATGGCGACTGAGATCTGAGCTTTGGCATGCCTTCGTTTTTAAAGGAAAGGAAATTATCCGATAATTCCAAGGTTTCGAGCCGCTGAAGCGGGGCAAAAGATTGTTCGTGTAAATAATTCAAACGATTATGTTTAAGATCGAGGGTTTGCAAACTCTTGAGCCCTTTGAAAACATTCCTAAAAAAATGAAAAAGAAAATGTAAATCAAACATTCCCGAAGAATATAGAAATACCTTTATTATTTACTCGGATATGGTTTCCAGACGGTTCGAGTCCAACCGCAGGTAACTCAACTTTCCCAAATTCCTAAAAACATCATCCGGTAATTGCTCCAATTGATTAAAACCTAAATTCAGATATTCCAAATTGACTGAATCTCGAAACAAATCCCTTGGTATTGTTTTCAACGAATTCTGCAAAATATCAATATTCGTTATAGACGAACAATCCCAGAAAACCTTTTCCGGTATTGAAGAGAACTGATTTCTCTTCAAATTAATCTTCTTTAATTCCGTCAACTTCGAGAAGAAATAATCCGGTAAAACCGGTTCTTGTTTGCTTTCCTCCATGGAAAATTCTTTCAATTTCTTAACCGACCAAAGCAACGTTTCCGGTAACTTTGTAAAGTTATTACCGTCCATCTCCAGTTCCCGGAGATTTTTAAGACCTCGAAAGATGTCAATCGGGAGCTCCGTCAAATTATTATAAGATACGTCCAATTTGTGTAAACTCGTGAGCCCTGCGAATAAATCCCTCCCCAGTGAGCTCAGCTCATTTCTCCTAATGTTTATCTCGTAGATTTCCGTTAAATTTTCAAAAATTCCATCATCCAGACGAAGCAAATTGTTGTTGCTTAATTCTATAAATTTAAGCTTCCGTAAATTTTTGAATATTTTCGTAGGGAGGTATCGGAGGCGATTTCCGGCCAAGTCAAAAGATTCTAAATTTATCAAGTCTTGAAATAGGTCTTCCGGCACTTCCGTTATACGACTAAAGGATAAAATTAAATTTTTCACTTTAAGTCCTTTCAAATGTTTGTGTTCTATTACGGAAGACTTAAATTGTAATATTTCGGTGATGTTCATACCCATTGATTGAGCCAACACTTCAATTGATACGTCAGGTAAGGGACAATGATCTTTAAAATAAACAGCCGGAACAGTTCCGACTTGCAAACCTTTGAGAAGGTCGTAGTCGGCGGCTTTAGTCGAAGGAGTGCATGTAAAGTAGATGAATGCCGGAGGGTAGACTCTGAGGGAGAGAGAGGGTTTTTCGACTAACGGACATTCCAGGTCGTATGCGCTGTTATGAACTTTGGAGCAGTTACAGTTGGGAAGTGTCGGACATGGTATATTTGAATTCCACGAATATTCAGGAGAATTCCTGACGAATTTAAAGAAAGTGATAAGAAGGAACGATAAAAGGAGCCACAGACCTGGCCTTGTGAAGGTCATCTTGTCCTGTGGAACCAAATGAAAGCCCCTGACAAAAATTTAAAAAAACAGAAATGCAGGAAATTTCTGGAAGATAATAAAGCACAGCACGCTCGATTTATTTTCTAGAAACTACCGGCACGAAAAGCAGAAAATTTAATTATTTTTTAGGGGTGTCAAGAATCACTAATGCGGCACTCGGTAAAAACTACTTATTTTATAAATTCTACTTATTCCCACAAATCATAGAAATTAAAAAAATACTTAGTTCCCCTTTGCTAAAAAACGTAAACTGAATCGGGTTGATATTAAACACAAAACACGTTTTCCAGGCACAGTTATATCTGACTGTTAAAATGTTTTTACGTCTGGTTCCATTCAAAGTGATCCTAAAATAACCCAGCTCCGTGTGTAGTATCATGACCTATGATAATTCTCGTCCTATAAGGAAAGCCATTTGATTAATATATTATTTGAATGATTTTAATGCAAATAAATCGAAGTGGAAAATCCCCTTTAAAAGTAGCCCAGAGCCTCAATTTAATCCTTACAAAAAATATATACCGTACCAGAGGGCTACTTTAGACACTTTTATTTTTTAAAAATACTTGAAAACGCGGCTAAAAACGGTTTCAAAAATTAAACTTAATCTAAATTATTGATTATTTTAAAGTGTTATGTTCAAGTTAAGTTACCTGAACTTGTTTTATTATGAAAATATTAAGTTTTTGATGAGAGAAAAAAATTAAGAAATCACGCAACCAAAAATACTAAGATGCATTCTGCTGCATCCACCGGTCAAATTGAAATTAAATTGCTTTTCGCACTTGCCCTATATAGTCCCTTAAACATTCATCCTAATTCCACTCAAAATTAAACTATTAAAAGCATCAATAGGATATCAATAGAACGTCAAAAAGACCATTTTTGAATCAGTGCGGACATAGGTAAATCCATTGGACGTCCAAGAAATAGCCTCATGACGTCCTGAAGACGTCCTAGGGACTGGATCGGCTTTGCTATCTGGGTAGGAGTGGCCAACAACAACTCAACCAACGATCCCCCAAACAATTATTAACTATTCATTCTGAAATATTAGAGGTGTGGAGACTGCCTGGAGATCAAATCTAGGAAGAGGACGAATATCATGCTTCTTCTCACAGACCTTGCTAAAGCAATAAGAAATTCGAAGAACGCCATTGCTTTATTTGTTTTGTCAATTTAAATAGATAAAAGCAGGATTTTACTCCCAACTGAATTTTAATACGTTTGTTTACACAGTACATCTTTATTTATCCTCCGAATTTTGAATACATCATTAATTCTTTTTTATTTTTATGCTCCCACTAAATTTTGCCAGAATTTATTTCATTACGGTGATTTGAAACAAAAGTTATTGCAGCTTTATCACAACCGAGATTTAGCTTACGGGAACTAAGTAAAACGGTATTTCCCCGTTTTGGGACTAAGTAAACAAATCCTAGGTATGATTACTTTAGCCGAAACTATAAATTCCTAGTTCAGCCTATGAAAAGTTGTTCTTTTGCTGCTGAATCCGTTAGTGTCAAGTTAGACGATTCCGGAAACTCGAAAATGAAGCTCATTTTTGTCGCCTTTGTGTGCATAGCTCTGATGGGTAAGTGGTAGCTATACTGAAAAATAATTCTGCATAGTTTATACTAATAATTGATTCCGAGGATTCTTTATACCTTATAACAAGGAGGGAATAGCGTGGCCATACCTATACATTTTACTACATTCTTAGTTTTTCCCAACAATTTGGAATCAAATTTTTTTTTTCTGCATCGTTTTATAACAATAGGACCTAAAAATACCTCCATTTACGGGATTAAAATAAATCCGGGATCCTCATATTGCTATTTTACGTGAGATCATATCCTACTTCTACTTTTATACATTTTTCCTTCCGTATCATTTTACTTAATTTTAATCATTTGAAAAATCACTTCATAAATATATTTACTTCGTGTTACTTTTGATGAAACAGTCAACATCAATCATGTCGCGTCCCAAGTCGTCTTCACTTCATGCGCTCGAATGAACGACGGGGCTGTGGGTGCAAAGGTTGCACAAGCAGCTTGCATTTCCAGCTGCAAATTCCAAAACTGTGGCACAGGAGCTTGTCAGATGAGGAGTGGTAGACCAGTTTGTGTCTGCAGCAGATGCGACAACGGTGGTGGAGCTTGGCCAAATATACCGAGCAGAAGATAGTGAGAAGTGAGGATGTAGATCACAACAAAAAACCAGGAAGGTCTAAACTGACATTGTACTTATTGATCATCGATCATTAAATTACGTGGTGTTATAAATAATATTTTAAGTCGAATTTTTTTCCGTAATAATTTTTAATTCCATATCGGCCTCATACCCTTAACGTAACAGGGGGCTACTTTTTACTCCAGGGGGCTGCTTTTGACACTCTTATTTTTTAAAAAAAAACTTGAAAACGGCTAAGAATGTTTTAAAAGTTAAACTTATTCTAAATTATTGATTATTTTCGACTGTTACGTTCAAGCCTAGTTGCCAAAACTTGTTTTATTATGAAAATATTAAGTTTTTAACGAGAAAAAAAAATTAAGAAATCACGCAACTTAAAATAATAATATGCATTCTGCTGCATATACCGGTCAAATTGAAATTAAATTGCTTTTCCAACTTGCCCTATATAACCCCTTAAACAATCAATCATCCTAATTTCACTCAAAATTAAACTACTAAAGTGAAAAAAAAAAAAGAAAAACAAAATACGATCGATGGGGCTACTTTGTACAAATATTACAACGGCGATGTCGCAAGGGTGCTAATTAAATATTTAACAAATCGACAACGTTTCCAACGTTTTCACAACGTTTTTACTACTTTTACTAATTTATTACCGACAGTCATTATCAGAACATCTAAAACGGTACCAATCAAATGTTTATTAAGACATTATCTGTTTACAGAAACCAATAATTTGTCATATCATCTTCAATTATTAAAGATATTCAGGTATAAACATGATTGTACAAAGTAGCCCCACTTTTTATTACAACGATAGCTTTTGCAAAATCGAGTTTTTATTCGTGTTAGAACAAGTATAATATTAGGGTATCAAATTAAACCTTAAGAATACCAGGGGGCTACTTTGTACATTTTGGACTTTTTTTCCAAAAACAGATGTAAAATGTAGTCTTCTAATTTTCTTCTACATTTTACACCTTTTTTTGGAAAAAAAGTCAAAGAGTGTACAAAGTAGCCCCTTGATGTGGTATTTAGCAAAAAAAAAAAAAAAAAAAAAAAAAAAAAAAAAAAAAAGATTGGGAAAATTATTAAAATCTATTGATCAAGTTTTAGATAAATTTTAAGAAAAATTCAATAACCCATTTGTACTGTACAGTGGTAGCCAATATAGAATTTTTATCAGGGTTGAAGCCAGGATTAAGCACTTTCAGCAAAAAATGTGACCCAGCTTTAAACGTAATCCAGCATAATCACATCTAAGACAATTTTACAAGATTTTTCCGCGTCTAGATGACAGTAAAAAAAGAAGAGAAAAAAATTTATTCCAAATTGTTAGGAAAAATCAAGAATGCAGTAAAGGGCTTGTCCACGGATCCCTTCGTCACAAGCGTAATGGAGATACATGCTAAGCTTATGGATCCACATTACACTTGTGACAATGAAAAACCCTAAAAATTAATGTCAATTGTACTAAGTCTATTTATCTTATGTACAGCTGCTGCTTTAATCCAGAGTAATCTCTAGCTGAGATCATACCCTACTTCTAGCTAAACATTTTTCCTTCCTTATCATTTAATTACATTCTAATCGTCTGAAAAATAATTTCATAAATCCGTTCGTCGAAAGTGAATTAACGTATCTCGGTCTTAAATATGATTGGAGATAGTCTGTTTCGAATTTTTATGAAAATCACATGATCATGCTACTGCAAGTTTATACTCGCTCATATTGCCGTAAACTTGTGGTCACGTGACACTTCCACGAAACGTCGAAACAGACTAACTCCAATCATATTTACGGTGGACATACTTTAGTTCACCTTCAGAAATATAACATTTACTTCTATTTTTGGGATTTTAACCTCATAGAAGGGTCATCCGACCATTCGCACACGGCACAATTAACATTTATTCACATTTATATTTACATAGTTAACTTCAATTTCATGTCAATTGTTAAAATTTCGCTTGTGTAAGCACGTCATGTCTAGCTTATGTGGAACTACTGTTATATTAGCACCGAAATTTACCCAGCGCCTGCCATGCTAATAAACTAGTAAGTTCCAACTTACTCCGCTAGATAGAGCGAGGTTTCGATGGTCACACCAATCCGTATTTTGCGCCGCGAACTCAGAAGCTTAACTTCGTTGTTCGCCACACGTTACGAGACCAGCCATGCCAAGTCGACCTCTGCACCTTCAGAAATATAAAAAATAAAATATTCTTACTTTGTGTTACTTTTGATGAAACAGTCAACATCAATCATGTCGCGTCCGAAGTCGTCCTCACTTCATGCGCTCGAATGAACGACGGGGCTGTGGGTGCAAAGGTCGCACAAGCAGCTTGCATTTCCAGCTGCAAATTCCAAAACTGTGGCACCGGAGCTTGTCAGATGAGGAGTGGTAGACCAGTTTGTGTCTGCAGCAGATGCAGCAACGGTGGCGGCGAGTGGCCAAATATACCGAGCGGAAGAAAGTGAGAGCTGACAACAAAAAACCAGGAAGGTCTTATAAGTCTAAACTGACATTGTACTTATTGATCATCGATCATTAAATTACGTGTTGTTATAATATTTTGAGTCGAGTTTTTTTCCGTAAACATTATTACTTCCATGTGGGCCTAACCCTTAACCTCAAACCTCAGGGAAAAAAATAGAGACTTTTTCTTCGGGGCAGTAGAAGTTATGTCAGGAGGTGAAATCCAAAAAGACGACAAATAGCAGCATGCTTTTACTCATAAGAGTTCTCTCAAACAATGAGGAATTGCAATAATGACAATGACCTATTTTTTTGCTTAATTGAAATAGATAAAACAAGAGTTTATTCCTATTTGCATTTTACTCCTTTGTTAATTTAACAAACTGTAAATCTGCTTAATTAGTTGATATCTCTTATTTTTCCTCCGAACTTTAAATACTTCATTTATACTTTTTTTATTTTTATGTACATTTATACTAAATTTTTCCAAACCAGACATAATTAGGATGATTTCCAACCAGGTTAATTGCTGTTGTATCCTAAACGAGACTAAGTTTATACAGACTAAGTAAAATTAGATATCCCCGTTTATGGCGTAAACAAATCCTAGGTTTGATTACTTTTAGCCACTTTATAAATCCTCTAACTCGATGTGAAAAGCTATTATTTTGTTTCCAAAACCATATCTGTGTAAAGTTACACGACTGCAAAAATAAAGCTCTCGCTTTGGTTTGTACCTATTGCTGATAGGTAAGTGGTTACTTCATAGCAAAATAATTCCGTATGCTCATTCTTGTCTTGAATAAATTAACAGTGTCAAGTGTCAAACCGTTTTCAAAAATCCAAAAATGAAATTCGTTTTTGTCGCTTTGGTTTTCATGGTTCTGATGGGTAAGTAGTCGCTTACTCACTGAAAAATAATTCGGTACACTTATTTTGTGCTACTTTTGTTGAAACAGCCAACATCGACCACGTCTTGTCCGGAACGCGAACGGTCCGCAGTTCATGCGATTTTGGTCGATTCTTTTGCATTTCCAGCTGCCAATTTCAAAGATGTGGCACCGGATATTGTCAGGTGCGAGGTGGTAGATCAGTTTGTGTCTGCAGCAGATGCTACTGAGCAAAAGGAAAGCGAGGGGCAATGGTGTAGACCGCAACAGAAAGCCAGGAAAAATAACAAGTTTTTTTAAGTTTTGATTTCGAATTCAAAGTCTAAACTGAAATTGTAATTATTGTTCAATAATTTGTTCAATAAGCAAAAAAAAAAAAAAAAAAAAAAAAAAAAAAAAATACAAAATATTGTTTTCAGATATTAGAGAATTTTCTTTTTTCATTCTTTACAAGATCAGATTGATCGGTCGGAAAGAGATATGATTTCATCTTCATTCGGGCCAAAAATTTGAAAAATAAGGACTTCCAAGAATCATTATTTAAAATTAAGAACTTTCAAGAATCTTCCTCGAAAAAAAGGACTTTTCAAACTTTTCGGGACAGAGTTCGAGGCCTGTCGGGGGATTGAATGACTTGCACAACACCCACCGAACATTTAAGAAAACCGAATTTTTAAATTATTTTCAGCGTATGAACCATTTTTTTAGAATTACGGGATTATAAAACTGCCGATTTCTGAACCCCGGGATTCGGTCAAATTGGACTTTTCTTCTATCAGGTGTTTTCGTTCCATGCTGAAACGTTATTACCGTTATAATAATAACGTTTGTCAATGTAAAAAGTGAAAATTTTCTCCGATCTTAACATCGTAAGCCAACGTAGGATTTTTGGAAAATTTGTATCCTGAAAAGCAACTACTATATGAAATTAATTTATCGAGTCCAAAACTGAAATCAATATTTATACTATTTTCTTGTCTATATCCATTTTTATACTATTTACTATTTTTACAACGCTCTTTTTCTTGGGGAGAGACTGGCGAATTTATGCCTATAAATTACTAAAGGCGTAACTATAAATTATTATTAAATTGACGCCATATTATTCAGTATGGCAGCTTACAATGCAGTAGCTTGAGCAGAAAAAAAATCGTCCTTTTCCAAGTAAAGCAGTCTGAATTTAAAAACTTCCAAAAGGCTTTTCTTAAACAAAAGAACTTGTCTTCCCATTCAGGGAACCTTTAAGTATTACGTAAGACTTTTCTTCGGGTTTTTGGGACTTCTCCCCCCCTTCGTAAGAATTAGTAAGATTTCTTTGAACCCCCCTATTATATTACCTAAGATTTTCACGGACCCCCCCCCCCTTTTTTAAGCCAATTTTAAATTGGAGTAATATTTTTCTTAAATCTAGGTTTATAGTTCACACTCATATCCCTGAAAATGGCTACAATTGGCACAAAATTCCATCACAAAATAAATGTTTTGAAAAAATTTTTCAATTTTTCTACTTTAGACATTCGAAAAAAAATCAAAACAACTTAATTTTTTGAAATTAAAAAGAAATCTGAAAAATAAATGATGATGGAATTTCTTACGTAAGATTTGCCAAACTCCCCCTCCCCCTAGTAAGAAATCGTAAGAATTCTGAGTACCCCCCCCCCCCACCTTTCGGTCTTACGTAATACTTGAATGCTCCCTCAGTATTTATGCGAAAAACATTAAAAAATGCAACTTTGTCCCGTAATGGGAAGTCATTCCTGGCGGTCATTGTCAGCCTCAAAATAAAGCCTCGACTCTGCCGCATCGATCGATATGCGGCTCGGGCTGTTTTGAGCCCTTGGGAAGTAGAAGATCGGATAAGTCGGTTCCATATAAAACCAATACTTCACCTAAACCCCATTCTGGTACGCGGTGTTCTTTAATAACAGGGTTAGCTAAAGCAATGAGGAAATCAAATAACAACATTGATTTTTTTTAGTCAACTAAAGTCGATGCAATTCGGGGATTCCCAGATTCCTCATTTGCATTTTTTTCGTTTGCTGATTAAACACAAGCTGCTTAATTAGTTTATCTTTATTTATCCTCCGAACTTTGAACCCTTCATTCACGCTTGTTTATATTTATGCATTTTTGAACTATATTCAGAAAAAAAAAAAAAAAAATTACATCATTGTGATGATTTATAAGAGTCCCTATAAAAAGAGACTGGCGAATTTAGCGATAAATCTGATTGGTTCGCTTTTTAGGAGCCAAAATTCGATGGCCATACTGAAAATTGAATGAAAATTTGAAGATTTTACCTCAGATTTTTATTCCATTTTCTTTTGCTTGGGAAAATCCTTCTGGAAACCCAAAATCCAGACGGCTTTACTTGAAAAATGGCGATTTTTCTTCTGCTCAAGCTACTGCATTGTAAGCTGCCCAGTCTCTTTTTATGTAGGGTCTCTAATGCTTTTTAACAAGATTTATTGAAAATTTATCGCAACCGAGGAAAAAAGGGGACTTCCCCCGTGCTTCGTTCTTTCAGGGAGTACCCCGTTCTCCCCGGGATTACCCCAAGTAAGCAAAACGAGAGGCATTATTACTTCAAGCATAATATAAAATGCTCTGACCCAGCGTGAAGAGTTATTATTTTGTTTCTGAAACCAGCAGTGTCAAGTGTTCAAGTCGTTTTCAAAAATCCAAAAATGAAATTCATTATTGTCGCTTTGGTTTGCACGGTTCTAATAAGTAAGTATTCGCTTATTCAGTGAAAAATAATTCGGTATACTTAATTTTGTGTTATTTTTTGTTGGAACAGCCAACATCAACCGAGTCTCGTCCGAAATCATCCTCACTTCATGCGCTCGAATGAACGACGGGGCTTTGGGTTCAAAAATTGCTCGAGGAGCTTGCATCACCAGCTGCAAATTTCAAAACTGTGGAACGGGATATTGTCAGATGCGAGGTGGTAGACCGGTTTGTGTCTGCAGCAGATGCGGCGGTGGCGGCGGCGAGTGGCCAAATATACCGGGCAAAGGAAAGCGAGCGGTGGCGGAGTAGTTGACAATAAAAAACGAGGGAATGTTACTAGTTTTGCAAACTTTTTATTTCAAAGATTCAATCGAAAGTAGTGGCTGTGCTTGTTGACTATCGATTAATAAATGATGTGATATTACAATATTTTGAGTCCATTTCTTCCGTCCCAAGTTTTCATTTACACATTAACGCTTCAAAGTTTTCTTTTTTTTTTTTGAACCATTTTGCACTTTGAAAATTGTCAATATCTTATTTTCGGAGCAAAATATCAAAATTCTACTTATGAAGCGCCTTTCTACTAGCTGACAAGTATCTTGGGTGAAAATTTCAGATTTCTGCATCAATTACCTTTTCTTCAAAATTGGGTCTACGATAAATTTCCAAAATTCCCGGGAATTTGTCGTAAACGCAGTTTCTAAAAAAAAGCAGCTAATATAAAAATCTGAAATAATCTTAAGTAAAATTTTGATGCTCTGCTCCTAAAAACAGTTATAAAACGATTTTCGAAGTATAGGATGTTGGAAAAAAAAAAAAAAAATAGACTAGAGCATAGCTTTAACGTTTCAAGTTTATGCTCCAAAATTTCGAAAACTTAAAGAGTCAATCAGCGACTTAAAATCAAGAATGGTGGCACATAGCTTCAAAATGAAAAACAAATAAGTTGGAAAAAAAAACCTTACAGTAGTACCAAGTTTGGGCGCCGAAGAAAAATTAATCAAAATATCAGCAAATGACCAGCACAACTCCCATGAAATATAACTAAACACGATTTTTATTGCGCGTTTAAAAAAAAAAAAAAAAAAAAAAAAAAAAATTAATTAAGAAAATAGTTAATTTAAATAGGGAATTGAAAGACTTCCAAAATGAACTTTCCTTTTCTTCATATGAATAATTATCAGTAAAAGCTCTTTTAAAAGAGCAAAATCATTTTTAAAATTTTTTATTGATCTTCGAATTCCTCAGTATTAATTTTTTAATTAGGCTACCTCTAAAAAAACCTCCATAATCCAACTGAAACTTTACCAGATGTTCCCTAATTGGAAGCGCATTAATTATGTTGAAAAATAAGAGTTATATGTAATGTCCATAATCTTTAAAACCTACAAATCAGGACTTTTTAACATAACCTAAAATGATAGTACAAATTAAAAAAAGGAAATTTGGAAAATAAATCTAAATGTAATAGTGTTACCTCAAATGAAGAACTTTCATTGAAATACAGATAATTGCAATCCAATAATTCCAATTTTTTGAATGGTCTGTTTAAAAAAAAAAAAAAATGCTCCATCATTGATTTTATGATTCTCGTTACTGGAAAGTGACTTTCAACTTTGGTGCTGTTTGCATGAACAACCTAAATACTCAATTATATGAATATTGGAAGGCATCACATTCTGTAAAGAAGAAACAGTAATTTTAAAATATAAAACTAAAAAATTTCAATAGTGATACCAAATTCCTAACCATTATTGAGTTCAAAATATTCCAAATCAGGAAAAATATCCTCTTCTAATAATTCAAATTTTTTTTCAGTCACAAGTTGCTGAGATATCTTCAGTCTTCAGATTTTTACAGTATTTGCAAAATGACATTGATTACAAATATATCCTTTGAAATCCCTTTTACATCTGATGAATTTAAGTGTTTAACTAATTCATACTTTTCCCATGCCTTTTTAAAACTTTTACGAAGGTGTCTTCGAATATCTAATTACCTTCCCATTAAAATGATGATGTCTTTCAATCGCTTATAGCCTAACAAGGACTCCATGAAATCTCCTCCCATTTTTTACAAACTGCAACATAATAAGATCGTTAATACATTCAAAAATGATTTGCTGACTCAATTTACCTCTTTCAAATGCAAAATACAAAGGCATTACTTGAAAGTTAAAAATTTGAACTTACATAGCAGAAGGTGAAATTTTAGTGTGGCAGAGTAAGGCAATAAATTTTTAATTTGTTTACAGTTTTCAACTCTCTTAAAAATCCAATAAGCTGACATAATGAGTCATATAACCCAAGATTTCTCTAAAGCACTCATCATTTAATTTGTCAGTAGGACTCACATCGTTTCATCTTTTAAATCTAGGAAATCCAGTTTCTCGTTTAATCTGCTCACTGAAATAAAAAGCATTTAAACGAACTGAATATATGACAACAAAAACATAAATAACTGAGTCTTCTCTTTTTCGTTTAAATTTAAATTTACCTACGTTTATCTCACCCTGTCTGTGTTTCAAACATTTTCCAATCCCAGTGTTTAACAATTCCAGAAAAATACCATTTAATCAGAAGTTTCCATTCCTTGTCATTCATTAATTTCAAAAACAAAAAAAAAAATCCGCACGGGACATAACAGCCGATGTTATCACGTGGTTGATCGTATATATATACGACTGCCCATAAGCTAAATATTACGGTATATACATCCCGAGCAATTTATACCGTATATTTAACATCACAACGGCAATTAGAGTTTTTCTTTTTTTTTCAACCAATAGAAAATCATCATACGAGTAACGTCATACTTAATTGATGGTGAAATATTTAAAACTTTTCGTTAATTTTATTTTAGCATGTACTGTGACTGTCAACAACATTTCTTCTGAAAAGGAGAGTCGGGACGGAACATTATCCTTGTAATTTTCCCATTTCGATACCAAATATAAGAATTCAGAGAATATAAGACTAAAAAACTTACCATAGCATCTGCAACATGCCGTCGACGATGCCACATACTGTATGCAAGGATGCTACCGGGTTCCGTGGATAAAAATAATTGCTCAATCAGCTAAGTTTCCTTGAAAATAATTAAAATTAAGAGGCCATTTGAATTTTTCATTGATTTTGATAAAAAAAAAAGGTGACTTAAAAATAAATGAATAAATAAATAAATAAAAGGTCAACGTTTGGTTTTTGCTTGATTATCAGTCGGGGTTCTAAAACTATTTTGACAGCTGAAGACTGTTTTCTTAGAAATCATTTGGACCTGATACTATACAATTACTCATGAAGTGATAAAATGAAGATTTTATTCTTATTGTTTACTTCCACAGCAACTTTTTCCCTCCATTAAGCGAACATTTGCAAAACATTGCAAAAAATGAGAAAAATAGTTTTGTCCAAATGAAAAATGTTTGAATTGCCGGGGCTCTTTGAAAATAGTTGGAATATGTGGAAATTAGTTGTTGGTAGCATCCCTGAGTATGTACTCCACAGAACAGGAACTCCATGTCCTGCAACAAAAGAAAAGGCCAGAGTTACAATAATATCATAAAAATATAATAGTTTCGGTTTTTTTAGCTTTAAAATAAAAAAAAAAAAAAAAGGCAATTAGGTATTATTTTACTAATCCAGATTCATTTTTTAAAAATTTTACAATCGCATCACATGGTACTTGAAATTGGCAATTAAAAATAAGCTGATCGCTGAAAGTTAATAGTAAATTTAAATGTCAGACCTAAAACGATGAATTTAAAAATTATGACATATGTAAATAGTAAATTGGAAAATGTGTAAATAGAGGCCATTTTTATTTTTTTATTTTGGAAGTTTTGACTCTGTTATGAAGAAATAGTCGCAGGTATTGAAATATTAATAACCTTTATAATAATCTTACTTTTACATTTTACTAATCCTATAAAATATTCCATAAAAATTTTAGCCCAATCGTCTCTTATCTGTACACTAAAAAACACATAAAAACAAAGAAATAAAATGAAATAATTAATCAAACCAGCATGAGCAGTGGTGTGGTATGCGAGCCTTTGCTTCCCTATCAAAGAATACTCGGGCAATTCCTTCAGTACGAAGAGCTGGCAAGAGCAAATATTCCATAGATACATCTGAGTGACCTAATTTCTTACGACAGTATTCTTCAAAATAGTGACTAAATCTATATCGGCCTTCAAGTTTTTGATGAGCCAAATGTACTGTAAGTAGCAAGTTTTCGTTTAATTCATCCGCAACTGAGCTCCGTCCCCCAAATGTTTTTAAAGCGAAGGAAAAATTTTGTTTTATTTTATCAATATCACCCGTCCAATCGATCCATGAAAAGAAGCACTTAGCGGAATCTAAAAATTTATAATCATAATCAAAAATATTTTCAAAAAATCGGACTCCGTCAACGGACAGCAGAAATCGTGCAATGACTTGTTTTTTGTTTTCCTCTTCGTCCTTCAAAATCCAATCGAGGAAACTGTTTAATTCCGGTAATTTTATCAAATTCTCATAGTTCGTGAAGTACAACAACCATTCATGGATATTCTGGCGCATTTTGTTTTTTAATTCATTCAAATCTTCATTTGCCAAGCAAAAATTCAATATCTCGTCTATTTTAGAGTAATAAGGGAGGTTTGCAAGTTTGGTTTTATACATGCTTTTCAAAAAATTCTTTAAAGAGCTTTCGGAAATCATTTTTTTGCTTTTAAATTGATCCGCTACATTTCGACTGCCAATAAACCTGTACAAGAAACTTGACATTTTTTCCCCATTTTTTTAAAGTGGGATTTACACAAAATTTCATTCAGCCATTCAAGTTTCCCATTTTCTAAATTATTTATGTAATCAATTTTCTCTTTGTCATTTGCAAACATCCAATTTAAACATTTATCAAATAAAGAGAATTGCCCTTTAACATACAATTTAGCACAAACCAACATTATATCGATATTGATCCATTTCAAATTCTTTATTTCATCCAAAGATTTCGATTCCCAGAAGGGAAGCTTGTCAATCACCTTAAATTCATCTCGCATCATCAGCTCTGTTGCTAAATAATTAAAATATTTTTTAAACGCTTTATCATTAGATTTTAAGACCTTATTTATAAATTCATAAAACAAACCATATTGACCATTCTCGATTAGGTCCTCAAATATATCTTCTCCTTGGAGCAATATGTAGTTCCTATACCGCTCTTTACATTCAAAATTTATGATCAAGTTCAAAACTTGCACATCAAAAATGTCAAACAATTCTTGCAAAAAATTAATATCTTTCATTGCTACTGGTATTGATTCAATTATAAGGGGGGATCCACTTGATCTACGTTTCTCAACTTCTTCCCAGACTGTATAAAACATTTCATGGTATACAGTAGTTTTACAGTCCAGCCCTAAATTACACTTTAGCGCCCATGCTTGAATTATCATCATGATCACTTCATTAAACCACTTTTTGTCCGCCTTATTATTCTTTTTAAAAATATGAAAAAAAGGGATAAAGAAATCCTCCAAAGTGCACATGCTGAGGAATGTTTTTAAAAAATAAAGAGAAAATTGTATTACTTCTTTCTCCATAATAAACTCTGTTAACTGACTTTCTGACATTTTTGTAAAGAGGAAAGCTGTTAACTCAAAGTGTTCATACTGACGTAAATTGATATTCCCAAGACCAAAAGGCGGTTTTCCAAAACAATAAAAAACCGCAGGTAACATATGATTTTCTCTTTCTTCCAGATCCATCAAATTCCAATAATGCTGTACAGCAAGTTCATGTCCTTCTTGAACAGATAACACAAACAAATAAGCTTCTTTTGAACACTTCACACCTTTAACAAAAAAGCTATTTAACAATTTTTTTTCAGACTTTTTTAGAACTGACAAATCAGGTTTTTCAAGGTATAACACTGAACAAACAATAAAAGCATATTTTCTAAATCTTTCTGAATGTATCCGAATTGAATTTTTCACAAAACATTCATACAAGCAAAACTTTATAATCTTTTTCCAGTGAATACTGATGAATTTGGTTAAGATGCAAGCACAAGCCATGTAATACAGTCCAAATTTTAAATCAAAATCAACTTTTCCTTTGGCAGCTTCAAAAATAGGAACCCACTCTGTTTCAACTATTTTAGCTTTATCAACTGCTCCACGAGGAGTCCAGTACAAAAACCTTCCATACTTAAAAGGAATATTTAACTCATCGATAGTAAAATCAATCCAGTGAAACATTCTCAATCCTAATGACATGACTTTATAAATTACACGATCATATATTGTCCTTGGTAAATTAACTGCTTTCAGTTCTTTTTCTGCTATTTTCAATAAAGACACAATCAATTTACATGCGTTATCATCTTCATCATCTTCATCAGATTGTTCTTCATGTTCCTTTTCTCTACGTATAATTAATTTTGTCATTTCCATCGCTTTCTCCAGCGGATCCTTCTTCTTTTTCATGTTCCATTCGTCTGTGGATATAACAAGTTCGTTTCTGCTAAAAATCGATGAGGCATACGCTGCCAACGTCAAGCGCTGCAAATTGATGTCTTTTCTTAAATCCATACTTCTCGTTTTTGTGCTAATAAAGCATATGAAAAAAAAAAAACACAAATACACTGAAAACTGCTTAGACCTAGACGATTATGATAGTCTGACTCATGGTCTGCGACTGACTCACGCAAAGTAATCTGGGAACATTCTTCAGAGTTACCAACCGATTTAAAAAAAAAAAAAAAAAAAGAGTAAGATGCCAAAAAATATGTATAGATATTTCAGTGGCCTATTTCTGACGTCACAAAAACTTCAATTCCACAACGTTATATATCCGCCGCCATGTTTCCTACCACCTTAACATGTATAATTGCGTATTCTCCGCATTATCGGTCAACCCATGTGTTCGTACATTCATTCCTCATTTCTCATTTTTCCTGCACCTTGTGACGTCACTCTTTGCCGCTTGTGCACTATTTATATATGGTCTTGCTTTAAGTTCAAAATCAGTTTCTGTTTTTCCCGCCATTTCATCCTTCATCTTTTTAATGGCATTATAAATTATACATCCATTTTTTTTTCAGCCGTTTGTATTATTCTTATTGTCCTTTTTTTTTCCTTTACTAGAGTACGTCTTTTTTTTTATACCAGAGCAAGATAAGTGTTAATTTACGAAGGATGAGCATTCCTTCTGTTTTTGACCTAAGATGCCACTTTTTCCAGATTTTCGGGCTATCATTTTTTTCAAAATTCACATATTAAAAACAAAATCTGTCTCACAAACGTTCTAAATAGAGCTTAAAATATTTTCCCAACCCTTTTTTAAAGACACAACAGCAATTTTTGTTTACTAATCGCCTATTTTTCTTCGCTACTGAATAACTAGAAAGCTTCCGAAAGACGAAGGAAAGGATTTTCAGCTGTCCTGCATTAAAGCTATAGGATCACAAAATTGTTACTGTAACATTAAGATAATGTTACATAAATATTATTGTATCATGATATGCTTATAAAGCAAATTTTTATAACTGTTATTTTACAATCATATATCCATTTTTTAAATTTTTTTTTTTTTTATTTAACGATTGCAATCGTTTGTATATTCATGTTCTTTTTTTTTTAATAAGCATGACTTTCTCCTGATAACAGGATAAGGTAAGTGGTACTCTAAAACGAATGAGCAATGTTCAGTAATTTAACAAAAGGGCTGTCGTTTATTATTTTTAAAAAGTTACAAATTACACGCAAAATAAGTCGCATAAAAGTTGTTAAAAGAATTTAAAATATATCCCCAGCCTTTTCTAACAAAACAACAGCAATTATTGTTTTTAATCGACTATTAATATTAATTCGCTACTGAATGTAATGGTAATGTTACGTTAATATTACAGCAGTATTACGGCAAACGTACAAAGTTTTATCTTAGACTTCGTCGCCGAAAATCGTCGGTTAAAGGAGCTTGAGACCGTTTACAAGAATTTTTAAGTCTTTTTCGACGAAAGGATTGAACAGTGATTTCTGTGATCCAATTAACTATACAGTACACAATCGCTATTGAACGTAGCAGTAATATTACCTTAATATTAGCGTAATATTAAAGTGATATTGCCCTTTACCGAGTTGTTATGTAAAAGACTTTGTCGCCGAAATCTGTGCTATAAAATGCGAGCTAAGGGCAGTTTAGAATATTACTGACGTGACACAATTAATATAATGATAATATTACATTAGCAATATTACAGTAATATTGTTCTAATGTTATCCGTTGTGGTAAAGCGAAACTTGTTTTGGATTTGGAACGTAGTGAAGCAAATTAAATTGGCGCCTTTTTTCCTGCAATACGTATATAATTCCCGTAAGAATTGTAATAGAAATGTCTGACGGATAAGGATCAATTCAATAAAAGTCTAATTTTTTCTTTGGATTTAGAGATTCGCTATATCGAGGTTTGACTTTTATAATACAGGTAGAACAAATCTCTTAAAAGACGTCTTCAAGAGCTTATGCTGTGTTTAAGACATCTTAAATTTTGTTAACGCCCCACCTTCCAGATATCTTTTAGATGTTTTGCGTAAAATTGATCTTTAATGTCTTTAAGACAACTTTTTTAGTCATTTGTGTTAAAGACGCCTTCAAGGTGGGGCATTAACAAAATTTAAGATGTCTTCAAGAGTGCTCTAAGAATTATCGTAATATTTAATTATTAATATTTAAATATTACGATAATATTATAATAATACTACGATAATATTATAATAATATTACGATAATATTATAATAATATTACGATAATATTATAATAATATTACGATAATATTATAATAATATTACGATAATATTATAATAATATTACGATAATATTAGAATTTCTACATCCAGCAGGTATAACTTAATAAATATTCTAAGGCTAATCTTACAATAATATTACGGTAATATTATAATAATATTACGATAATATTACTATAGCATTAGAATTTCTACAACACCGGGTATAACTGAACAATTACCCTTCTGCTAATCTTACAATATTATAATTTCCACATGACCGTGAACAGTACAGCTCTTATTACCCCGATGCTAAAGCATTATCAGGGACGGAATGACCTGGCGAAAAACCGGAGTTCTCCCGGCGGGCCGGTCGGGCTGATAAAATTACAAATGACAAATAAATGACTATCAATTAAACAATTTGAGTGACAGAGTACATAGGCGTGTACAAATTAAGTACATGGTCTGAGTACAAAGTGATCCTACTCCGAAGGCGTAGGAAAAGTTCTTAGTGCAGCTCTCAGGGGGGTGCTCTATAAAATCTGGTGTTTGGGCCAATATTCAAAGTTCATTATTGCTGGCAACTGCGCCATCGCAAAAAAAATCTTTCGGTACCTAAAATAAGCGGTTTTTATGCTCTTTCATCTGGGTTTTACGAAATTTAAAAATATTAAGAAATAAAGAAGTTATAGCTCAAAACCCGTTAAAAAGAGGGGGGGGGAGGTGCTCTAAACTTTTGAGAAAGACTGTAACATATAATTAATTTGTGCCAATGAATTTAAAACAGAATAAAGAATAACATTGTAAAGAATGTCGCAACATTATTATAATATTATGCCAATGTTAAGGTAACACTGCCGAATTCCACATTAATTGAAAAGCGGGTTAGAAGCTGAAAAATAATTTACCTTTCCTGTTGTTACATTAAAATCAGGAAGTAACATTAAAACTAATATTATCTTCTTATCCTTCTCGTCTTAATGATGCGACTTAATGATCACGACTTCGTTGTGTCTGCTTGGCATTACCATTTACCAGAAGATTCGCGTACTTACGCGGTGGACTTTCAATTGGTAGTGTACTATTTTGACGGAACCCCGAAACAGTCAGAATATGATTCCTAGTACTAAGATATCAATTTTCAAAATATTTTAAAAATTAAACTACAGTTTAGGGAAGCCAAATTTTGGCAAAAGATTAGCCTTTCAAGAAGTCAAAAACGGTAAAACCTACTAAAATTTCAATTGCAAATTTGAGTTTAGCAAGTCAAAATACGTTAAGAACTATGCCTTTATTAATTTTAGATCAAAAGGAAAAAAAATGGGGGTGCCGCCAAAGAAGTGCGAAAGTCAACCAAATAAATACGATCCTAACTCCAGTGGCGCCCATAATGTCCTAGGTCAAAAATTGGGGAAAAAAGCATCCCAATGTCACTTTAACATTGCATTGATATAAAAGTATCATTACTGCTTCGTTCAGTAGTGATTATATATAGTCCATTAAGAAACAAGAATAACGATTTCTCTCCGTTAAAAAAGGCTGGACAAATGTTCTGAACTGCTTCAAAGCTCTTTAATGAGTCAGCTTTGCAAGGAAGGGCACAATATAACTGTTATTTAACGCTAATATTAAGGTATTGCTCCGTTGAATAGCGATGATATACAGTCGATCGGAAAACAAAAATTACTATTTCATCACAGAGGGGGGGAAATGAGTTTCCCAACATGAGTTTCGCTCCAACATCGAAAAAATTCGTTTCCCGCCCTTGTAATGAAAAATTCATTACATATCAGGCATGCAGGTGGCTTGCAGGCCGAGACTGGGTTACGGCCTGCAATACGCCACCTGCACACACGTGATATGCAATCTACTATTCTTGTCGAAAAAAACTGAAAAAATATTTTTGATCGTCTGAAAGCTCCTTCCTAATTATTGTTACATTATAATAATATTATTTAATATTACAATAATATTACAATAATATTATAATAACATTATAATAATATTATAATAACATTATAATAACATTATAATAATATTATAATAATATTATTATAATATTATTGTAATATTATTATAATAATGCGCTAATATAAATGGAGCATTACTGCTGCAACTTGCTCTTCTCTGATAGCATGTATCTCATTCCTTGAGCCGATATGCGCTCTCTGACCAGTAGTTTCCGCCATTCTGGAAACCGCCAGACGAAAACCGCATCAGACAACTTAATATACCGCCAAGGAAAATGATTTCAAATTTACTAGCAAGGAACTTTTGCTACGTTAAACAATTAAGTTATTTCAAAGTTATACCCCGTTAATTTTTATCTTCCAGGAAACCGACACAATTCTCTAATTTAAAAGTCGCGCCTTTTTTCGCCCTTGTGTTCATGAAAACATTTTTTTAATTAATTAAGAGTAACATATCTATAACATTACTGCAATATAATATCTCTGTAATATTATGGTGTGTCACTGTAACAAGAATATATATAGTAAATAAGTTATCTTTTTTTTTTTTTTTTTTTTTTTTTTTTTTTTTTTTTTTTTTTTTTTTACCATCCCTAGCCTGCAAACGTTTACTTTTAATAATGCTGAAAATCGATCGATTTCTCCTCAAAAAAATGCTTTTTTTTTTCCCTTCGTAGCTTTGTTGTAATGTTAAAGCAACATTACTGCTGCATTTTAGTACAGCATTTTTATTTGCTAATTTCAAGATAAACCTTACAAAAAAATCGTTGTGAGCTTCATGTAATACGCTTTCGATGATGTCATTATTCTGACGTCATAAAATGCGGCAAATTCGCCATATTTTTTTCGAACACACGGGTTGTCCGATATTCTGTATCTTACGCTGCACTTCCTAAACATGTAGCTCTTATGCAGAGAGACCCTTGTAAAATTAATTTTATATAGAAAGTCATTAAAAAAAAGGGTTGAAACTTTTACAATTCATTTGTTCGGTTTAATTATTTACTTTTATATAAAAAAATATCCGGATATTAGAAAGATTGTAAAGAATAAGAAAAAATTATTTTTGTGAATATTCCATATGGTAGGAAATATGACTGCCGTACATAGCAGGTTATGGAACTGCACTTTTCCTCACCATTTTCTAGGTTACATACATTTGTTCGCAATAAACCGTATCCATGCGACCGACGTCATTTTGAGGGGAAGAGAAATCGAGAAGAAGGCATAAGTATTGAGAAAAAATCGCCGTAATACATGGGCTTATAGGAGCATAGATGCGTTATGTTTAAAATACTTCAACAAAACTAAAAATTTTTGCGTCAAAGGCATTAATTAAAATCCTTTTATCCTGTCATTCATGAAAATAAATCACAATTTTAAAAAAAAGGAGTTGTGTTAAATATCATACTAATGTCAAAGATTCAATTTCACATTGGAATTTTTCATTTTATATACACCTACACCTGAGCAATATATACTGTATATTTCCGATTACTAAATATAAGGTCTCTATAGCTAACTCCATAACTGAAAAACATGTGAATAGTGGCCATTTAAATTTTTCATCACACGGTACTGAAAAGTCCACTTTTCAGTCCTAGTCAGTTTATTTACAGACTATTTTACACCGTACCTTGTGATGAAAAATATCTTTCAATGCAAGAAATGCAAACGACTTGCCCGTCTCGACCTATTTAAGCCCTCGCCTTCGGCTCGGGCTTAAAACTCGGTCTCGACGGGCAATTTTGTCGTTTGCACTCCTTGTATTGAAAGATACTATTTCCATTTTCGAAGTTTTGACTCTGTTATAAAGAAATAGTCCCAGGTATTGGAAAGTTTAATGACTTAATCTTTTTTTTATATTTATATTTTTTTTTTATAATCATTTTACTAATCCCATAAAATTTTTGTAAAGAAATAGTAAATAGTAAATTTTTGTAAAGTAAAGAAATAAAATGAAAAAATTAATTAAAAATGCCAGCATTTGCAGTGGTGAGGTATGCGGGCCTTTGCTGCACTATCAAAGTCTGCTCGGGCAATTCCTTCATTACGAAGAGCTGGCAAGAGCGACCATTCGATAGATACATCTGAGTGACCTAATTTCTTACGACAGTATTCTTCAAAATAGTGACTTAATCTACATCGGCCTTCAAGTTTCTGATTAGTCAAATCTCCAGTAAGTATACTTCGTAATTCATCCGCAACTGAGCTTCGTCCACCAAATTTATTTAAAGCGAAGGAAAAATTTTGTTTTATTTTATCAATATCACCCGTCCAATCAATCCATAAAAACAAGCACTGAGCGGAATCTAAAAATTTATAATCATAATCGAAAATATTTTCGAAAAATCGGACTCCGTCATCGGATAGCAGAAATCGTGCAATGACTTGTTCTTTGTTTTCCTCTTCGTCCTTCAAAATCCAATCGAGGAAACTGTTTAATTCCGGTAGTTTTATCAAATTTTCATAGTTCGTGAAGTACAACAACCATTCGTGGATATTCTGGCGAATTTTGTTTTTTAATTCCTTCAAATCTTCATATGTCAAGCAAAAATTCAATAATTCATCTATTTTGGAGTAATAAGGGAGCTCTACAAGTTTGGTTTTATACATACATTTCAAAAAATTCTTCAAAGAGGTTTCGGAAATCATTTTTTTGCTTTTAAATTGATTCACTTCATTTTGACTGTCAATAAATGCATCCAAGATACTTAAAGTTACTTTTTCCATTTCTCTAAAGTGGTATTCACACAAAATTTCATTCAGCCATTCAAGTTTCCCAGTTTCCAAATTATTTATGTAATCGATTTTCTCTTTGTCATTTGCAAACATCCAATTGAAGCATTTAACACACAAGGAGAATTGCTCTTTAGCATACAATTTAGCACAAACCAACATTATATCGATATTGATCCATTTCAAATTCTTTATTTCATCCAAAGATTTCGATTCCCAGAAGGGAAGCTTGTCAATCACTTCAAATTTATCTTGCATCATCAGCTCTGTTGCTAAATAATTAAAATATTTTTTAAACGCTTCATCATTAGATTTTAAGACCACATGTATAAATTCGTAGAACAACTCATACTGCCCATTTTTTATTAGGTCCTCAAATTTATCTTCTCCTTGGAGCAATACATAATTCCTATACCGCTCTTTACATTCAAAATTTATGATCAAGTTCAAAACTTGCACATCAAAAATGTCAAACAATGCTTCCAAAAAATAAACATCTTCTGCTGCTACTGTTATCGATTCAATTATAAGGGGGGATTCACTTGATCTACATTTCTCAACTTCTTTCCAGACTATGTAAAACATTTTATGGTATACAGTAGTTTTACAGTCCAGCCCTAATGTACACTTTTTCGCCCATACTTTGATTATCATCATGATCACTTCATTAAACCACTTTTTGTCCGGCTTAATATTGTTTTTAAAAATATGAAAAAAAGGGATAAAGAAATCCTCCAAAGCACATATAGTGAGGAATGTTTTTAGAAAATAAAGAGAAAACTGTATTACTTCTTTCTCCATAAAAAACTTTGTTAACTGATTTTCTGGCATTTTTGTAAAGAGGAAAGCTGTTAGCTCAAAGTGTTTATACTGACGTAAATTTATATTCCAACGACCAAAATACGGTTCTCCATAACAATAAAAAACTGCAGGTAACATATGATTTTCCCTTTCTTCTGGAGCCATCAAATTCCAATAATGCTGTACAGCAAGTTCATGTCCTTCTTGAACAGATAATGCAAACAAATAAGCTTCTTTTGAACACTTCACACTTCGAAGAAGAAAGCTATTTAAAAATTTTTTTTCAGATTTTTTAAAAATTGACAAATCAGGATTTTCCAGGTACATCACTGAACAAACAATAAAAGCATATTCTCTGTATCTTTCTAAAGGTATTGCAATAATGGAATTAATATTGAAAAATTCACTTTCATATAAGCAACATTGTAGGATCTCTTTCCAGTGAATACTGATGAATTTGGTTAAGATGCAAGCACAAGCCATGTAATACACTCCAAATTTTAAATCAAAATCAACTTCTCCTTTGGCACCTTCCAAAGTAGAAACCCACACTGTTTCTACTATTTTAGCTTTATCAACGGTTCCACGAGGAGTCCAATGCAAAGTTCTTGCATACTTAAAATTGATATTTAACTCTTCGGTAGTAAAATCAATCCAGTCAAACATCCTCAATCCAAATGATATAACTTTGTGAATTACACAATCATATATGGTCCTTGGTAAATTAACTGTTTTCAGTTCCTTTTTTGCTACCTTCAATAAAGCCTTTATCAATATATGTGTACCTTCAATAAAGTCATTATCATTTCCATGGGATTGTTCTTCATGTTGTATTTCTCCAGGTGTCATCTCCATCGCCGGATCGGTCGTCTTTTTCATGTTCCATATTTTTGTGGATATAACAAGTTTTTTTCTGCTAAAAATTGATGAGACGTACGCCTCCATCGCCAGCTGATGTAAATTGATATCTATCTCCAAATTCATACTTTTCGATTTTAGAGAATTAACCCCTATTAATAAAGCAAATAAAAAAAAAATTAAACAAATACACCGAAAACTGCTTTGGCGATTACGATACTGTAACTCATGTCAGCGTCTGACTCGCGCAAAGCAATCTGGGAACATTCTTCAAAGTTACCAAACGATTTTAAAAAAAAAGTACAGTCGGTGTCAAAAATCAGTATTCGCAATTTAATACTTTAACAAAACTAAAATTTTTTGTGTCTAAAGCATTAATTGGAAACCCTTTTGTCCTGTCATTCATTAAAATAATGAATCACAATTTTAAAAAAAACAGGGAAATCCCGTCAAGTAACTTTTTTTTTTTTTTTTTTTAAGGTAGACTTAACAAATGATAAGGTAAACATTGATGGCCAGAGTATCAAAAATCGGTACTATCGACACTTATATTAGGCTTATGCCGCAGAAAAAACTTTACGATTTTCGAAATTAGAGCAGATTTATCTGCAATAATTTAACTTCCAGTTTTGTCGGGGGAAAAAAAAACGGAAAAAATAAAGTTATATACAGTGAGGTGCAACTCCTGTGAACTATTTGGTTTAGAATCACATCATATTTAGCTTACGGATGACGCCATTACTTCATAAGTTAAGCATGATGTGATCAAAAACAAAATTTTATTATTATTACGTAGTCTTACCGTATCACAGTGGTTCGGAAAAAAAAAAATAAGTGGCCAAAACTCATTCCCAAGTCTGTGTGAAACTTAAAAAGAAGATGAAGGTGTCAAAAGCTTCGATATTTTGTGCAATTAAAAACTTGCTGCCCGTGCCCCGAAATTCAAAATGGCGGGCATAATATGGAAGCCAAACTTTTTAATTATCATACAAATTTCATGAATATTTATTTTTAGGTATTTTTGTGGCTGCTGATTTCATATCTAGAACAATTATTTTAAAATTCAAGATGGGGACTTAGTATGGCGACAAATTCAAAAAAAAGTTAAAGTTGTTAAATTTTCATGAAAATTTGGACTAAGGGGTTTTCGAGGTCGCTGATCTCGAATTCATAACCCGTTTTTCTGAATTTCGAACATACATCGAGTAAATTAATTTTTTTCGATATATTGAGTTCCTTAAAAAAATGTTAGAAAACGATAAGCGGATTCGAGATCAGCGACCTGGAAAATCCCTTAGTACACATTTTCATGATAATTTAACAACTTTTTTTTACACTTGTCGTCATAATAAGTCCGCCTTCTTGAATTTCAAAATAAGGTAAAAGCACCAATTATTGACCAGGCACCAATTACTGACCATTCCATAAGCTAAACACGTATACCATAAAAGGAAATCGTGTTTAGCTTATGGACTGGTCAGTAATTGGTGCCTGGTCAATAATTGGTGCTTTTACCTTAATTGTTCCAGATATGAAATCAGCAGTCCCAAAAATACCTAAAAATAAATTCTCGTGAAATTTCCTTCATAATTAAAAATTTTGGCTTCCATATTTTTCCCTCTATTTTGAATTTTTGGGGCACGGGCTTTGCAGGTTTTTAATTGCACAAAATATCGAAAATTTTGACACCTTCATCTTTTTTCTAAGTTTCACACAGACTTGGGGATGAGTTTTGGCCATTTATTTTTTTTTCTGGACCACTGTGAGTATTTATCCATGCTCCCATAAGCCCATGTATAGCAGCCATTTTTTCTCAATACTTAGCTTATGCATTAATTATAAAGAATAAATACTCATTTCATTACATTTGTAAAATACGGGAAAAAGAACTTTAGGGGCGCGGAGGCAATTACCCCCTTAGAAAAGTTAAGAAATATTGTCTACAAATGAAGAAAAAAAATTAAACACTCAAAAATAAAAAAACTCATACAATTAGCAAATTGTTCAATGAATGATTCATAATTCTTCCTTCTCTCTTTTCCATCTCCTCGCCTTGTCTCACGTGATGAATTCACGTGATAATTCCACGTACGTAAACAAAACACGAATCCGAAAGTCAAGTAGTTGATAAAAAATTACCGATCAAAATGTAAATTTAATCCGTAACCGGTCTTCTTATTTCAAAAGCAAATTATTTATGACGTCAGAATTGTTTCAGGTATACAGTCAAGCTAAGTCGCTAAAGTTGCCACAGTTGTGTTGAGACCTTGTTCAGTTTTACAAGTGAAATTATTCGAATTCGGATTACATTTATCAAGGTAAAGTTTATTTTTAGAAAAAATACTTCATATTTGTTGTCGCATTCAACATTTAAAATCCATTTTCGCTTCATTTTTTTCTCTGTAAATATGCGAATTAATTGTTTGATTTAAAAACAAAATAATCGAGATAACAGCGGCTTTTTGCCGACATGTTTGCAATCAAAACCCATGATTATAAATTCATGGGAATATGTTTCTTTAATTACTTGCAAAAATTAAAGTTTTTTTTTTGTATTTTTTTTTTTTTAAATCCAGACGAATGGCAGAATTCTCATGCTTCATTAGTTATACAATTTGCTTTTAAAAATTCAATGCCGACGCTTTCATTAAAACCGCAACATACTGTGATGTCATATCAATAAGGTCATCCTCATGACCGGTTTTTGTGAATCATTAATGAGGTCGACTATTGTTATAATACTCCGTTTTTAGAATAATCCGGACTTTTTAATTTGACGTCAGAGAGAAACCGGGTTTGATCTAATTGAAGATGACGAAAGAGTTGTAAATCAGAGTATTGATGACGTCAATACGATGACGCTTTCAAAGAACTCGTAGAAATGCTTGAGTATTAAATTTTCTTAACGAGATTCAGAGGGATTTTATTGAGTGAAAGCTACGTTTTGCAGAAACTTATTTCAACTTTTTTTTTTTCTTTTTTGTTAAGACAGGAATTGGATGATTTTTTTTCTAATTTCTGCTAATTTCTTGATACACCAACAATACCTGAATTTTAGGTTTTTAAGATGAATTTTTTTAAAGTCAAAAACATTTATTCACATCATTTCAAGTAAATTGAAATGTTTTCAAGTTTCCCTACCGATTGCTCCAAGCTTATTACTAATTATTAGTGTCCCCTTATTTGGGCAATTTTCGAATTTCAAATCGCTTACCCCCAAAAATGGTTCTCACCAATTGGTGTACTGATAAAACCAAATTTTTTTTAAAATATTTCACTCGACAGGAAAGCGTGACTTGAGCTTGAAGTTCCGAAAAAAATTTATTTAAATAAAAAATTAAAATTTCATTTAAATAAAATTTCATAAAAAGCTCACATAAAAATTAGTTTCTAAACGGAAATTTCATGAAAATTTAGATTTCATTTAAAGAAACGCGATAAAATTAAAAACATTTTAACGTTAATTTAAATAAAATTTTTAATTTAATTACAATTTTAAAGGTAAATGGAATTTACCTTTCAAACATTTTAAAATCAAAATGGAATTTTGATAATAAAATTTACATTAAAATGTCTTCCTTATAAGACAGTTTCATGTTTCATCTTTTTTTAAGATAAATGGAGAAATATTCCAAAATAAAATTGATAACATTTGTAATACTTTCATTGAGTTTAAAATTAAACGAAGCTAGTGTAAACGAAAAAGTTAAAAATTTCAGTTCACAAAATTTAAATTTCATTTTAAAAAAATTTGATAAAAAACTCAAATAAAAATTAGTTTATAATTTTAAAGGCAAATTTCATGAAAATTTTATAAAAAACTGTATTATAATTTAAATAATTGACCCAAAGTGAAGTTTCACTTCAGTCCTAACGCTGTATATCATAGAGCGTTTTAAATTGTATTGCCATATTTTGGCTTTTAGCTCAAAAATTGGACCGAATATAAAAAAAACGGACTTCAGATTCGTGATCTACGGAAAATTTCCGATAAGAAACCAAATTTTTTCGCGGGGAAAAAAATTATTGATTTTTTTTCCTTATGGCAATTTTTGGAACTTTAAACTTAATTCGCCACGCTTTCCCGTCGAGTAAAAATTAAAAAAATAATTAAAAAATTCGGGTTTAACAGTATTCCAAGAAGAACCATTTTTGGGGGTAAGCGATTTGAAATTCGAAAATTGCCAAAAATAAGGGACACCCTATTAAGCCACAATATAAGGAAACACAATAAAAGCTCTGCTGTTTATTTCGTGCCGATCTATTCGAATTTCAAATCACTTGTTTATCTACATTAAAATTATAATGTCTCTTAACAACATGTTTCAAATCGTCAAACTCTATACCCCAGTCATTTTTTTTTTACCTAAAATTCTATTGTAATTAAATCCGAAAATAATTCTGCGTTCAGCCGTTTTTACGAAAATGCGAGGTTATGTTATCATTAGGTATGTTAACCTTAATTGGTTATAACGCATATCGTATAAGTTTCGTTGTTTGTTTTTTTATTTCCACTTGTTGCTTTAAAGTAATTTTTAAAAATCTAGGTCAGATATTACTATATAAAAGGGCAAAAAGATTCAACGTCCTAATCTATTTCCCTAGTATGAAAGAATATCGTGTTTCGTTTGCTTTATTTGACTTACTTACTTACAGGGTATAAATAAATTCCAGTCGAACGAAATATTAATTCAGCATTCAAGTCTTAGCATGAAATCCACATACGTCGAATCTGCGTTTTTATTCGGCGAAATTTGAATATCGACACAAACGTACCTAAAAAATAAAAAAAATAAATAATTTAAAACCACTTGATAATGACTTTTCAACTGAAGAGTGACCTTTCAAAAAATCGCATTTCCATCTCATTTTTAAAATGGAGTTCGCTGGTTTTGTTTTCAAACAATGTTCTGCCAAAACAAAACAAATGAACTGCTTTTGAAAAAATAAGATGAAAATGCGGGTTTTTAAAGAGTCACTCCTTAACTCTGCACCTCAAAGCCTCAGTTAACAATAAAATAATAATTTTTGAAAAATTAAGACAAGCTAATTTTCCGGGAGGCAGGTAATTTAAAACAAGTTGATTTTCTGGGGCGGGGGAGGGTGCACGTGCCCCCTACGTAAAATCCGATGTTAGATTTGAAATCAGGATGCCGGAAAACATATAAATCGATATTTATATGATATTTTTACGATAATTTAAAAAAAGGTTTTTTTCTGGAGGGGAAGGGGGGGGGGGCACCACTGCTCTCCACGAAAAAACGAATTTCAGATTCGGAATCAGCGATCCCTAAAATCCCTTAATTTATACAAATAAGATTAACCTTTATAGCTATACAGAAATACAATATTTGGCAGGAATGGGGTATTTCCAAATTTCGAAATTTGGCCGGCAAAGGGTTAAATGGTGAGGCTTTTACGGTTGGTCCCCTAAACCTCTGAGAGTTTTAGAATAAACAAACCGGCCAGCAAGAGCCAACTTTACTCCACAGAGAACATTAATTTCACTTTATTTTTCAGTTTTTAAAGGGAGAAAAAATCCAGAAATTTTAACGGAATCAAACGGAGAGAAGGAATGTTCAAAGCTTACAATTAGTCAATTACTAAGCAAGAAACCAATATATTTTCGAAATCCTGTCTAAGTAAAATTAAAATTATTTTTATTTATAAAAAAAATTCGCCCTAATTTGATGAGTAACCTGACGTCGGAAATGTGAATCATTTAAATTTTTTTTCCCAACAAAATTTCTGTACCTAAAAAAATAAAATTAAAAAAAAAAAATTACTGTATTTCACTTCATATTAAATTAAATGACTTAATTTTTCACACTCGAATTATTCACGAAATCTACGTCAAATCATTATTGTTCTCCCAAGAATTATTAAACCCACAATTTATCGTCCACCAATCGCTTAAATCACTCAACTATAATTGTTATGCATATTTGACCTTGAGTCCATCTTCATTGTTCCGATGATTGATCGTCGAAATGCCAAAAAAAAAAAAAAAAAAAAGTCAACCATAAAATAAAAGAATTTGCAGATCAATAATTGAGTCGCCATAAAGTCTGGATCGCAAATAAGAGACGACGCCCTAGACCCACTTTCACAGGGGTAGACGGAGGTTGAAGAAAGATAGGTCATTTTTACGGAGAAAAAAATATTCCGCTCCAGGAATTTTCACCGGGAAAGCCGAGAATTTTTTTTTTTAGAATGCAACCCCTATGCTCTAGCTCCAACTGTACTTTTTAAATATTTATTGCAATTATTTAGGTCGCCAGTTTCACAAAAAAAATCTGAGTTAGGAAAGATCACGCTTTAATAAAAAACTCCGAACCCCCTTTAGTCAAATTTCCTATTCCCCCAGAAAATTGCAAAAGGTCATGGTGACAGAAAAACAATCCTCCATGCTGCGGAAATTTTTTGTCAAGCCGTTACAGTTTCCCGGAAACGTTAGTGAATCACTTTAGTTCTCTGTGGGACATACGGCGCTGCATGCTGAAATCTTTGGAGATAAGCCAAAGCAGTCAACTTGGCGTCACAGATATAAAACACAAACCCGCAGTCTTGAATCTTTAACGCTAACTGCAACACGATTTCGTATAGTTTATTAAGTGCGTTTAGTAATGACATTGGTATTTTTATTTTTCTAAAAAAAAAAATCATTTTTAACTCGTTTCTCGTTTCAGATATTAATTTTGAAAAGTTAAACGAAGGATATTAAAATCAAAATGAGTTATCCGTTTCAACCGGTAAGTCTATTTATATTTTAATGCGTAAACCCTTACATTCTTGCTTTGTTTGCAAATGGTGAAATGTGCATATTTTTAGAAATAGTACCGCTATAACCGTCGCAAACTTATTCTAAAAAAAAAAAAAGAATGTTAAGACTGATAAAGAGTTCAGTTACCGGGAAGCATGTAACATATGGTGTAGGTCTCCTGTACAAGGATAATCTTTGTTGTTGTTATCGCGACAAGATTAGTAGAAAGTCAATCTGACGTGTACTAATTCTAAGACAATTCAAGCAATGTGCGCATGTCAACTCGCTCTGTGCATTTTAATCTTCACTAAAATACTGATATAGCTATCAAACTATGCGTTTTTTTCTCTTTTTTTTCAGGGACAAGGAAATCACCCGTATCCTCCATCGATGAGTTATCCGTCTGCTCCTCCTCCCAATGCGGGCGGACCGACCCCTTATCCGTTAAATCCGGGTTATCCTCCAAACCCGTCTCCTTATCCTCAGGCAGGAGCTCCATATCCAACCGGAAGCCCTTATCCGACTTCGAGTCCTTACCCGACATCCAGTCCGTACCCTTCAGCTTATCCCCCTGCAGCTCCTTCTGCTTCTCCTTATCCAACTACCACACCGTCTCCTTATCCCAGCTCTTGCCCCGCTCCGTATCCTCCTTCAAACACTTCACAGTATCCCCCACCTGGGGGTTCTATGTACCCCACAGTACCTGGTAGTAACAATTCTTGCCCCGCGTATCCACCTGCAGGAGGACCATCTCCTTATCCTTCATCGTCTCCGTATCCTAACACAGGGAGCTATCCTCCACCCTCTAGCGGTTCTTCACCTTATCCTACTCAACATTATCCGGGTGCACATGGACATCACCAATCGCCTGTTTATCACAAAGTAAGGGTTTGTACTGCATGTTTTTGCTTGTTGCATGTAATTCGGTACTTCGCTAAAGCTTGATTTACCAAAGTAGAGGATACCCTACGACCTACCTATGCATTATTTGCGCTTGTTTTAAGCGCCTAAAGTGATCATAACACGTCCAAGAAACGCAGATCTAAGTCCCTAGATATGCCATATTCCATTTTAGAAATCCCCTTAGTATTGGGCAATTATGATTGATTTTTGACAGAAGCTTCTTTAAGAGTAGGCTTCAGTGGACACCGGAAGAAATTGATCTTGTGTCTAATACTCGGTTTATGGTGAAAAAAGAAATCCAAATTTTAGATATCTGACAAACTCCTGTAATGTATCTAGAATTTCTAGTGCAGGCTTCAACTTACCTAAACTGTATATGCAGCCGGAAAATAATTTTAAAAATATTTTACGGTTGAAAAGCTTTAATTTTGTTTTACGGGTTCGTATTTACTTTGAACAAGTTGAAACAAGATAAAATTAGTCTAGAAAAGTTGAAATAAGTTGAAATTTGTTCTACGGAAGTTATGTTTGTTCTGGTTGAAACTAGTTCAAACAAGTCCAAACTTGTTCTAAACAAGTTGAAACTTGTTTTAAAAAAGTCGAAACAAGTTTGGAACAACTTGAAATTAATTCTAGAAAAGTTGAAACAAGTTGAAATTCGTTCCTAAAAAGTTAAAATTTGTTCTGAACAAAATGAAACTTGTTTTAAACAATTCGAAACAAGTTGAAATTTGTTCTAGACAAGTTGAAGCAAGTTGAAACTTGTTTTAAACAAGTTGAAGCAAGTTGAAACTTGTTTTAATCAAGTTAAAGCAAGTTGAAACTTGTTTTAAACAAGTTAAAGCAAGTTGAAATTTGTTCCTAACAAGTTGAAACAAGTTCAAATTTGTTCTAAACAAGTTGAAACTTGTATTAAATAAGTCGCAACAAGTTGAAGCTCGTTTTAAAAATACAAGAATAAGTCACAAGGAATTCATTGGATATCTAAAATTAGGATTTCATCTCCTGAAGTAGAGTATTAGACAAAACTGTCATTCTTTCCGAAATTCCTTCCGGTATTCACGCTCTGAAACACCGCACTGCCATCTAGTGTCTTGTTTGTGAAAATGGCCTTCATGTGCTTCAGCACTAACATTTCCCCTTGTTTGTTGTTGTGATTAATTCCCTCGTAACTTTTTGTTTTGTTTTTATTTTGTTCTCTGTTTTCTGTTTTCTCTAACCCCACTCTCTCACTGAAAAGTGCAGTTTTTCTTTTTAATTTCAGTGCACGTTTCCTGAAAAGATCTGTTACTTTATCAGTTTCCGTTTCGTCCCCATCAGAACTCTTCTTCCGTTTTTGCTTCTCTTCAATTTATTTTTTTTCTTCACTTTCTTGTTTTGCCGAAAAAGTGGCTCTATCGAGTCTT
Organism: Liposcelis bostrychophila; assembly: GCA_037577465.1. Taxonomy (NCBI): domain Eukaryota; kingdom Metazoa; phylum Arthropoda; class Insecta; order Psocodea; family Liposcelididae; genus Liposcelis; species Liposcelis bostrychophila. The sequence continues at coordinate 7,059,093 of CM075211.1, forward strand.
CATTAGTACCCCTCCGTCAGGTAAAGTCATTGGTGATACCTCCCAATTTTCTTCCCCTCATGAAGGATGGGTTTGGACGTTTCAACTTTTCCCAAAATGTTTATAAATCGATCACCGGATCCAAATTCGAATGCGGCAAATCGGCTAACTTTGATTTTTCTTTTACTTTTTCCACAGGGAAATCCCACAGTACGTCCTGCAGCACCCTTCGATCCGAGGAAGGATGCCGAAGTCCTCAGAAAAGCGATGAAAGGTTTGGGAACGGATGAAGCAGCAATTATAGCGGTTTTGTCAAGGCGAACAAATTTCCAAAGGCAAGAGATCGCGAGGGAATTCAAAACGTTATACGGAAAGGCAAGTTTTCAATAATTTAAAGTGTTAAGAAAAATTATAAAAAAAAGGGCTCAAATCTTTCAGGGCTTGGAATATTCTATTTGTTATAAATTAAATATATATTCAAATTTGGAGAATGTTCCCGACTTGCCATTCTGAAAGCAAAATATGCCCTGAAAAGTCGAAAAGCCTGCTTCATTTTTATATTTCATTTTATTTTCATTGCATTTTTGTTCATTCTTGTAATTTAAACAATTAAAATCGTTATCTTGGTAAACTTTACATACATCTCAAGGTCAGATAGTTTTGCAAAATTTAATTTAATACATTTTTTTGCATTAAAAAAAAAGATTGAAATTTATTTTATTTTATCTTATTTTATTTCACAGGATTTAATTAAAGATTTAAAAAGCGAAACAAGCGGGAAATTCGAAGATTTGCTCGTAGCTTTAATGACTCCATTACCAGAATTCTACGCTAGAGAGATTCACGAGGCCCTCTGCGGAATCGGAACGAACGAAAATACTTTGATTGAAGTGCTCTGCTCTCTCAACAATTCAGAAATTAACTACATCAAACAAGCTTACAGAGCTCGTAAGTATTGCCCAGATAGCAAAGTCTATCCAGTTCTAAGGACGTCCTCAGGACCTCATAAGAATATTTATTGAACCCCAATTGGAATTACCTATGTTCGCACTGATCCAAAAAGCGTCCTTTGGACGTCCTATGAATATCCCATGGATTTGGATAACCTGTGGGTATCTAATGGACCATCCAAAGGATGTCCAATGCATTCAAAATGCTACCTGGATGATTCATGCACCCAAATTGGGATTAATTATTAATTTCGCAATTTTTTCAGACTACGGTAAAAACCTTGAGGATGATCTTCGATCGGACACATCGGGAAATTTCAAAAGATTGTTGGTATCCTTATGTCAGGCAAGAAGGGACGAATCAAACCATGTTGATCCAAACCAAGCTAGAGCAGATGCCCAAGCTTTACTGAAAGCCGGAGAACTGAAAGTCGGGACAGACGAATCAACGTTTAACGCAATTTTGTGTACGAGGAGCTACGCACAACTCCAAGCGATTTGCCACGAATACCAAGGGTTGACGGGTCATCCTTTGGAAAAAGCAATTAAAAAGGAATTCTCCGGAGATATTGAAGATGGCTTGTTGGCCATTGGTAAGAGATTGATTTCTAAAAAAGAATGACAATCGGTGACTTTATTTTTATAATTTTTTTTTTCCTATTTTTTTAGTTAAATGTGTTCAAAACAAATCTGCTTATTTTGCTGAGAGATTGCACAGCAGTATGGCTGGAGCTGGAACAAATGACAGGCAACTCATAAGGCTTATTGCCACAAGGTGTGAAGTTGATATGGAGGATATTAAGAGGGAATTTAATGCCAAATACGGCAAAAGTTTGGAATCCTTTATTAAGGTAAAAAAAATTATTCAAATATTTTTCCTAAAGCACTTCTGGTGCTTCAAGTACTCATTACTTGCTACTAAATTCGGTAAAGGGCTAATAATTCAATTTCAAGCAGGCGTCATAGTTGTCCTATGTGTCCTATAAAAGTCCTATATTTTTGTAGTTATAATTAAAAAATGTCTCAAGAAAAAGTGCGTTATAAACTTTTATAACTCTATAAAGTTTTGGTCGATTATAAGATTTTATAACTACTAGAGCTCCCCCGTCAGACAGACGGGTAAAATGTTACAACTGTCGCGGAATAGGGAATTTAAAATGGGAACATTTGTTTTTCCGTTCTCACCGGAAAACGGAAAAAGGTATCGGAAAACTGAAAAGAGCCTGCAAATCTATGCCTATATACCTAACGTTCCTGGAAATTTCATTAAAATCGGTCAAGTAGGGGCTCCGTACGTGTTGGACATAGGTTCGAAAAATCAGGTATAGGAAATTTAACATGGGAAAATTGGTTTTTCCGCTCCTACCGGAAAACGGAAAAAGATATCGAAAAACTGAAAAGAGCCTGCAAATCTACACCCGCATAACTATCGATCCTGAAACTTTCATCAAAATCGGTTGGATAGGGGCTCCGTACGTGTTGGACATAGGTTCGAAAAATCAGGTATAGGGAAAATAACATGGGAAAATTGGTTTTTCCGCTCTCACCGGAAAACGGGAAAAGATATCGAAAAATCGAAAAGAGCCTGCAAATCTACATTTATCTACCTATCGATCCTGAAAATTTCATCAAAATCGGTTGGATAGGGGCTCCGCACTTGTTGGACATCGCATATTTTTCTTAGCGTTTTAATATATAAGATTTATAAATTTTTATAATTAAAAGTTTTAACTGAGTAATATATTAATTTTACGCTTGATTTGCACTATATTTAGCACATGGGGACTTTATAGGCTCTTTTTTAAACATTTTTCATGAGAAAAAAAAGGAAAAAAAATTACAATTTTTTGGAATGGAACCCGAGCCTTGTGGCCGACTTACCAGCCGCCTTTATCCACTACACCACTTTTCAACTGATTTTTAAAAGCGGCAATATGGTTCTTAAGTCGCCAATTATTTTGACTTATATTTTCCAGATTTTTCCGAATTTTCGGTTTATTTCTTATATTTTTAATTTGACAAAGGCTCAAAATAAAGAAAAACAGAAATAGAAAAATTCAGAAAGCGTTAGAAGAAAATAAAAAAACTTAAAAAAAAACTGAAAATATAAAATTTTATAACCAATTATAAATAGATGTCTTTTTTGGCGGGTTATAACATTTTATAACGAAATTTAAGTTTTTAATAACTCAATTTTATAACATACTTTTTCTTGGGTGCCTAAAAAATCAATTTTTTCTCAACTAAAATTAACACTTTATGACAAATTTGCTATTTTCTGCTGCAATATTTAATTTTTTTTGATATTTTTTTTTACCTGACAAACTTATTTCTTTATAATTTAAAAACAAAAATTATTTTTCAGATTTCTCTATCAAAAAATGTTGATGCCTAAAAAAAAAAAAAAAAAAAAGAGAATTTTTGTTCTGTATTTTTCCCATATTTCTTTGAAAAACCGGCCCCATATTTTTTCAAAAATGTCCTATTTTTTGCTAAGGAAATGCTATGATGCCTGCTCCAAGTTTACTATTGCAAGTCATGGTACCTACTTTAAAAGTACAAAGTTAAGGTACCAAACTCGCACGCAAGCTTATAGTTGCTAAAATTGCATTTTTTTTCCTTTTTTTTTAAATCATGCTGCTTGTTTATTGCATCAGGACGATGTAAATTTTCTGGTAATTTAAAAATTTTTATATTCCCTCTCAGTGTTTAAAAATATACAGTATATTTATTTTCAAAATATTTTTCTTCAATGTTAAGCAGTATACTAATTCTTATGAAATTGTACAGCATCGGCTTCTGAGAAAAAAAAACTGCATTTTAGTCCAAATAAAATTACACCAAATAAATATACTGATATAAATATACGCATATTTTATACGAAAGCTTTTCGTGTGTATAAATTGCTTCCAAACACTTAATACCCTTTTTTAAAAAATTAAGGAAATCTAAAAATCAGTCAAGCTTTTAACCAACACTTCTTTTTTCTTACAGGACGACACGTCAGGAGATTACAAAAAGATGCTGCTCGCTTTGGTGCAATAAAAAAAAGGAACACTCCCTATTATTTTCTATATTTTCAATATTTAAATGTTCGTGTTATAATTTTCGGTCCAAATAGATGTGTTCAAATATAAAATTTATTGGTCTAGGACGCATAAACATAACTACAACTGCTTGAAGCGAAGGAGTTTGTTATCAAAATTTTGAAACGACTATATGCAGTGATTGCATTCAAAACAAGCTAAAAGTCCTCGATTATCGAAAAAAAAGTGATTGTACTCTCATGTTCATATTATGCCAAATCTACGAAAAAAAAATGAGTAAATATAATATTTTCGTATTTTATCTCTTAATTAATGTTAAATTTTGAAAAGTTAAAAAAAAAAAATATAAAAAGAATTTAATTTTTTTTAATGGTTTGTATTTTTTAATTTCCGCGATATCCTCTAACCCTAAATTCTTAATTAAAAAAAATTAATGAATAAATAAATAAAATAAGCCTATACCTCATTGGAATTCTATTTTATTTACAGGCCGACTATTGAAAAATAAATAAAGAATATGGATATCAAAATGTGTTGTACGAATTAACCCGGTAAGTCTATTTTTAAAAAATGTTTTCAAATGTATAAATATAACATTAAAATTTCAATAATTTTACTGACAAAACCTTTAACAGGGTGTCTACTGAAAATCATTTTTGAAATTCGAGGTTTTTTCAAGGCTCATTTTTAGAAAAAATAAAGGTTTTTTTTAAAGGACGTGCATTACTTTAGAAAGGTAGGACAAAGGTAAAAAATAACGTTTTTTTATCGAAAATTTTAAGTTTTTTTCATGCCAAGAAAAAAATGATATTTTTAGCAAAAACGGGCAAAAAAAATGCCTTAAAATTTTTAAATTGTTTCATTGATTACACACAAGACAGTACATGTCTTGAATTGATTGTCTAACACATAGCTAGAATAAACATGTTTTAAGTTGATTAAAAACTCAAAAAATGGCTGGATCAATGCTGATACATACATAGCCCAAAAACGATTAGCATTCCATGTGTATAACAAAAGTGGGGTCAGCCCCTGAGAGGTTGGAGCCCCTCTCAGTGAATTAAAAAAAAAATATATATATATCCTCAATGAAAAAATGCATTAATTTTATGCACTTTTCATATCTTCCAAAAAATCATGTGCAGCTTCCGTTTAAAAACTTTGCACCCCCTGGTCCGTTTGATCCACTACAGATATACTCAAGGTCAACCATACTCCTGGATCATTAAAAGAAAAAAAAAATTAAATTAAAGCCCATGGAAAAGGCCTGAATAATATAAAGAGTATTAAAATACAACAAATGGGGCACTAAATTTGCATTCCGTTGTTAAAAGGACCCATCCAAGATTTTAGTTTTAAAATTTTATAAAAATATATTCACAACTGCACCTGAAAGTCTCCTCTAGGCTTCAGGATCTTCTAAGAATATTTTACTGGAACAAGCTAAAACCTGGTACAATACATTTTTAATAATATTTTTAAGAAAACGGTCCACATAATTTTTTTCCTCTTATACATAAAATCATTGAAGCCATTTTCCTTTGTTCCTTCAAGTACCAAAAATTCTCTTATTCGGCTTAGTATTTAACATCCATGTCAAAATTATAAAAAGGAATACCAACAAGGCACAATAACAACTTTTACATTTCAACTGAAACCATTGAGTTGAGATGATTAATTCGACCATTTACTGCTTCGCAACAGTCAGCAACTAAAAACTGCAGAATAATGAACGTTAACATTTTTTACTACATGTGGTAGTAATATTATAAAATTTCATATTTAGAACTAGATTAAGTTTAAGTCAACGACACTACAAAATGGTATTTATAAAAACTGACTTACGTATCTCAGATGCCAATAAAAGAGGATAAACAAAATGTTATCAATCTCTGCATTACAAGGAATACAGACTTGACCAGCTACTGTCTGAGCTGAAAGTACTTGAAAACAATCAGCAGCAGCTTTGAGTAATACAGTTGTTCGCAATTATGAATTGCTATCCGGTTTATATGAATTATCAATTTTGATAGTTCAATGAGCTTTTAAGTTCCTGAATTTGTGCAAAAGAATCACCTTTAACAATTACACAGAGTCAACAAGCACCCAAGTCATAAGTATTCAGAACCAATAAAGATGTATTAATCGTTCATAAGGTACAGAACACAATCCATCAGCATTTATTTCTTCACACACATTTAAAAATTTTATTAGCAGCAACACAATTGACCAAAAAACTTTAACGGTAATTGCTAATTTAATTTGAGACTTTTGACTTTAGTATTAAAAATATGATTACACAATGCTTACTGCTCGACCATAAAACGAAAAAAAAAAAAAATCCAGTACAAAAATACTACACGAATTCACCAAATAATGTTTCATTCAATTCTGATTAAATAAACCTTATTTTAAATTTCCAAACGCGATTGCATCCTTAAAATATCGAAAGAAAAATTACACGAAAAACATCGATTGACTGAATCAAAAACAAACCGACCGGCCGACGCCATATTGAATGCAAGGAACGTTCACGAAACGAAACAATGCAGACAACATTGCGGTTTGTTTACAAAATTCAAAATGGCATTTCCATCTTTTTTCCTTTTTTCGTCTATTAAGTTTTTTAGAGTTCCAGATTTAAATTAGGATTTCGAAATGTTTCAATCAATTAATTTTAATTACAATGTAATTAAATCTAATATTTAGTAAAATTAAATGTCAAATCCACAAAAATTTAACTGTTAAATTTTTGAACCGCCATATTGGATCTTGCGCATGACGTCTGCGCGTGACGTATCCATGAGCTCTCTTGATTCAGGTTCCTACCGCCATTGTGGCTTCGTCCTTCAGACGAGTCACATCGGGATTTTTTTAATATTTTTTTTTTTTTTAATTTATATTATTTTTAGTGCGGTCTTTACTTTATTTTAATTTAATTTAATTTAATTTTAGAATCGCTTTTTTTTTTTTTTTTTTTTTTTTAATCACGGGATTTAATTTTTTTTTTTTTTTTTTTAAATAATTATTTTCGGTCCGGCTTGGAGATGAACCAGGAGGTTTAGTCTCCCATCGTAGAAGGCCTAGGTATCGACCCAGCGACTGGCCTTGTGTGGTATTAGTGTTAAGGGTTTAGTGTTAAGTTCCCCACAAATCGTTACGTTAGGAGTCAGCTCCTCCCTTGGAGCTGCAGAGTTTATTAGGCTGTGCATTCTATTCGATTCGAGCATGGATTACGCGGGAGATAAGCTCCATTGTGAGAGTCTCCAGGGTTTTCAAAAGGATGACTGGGTGTAATACCGAAAGGCTCTCTCCGGCTCGACCTGATGGCATGGTTCCGATGCGGCGGGCATTAACGGAGATCCTATTCGGAAGGCTTACGGGCCTCTCCTGGAAATCCGAATTTTTTTTTTCATTTTTTTTAATTTTTACATTTCTTATGAGCTCCATTATGAGAGTATCACAGATTATTAATTTTTTTCATTTTGAATTAAGATTAAAGCTTAAAATAAATTTTTTATTTCAATCATACCGCGGGAGATAAACTCCATTGTGAGGGTCTCCAAGCCCCCCCCTTTATAATTTGCATTTTTTTTTTCTTTGATTTCAGGAGCAGCCAAAACCAAGTCAGCAAGCTTCAAGGTCCGACGTCAACCAAAGTCCAGGTCAGTCAAGGTTCAACGCAGTCAACGAGGTATGAGTTTGGTAAAAGTTTGGGATGAATTCGTCAGGTTGGGTTTGGCATGAATTCGTCAGATTGGGTTTGGCATGAATTCGTCAGGTTTTGGTTTGGCATGAATTCTTCAGGTTTGATTTGGCATGAATTCTTCAGGTTTGGTTTTCTTTCCTCTCACACTTTATCTTTTTACCTTCATTCATTTTTTATTTCTTTGTTTATTTAATTATTTCTAACTTAAAAAAATTGAAGGCCCGGTACACGGCCTTAAAAAAAAAAAAAAAACATGATTTTATATAACAGCAGCAGCATAATTTGAAAAGCTGTTAACTAGAGTTTTTTTGAAGCGGTTAAGCGATTCGCAAAAAAGATCGGGATCATTTTACCGGTAAAGATTGTCGAAGAGTATAAACGACAATCTTGTCTTGTATGAATGTCCAATGCCGTACATTGTACATTTGTACAATCTTAATTAATATTTAGCTTAAGCCTTTAAAATAGTGTAAACTGTATTGTAATTTGTAAATTGTACATGTATTAATTTTAAGCCTTAATTAAAGTTAAGTTAGTTTTAAGTTTAGCTTTTAAGTCAAGTTAGTTTTAAGTTTAGTTAGTTTTAAAGTAGTTCTAAGTCAGCCATCTAGAGGGGTGAAATCCTCCTTGCGTCATGCGGCACCCATCTCGTGCTGATCGATGTGGAAAGGACGTCATTTTCATGTCGACCAGTACGAGGTTGGTGACCTCGTGCCGTTGGGAGGATGGCATCCTTCTCGGTGGCCCGGGACCGAGTTGTCCCACCAACCCGTGTGGGGTTTTTGGCTAGTCCCCCATCGGGCGCCTCCCCAGGTGGCGGATAGGGGAACGCTCTCCAAAATCGGAGAGTATGAGGATTAGGGTGGGCCGAAAAAAGCGAATTTTTGAATTTGAAAACGCCTGATATGGGAATCGATGCCTTTTTATAATACTATTAACCCCAATTTTTTTCAGATTTTTTTAAGGTCATCTTGAGGTCGCGCAATGACCTTGAAGTTTTTGAAAAGCCCATATAAGGGCAAAAAATAAGAATTTTTTTTTGCTGAAAAAAGTATCGCTTCCTATCGGAAATTTTGCGTAGATTACGAATATGAAGTCCAAAATCATTTTAAGAGTTCGGTTTTTGAGCTTTACGCCTATTTTTTATACACTGAAAATGCTTTAGGCTGCTTTTTCTTTTACCTTAAAAACTGTACACAAAAATGAATTTTGGACTTCATATTCGTAATCTACACAAAATTTCCGATAGGGAGCGATACTTTTTTTAGCAAAAAAAAATTCTTATTTTTTGCCCTTATATGGGCTTTTCAAAAACTTCAAGGTCATTGCGCGACCTCAAGATGACCTTCAAAAAATCTGAAAAAAATTGGGGTTAATAGTATTATAAAAAGGCATCGATTCCCATATCAGGCGTTTTCAAATTCAAAAATTCGCTTTTTTCGGCCCACCCTAATGAGGATTTATTCTTCAGGCGGACCAAAACTAGCCACAACAGAACAGCATGTAATTGTGTTGTCTTAATTTTTCAGGGAAAATGGTCTTGGGCTTTTGGACTGTGGAGCATGATCAAAATTTTTATGTGGTAGAATGAGGGTGTTATTTTCAAAGTTCAAATTTGACGAATAACATGAATTACGAAATTTGAACTTTGCACGATGTTAGCAGTGCTTACAGTTTTTCCGTTCTGTCGCAGAAACCGAACATGATCGATTTTGCCTGGAAATTTGCGAAAAAAAAAAAAACGTTTTTCGTCTTGTCGGCCTCTCAAACAGTCGAAAAAAAAAAGGATTAAAAAAAAAGCAAACCTAACAAGAATAAAACTAAAATTTGATACTCAAAGGGCCAGAAGGAAAAAATGAAGCGAAAGAGGGCAGGGCCACACAAGTAATAAGTCTTTTTTTCGGAAAGTAAAAGTCTTTTTAATAAAAATAATTATTTAACTACTTCCTACAAACGACTTAAATGTTTGTTTCTGAGGTCATGAAAATTTTTAGGTCCCAAAATATGCAAATATTTTTTTCTTTTCATTTGGAAGTTTTTCGGAATAAAACTTTAATCTTTTTGAAATCTTTGGCCATAATCTCGATAGCCCCGTTTTCGATATATTAGTGCGCCCAAAGTAGCCACCTCCATCAAACTTTTCGCACGAAATAAAATGCTAATGCATAAATTATACAAAAAAGGTTGGACATACATAAACAATGCATAAATTATGCATAAAAAACATAACCTTTTTCACCGGAAAAAAATTTTTTTTTAGCCTCCAATACAATTATCAGCCTGTGATTTTTTTTTTTTTTTTTAACTCACAAATTAAAATGTTATTTTTTTAATTTCAATTCAGAATCTGCAAAATCGTTAAGTCAAAAGTCAGAAGTCATTTAGCATCCTTCTATTTGACATCACAGTAAGGTCATGATGTACTTGATATGACCCTTTGATATGTTCATGGCAATTTTTTGTAAGATATTTAAGAATCATCACCTTTTAATAAGAAGACTCTGTTTCGGTGAAGTCTTTAGAGATCAGGGACAGCAGTCCATTTCGCTGGGGTCTTTGTGGAGTAGTAACACTGTTAATTTTTATATTTTATACATTATTTTTGTATGAATTGTACTTTAAAAAGAAGCGAAGAATTTTAATATCAAAATGACTTATACATATCAATCGGTAAGCCTATTTAAATTTTTTTTGGATATTTTTCGTTAATATTTGGTAAATATTTTTTGTTATATTTTGTAATTTCGTAACCGGAACATTCCTTTGCTGATTTGCTACTTCAGTTTTCATTCCCAAATTAGCATATTTTTATTTTATTTTTTGACGTAGGATTACGTCTTGGGGCTCGGTCATGGGGAAATCTGTCTGTAGGTGTGCCGGTCTGATCGCACCAAAAATTAGTTAATTATTTTAATATTAAAAATTAACTTTGAAAATTTTAAATAATATTTCGACAATTCTTTTTTTAACTTAGAAAATTTACAAGAAATTTTCTAAAAGATTTACAAGAAATTTAAAGTAAACATTTTATTTTAAAATTAGACGACATTAATGTAAGCATGGACTAAAAAAATTTCTTGTAAATTTTCAAAAAACTTATCTTTTACAAGAAACTTAAAGTTGCTAAAGCAACGACTAAAAAGTTTCTTGAAATTTTATTTAATTTTTTTTTTTAATTTTCGCCATTTTTTTAAAATATACCGGTATATTTTTTTAAATATTAAAATTAGACTACATGAACAAAAACAAGAACTTGGAAATTTTAAATAAATTTTTCACTCCATTTTTTTATTTTGTTGTTTTTCCTTTAGCGAAGAATATGAGCTAAAGCAATGTTTTAATAATAAAATTTTAACTTTGAAAACTTTCATTGTTTTGACTAATTTTTTTCATCTTTTGACCTTTTTTATCAAAATATTTAAGTTTTTTTTACTTTTTATTTTTTATTTCAAAAAAAAATTATATTTTTATCAAAATATAAAAAGATGTAGTTTTATGTAGAAATATGTCCCCATATCCCAGTCTGGTTTTTTTTTTTTTTTTTTTTTTTTTTTTTTTTAGGGGCAAGGAAATCCTCCATACCCTTACCCTTATCCTCCAGGAGCTCCATATCCACCAAAAAATCATCATCCGACTTCAAATCCTAACACTTCAGTTCCTTCCCTTAATCAATCTACTAATCCTTTTTCTACTTCGGCTTATTTTACATCTGCTCCTAGGTCTACCAATCCTTATTCCACACAACCTCCTAATCCTGATCCTTGCCCTGCACCCTCGTTCTTAGTCTTCACAATATCCCCCTGGAAATTCTGCATATCCTACAGCATCTGTTAATCCCTGTCCTGTATATCCGCCTTCCTATCCTTCATTGCTTACAATTAAGTGTAAATTCAAGTATCTTTGATAATTTTTAAAAAACAAAAATCAAGTCAAAAGTTCAAATTGAATAGATCTTTCGTCATTCAACATGCCTATGGACAACTAAGATTCTAACGTCAACATAAATTCAGATCTTCAGCTTATTATTTTCTCAATAATGAAGTTAAATAATCATTCTTTTGCAGAGATTTAACATTTAGCAATAGAAACTGTACTTTAAAGCCTCAAATCGATTATTTGCTTTTTAATGGCTAAGTTTGAATCAACGATTCACTACAATTCAAACATACCTGTTATTGGTGAAAATGTCCAGCAAAACAAGGCATGGATTGATCTTGTAATCCATCCCGTTAACGCCCATCTAAACATCCAGCTTTGCAAACAACACTTCATATTTAAAACAACTGTAACACCTTTTGCAATCCAAGAAGAAAAGCATTTTGATGTGAGTTAAGAACTGGATTGGCACTTATTAACATATACCTCTTTTTACTCACAACAAACCCGAATATAAGCTTTCAAAAACTAAAAAGATTTTGGCTTCGTAGATACAAGTTACACTAGCAAACCATGTCGCAAGCATGCACTTTCACTGTTTACATTTATCTTTTCCATGGGTTCGGAACATGCACCATTTTTTAATAATTTCATCAAAACCGGTAGAAAGAAGTGCTTAAGCATAATAATTATTGAAATGACTGGCTCATTTTCCCGATTAAAACCGCCCGAGAAACCCCCACATTTTACCGTAAAAAACCACGGCGCCGGTGAATCCGCGAAAGACTGAACGATCGCCTTTTGTTGTCGTGACGTCATCATTTGGGGCCCTTTATTTTAAAAATTGAAATCATAATCATGTTGGCAATCCTGTTGTTCTTCTAAGCGGTATTTTTTGCACTTTTTTTTTTTTTCTACTAAATGATGCTTTATAAAAAGTTAATTCGTTAAGAAAAAATACAAAAAATTTCTTTTCTCTTCACTTTAATTATTATGAAATCCCAATACGTTTTACAGAAAACCAGTATTAAGATAAGAATTTATTCTAGATTTGTTCGGATAAAAGACTGATGTTATGGAAACCGGTATGGAAAACCTGCTTTTCCTGGGATTTCAAGCAATACATTAGTCCACATGCTTTGCAATATATTCTTTTAACAATGACATTTGTTCAGAAGAGAGTAACCAGTACTTCAGGAAAGCTTCAAAATGAGGAATAGACTCCGTTTTCTTACGCTTTTGGTAAAAAAGTTCTCTTTGTATTACTACTTCAGCTATTCCTGGATTTTCCACCTTATATTTTACAATGTTTTCTTCTGATTCAAACAACCAAAATAAAAAAGCCGTTAACATGTCATGTTCGTTCCAAATTTGAAGTATTATTTTACAAATAAAATCGTTTGTTTTATATCGATTTTTAAAAATTTTCGCTAATTGCTCGGAATCGAAACGCCACTTCAAATATTTGTCAATTGCATCCCACTGCCGTTTTTCGACAAAATTTTGACAAATTCTGCAACTATTTAACCGAGACTTAACGTTAATCATTTCTTCATCTGAGTAACCTAGTAAGAAAGCCAACAATTCAGCGGAATAAAAATCACCATCACAAATTATCGTTTCAAAAAAGTTAAGATCTTTCACTTTGATAGGATCGAAATTTGTTTGAATTAACCAATACGCTGTTGTGCAAGGTAATCTGGAACACAATGCGGAAACTAAAATGGAATGCATGTCATTTTTATAACATTGCAGATTTTTATCGTTAAATATAAGTTTCCAGATCACAGTATCGCTCATGCTCACAAGAACATCCCACAAGGCTTTATCTATTATTAATTTTTTTTTTTTTTCCAGGGGAATTTCAGTCCACAAAAGTGAAAATGCTGATTCAACAAAATTCTGCCTTATATATATTGCAGCGCTTTTACTTGATGCAAGAAAAACCTCTTTCTTGCTAATTGCAAAGAATAAGTCACAATAACACTCTGGAGTTAAGAACTCCTCAACGTTACGAAAAGCCAGGTGAAATGATTTTTGAAAGCCGTAATTCAAAAGATAAAATTCCAAAATATCAGTAGGATGTTGCTTCACAAAAAGTTCCAATTCATTTTCAGATAATTTGTTGATGGCTAATATCAAAGCGGTATCAAAATAATCAAATTCCGACGCTAAAAAACGTTCTTGGTTGATGAGCTGATGAAATTTACATATTTCATTGATGAAGTGAAGTGCATTTTTTTCCTGCCCAACTTCATTCATTCGCATGTAAGGGCATCTTTCTGCTTCCATGTCCATAGCAGCTTTCCACAGCCTGTGGCTATTCCCAATTTTAATATTTTTTCGTTGAAATGTAAAGTTCGTTTGATTGATTGTACCATGAGGCGTCCAAGGAATATTCATTGCATATGATACATCTAAACTAAGTGTATTGACAAGGAATTCTAACCAACCACGAATCTTATCTCCCAGTAAAACAATAGCCAGTTCCAATTCACTTCTTAATGCACCAGGTAAACCAATTTTATTAACTTTGCTCAACACATAATTTTCTACATGAAACCAATTATGTTGTAGTTGTTTCTGCGGAAAATGTTTTATTTTCATTTTTGTATCTGCTTGATTCCAGAGAGATTTTGCAATAGATATAAAACAAACACTCTGCAAGGTCAACTTCAGCTCTAACTTCCAGTTCTTCATGTTGGGAAGATTAACTCTCTGAAAACCTTTCTTCCAAACTATCTTAAAATGATAAAGTTGTCAAAATGTCTACAGATGTAATGATCAACAAATGCAACTAGGTCATATGTAATAATTCCATCTCATGTCAAAAAGGCAATATCAGATGATTGCTGGACGCTTTATAACTGATGAATCACTTGTTTTCTGAATAACCTGTTCTAAAATAATCTCTTCCTTCACCAGTGTCAGCAGTTGTTTGCATTCAGTGCTCGTAAAACGTGAACATTCGCGATTGACTTTTTAGGACGCCCCCTAGTGGAGAATCGGGCGAACTACTCTGAGTCAGATATTTGTAAACAAGCATGTATATTTATACCGGCGGAATCCTTTTTTTAAAAATTATTTATTAACTTACAAAAGTGTATGACGGCTTAATTGATTTTTTTATATTTAGAAGGACGTCTCTAGAGTATAATTTGGGTAAATCTGGGTCGTATTATATGAGTATTTCCTTTTAAAAAAATAATTCGATGTACATATGTATGAAAGACATTTTTCAAATACATTTTTTTTTCAGTTTTGATTTAAAAAAGAATTTAAAATGGGGAAAATTTCCCAGAATAAAAACAAAAATATAGTGTATTGCTCATTTTAAGGATGCAGTTCTAGTGCTGAATCTAAAGGAGTAATATCCTTCCATTTCTTTCCCAAAAAAATTCAGGGAGTGTGATGATGAAATATAAATCTGGAATAGAGGGAAATGTAGACTATCGTTAGGCTTGGGTAATGAAGTCAAAATTGGGAAAAAATTTTCAAGTACATGAGAGTTTGCTCTCTTCATTTTTCGGGGAGTAATTACCTACCAACAATCAAAGGTAAGTAGAAAGAATTGAGTGTCCTTATATAACAAATAATGAATTATTTAGCTGGATTTTTTTTTTTTTTTTTTTTTTGGCAAGTAATTAATTAATTAATGTTATTTACGCATTCGGCACTTCTGTTTTTTATTTGCCAAAAAAAAATCCAGCTAAGTAATTCATTATTTGTTATAAGGACACTCAATTTGTTCCACTTACCTTTGATTGTTGGTAGGTAATTACTCCCCGAAAAATGAAGAGAGCAAACTCTCATGTACTTCAAACGTTTTTTTTCCCAATTTTTACTTCATTATCCAAGCCTAACGTTGATCTACCTTTTCCTCCATTCCAGATTTATTTTTCATCATCACACTCCCTGAATTTTTTTTGGGAAAGAAATGGAAGGATTATTACTCTTTTAGATTTAACACAAGAACTGCTCCCTTAAACTGAGCAACACACATTATTTTTGTTTTTATTCTGGGAAATTTTCCCCATTTTAAATTCTTTTTTAAATCAAAACTGAAAAAAAATGTATTTGAAAAATGTCTTTCATACATACGTACATCGAATTATTTTTTTAAAAGAAAATACTCATATAATACGACCCAGATTTACCCAAATTATACTCTAGAGACGTCCTTCTAAATATAAAAAAATCAATTAAGCCGTCATACACTTTTGTAAGTTAATAAATAATTTTTAAAAAAAGGATTCCACCGGTATAATTAACATTTTTATTATTTAATTATTTGTAACATGCTTGTTTACAAATATCTGACTCAGAGTAGTTCGCCCGATTCTCCACTAGGGGGCGCCAGTAATAAAGTCAATCCGAGTCAATCGCGAATAGTGTGCTCACGCGCAGGGGGTGTCACGTGATAGACCTCATAGGTCTATCATCGCAATCATTTTCCTTCCGATATATCGATAATTTATCGCCATCACTAAGACCTCAATCGTGACGTCACGTTGTTGCATTTGAACGAAAACTTAATCAGTTCAGTAAATAGAATTATTAATAATCGTCCAAAAAAATTAAAATATGCATTAAAAGACTCTTATTTTTGAACGCTAATACTTAATTAATATCTAAATCTTTTAATTATGCCAATCTTATATTTATTAACATAAATAAAGAAACTGCACGACTCTGATTTTTTTTTTCAATTGCAACAACGTGACGTCATGCGCGAGATTGTCGAAAACGGGTAGGCCAATCGAGCACACTATGTTTTCACTATGAACGTGAAGTGATGAAATTTCTTCACTCGCGAAAACTAGCCTCATGCCTATCCCAAAACCATTCAAAACAGGGTAACCGTTTTGTTCACGAGTCGGCCGCTTGGAGCGCTTTTTTGTGATATTGTATCACAAAAAAGCGCTGTACAAAACCTATGTAGGTTTTAAAAGTAAAACCTACATAGGTTTTACTGCACTTATACTTTCCATAATTATTAATTCAGTACGGGAATATTTTTAAATAGTGTTTCCGTTTATTTAAGCCAACAAAAATGTTCGATGGGATGAGAAGTATTCTAAGGTTGCAAAATTAAAATTAAATTTCAATCTATTTTTCCCGTTAAAAAAATAAAAAATAAATGAAAAATAACATTCGTTTAATCTTTTTATGTCACAGGATTTGATTAAAGATTTAAAAAGCGAAACAAGCGGAAAATTCGTAGATTTACTCATAACTTTGATGACTCCTTTACCAGAGTTCTACGCTCAAGAGATTCACGAGGCCCTCGCCGGAATTGGAACCAATCAAAACACTGATCGAAGTGCTGTGCTCTCTCAGTAATTCAGCAATAAACCACGTCAAACAAGCTTATAGGGCTTGTAAGTTTAAAAATAAATTATTGGCTGTTACAGTAAAATCAACATTAATTTAATTTTAAACTTCTCTAGGCTACAAGAAAAACCTTGAAGATGATCTTCGGTCCGACACATCTGGAAGTTTCAAAAGCTTGTTGGTATCCTTGTGTTAAACAAGAAGGGACGAATCAAATCATGCTGATCCAAATGCAGCTAGAGCAGATGCCCAGGTTTTATTAAAAGCAGGAGAATCGAGAATTGGAACAGACGAATCCACCTTTATTGCTATTTTTTGTTTGAGGAACTAGGCCCAGCTGCAGGCGATATTGCATGAGTACCAACGGTTGACGGGGCATTCATTAGAAAAAGCAATTAATTATTATTATTATTATTATTATTATTATTATTATATTGAATTGAATATCAACAGCCAGTTTAGCTGGCCTATTACAATTAAAAAAGAATTCTCTGGGGATATTGAAGATGGTTTGTTGGCCATTGGTAAGACATCAATTTCGAAATGTAAAATAATGATGTAAATTCAGTTGACTAACTTTACTTTTACAATTTACCTAAAATTCTAGTTAAATGTGTTGAAAACAAAGCTGCTTATTTTGCCAAAATATTGCATGCCAGTATGGCTGGAGCTGGTACTAATGACAGGCAACTGATACTGATTATTGCCACAAGGTGTGAAATTGATATGCAGGATATTAAAAGTGGATTTAGTGCCAAATACAGCAAAACTTTGGAATCTTTCATTAAGGTAAAAAAAGAAAATTTAAATATTTTTTTATGCAGTTTTTTGGTATCTAAATTGATACAGGCCTCGTATTAAATTATTGCTTCATAATAAAAATCCTAAAATTTCAGGTCAAACTCGAAGAATTGTTGGTAGCTAAAAGTGTAACTTTTAATTTTAATTTACTGCTTGTTGAAGCTTTCGGATTTAGAAATTTTGACAAAAACTCCTTAATCAAAAACTGAAAAATTTGTCAAGTTGACCAATCTTTTTCTCTTTTTAGGGTGATACATCAGGAGAGTACAAAAAGTTGCTGTTAGCTTTAGTGCAATAAAACCAACTATGGAGGATTGTTTTTTATTTGAGACGTCGTCTTGCTTCGACAGACTTTTTTTCTGTGATATCATCCATCTCGTGTATAAAACAATATCTGTTATATAATATTTTTGATTACCATTTACAACTGCGTAACCGATAACTCGGTTTATTTTAACAACTTTAATGAATCTGCTATCTCGGCCATCGTAATAATCATTTCATAAATTCTTTATCACTATCAGTGATTCATTCCGTGTGATATCATCGGTCCTGGCTGAATTCGGAAAAAAAATTATTTTGCAGGAAATTATATGACATTATGGTGCTTAACATGTACTAGGAGATCTCCTTATGTTTGGCACATGATTACTGTGTTCTTGTGAGTCAGCTTAAAATTTTACAAATCAGGGCATAATAAAATCGATTGTAAGAGGAAGCTTCAGTGAATACCGGAAGCAATGGCGGTTTTATATATTTCGATTTAAGGAGAAAAAATTTAAATTTTAGGTATCTAACAAACTCTCCTGGAATTGTTATAGAAAGTTTCAACTCTTCTGAAATGTATATGTGCGACCGTAAAATAATTTTAAAAAAATCTGAGGTAGAGAAACTTTGATTTTGTTTTTGAGTTCGTATTTACTTGGAGCAAGTTAAAACTTGTACCGAAAATTCAAGAAGAAATTATTTTCGGTTATTTTGCTCATGACAAATAAAAAAAAAATCAGAAATTACAGTAGATAAAAAGCAACACATAAAATTAAACTCATAAGTCTTGCAAAAAAATGCAAGAATGATGCCGCTTCTCCATTATGGCTCAAAATTAATTTTCTAGAATTAATTTTCAAAATTTCCGGAAGTACTGTGTTTTAATTATTCTATGGATTTCTAACCCAAGATTTAAAAATGGAGTCGGCCATTTTTACTACATTGCGTTTTTCTACTTTTAATCCATAGTCGAAAATTCATAGACTAACTAAAGCACAGTACTTCCGGAAATTTTGAAAATTAATTCTAGAAAATTAATTTTGAGCCATAATGGAGAAGCGGCATGACAAAGAAGTTTGTTAGACGCCTACAATTTAAATTTTTTTCCTCCCTAAATCGAGTATTAGGCATAACAGATTTTTCTTCTGGTATTCACTGAAGCTTCCTCGTACTGGCTTCTTTTATTTATAAAAGTTTGTAGAGGAAACTGGCCATATGTTGAAGTGAAAGAGCTCTCTTTGATGTCAGATGACCGTTACATCATATCCCAAAAATTTGAAAGAAAATAGTCTTGAAGCTACGGGAAGCAAATTACCAATTAGAGTAGCAAAGGGAACTGACCAGTCCAGTCAGGGACGAATGAACTTTCTTTGGTTAGAAGGTTCTTATCATGTTTAGCGGAAAGTCCCTCCAAAAAATGACAATCGCAAAGGACAGTCTGAAGTGCAAAGCTTACGACAATGTGACTACGAAAATAATTTCTTACATAACATAAACGTTTTGTTTTCAAAAGTTCTTTTACATAACTTTTTTTATCACGAGACTTTAGTTAGAAGTATTTATCTTTTCCAACATCGACAGATCTTAATCTGTATCCATTCTTTTTATCATTTTCCGTCAATATTATAAATGGATGAACATGATTTCATTCGAATCAGTTTGTTCAAGATCCTCGTAAAGTGAAATCACCTGCAATGGAAGCTTTTCGAAATCGTAAGAATTAAAAAAAAATTTTCAAAAACTCTAATTCACATTAATTTACTTTTACAATTATTAGTTTGGTTCATTTTGGCGTTATCTGCGTTGGCGTCCACTATCGCCGCTGAGAACATTACCGTGGTCCCCGACTTCGATTTGTCCCGTTACCTCGGTACCTGGCATGAAATCGCCCGCCTCCCCATGTGGGCCCAAAAGAACTGCTCCAGCGACGTTACCGCTCGTTACACAGCACGAAACGACAGCACGGTGGAAGTTCTTAATTCCTGTGTCGACGCCGATGGGAACAGTATCGTTGCCAACGGAACGGCTTACGTCCCGGATCCCGAAGTTCCCGCCAAGATTAAAGTAACGTTCGCACCTGAATGGTGGGCGTCCTGGTTGCCTTTCCTTTGGGCCGATTATTGGGTCATTGCTTTGGACGATGCCGATTATCAGTGGGCTATGGTAGGAGAACCTGGACTTAGGTGGCTTTGGATCTTATCCCGAGTTCCGACTCTTGATCAAGGCACTTTCGATGATTTGAAGGAAAGGGCAGCTGGGTTCGGTTATGATTTAGATCCGTTAATTATATCCGGCACCGTTCAATAGAGACATTGTTAGAGTTATGTGTAATATTAATTGTGTGTGTTATTATTATAAATAAAATATACTTAGTTGTAGGATTTATACATATTCAGAATTTTTCTGCTAACCCAATTGCTTCTGCTCTCTCACAATCCCCTATAGTTATTTTATGGC
Organism: Liposcelis bostrychophila; assembly: GCA_037577465.1. Taxonomy (NCBI): domain Eukaryota; kingdom Metazoa; phylum Arthropoda; class Insecta; order Psocodea; family Liposcelididae; genus Liposcelis; species Liposcelis bostrychophila. The sequence continues at coordinate 7,079,513 of CM075211.1, forward strand.
AAAAATTTTCATTTTATTACTCAGCATTCAGCATCTCCTTACATGAATCACTATAAGGCTCAGACATAATACATGCCATCTACTACGGACTGCCGTGGCAAAATAAATACAGGCAAAAAGCCCTTCTTAATATTGAAATACAGCACGAAAACCTTTTCACATGTGAAAAATTTTTAAAAAGATAAGCTAAAATTTCATTTCTCATCACAATTCTATACATGGAAAACAGAATTTACTGGACTCAGCCTGACATTAAAAAGTGCTGTTTCATTTTCATACTACTTGTTATTCTACAACCATGTAACCACACTTCTGCCTTTAAGAGCACATGCTTGTTTGTTATAAGTGATTTATTTTGGAAGAAAACCACAGCTTTGACAAAAATATCTTTTAAACCTTCAGATGACTTTAGAATATAAATACACAGCAAACAAAATAAATCCTATTATTTGCTCAAAAAACAATAAGTACTTGTTTCGCATTATAGAAATAGTAAAATGTTGCAGTTCAAACAAAAAAAGTCAACAAACCTATCCTGCTACTTTTATTTTTTAGATCCATACCATACAATTACCTATAGCTCCCAAATAAAACGATATCTACATGCTAGGCACAAGCTTTGTTTTATTCATCCCAAATGAACCTATTTTATTTTTTATAATAACAGATTTAGGTTTCACAAGCAATAAAAATTCATAACGGCTCACAACCTGTAAATGTGCTCCTGCTACAATATTTTTAATGTTGACTAAAAGCAGCGATTGCTTGACATACAGTCAAAATAAATCATCTTTTAAAATTCAGATCATCTTTATATTCACTGTAACTATTTTAGTATTAGGGTAAAAGTGTAGTTTCGTTTACAAAAATAAAAGTTTTGTTACGTTAAGTAAACTGAAATCCTTTTAATGATAAAGAAATGGATTTGCTCCTCCTTGTCACCCTCAGGAACGCTCATTCAGACACCTGCATTTACATTGCTTCCGATAAATGAAATGCACATAAAGCAGTCATATATCTGGCTTTGATTCATGTTTAGCCTAGACGCTCAACCTGTAATGGTTGGAAATTAATCATGAAAAAATTTTTTCTTTAGAGCAAATAAGATACTACTTTTTCACAAAAATTAATAACTTGGAACTAATGCTATCAATTCAAAAATCATTCCGCATAGAAATTAATAAAAATTGAAATTTTCTCTTTTTTACTCAAGAAAATAAAACTGTACACAAACACAAAACCTCAAAACTATTAAACTTTAAAATCAAATCAAGCCTATGTTATGTAACTGCGCATGTCAGTCACGTGACGAAATCGATATAGTTCGTTTTGCCATCGCGAGAGAGAGGGCTGCATATCACCGAGATTCCCTCTCACGATAACCTCCTTGTAATCTTTAAAAAAAACTTCGGATTTTAATTAAACATAATCATTTATATCTCCACCATATCCCACAACAGAGCATGGTTTATTGATCCCAGAAAACAAAAAAATACAAACTGCACGACTTTTTTAAAATAATCTAAAAAGCCTTTTGCTATAAACAACCAAATTTATATTCTTAAAAAAAATGCATCTAATAATTTTTTTTTTAAAAAATTAGGCTACTTTTTTAAAATAAATTCCTTTATAAAATATTAATATAGGTACATAAAGTACGTCAAAGTTACAACTTCAAATTTTAAAATTTAAAAAAAAAAAAAAAAATTATATTAATAATTTTAATTTTTTTAAAAATGTATTTTTTTTTCTGTACTGTTCTTTTTCATTTTTTTTTAAAGACTACAAAAACAAACAAAAGAAAAAACTATGCATTAAACCCTTTTTATCAAAGCAATTCGCTAAAATACCCACTTTTATTATTTAAAAAGATTTACTAATTATTTCAATTATGGCTAGAACAAGAGATCTGCACTCAGAAATCATTAACGACATCAAAACACAATCAGCCAGACAAAGAGTTAAAACATCATCTAGATTTGTAAGCCACTGATTCAACATCATTTTAAAATCATGTGATCCATATGATTTATGCCTTTCAGGCTTTGAAGTTTTCCAAGTATCCTTCCAAAAATCTAAAACCGTCACCTTTTGGCTTTCTTCTACCGAAATCGGTAAATCATTAAAATTTGATTTTAAATCTCTATGGAATTTTTCTAGTAAGGCTTTCAACACCCTACAAACAAAGCACAAAGCTTCTGGGGTGCGAATCAAATCTTTCCATGAAAAAGACTGACGGTACACAATCTGTATACAGTAATTAATTAAGTCGAAATAAAAACATGGTGAGTCGCAGGCAACAATCAAAAACACAGCTTTGTATTCCAATTCATGATTCTAGAAAATAATTTTGAAAGATCTGGATAAGTTAAATATGCTTAACTGCTCCTCTAAAAGCATTACTCTCTAAGCCTCCAATTTATGAAAAAATAAATATGAAATAACTTACCCCATTGCTGGCTCTTTCATCAAAAAAGGAATCCATGATTTTTTTGAAAAAATTAAAAACCAAACCCTGGACATCCAACTGACCTATGCTGCATTCAGCCATTCGATTGATGATTTTCACTCCGTTTTCAATGCTGCTATTTTGCCATATTTGTCCAAGAGTAATTCCTTGCCTGATTACCATATGTTCAACATGTGTTAAGAAAACTGTAAGTGAGTTTATAAAAATTTCTGCATTAAAAATTGTCTGCTTAACACAATTAATAACTTGAACATTTTTTTCTTGATGAATACTTCTTTCACTATCCTTACTGGACACCGGTAAAAAATCACTGTCGCTTACTACTTCACTTTCTATGGACTCTTGAAAGCTTTTAATGGTGATATAGGATTCAATAAAAGCTGTATCCTTCATTACTTTTAAAGGGCTTCCTTCCTCAAAACACCAAGTTTCTGTCTGAACAGCTTTGTGACATTTTTCAAATGTGTTGTCATATTCATTGTTGTAAATGGAAACAACCTGTAAATCACTGATATTATCAGATGTATCAGCATCAACTTCAAATTCATTTAAAAGTGAAAATGATTTATTGGATTCTTCAGAATCTGATTCAAACACACAAGAAGAACTGAGCTCCATATTTAATTTTATTTCGTTAAAAAACTAAAGAATAAGATTTCGTTAAAAAACTAAAGAATAAGATTTCGTTAAAAAACTAAAGAAAAGATTTGTTTTTATGCTTTAGTTTCGCGAAATACTGACCGGTGATAGTTTTTGTTGACTTGACGCCATCTTATTGGATCTGGGGGCCTTTTTCCCATTTACATAGTGCCATTTAAAATTTAAATGTATTTAAATGGCAACATGTTGCCAACCTTTTTTTTTTTTAGTTACAATAACGTCCAACAGATGGCAGTGCGTGTTACAATCGCAAAACTATGATTTTTAAACATTTTTCTGGTCCTGGAAAAGATACCTAATCATTCTCAATTGTCTCTACTTAAGAAGTAAAATAAGCTTTTTGAACTTTCATTAGAACGAATTGAGTTCTTTCATTTAAAAATGTACTGGAGCTAACATGAAGCATATATATTCCGTCGAATTTTAAATATCGATATGTATAAAATGTCATTTAAGGCCGTTCCGCTTGTGAATTCATTGCAATTAATTATGTCCGGAACAAAGCTGCTTATTTTGCTGAGCGATTGCACAGCAGTATGGATGGAACAGTTTCAATGGTGTTTACAATTAATAAGGATTGTTGCCACAAGATGTGAAATCCTGAGGGACACATCAGGAGACTACAATCGAAAGGAGCCTAAGCAGAACAGATATCTTTTTTAACAAATGAAATCGAATCTGTTTATGATGTACAATGTACATCATAAACAGATTCGATTTCATTTTTCCAAGATGTACATTGTACATCTTGGTCTTAAATGCTTCATGATTAGCAAATTGCAAAAATACCACATTCATCACAATTTTTGTTCATGTTAATTAACTTTTAGAATGTTAAAAAAAGAAATGAATAATAAAAATTTAAATTTTTTAAAATTATATTTCTTGTTTGTACAGTACCCTTTTACTCTTTTTTAAGACCTACACGAACTCTTAAAAAAAATCAGGACTAATTGGCCAAAAAAAAAAAAAAAAAAAAATTAATTATAGCTATTTTACATAAAGGTAAAAAAAAAAAAATTCGTACTATTTTATTTCATAAAAAAATGATAATAAATAAATTAAAAAAAGATATAGAATGAATAACAAACGTACTAACCATATTTTTTTTTTTTTTTTTTTTTTTTTTTTGAATTTTTTTTTATATATAATCAGCATCGCTGAATTATTCACTAACATCATCAGTCAATTATATATTTAATTACTCTAAATTAGAAAAAAAAAATTTTTTTTAAATGAAAATTAGCTAATGATGTTAATTTTTCTGAATTTATAAAAATTTCAAAAATAATAAATAACTTTCCTTAAAAAGTAAGAGTACGGTTTTCTTTTTTGGTGTAAGTATGGCTTGTACTTTTCGGTTTTCGTGAAAAAATTAATACCGGGAGAAAAAAAAATTAAAAGTACGTCGAAAATTTAAATTAAAAAAAATATATATATACAGTCGTACCATACATATTGCTAAAACATTTAAGTCTACCTTAAAATTAAAAAAAAAATTACGAAAAACTAAATAAAAAAACCCAAAAATGCTTTTTCAATGTTCTACGTTCAAGATGCAGAAAAATGGGATTCCGCTAAATCTAATACGATAAATATAAATATTTTTTTTTAAAAAAATTTATACATACTCTCGTACTCAAAATAAACTAACATCTTAGCAATTTACATCTTATCTTTAATTCTTTTTTTTAAATGACCAAGTTTCTGCTTATTAAACATTATTAGAACATTTTTAACTGGCTTATTATTAAAAGCAAGCTCAAAAGTACTTCACTGCGTCTGGCAATTTAAATCTTTCCATCTCCTTTTTTTTCATCAAAAAAAAGGAACGATATTCTGTTTTTCGCGACTAGAAAAAAAACAAGAGGCTGATTCTTTCTATTTTTCTCAAATCAACGCGTTTCTTCTCATTTAGATTTTCTGCACCGGAAGGAAAAAAGGAGGTGAAAATTAAATTACCAGAATTTTAATTTTTTTTTTTGGGTATGAGAGATCATTATAATAATGCGATATTTTGAGCAAAAACCGCCCCTACACTCAGAAGTACTTTTAAAAAAAATAAAAACATATACCTCAACAATTTTTAAATAACAAAAATTGTTGAATCCGTCTCTTCGTTATTTCCGTTCCCAATCGAACGGAAATGTATACTATCAAAGCCATAATCGTTGCTGAATTTCTCAGTGAAGTCTCCTTTTTTTTTTTTTAAATCCTAAATTCTCTCGACAACAAGAGTAAAACAGCAACAATTTTAAATTTTCTTCGTTAGAAGAATTTTTAAACATTTCGGGTTTTAAAAACAAAAAAAAAAAAAAAAAAACGAGTAATTTGAAATTCGTTGTTACATCGGCTGAATTTTTTTTTTTTTTATTTAATCAGTGGGGTGGGTCCGTTCATAATAAAACTTACAAATTCGTAAAAAAAAAAAAAAATTAAAAAATTGCACGTCGATGTTCGTACATTTTTTTTAAAAATATTTTTTTTCCTTTCCCCTCCCCCTTTTCTTTTAAAAAATTAACTAAAAAAAAAAATTACACGTTGTGCAAAAAAAAATTCAGAACGATACACCTATTTATTTCAGTCTGATTTACATGCACCCAATAGAAAATTATTGGCTTATTTATAAAAAAAAAAAAATAATAATAAAATTAACAGCATTCACACGAGCACACTCAATCAAAACAATGGCTTTTTTTTTTCAGGAAAAAAAACAAGATGGCAAACGATGACAGTCGTCTAGAAAAAGAAAGGCACAATTTCCAATATCTAATTTGGCACCTATCATCACTAATTATTTAAAAAAAAAAATAATAATATTATTTCAAAAATACTTCACACTCAAGAAGTCTTACTAGAAAAAAAAATTCCTTCAAAATAAATATTGAAATAACCTAGGATAATGAGCCTTTCGTTGAGTACGTATTCATTTTTTTTTTTTTTTTTTCGTCTTTCTTAATTCTCTCAACCAAATATTTGAGTATTTGTCTGGCGTTTGATTGAATTTTTATTTAAAAAAAATTGACTACTTTCAGTTCTTTGTAAAAAAAAAGATCACATGAGTTTAAATTTTCTGGACTGTCATTCAGTGCAGGCTTCATCTCTGTTTCAGCGATGAGTTGCTTCCTGGTGATACCATCATCTTCCTAATCATCGGTTCTGGTGTGCAGACTTTTGGCTCGCACTTCATTCTTCCGTCTCCTCCGCATCTGGAAAAATTAATTTAAAAAATTAGCTACAAATTAACAAGTTTTAAAAATTTTTTCTTATCTGAGAAAAACGTTACTCATTTGAGAAAAACTACTCATTTGAGAAAAACTTTACTCGTTTGAGAAAAATTTTGCTCATGGCTCATTTTGTCAATTATGAGGAAAATTGTACTTACATGCAGTCCATGCACGGACCGGACGCAGACGGAATAGCTTGTCCAACCCTGTAGCCTCTGCCTTGGACAAAACAACCCATCCTTCCGGCTGCTCCCTTATAAGCATGAGACAAGAAATGCGGCGGAAGTGTCGTCGTTGTGGTCGTCGTAGTCGACGTCACGTTAAGTAACGTTGCCATCCGAACGTGACATTCGTACCTGGGACAGCAGAACCCTTGAATAGGTTCCTCGTGACATCCCGGGATTGGTGGGGGACAGCTCTGCTGGAGGCAAATAATATCGCTCCTAAAGCAGAAGCAGAAATCGCAGGGATCATCCCTAGGAATTTGTTGAGCGGATACGTAAACCTTTCCTGCGTATCTACATGTTCCAGGTCCGTACGGTTGTTCCTGTTCGTCGTCGTATTCCTCCTCTCCCGGTAAATATTCACCGGGAACGGGGGATTCTTCCTCTTGGTGATTGAAAGGATCAATTGGTTTTTGCGGTTCGACTGGTTTCTCCTCTTGGAACGGTTTTTGCGGTTTTTGATAGTCGTAGCCGTCTAATTCTTCATCGTACGGTTTTTGGTGATCCTCTTCTTCAACCGCTTCCGGTGTTTTTTCGGTTTCCGCTAATTCCGGCTCGACGGAACTTGAATGGTAGAATTGATCCGGTGCATGTGAAGGACGAGGAGCTTCTGTAGTTACTGGTGCCGGAGGTAATTCTTCCGCAACGGTTGAGCTGTGAACTTCTTCCGGCGCGGAGGAACTCGGTTCTCTCGGAGATTCTTCCGTAACCGGAACATCAGGGGAACTTGCAACAACTTCCGGTGTGGTTGTTTCGACTTTAACTTCTTCGTGAACTGGTGTAACTTCCGGCTCAACTGACGACGAAACGTGTGGCTCTTCTTCTACTCTTTCAGTAGTTGGTACTTCGTGCGATTTTTCCGTTTCTCTTTCCGGTTCTGGTTCCTCCGACGATACTTCAATTCTTTCGGTATCTGGCACGATCGGAGGAGAAATTTCGCTTGTGGAGGATACTGCCGGCACAGATGACGTTTCGTGTTCTGGTTCTGGCGTTTCCGTTTCTAACTGTATTCTGTTTGTAACTGAAAATTGGTCCGGCGTTTCGGGTGATTCTGATTCCGAAGTCGGTGGAACGGTTGAGCTTTCACCGTGAAGTAAGCTTTCTTCGCTTGGTTTTCCAACTGTAGGATGCGTTCCTACTTCCGTAACAACTTCAGGAGCTTCGGTTGGCTCCTCCGAATGTACTTCCGGTTCTTCCGAATGCACTTCCGGTGCTTCGGTGTGTACTTCCGGTTCTTCTGAATGATCATCATGTGCAGGTTCCTCAGGTGGGCTAGTAGTAACTTCCGGTTCTTCTACATGTTCATGAGCTGGAAGTTCCGGTTCGACGTGCGGTTGTTCAGTTGTAACATCTTCTTCTTTGACCGATTCCTCCGTGGATGAAACGTGTTGCTCTATTACTTGTTCCGGCGTTACGACTTCAGGTATTGGGGCTGCAGTAGGTTCTGCATGTTCTTCCTCCGCAGTCGTTACTTCCACTGGTTCTTGCGCTTCCGTGCTGGACATAACCTTAACCTCTTCTCCCACTGTAGGTTCTGATGAAGCTTCAGAGCTGACTTCGACAGGTGCTTCAGTTTCGGGTTCAACATGTTCGACAGGTTTTTCAGTTTCTGGTTCGGCATGCTCGATCGGTGTTTCAGTTCCAGCTTTAACATGTTCAGTCGACGATTCTCCTTCTTTTTCCGTTTCAGCTTCAGGTACCGTTACCGGTTCCGGACTGCTGCTTTCAACCGGAGAGACCGAAGGCTCTGATTCTTCAACGGTGGTATGTTCGGGTTGTTCAGGAACGCTTTCGGATGATGAACTGACTTCAGGGAGTTCAGTGGTTACATGTTCCTCTACGACAGGTTCCACTGCTGGAGATTTAGGCGTAGTTAAAACTTCGGTAGTGACTTCCGGTGAGGAGTGTTCAAAAGTGTGTTCGGAAGAAGTTACAGGTGTGGTTAAAATGTCTGTGGTAGGTTGCGGAGATGAAGAAGCATGTTCAGAGGATGTTTCAGTAGCTTCCGTTTCAGGGGCCACAGGTTCTGTGGGTTCCACATCGTTTTCATGATCTTTCGGAACTTCCGTAACTACTTCAGCCGGTTTTTCGGGCACTTCATCATGCGCAGGAAGCACAGTCGGGTGAACCTCTGGCTCTTGATGAGGAGCTTCAGTAGTTGGTACTTCCGCAACTTTTTCTGGTGTGACAGGTTCTTCTGGGACACGTTCCGTAGGTACAACAGTCGGAATTCTTTCCTCTTCCGGTTTTTGCTCGATCGGTTTCAATGGGACGTCTTGGGTTGGAATTTCATTCTCTTCCGGTTGAACTGGCCTGGGGGTTTCTGCGCTTTCGGTCACGGTACTGCTCTCTCTTAAATCATTTATTGGTGTTGTTTCCGCCATGTGATTCTCTGATTCCAACGTTGGCTGCGATTCTCCGTCTGCAATTAGTACATGAAATTATCAAATTGTGTCCTAGAAGGTAGGGGTAAATGCAGGAAACACTATTCGCGAAAGCTAAATACTTACCGCAAGCATAAGTTGGGCAACAAGTATCTTCCTTATGGACAGGCGAACACCGAGTGGGATCCATTGGTGCTGGAGGACAATTAACCAAAACGCAATGAACAATGGAACTGACGCATCTGCAGCTGATTTGACATGGACTTGCTGGTGGTATCACAGAATTATTTTTGTACGTTTTGTTGTCAATCAAACAGCTTCCCTCTCCAGGAATGGTTCCAGGTTCGTACGCTTCCGTTTCCGTTACAACTTCTTCTTCTACTATGCCAGTTGTAATTTCTATTCTCGGAGGTAATGATGACGGAACTAATTCAACATTCGCCGGAGATGACGGTCTAGGTTCTTCCGTTGTAATAGATTCCTTTGGCGTTTCTTCGGTCAGTGATCCCGGTATCAAATTTGATGGAGAAGACGGTCTGGGTTCTTCCGTTGTAGGAGACTGCTTCGGGGTTTCTTCGGTCAATGATCCAGGTACCAGATGTACGTCTTCCGGAGTATGAGGCCTTTCTGTTTCGACTTCAGACGTTACGACTTCATTTTCTTTTTCATCGCTAACGACAGGTTCTACAGGTCTTTCCGTTTGTTTAACTTTTTCCTCTTCAGTCGGTGAAGTCGTTTGAGGAACGTCTTCCGGGATTTCGGTAGCTGGTCTTTGAGCTTCTTCAGTACTGCTGACCAAAACAGGAGTTACCTTTTCGTATTGGGTAGTACTTTCTGGCAGTTTTTCAGTAGGAACTTCTTCAGGTTGAGCAACTTCATTTGGTTGAGATGGGATTTCTTCCGTCACGATTTCAGGTTGTTCAGTCTCGTGATGAACGTGATCTGTGGATTTTTCAGGAACAGAGATAGGAATGGCAGTAGTATGACTAGGTTCACTTGCGACTTCAACAGCCTCGGTTACATGGCCTTCATGATCGTCAGCTACTATTGGCTCCACTGGTCTTTCAGACGATGGAACTGGTTCCGTAGAAGGAACTTCTTCTACCGGTCTCTCAGTAGCTGGGACTTCTTCCTCTGGTCTTTCGGTAGCAGGTACTTCTTCCGCAGGTCTCTCGCTAGCAGGCACTTCTTCCGCTGGCCTTTCAGTGGCAGGTACTTCTTCTGGGTGTTTCTCAGTAACAGGTACATACTCGGCTGGTCTTTCAGAAGCAGGTACTTCTTCTGCTGGTCTTTCAGAAGCAGGTACTTCGTCTGCTGGTCTTTCAGAAGAAGGAACTTCTTCGCCTGGCTTTTCAGTAGCAGATGTTTCTTCTACTGGTCTCTCAGAAGCCGATTTTTCAGTACTCGGATATTCTTCAGACGGTCTTTCCGTAGCAGGAGTTGGTTCTTCTGGTCTATCCGTAGCCGGCGCCTCTTCTTCGACAGGTTCAGTTTCGTGCTCTTTATGGTCATCAGCTACTATCGGTTCTACTGGCTTTTCAGTCGAAGGAACTTCTTCCTCAGGTTTCTCAGTCGTTGGGACGTCTTCTGCTGGCTTTTCACTAGAAGGTACCTCTGCTGGCTTTTCAGTAGCAGGCACTTCTTCGGCTGGTCTTTCAGTAGCAGGTACTTCTTCGGCTGGTCTTTCAGTAGCAGGTACTTCTTCGGCTGGTCTTTCAGTAGCAGGTACTTCCTCGGCTGGTCTTTCAGTAGCAGGTACTTCTTCGGCTGGTCTTTCAGTAGCAGGTACTTCTTCGGCTGGTCTTTCAGTCGCAGGTATTTCTTCGGCTGGTGTTTCAGTAGAATAAACTTCTTCTACTGGTCTCTCAGAGGCTGATTTTTCAGTGTTCGGAGATTCTTCTAAAGGTTTCTCCGTTGTCGGAGCTTCCTCTTCAACGGGTTCAATTTCATGCTCTTTATGGTCATCAGCTACTACGGGTTCTACTGGTCTTTCGGTCGACGGAGTTTCTTCCTTAGGTTTTTCAGTAGCTGGAACTTCTTCAGCAGGTTTCTCACTAGAAGGAGCTTCTTCTACCGGTTTTTCAGTCGAAGGAGCTTCTTTAACAGCTTCAGTCGATGCTTGTTCGGCAGGAGGATGAGTCACTTCTTCAGGAGAAACTTCATTTTCTTCACTCGGAGGTACAGTGGTTACTTCTGGGTGTTCTACTTCTTCGTGTTCAGGCGTTTTGGTTATTTCTTGAGCAGCTTCTGTTGATGGAGAAGGCGAGATTTCATGCCCTTCAGTGGTAACAACAGGTTCTTCCGGCTTAATTTCATCGTGAATAGGTTCTGGTTGTTTCGGAACGTCTTCAGTAGAAGGTTCAACGATTTCTGGCGTTTTGGTGGTGTGCTCTTCGGGTTCGGTAACGTCTTCAAATCCAATAGAAGGGTCTTTACTAGAAACTTCGTGGAAATTTTGTGGTTCCGGAGTCGTCGGAGAAGGTCCAAATGTGATTTCCGTTACTTCATTATCAGAATGTTCGTGAGGGATTTCCGTAATTTCTCCGTACGCCGGAACTTTGTGGGTTTCGTGAGCCGGTGTAGGAGATGCTTCTTCAGTACTGGAAGGGACCGGACTAGTTACTTCCACCGGTTCCAATTCGTTAATCCTATTTGTGATGCCTCCGATTGTCGGTTCTTCCGGTACTTCAGTAGGTTTAACCGGCTCCTCAGTAGTTACTTCTTTATGAGGAACGGCCGGCTCCGAAGATGAAGGATGTGATTCTTCTGGAGTAGTATCTGGTTTTGGTACTTCCGTGGTATGAATTTCGACTTCAGGATAACTAACTTCATCACGTGGGGGTTGAGTAACCGGTTCCACAATATCTTCTCCATCATGATGAACTGGTTCAACGACTGGCGGACTAGAAGATGTCGGTTGTCTTTCTGTATGATCTTGCACAGTTTGTTTCGGTGCTTCTTCCGTCGTTACCGGTATACTCTCGGTGGGTTCGGCTGGTTTACTGCTTTCTTCAGTAGAGAGCGTCGAATGATCTTCCATATGATGGCTGTCTGATTCCAAAGGTTTCTGCGATGGCATAATACCTTCCGTTACCATAACATGAGGTTCTTCCGATTCCTCGGTGCTTGATGCCGGTTGAACGGATTCTTCGGTGCTAGATGGCGGTTGAACGGATTCTTCGGTACTAGATGGCGGTTGAACGGATTCTTCGGTACTAGATGGCGGTTGAACGGATTCTTCAGTGCTTGGTAAAGGCTCTACGTGTTTTTCAGTGCTTGGTGACGTCTGTACGGGTTCTTCAGTGCTTGACGAAGGTTGCACCGATTCTTCAGTACTAGAAGGTTGCAACGTTGTCGCAGCATGTTTTTCCTCTTCGCTGATTTCAGTTGTCGGAGCAGGTTGCGTCACATCCCCGTCAGTAATTCCGTGTTCCTCGACTTTCACTCCTTTCGACGGAGTTACCGATTCCGTCGAAACTCTATCTGTAACCGGCACGTGCTCCTCACCAAATCGATTCGGTATTTCGTTTACGTGCAACGGTTTTTCAGTCTCATCTGATTCCACCTGCGGGGTTCCCGTCGGTTGCGCTTCACTTTCTTCCGTCGTCGCTTTCATCGATTCCGTAAACGCTTGACTATGACCTTCGGTAGTCGTCGTTACGTTAGCTGAAAGGAAAAAACAACAAAAAATTATTAAAAATTTTTATTAAAAAATAAATTTCATCAACACACATCAAGCTTTTAAACGATGTCTTACAAAGCAGAGAAGAACAGAAAAAAAAATACTGAAAAAACAAATCAGGAAATTTTTTATGTTATTGCAAAAGCGGTTAATAAATTTTCTTCCTCCTTCAAAAAACCAAGTTTGATACGTCAATCATGCTAATTTCTCATGAAAACCGTATGTGTATATATATATAACATGCGCTAAGCAGGGAAAGAAACGACAAGAAACAAATAAGGCCTCATACTGCGTGCCATACCATTTTGTGCGTGATCATGTTTATGCTTTCTATCTTGTCTCAATGTTTTCTCCGTTTGATCCTCAATCTCGTTTTCATCTGAAACAATAAGATCCCACATCTTCAACCCTTCCTCCATTAATCCAGGAAATTTTTTTTTAAATCAGGAAAAAGAAGTTCTGAGTCCTGTGTCTTTTTTTTTTCTATTTACAAAATAATAAAAGGTTATAGTTTAAAACGAAGAAATCCTCATAAAAAAATATTTACAATTCGTTAAAAAAATGGGAAAGTAAAAAAAAGAGAATTAAAAGATAAAAGATTCCAACTCCAACCCAATATCTTTATTTACATTTTTGAAATGTTCTTGATCGTGTTGACTTAACCTGAAAGGAAATTTTTTTTTTCTTTCTTTTTTCACATCCCAGAAAGATATAAACTTGCGAGCTTACCGCATTGGTACGATTCAGGGCAGCATTTCCCTGGAGCAGGAGGTAGAGCGGTGCAATTTTGTCCTTCTTTTTCGAGAGGAGTTCCGCATTCTTGAACGGCGCAGACGATTTCCCCTTTCATGCAGTAGCAATGTTCGCAAGGTTCTTCCGTTTCGATGCTGGCTCCGTCTGCGTATTGTTTGTTGTCGTGCCAGCAGTCAAGAGGTTTGCTGGTTGTCGTCGTCAAAATTAATCCAGGGGTGGGTCGAGGTCTTTCGGTCGTGAATATGCTGGGTTCTTCGTAATCTAAAAAAAAAAAGCGGAACAAAATGATTCATTTTGTATTTGATCATTAGGAACGAAGGAGTTGGAAGGTGAAGATGACGTAAAATGAAAAAAGGTAGAAGATGGAAGGAAAAAGAGGAAAGCCAAATCCAGGCAACAAGGAAACTTGCATTACATGCGTATTTTACACCAATGTTTTAGACGCATAAGTTAAGCATAGAAAAAATGGTGTAAAATTGGTGAAAAATACACTTAATACACATATTATATGGATGTCTTCTGCTGCTTGGGGGATGAAAGATGACAATAAAAATGGAGGACTGAAGTCTAAACTCTATCACTGCAATGTAAAAATACGATACATAAGAAGCCCTGAATTGTCATAAAGGGGCTATTCAAGTATCACGTCAAACATGCTTATGGAAATTTTTGACCTCCTTTCCTATTTTTAAATAAACAAAAATTTAGGAAAACTGAATAGGTGGGAGGCACGATCTTACATACAGGTCAGGCAACTGCTATCTTAAAAAGTGTCCCCCGAACTTGAAGCAGAAGAATAGTTTCAAATTTTCTCGATAGATGGCTGGAGCTGTAGTTAGGGAATCACGTGATATGCCCTCCATCCAATCAACACTTTCAAAACACTTTTTTTTTTATGATGGCTGCCAGAACACGTGATTCCCTGCCAGCCATCTATCGAACAAATTTGGAACTATTCTTCTGCTTTAAACTCGGGAGACACTTTTGTCCATAAGAGGGATACCCGGTTTGCCTGACCTGTATGTAAGCTCGTGGTGAGAGGTAAACGGACGAGTAGAAAATTTCAAAATGGCCGCTTCTTTTCTAAAAATAATGTCTACCGGCCATATTGATTTTTCCGAATAATTTTGTTTATTTCACTCCTACAAAAATTTAACAGTGGAGTCGGCATTTTGTAAACCTGACTCTTTTCCTTTTAAGATGCTGAGACGTAACACTTAACAATCTCTCTGTATCCCAGGGGCCATTCAGGTATTACATAAGTATATTTTAAGGGGGTCCAAATTAACAAAGTTTCAATAAGTTAAGTGTTGAGAAATGGGAGAGGAAGTCAAAAATTATTAAAAAATGCTTAGAGAGCGTTCAAGTGTTACGTAAGACTTTTTTCGGCTTCTCCGACGACCTCCCCCTGTCGTAAGATTTAGTAAGGTTTCTTTGACCCCTGCCCCCTTTAACTTACTTAAGATTTTTGCTGACCTTCCCTTTTTTTTTTTACCACCAATTTTAAAAATGTCTTACAGAATTTCGAAAAGAAAAAAAAATTCTTAGAATTAGAGTACAATTTTTTTTTTTTTTTAAGAGAAGGTGGCAAATGGAAAGGTGTCCATTTTCTACATTAAATTTGAATTTTTTTAAACAATAAATAATAATAAAAATTCTTACGTAAGATTTTCCTGACCCTCTCCCCCATGTAAGAAATCGTAAGAATTTCTTGCACCCCCCCCCCCTTTCGGTCTTACGTAATACGTGAACGCTCCCTTACGTAATACTTGAATAGTCTCCCAGCTCTGAACTTAATCTCCCAAAAACGGGTTTTTCCACGGGGTTTTGGGCTACATTTTTCACCACGATAAATAAAACTCACCGCATTGATATCGAACAGGACAACAAACCCCGTCTTCGTAAACAGGTCTGCACCCTTCAACCTTCAAAGTACACTCCTGCATAACGCAAGCGGTCCTGTTCCTGATGCAATAACACAATTCACAGGGTTTCTCCGGGTTTCCTGGTACCTGAGCCCCATCCGTATAAAACGCATCATTAATCCTACAACCGTAATCGTCCACGTGGCCTATCGCAGTTTGCTCAGGTCCTAACAATTGTTGCTGATTTCCTTCCGAATGTTCCGTCGTCGTTGAACTTGTCAACAATTGAACTGGAACTAAAAAAAAAAAAAATATCCAATTAAATTACATGTTCTCCAAAAAAATAAATAAAAAAATAACGCCTATTCTTACCTTCGGGACACGTGATAACAGGACAACATTGATCCGGCCTTTTCTCCGTGGTGCAATTCTGTCCAATCATCTTGGTAAAGGGGCACACTCTCAAATAACACATGAGCATCCTATTGTGACACGTGCAATTTAAACACGGTTCATTTGTTATGATCCTATCTCCTTCCTCGTATTGTTGAAAATTATAATAACAGCCGGCAGATTCTGCAAAGAAAAAAAACAAACAAAAGATTAAATTTAAAAAATTGGAAAAAAAAACAAGATAATCGATCAAAATATATCTTGAATTTCTGCCCTTGACGTTTGACTTAAAAGTCGTTTATAATCAAAGGAAACTAATATAAGAAAATTTTAAATTTATTTTATTTTTTGTTTCGACCTGTAAAAATTAACATGCGATCGGAATCAATCCGCGATATGTTATTACTCATCTACACGATCAAATTAAGGCGGGAATATTTTAACCTATGATAATGAATTAATTGAAGATTCCCGAGGTCATGTGATTCATGTCTGAACAAATAATCAAATGTTGCAGTGATTTTTTTCTTCATTGAAAGGAAGAAAAATTCGAATACTTTTTTTTTATGACTTATTTTGTAAAAAAAAAAAAGTTTGTTGAACGTTTAATTTTAGCCCGTATAATTTTTTAAGTAAACATTCATGTCTAATTTTAATACTGTACATTTTTTTTCTTCTCTTTGCCAAGGTCGAAATTAACGTCTGCATAATAATCATCATCAACTGTTGAAATTGATTGGAGTACGAATGTACACCAGGGAGATTGTGGAAATGGGTCATCATTTTCAACGCGGTGACCGCGGTAATAAATAATCAGGGGATCAGATCTTTAAATCCTTCGGGCTTGATAATTCATCATTTTTATTTTAGCTTTTATGACATTGCATCGGAGGCGGAAGAATGCAAGTACTTAAAAAACAAATTTTAGACCAAAGATGGTGATGGGACGGGTGGCCGATTTTTTTTTCGGACAAGTAAAAAAAAAAAAAAAAAAAAAAAAAAAAAAAAAAAATATATATATATATATTAAAATATGAAATGTATTATACTATCTCGACATTTCTTTTTTTAAAACATTTTCCTGTTTTAAAATAATCTCTTAAAATTTATTAACTTTTTGTGCTAACAAAGAATGACCGCTAAATGCAACATCGGCTATATAAAACTCGTGAGGATTCGATGCACTTTTTTTAAAAAACAGATTTTGTTTCTGATTAAACGATTGATAAACTGCAATCCCTTAAATGTTTAATCTGATAATAAGAATAGCTTCATTTTCGTCTTTAAAAAAGTCTTAGCCGCTTTTAAGCGATTTCGCTTCGTTACCAAGCAGCCCCTCGCGTCGCTAGGGAACGTCGTTCCGTTGCCAAGCAACGCCTTTGGTCACTAAGCAATATAATTCCGTTGCTAGGCAACACGATTCAGTTTCTGAGAAAAGCGATCGGTCACTAGGCAACCACCCCTCCACGTGATTCTGTTACCAAGCAACCCCTTTCGTGCCTTAGCAACCGCGTTCCGTTGCTAGGCAACCGTTTTTAGTTGGCAACGGAACTTTATGACACGCAAAATTTTTTTGTTATTTCACCGCTTCCTTTTTTAATGCGAAAATTTTATTTTATAAAGTGAAATAATTGCAAAACCGTAGCCGTGTCTAAAAACAATCCTTGGAATAAAAAAGCAATTAGATTTGATAAAATTACCGAGAGGCAAACCGTTTTACTTGTTTGAATTTTTTATGTCACAAATATATCTCTTCTCGCAATAAAACCAAATTACCCGGGAAAATTATTACAGGACTGCCAATAAAATTTTAGTGTTTATTATTTATGAAGT
This sequence comes from Liposcelis bostrychophila, assembly GCA_037577465.1. Taxonomy (NCBI): domain Eukaryota; kingdom Metazoa; phylum Arthropoda; class Insecta; order Psocodea; family Liposcelididae; genus Liposcelis; species Liposcelis bostrychophila. The sequence goes on from CM075211.1 coordinate 7,097,004, forward strand.
GTTATTGATTAAAGAAAGATGAGAAGAAAAAAAAAAAAAAAACAATACAGGTTCCGAGAGGTCAATGTCATCCTGGAGTGCCCTTCACTGTTTTTTTTTTAAAACGGTGGAGTCGCCACTTTTCAAGTACGGTTAATTAGTCCTGTACATCATCATCATGATGAGGATGATGATGAGGATGATTCAACCCCGGTTTTATAATAATTGCACTTAAATTATTGGTTACATTTTTCCTAAAATTGTGTGATTTATTTGGTGAGGTCGAATCCGGAAAAGGAAAAAAAAAAAAAAAAAAAAAAAAAAAAGAGAAAAATATGGATTGAACGAGCAATCATATATCAATTGATGGATCTTACGACATTCCCACGAAATAAGTTGGCATCCCTGAAGCAAGGCATGTAAATTACAAAAAAAGAAAGAGGCTATTATTTATTGAATGTTTAGCCATGTTTTAATACCGGATAAATATCTAAGGTATTGTACTCAAGGTATGTCTTGCACGGATAAATGGCGGATGATTTGCACCCATAAGCTTGCACTTTCATAAGGAAGCATCGTTGCTAAGCAACTGCTTGTGTTGTCAAGCAACAGATTTGCGTTACCCTGCAGCAAACTTCCAACAAATCCACGTTAACAAGGTACCCACGATATGGTTGGAAACAGGTTGCGATCTGTTTCTCGAACATGCTGCGACAGGTTGTGACCTGCTCGCATTGTTACAATAAGATAAATGGAAAATATAATTGAATTACAATTGAACTGAATGCAAGTTTCAACTTGCGCATTTCTTGCGTAGACATGCACGAACATGTCGGAATTGGAGAACAAGAGTCAAAATAAAAAAAAACTTGTTGAATTTTGTCGTAATCTAAGATATTTTAACTCCTTTATTGGATATAGGCGCTTAAAACAAAAACGAAAATAAATGGCGTGTTCTCGTCGCGATTCAACCAACCGACGCATTTAAAAAAACAATCGGCCGTAAATCAACGCTAAGAACAATAATAACGCATGTACAGTAGTATATTCCGGTATAATTAGGGCCCATTTGTTAATATTAATAGCAGCGAAGGGAGAGAAAAAAAAAAATCATAAGTACTTAATAGCAATTGTTGCGAATCTGCAGGGGCTATAAATTATAATGATTGAGCTTGGCCACAATTTTTTTTTATCGCCTTAGCGGAATTAATCAGGTGCACGTCAGGGATGCCTCGTTAATGCGCAATTTAAGAAATAAAATGTTTTACGTTAAAAAAAAAAAAAATGCGCATTTGTGACGAATTGCATAAAATCAATACAAGCGATCAATTTTTTTTTTCTTTTCACTATTCGTGAATATTTTAAATTTAGCTAATTAATATTTCGTTCATTTTATTTCGGTTAAAAAAAAAAAAAAAAAAAAAAAAAAAAAAAAAAAAAAAAAAAACGTGACAGTTGGTACGCGGTAATTATAAAGAAAAGGAAATCGACCCGAAAGAAAACAAATGAAAAAAAAAAAATTTGCAAATTATGTAATAAGTATGGCCGTGTGGCAAGGACGTTTTATGACCGCCAAAATGACGTCAGTTTTCTCTCGTACGTACAAGGTCGAGGGTGTGTTCCTTTTTTTCGCACTAGTTTTCGCTTTAATTTATGACTTACTTTCTTTCAGGCGGTTTTTATCATTGCGAATTTGGAGATTCTGATTTTCGCAAGATTGTTTTTTGTTCGGTTGCTTAACTACGAATATGATATGCTTAGCAATCGGCCCCTTTTTTGGGCGCATTGATATATCTTCAGTGGGGATTTTCATTGGCAATAAAAGTTTTCGGGAAGAGCAAGATCTTATGGTTTTCGAGGTCGTAGGGTAGAAGAAATCGATTATGACCAAGTCGATTTTGTCTAATAAATTGTCTAGGCAAAAGCAAAATATTTTGCGCCAAAAATCGTTCCCGACCATTTTTTCTAATCCTTTTTTCCTAAAAAAAAAAAAAAAAAAAAAAAATAAAGTACTAATTCGTTTTTCCTAAAAATTTTGGTTCCTAAAATTTTTTTTTCTAAATTTTTATTTTTCTAAAATTTTTTGATTCCAGAAATAAAATTTCCTAAAATGAATATTTTCGATAATTTTTAAATCCCTAAAGGGATTTAATTTTAGGGATTTTAAAAAACTTTATTTTAGGGATCAAACATTTTTACGAAAATTAAAAATTAGAAAAAAAAAAGATTAGAGTCGTGTCTCCATTAGCGATTTATCCGATGATCGGATTATCCGACCACCGGAAGTACTGTATTTTCGAACACTTGGAAAAAACTCGAACTTGAAAATAAAAATGGCGTATTCGGTATTTTGTTTTGTTTTTTGCGTGCGGGATATTAAAAAAAGTGATTTATTGTTCATATTCCAAAGATTCTACGAACAATTAAACAAAAAAAATGTGCCTTTTATTAATTATGGCGCAGAAAAGTCAACTCAAAAACAACAAAGTCGAAGCAAAAAACAGATTTAGTACTTCCGGTGGTCGGATAAAGCCGATGATCGAATACATATCCGATCATCGGATAAATCGCGAATGGAGACACGACTTAGGGAAAGAATTTTAGGAACCAAAATTTTTTAGGAAAAATGGATTATGAATTTATTTTTATTATTTTTATTATTATTATTATTTTTTTTTTTTTGAAAAAATGGATTAGGAATTTATTGTTTTTTGTTTTAGGAAAAATGGATTAGGAATTTATTTTTTTTTTTTTAGGAAAAATGGATTAGGAATTTTTTTTTCAGGACAAATGGTAGGGAATCGCCAAAAATAGTAATCTTTCACCGAGAAAAACGTTTTTGTTCTATTTGGCCTCTCAAATAGTCTGACTAGGTAAAAATGACAGAAACGTATGTTTTTAGGGGCCATAAAGCAGATTAAAGCCAAATTTAAAAAAAAAATCCGAATGAAAAAAAAATTTGCACAAAACTTGGTCATAACATAAGGTGTCCGAAAGTCTAAAGCTGATGTTAAATCTCTGTACAAGGAAGGCTATTCTTGCTTACTAACGGGGGGGTGGGGGAGAGGTTTTAATAATGTTTACGTAATTTATGGATGCTAAAGGAAAATCATGGCGACGTTCAAATAATGTAAATACCTAATCACAAACTTAAAATGTTTTTAATTTATTATCCAATCATTTTATCCGAATTATCTTTTCTTATAATTATATATCAATAAACTAATGAAGCTAAATTAATAATTAGGATTCTGGTTTTGCTGTGATACGCTGAATTGTTTAAATGTCGTTTACATAATATTGTGATCATACTCGGTTTTTTGCTGTTGTTTTTTCGTTAAATTATTTTAAATTTTAATTTTTTCTGTAATTTCATTTTTAGCTGATGATGGGTTGGTTGCCCGGTTGGCCGTCCTGTATTGAGATTTTATAATAAAGAGGTTTCGGACACAAAGTGTTGAATTTTTTAAAGTTAATTCACCGTCCACCTGAGCTCAAGAAGAATTCAATTATGGATGCTGCCTTACCACACTATTTTTCAGTACGAATTTTTCCAGTTACTATAATCCGAAAATATTTTACAGGGGAAGGGGGCTCATACCTCTTTTTAGAAGACTCAACCCCCTTGCCCCTCTCTCCCAGCTACAAGACTGTCTCATTCACATTAAATAACCATCTTTATACGTTTGATTAATTAAATCGTAATACCAAAAACAGAAATGGTCCATCCTACGACTTCATTATCCGCCTTTGAAACTTCCTAATTTTTTAAACTAAAAAAAAAAATTCCCTCGGGAAAAAAAAATCTTTTTGCTCGGTGCATTTCAACATCCAAAAAAAAAAAAAAAAAAAAAAAAAAAAAATTAAAATGAAAAAGAAATTAAACGAAAATAGCAGGGAACGGTTAATAGGTGAGTGAGATAATGTTAGCTGTAATTTTAATTAGAGGAACGGGCCACACTTCCATCGGACATAATGAATTTTAAAGTATTTAAGAATGGACACGCCTAAAGACAGCTGAACTTTTGACAGTGAAATGATGAGGATAATGGCCTATAATACGAACAAGGCCTTATTTGTATATACGAGTGAAAAAAAAAAAAAAAAAAAAAAAAAAAAAAAAAACGCACCTAACGCATTAGTGGAAGGTAAATTAATATCTATAATGAAGATTGATCACACAGCTCATTTTCTTTCAGGAAAATAATAAGAAAATTGGTTCGAGACAAATTAAGATGCGAAGAAGAAGAAAGGAAAAAAAAAAAATAAGATGCAACATCCAGAATCCACAAGTCCATAATCCAGATCGGATTTAAGCAAAAAAAAAAAAAATAAAAAAATGCAATTGTATTTATTTAGGGCAATGCACCTGAGATCGTTGACGTGCTTTTTTAGAATCATAGCCCTCGTGGGAAGCTCAAAACGGAAGTTAAAGATTTTAAACATAATTAAAAAGGCCAGTTATAATGAATACCTTAAGCTTATATCAAATAAAAAACGGATGTAATATAGACGCAGGTCGCGGATTTTATGAAGTCGTTTTAATAAAAAGAAAAAAAAATCCAAAAAAAAAACGGTATTTTAAATTATAGAAAATCGATTTAAAAAAAAAATAAAAAAAACTCACCTGTATTCCCATTGTAATATTCTGGTAAATACGCTTGTTGGACGTCGTCGTCGTCTTCCTCATACACCGGAGCTGCGAAAAAAGAAATAAAAAAAAAAATTAAAAAAAAAAAATTCAATATGCATTTTGAATAAATAATTTTTTTTTTCTTTTTAACGATCGAGGGCAATGCATCTCATCCGGTAATTACAGATTCACATGTAACAGTACAGGCATACTCGTGGTTTGGTATGATGAGGGAAATCGGGCGCCATGTAGTTACACTTCCTTAGGGCAGAAGATTGCATGACCTGTCAGGATCGGTTCAATCGGTTTATTATGTTTATAACATAAAATGGATGTGTTGGGAGATTGATTCTGTCTCTCTCTCATTCAATAACCGAGGGAATGGTGTAATTTTAATGAAGATCGAATGGGGAATTGTAAATATGCAATTCGAAGGTAAATTTTTGCAGAGTTTTGCTTTGGAAGTTGAAGGTGTGTTGCCTTCTAAACCGTTGGTCATGATTTTAGTTATATTTATGTATCTTTTTATTTCCTCTAATGAATCTGCAATATTGTTATAGTATGACGGAAAAAGAACTAAAGTGATATTAATGTAAAGTATACCCCTATACTACATTTTATACCCTCAGTTGTGGGGCAACATTTTAAAATTGCAAAAGAAAAAATTGGAAAAAAAGATTAGTCGTGGTACAGTATAATTATGCATAGATTATGTATAGATTATGCATAAATTATGCATAATTAAGTTTTGGTGCTTAATACAATATGCATAAACTTAATAAAAACTTGTGCATGTCCAGTTTTTTGTAAAAATAATATTTGTGCATGCCCAAGTTTTTTTGCAAATTTTGAAAAAATGTCTGCATTCTGCATGTGATGCATTCTGCATCACTTTTTCGTACAGGGGGTCAGATATTTCAAAGAAAAAAAATAACGACGAGACGCATCATTTGTACAGCCCTAAAACTGAAAAGCTCGAATGGTCCCATAACATCAAGCATCGATTAAAACCCTCAGTTGTGGGGCAACATTTTAAAATTGCAAAAGAAAAAAATCGAAAAAAAAAATTAGTCGCTGCTCAATATAATTATGCATAGATTATGCATAAAATATGCATAATCAAGTTTTGGTGTTTAATGCAATATGCATAAACTTCGTAAAAAATTATACATGCCCAAATTTTTGTATGAATGACACAAAAATAATACCTTCTTTATAAAAGTTTTAGCATTATTTTGGAAAAATTTTGTGCACTCTTTGCATCACTATTTCGTACAAAAAAAGGGTCGAAAATTTTAAAGAAAAAAAATTACGACGAGACGTGTCATTTGAACAGCCCAAAAACCGAAAGGCTCGAATGGTCCCATAACCTCAAGCATATATTAAAATCCTCAGTTGTGGGGCAACATTTTAAAATTGCAAAAAAAAAAAAAAAAAAAAAAAATTAATCACGGTACAATATAATTATGCATAGATTTTGCATAAATTATGCATAATCAAATTTTGGTGCTTAATACAATATGCATAAACTTTGTAAAAACTTACGGGTTCAAATATTTCAAAGAAAAAAAACGACGAAACGTATCATTTGAACAGCACTAAAACCGAAAGGCTCGAATGGTTCCATAACCTCAAGCATCGATTAAAAAAAAATATCGATAAACAATTTCCTTAATAGATTCATCCTGCCATTTGCCCCCAATCAAACGATCTTGCAGAACATTTTTTTCCCGTATGAATACATCGGAAGTCGGGAAATAGCCTCAAGTCAATTCATGTATCGGATCTTTTTTGAATTTTATTTTGATGTAATTCAAGCAGATCCAAGGATGTTCAGTTAGTTATGCGTGACTTGATAACCATTGCGGAGGAGTACCGATCGTCTGCATGATTTTTTTTTGCCATATATTCTGGCGTCATCGCCGTGAATTCACAAGGTCCCGATAATCCCTTCTTGATTTACGTTTTTTTTTTTTTCAGTCTATTTATATAAGTGCAATGCCACGGAAAGGTTTATCAACTCTTCCATACATGGATTAAAAAATATTCGTGTGAACGATTTTTTCCTTTGTATTAACCTTCAAATTATTTCCGCTGGGAAATAAATCACGATATATATGTAGAGAAAAAAAAAAATAAAAGATCCGTTCGTGATCCAGTCGAGGAATTTCGTACGGAAAACAGGTTTAATTATGAAAGATTATGTCACTAATTTGATGTGGGCCTTTAAAAATTATTTTTTAATTTTTTTTTTCTTCTTTCATAACGAAAAATTTACATTAAAATTCATTCATATTTATATATAAACTTATATCTATGGAAAAAAAAAGTGCCGGCTCGTTAATAATTTTTACAAACCACGTGTTAAACCCATAAAAAAATAATAAAGAAAAAAAAAATTAAATGAATCTGTTCAATATTGGTTCAGAAGTACCTTGAAAATTTCAGGTATTGATGTAATTAGTATTGTAAACATATCAAAAAAAAATATTAACCACGTGTCGGGTGTTCCACGTGGGGGTCCTCTTCCTCTTTTAGATTTTTGTTTTGTTTTGGAGATTTTGTGAAAGCTGCCTCAGGGCTGCGAAAAATTTCGAATCCGCGGTTTAAAAATGTCTTATTTTTGGTAGAGACGTATACGAGTTCAGTCTTGAATCAAACTCGACTCGACTTGATCTTTTTTACTTGCAAAAATAATTAAAAATAGATCGGTTTAAACCGAGGGGTACTCACTTACCATTTCGGTGCACATTTGACTTTGCATTACATTTCATTGCATTACATGCATTTTGCATTACCTATCAATAAATTACAGATCACTTCACCTTTGATGTTGTTGTATTACCGCATCATTAAGTGGAGTTTTCGCTGCATTACTTTGTATTAGCATCCATTGCATTAACACTGCATTATTTGCATTACATTGAATTGGCAGCCTTACATTACCACGGCATTATTTTCATTACTTTGCATTTGCATCCCATGCATTACTACTGCATTATTTGCATTACTTTGCATTTCTTCATTACGATGCACACTTTTTCGGGAGTAAGTAATCCACCATACACAAGAATGCAAAGTAATGCACGCAATGCAATGACACTGGTTCTAATGAAATGGTACCACATCTAATGCAGAGGTAATGCAGTCTGTAATGCAACGGCAATGTGAAATTCATGTACTGCAAAGATGATGCAATTTAATACAAAGGTAATGCCATGCAATACAAGGGTAATGCAATGTAATACAAGGGTAATGCAATGTAATACAAGGGTAATGCAATGTAATACAAAGGTAATGCAATGTAATAAAAAATCAAATTTAGAATTTAACACAAAACGCAAAAGTAATGCAAGCAATGCAGTGGCAACGCAAGCGAAATGCAAATTCAATGGTAATTCAAAGTAATGAACGCAATGCAGCGAGATGAAGCGGTACTAATGTTAATACAAAGGTAATGCAATCTGTAATGCAATGGGAATGCAAGTGCATTGGTAACTGGAAATGAATATACTGCGAAGGTAATGCAATGTCAGCAGCGAAATGCAGGAGTGAGTAACCCGTCGATTGGAACATTGTAAACTTCAGAACCTTTTGCCTAAATCAGGAATCCCCATCATCATGCGCCAACCTGTTAAAACGAACCAGAACTCAAACCCTTATGCCGAAAGTTCACGCTAAAACATGTTGCAGTAACATGTTAGTCAACATATTGAAGCATAAAAACATGTTATGCAACACCAAGAAAAAAAAATAGAAATTCGTTAAGTGTTGCGCAGTATGTTGCTGACATGTTCCTATGCTACGACATGTTCTGCAACATGAGCAACATTTTCTATGCTGCAACATGTTTCTATACTGCGACATGTTCTGCAACATGTTTCTATGCTGCGACATGTTCTGCAACATGTTTCTATGCTGCGACATGTTCTGCAACATGTTTCTATGCTGCAACATGTTTCTGTTTCTATGCTACGACATGTTCTGCGACATGTTCTGCGACATGTTCTGCAACATGTTTCTATGCTGGAACATGTTCTGCAACATGTTCTGCAACATTGTACCGTATCATGTTACTGTAACATGTTAAGCAACATTTACTGCAACATGCTTTAGCATGAAATTTCGGCCTTAAGTTTACAACATCCCTGCTTGTTTTAAAAATACAAACAAAACTTGAAAATTGTGAAAAGGTCCATTCATACAACAAGGAATGAATATTCATGCCAAACGGAAAAACTCGTTTTTTTTTTCTTTAAGTAAAGTTGAAAGTGAAGTAATTACGGTTCATTAAAATATTTGCCGCAATGGGGGGTTGGTACTCGCGTTGCACAATTCGTGCTTTTTTCATATTTACACCATCGCATCTCATCATCTCAACAGATGTTTCTTGTTGTTTTTGTTGTGGTTTTTTTTCCTCTCTTTTCGGGTTAACGAAGTTTAATTTCCGACGTATCAGACAGTTATGAATTCAAATATGACAACCGTTTAGGCAAATCTTCCATCTTTTTAAAAGCGTAACGGCAAATATGAGAAAGGTTTTTCTCACGTTTCAAATGATGCATCTGTCAAACGCCGTACATTACGACCCTCAACTTCAATGAACCAAGAAATATAGGTGAATACAGTTATAAACATAAGGATGAATGGAAAAGAAAAATATATATATATATACACATATATTCTTTTCTCCCAACATGGAATTTCTCATACTCGCCTTCGGGCCACACTGAGAATAAACTACATTCCCGTCTGCGATGCTATTTTTAATGTGTTAATTATTCATGAATGCAAATGGTTTTGGCACCTAAAGGTTTTTTTTTAGAATAAAAAGACATCCGATTTTTTTTTTCGAAGGAGACGCGGGAAGAGGGCTGGGAGGGAGCGGGCAAAACCGAAGTTGTTAATACTTTTGGTACTCGGTCGGTATAATGTGGCAACGAGGTATTAAAAAGCAAGATAACACACGCATTATGATTGGTATAAACTGATTATGTCAAATGACGGTTTTCAATGTGTCAATTGAAGATGAGAAAAAAAAAGTCGAGGTGTTTACACGGAAAGATTATGGGATTTTTGGTCACTCAATTATTTGACTTGGGTGGACTAGAAAGTAATATTTTTTTTGGTTTTGTGTCACATTACATTGTTCAGAACTGTGGGTCATTTATGTCAACACCTCGGGGGAAGGAGGAAGTATACAAAATATTGAAGCCGAGGCTAAAGACGTCTATTTTTACTGACCAAGGGGGAGAGGTGTTCGGACTTTTTGCCACAAATTTATAAATGTCACAGGAACATTTTGTCACATAATACAAAACGTCACTGGTAACAAATTGTAGTACTGGTAACAAAAATATTTTTGTGACAAATATTTCTTATGACATATTTTACTACGTGGCAAAAAAAAAAAAAAAAAACCGTTGACAAAATATCAAGCGTGACGTTTTTTCATTGTGACAAAATATTTGTGACATATTTACCTTGTGACAATACGGCTGTGACAAAAAGTTTCAAGACCATTTTTTATATACATTTTTTGTATTTATTTTGCCAAAAGTTTTATACATTTTTTGCATCACTTTTTCGTATGGGGGGAGAGAGAGTAGGTTTCCGAAAATCTGTCGTTAGCATTTTATCAAAAATCATTAAAAAATTTTATCCATCAATTCAAAAGAAACCCTAGTCTGTTTTCGGCAGGGCTGTTAATCGAAATTACGTCATCCATAAGCTAAGCATTGCTTATTGTTGGGGTTTCGCAATGTTTAGCTTATGGATGACGTAATTTTGATTAACAAGCTTGATTTTTTTGCTTTATATTAGCCTTATCCAAAGCGAAAAACATATGATGAGGAGGGTTTAGCCTTTTAAGATCCAAGTTTTGGAAAATTCCTAAAAAATCGAAAAATATTTTTTCAATTTGTAATTTTGAAATAATTCTGAGCAACAAAAATTTTACCACTTTTTTATAGATACTCGCCCTATGCGTTAAAGCAACATGGTGCCAAAAATAAAATTATTTAAAGTAAAATTACTCCTCCATTTTGCATTTTAATTTTTTCAAACTTCGGATTCGGAATCAGCGGTCCAAAACACATAAGTAGATCAATTTTTAGCTTATTGCAATCAATAATAAACTTTTTACACCGATGCCTCCCACATGAGTCAGCGGCGTCTTTAAAGGGCTAGTTGCTATTTTTAATATGAACAAGTTTCAACATGAAAAGAATCAATAACAAAAAAATCAGACAAAAGTCGTCGAGAAGTGAAAAAATTCATTCTTCTGAATTTATTAAAAAAAGATTCTGTCATGAACCTTTTCATATTTAACTTTGTGGGGGAGGGGGAGGGAGGGGGAGGGGGGTGAATGTGATAAATCCTAAATCATCCTAAATCTGACATAATCAACATGTTGATCAACATGTTCCAACATGTTGCACGAAATTGGAAAATTAAAAAAAAAACTTGACTGGGTGCACTCCGTGCACCATGATAAAAAAATAAAAATGTTGCCAACATATTTATTAAGCAACATGTTGGCAACATGTTTCATGTTGAAATTCCAGCCTGATTAACCAGAAAACAAATCATCATGGCAAAAAAAAATCGGCATGCGGCTAATAAACCGACAGAGGTGATCGAATAAACTGTCTGACAGTCAGCCAGACAAACCAACGAACGGACGCAAGGACATGATCCTTCAGACAACAATACCTTGTTTTATCTTTTCCACTTAACCATAAATACCTACAATTTAACTTAACTAACTGTATAATTTTTTTATCCTACTTATGTAAACATGTTAAAAAAAAAATCGTTGTAAACGATCAAGCTTGCTAATATTTTTAAATACGTACGATGATTTTTTTTTTTTTTTTTTTTTTTTTTTTTTACCCCGGTAAAACGTAATTTGTATCTTTTAATAATTGCACACAAAAATGTAAATCGATGTACATTATAACAGAACTCAAGAATGTATAATGCAAGCCATAATTAGTGTAAAAAAAAAAAAAATAGATCCGACTGAACCACATAATTAGATATAAATTTGAACATGTAAAAAAAAAAAAAAAAATATATTAAATGATAACTAAATTTGTTAAAAAAATATAAGTCTAAAAATATAATATATAATATTAATCACCCAAATCCTGGCGACTGTGTTTCCTTCCTTTTTCAGCAGTTCGTGAGTTGTATATTAAAAAACCATACTTTTTGATGCTTTATAATAATTATCAACATGATTTTGATAAAAAAAAAAAAAAAAAAAAATGGCCACTTATTAATCACGGAATGAAAAATGTAATTTTTATTTGGTACGGCCAAACATTTGGGATGCCCCTCAAGGAACACTAGTTCAGGGTTATCGCATCACCTATACCGGATTCAGTGTCAAGGTCAGCAAATAAACTTCCATTTTCAAACGAACTGCCCTACATTCGTCTTAAATTCGCATGCGCGTGCAAAAAAAAAAAAAAAAAAAAAAAAAAAATGAGAGGCATTTAATTCACGATAAAATAATCTCGCGAAAAAAAAAAAAAAAAAATTAATTGAAAAACCTTTTCGGTACGACATCCATCGACCGGAAAAATAGGATGACGACGGTGTTAGGACGAAAAAAAAAAAAAAAAAAAAAAAAAATCGACCGAGAATTTTTGTAATTTACATTTTAAAGGTTTACTGTTAGAAACGTTTTCACACATTATTATAGTGTTTTAAAAACGTGACAGAAGTAATTACCGACTGTTGGAATTTTAAAATCCGTAGATTGTCAAAGGAGTTACTTTGATGCAAGTTTTAAAAAGCGGCGATAATTGATAATTTATAAAAAAAAAAGGATAAAGTAGAAAATTCTTTTAAAAAAAATAAGCGGCTGGTTAACGGGAAATTTATTATGGTAAATACCGGAAAAAAAGAAACTGATTAAAGTCAAACGGTAACTAAGATGATCATCCTCAGTAAATACCGGTTAACACAACTACTCCTGACTTTTCCTTTCGTTTGAATTGGCTTGTGGTGGGGAGTAGCAAAGACCAGCCGTGGCAAAGGAGGAAAATATTGTCCGTTTAATGTGGGATCAGGTGAATTTAGAGGAAATCGATGCGAAGAAAATAATTAATTTAGTCCAGTTTTCGTCTTGTTAAAAAAAACTCAACGGTTCAGTCGGCTACCACTGCTGTGAATTTCGCTATTATTTTCAAAAAAAGGATTAAATTTTAGTCGCTGCTCCAATACATTACGATGAAAGGTCCAATGTACCTCCTCAGATCGAAAAAGACCGGTGACATTTTACGAAAAAAGAGATGCATACACTATTAAAAAAATCATGTATAATGTCATGTCTCCATTGGCCAATTAATCGAAGGGTACAATTAATTGTACCACCGGAAAGGCTGTATATTTTCGGACTTTTTTCTTATGCTGCTACTTTTTTTAAAATTGTTTTAATTAGTTTTTCGAAGACTAAAAATAATGAAACCGAAAAAAAGGTGGTAAAAGAAGAAGAAAATAGTCTAAAAATCCGGTGGTACTTCGGTGGCGGCGGCATTTCCAGTGGTACAATTAATTGTACCCTCCAATTAATTGTCCAATGAAGACAGAGCATAAATTATTCAAAAAATTGGAATATAAAAAATGCATAATAGTGAGGGCGCTTAGCACCAAAATTTTCTTGAATCGTGCAAAATGTGATACTGAAAAGTTATGGCGTGGATATTGTAGGTACTATAGTAGAGTTTAATTTTAGAAATGGACCCCAAAAATCTGGGGCCCCTTTCGCCAGTTAGGCAGCCTCTTATAGCCGAAATTCAGGTTTTCCAACTTCACCAATAATATTTATCTCTTCTAAGAGTTGAAACGACACTGTTTACCCATTATGAACTCACTCTTTCCGAATATGGTAATATTTTTCACCTGGGCCTAAAAGGCCCAAATATCGGGGGACTGAAAGGGCCCAAAATTAAAAATTTCATCACAATAGGTAAATGGGGTTCGATTTCGATGTTTTCAAGGTCGTAGATTTCAAATTTTGGGATATTTTTACCCTACAAAAAACTTGTAGGGTCGAAACAGACAAGAGTCATTCCGGTTAAGATAGGGGTTTTGGGCCAAGAGACAGATTTCGCTCAAACTTTGGGGTATGATACTATAGGGTAAGGATAACTTTGTCCCAAATTTTCAGCCCTCTACCGTTGCTTTTTTTTGCCTCAGAGCCAAATATGTGATTTTTTGAAGGGTTTAGAAAAAAATTCTTAACTTTACCAAAATTTAACGGATTTAAACGAACAAAGGGCAGTTCGATAGCTTATAAAACGGACTTTAAAGGGGTCACCAAAAATTTTAAAAATATGAACTTTTAACCCGAAAAAATGATGCAAAGCACACGAAAAAGTGATGCAAACAATGCATACAATTTTTGCAAAATTTTTATAAACTTGTAATGGAAATTATTTGAAAAAAAATCACCACAAATTTGAAATTTCGGAACTTTTAACCCGAAAAAGTGATGCAAAGCAAAAGTGATGCAAAGGAAATTTTTATAAGATGTTTTGAAAAAAGATTCACCGAAAATCTGAAAAGTAACGATTTAACCCGAAAAAGTGATGCAAAGCACAAGAAAAAGTGATGCAAATGATTTTTGCAAAAATTCTATCAATTTTTAATAAAAATGTTTTGAAAAAAATTCACCACAAATCTGAAAATTGCGAACTTTTAACCGGAAAAAATGATGCAAAACACACGAAAAATTGATGCAAATAGTGCATACAATTTTTGCAAAATTTTTATAAACTTGAAATGGAAATTATTTGAAAAAAATTCATCACAAATTTGAAAAATAAGGACTTTTAACCCGAAAATGTGATGCAAAGCAAATGTGATGCAAAGCACACGAAAAAGTGATGCAAAAAAAATGTACAAAATTTTTGCACAAATTTAATTCATTCTTTAAATTTTTATAAAATTTTTTTCTAAAAAATGTATTATTTTTGCATCATTTATACAATTTGAATATGCATATTTTTTGCAATTTTGAAAATGTGTATAATTTTTGCATAATTTATGCATATAACTTTTTAAATCATAAAGCATGAAAAAGTGCGAATATTATGTTCATTCAAATTTTTTGCATTTTTATGCATACTTAGTTATGCAATAATTTGTGCATAATTTATGCATTTTATCTCATTAGAGGATGAAAAAAAATTCCGATAAAAAAGGTTAAGTTCTTTATACATAATTGATTTTGTATAAAATAAATAATTTATAATAATTTATTTTGTATAAAATAAATTATTTATAATAATTTATTTTGTATAAAATAAATTATTTTCTCAAAACGATTTAATAAAAATTAACTTTGCATCACTTTTGCTTTGCATTACTTTTTCGGGTTGAAATTCTTATTTTTCATATTTGTGGCGAATTGAGAAGAAAATGGTCCTGAAAAGAGGGTTTTCTGATGATTGAAATCAAACTTTTATGTTTAATTTTCTTTATTTTTAGTCGCTTTTACGCCCTTAAAATGGTTTCTTAATTTTTGTGTTTTCCGCTCCTTAACGTTCATTAAATTTTAGAGAAAAAACCGGTTCGAGGACTGCCACAGCAAAAACCTTCCGAGTCGCCAAGTACAACGACATGTGTTGGTGCCACTTCTAAAATGGAAAAAAAAAAACCACGGACAACATCCGAAACCGATTTTTATCTGAGAGTAAAAAAGAAGGCGAGTTATTTAACCTCCCTGACCGTGAAATGACCCCTCCTTCCAATTACGTACCGTTTCATTAATTGAATCGATCATCGATTTAAAAAAAAAAATCGAACGACATAGGCCTATTGTCATATTCAATGAAGCAAATCATTTTAGTTATGACCAGATTTTTTTTTTTAGGTCATGTAACCTTCACCTACTAATCTATTTTTTGAAAAAAAATTGCAAGACCTGGAAATGGCAATCATGTACCAAATTGAATAAGAACCAGGTTTTTTTTTCGCGTCAAAAAAAAAACCCAATCCTGCCTCTCTTAAAAAGAATGAAAGAAAAAAAAAATTAGCTAACGGTCTCGAGTTGAATTCAGTTAAGAAAAGTTACCTCGTAATGGAATGATTGTGCCGTTGTTATGCACTTCCAAAGTTTCCGTATGGCCACAAGCTACGAATCTACGACGTAATTAATTTTTTTTTCTTCTTTTTATTATTTCTTTTTCTTTTTATGATCGATTAAAATCATGATGGTTCGTAAAATATGAAAAAAAAAAATTTCATTTGGTATTCCGAGAGAGTATTTTAAATATATTCAAATTAATGTTGTTTTTTTGGATTGTTTTTTTTTTTTTTTTTTTTTTTTTTTTTTTTTTTTTTTTTTTTTTTTTGGCGAAAAAAAGATAATATCCGATGTAGTAGGTAATATTTTATTAAATATCAAACAATAATAATAAAAGTTATTTAAATAATATATAATAAGAGTTCTTTATTATTATCATTTCCGTAAAAATATACACTTGGTTGAATGGTATAAGGTTGATATTTTTTCGCGAAGAATTTTTATGACTTAAATAGAGCCCAAAACATATTTATTATGGGGAGTTTATGCTTGATTCGCGGATTCCCACGGGGATATTAACGTGTAGTTCCTTCTCTTTTAATTACATGCCCAATAAAGACTCCTTAATTTATTGCAATTCTCAGGGAGTGATACATGTTTAAGAGTCTATAAAGGGTAGTTCGTGATTTTGTTGCCGAAATAAATTAAATTAAAAAACTTGTCTGAACTGGACGAGAACAGTTAAAGAAAATTTCAGAAAAATTCACCGCGGAATATTTTCTCCGAAGCTACGCGACATGACCACACGCAACTTGTTGAGCTAAAATTGACTGCGTATATATGTTGGGCGAGCATAACGAAACATGTTGGGTGAAGGGGACGAACATTACGAATATGTTCGATGAAAATATTCGATATGCTCGGGAAGCTCTAGGCCACAAATGTATTACCAATTTTTTAAAGGCAATCATTTAACATGACGAACATGTTATGATATATGTTAGACCAACATGTTATTCTAAAATGTTAAAAAAAAACATGTTAAAATATATGTCAAGTAACGTTTTGCGTAACGCACTAAAATATTTGCACTCTCATTTTTCCTGGCTTATTCTCTAGCTTTTTTCATGACAATTTTTTAACATTTTTAATAGTTAAAAAACGGTTTTCTAACATGTTTGATTAACAGGTTTTAGCAACATTTGAAAAAAAAAAAAAACTGGAAATAATTTGGGATATTTCTCCTCGCTGAATTTCGTAATTTTCCCCACCATTTTTCTTAACATTTTTCGAATAATTTCAAGAAAATGTCAGATCTAACATGTTCAAACCTATGGGATCAACTTCGCTATCAAACATGTAGGGAGAAGTGAAACAGACCAACATTTTGACTGAATATGACCAACATAACATGTTCGATAAACAAGATAGACACATTTTTCCCAAAATGCTCGGAAAGCTTTACATGTTTTTACAACTTGTTTATACTTTTTTCATGTTTATGTTCATTTCTTCAAAATGTTCATGTTTCTGTTAATTTCTCCAACATGTTCATGTTAATTTCTTCAAAATGTTCAAGTTGATGCTTCAACATGTTCACGTTTATGTTTCTCCACCATGATCATGTTTATGCTTCTTCAACATGTTCATGTTCATGTATATGTTTCTCCGACACGTTCATGTTTATGCTTCTTCAACATGTTTATGTATATTCTTCTTCAATATGTCCATGATTATGCTTCATCAACATGTTCATGTTCATGTATATGCTTCTCCAACAAGTTCATGTTTATGCTTCTTAACATGTTCATGTAAATGCTTCTCCGACACGTTCATGTTTATGCTTCTTCAACATGTTTATGTATATGTTTCTGTAACATGTTCATGTTTATGCTTCTCTAATGCGTTCAGCTTTGCATGCTCGTCAAACAAGTTCATGCAGCATGTTCATATGTTCACCCAAAATGTTCAATAGTCAAACATACTTTTGAAAAGTTAAGATAAATTTCGGGAAAATGTTAAAAAACGAAGTCATGTTTCCTAACATTTTCCTTCATTTTTTCGTAAAGTGTCTTTAACATATTGGACACAAGCTAGCCAATAGTTTTCTACATGTCTCCCAACCTGTTTTTCAAAGAAAAAAAAATTAGGTATGAAACTAACGTCATCCCACCCCGAAAATTCGTTTAAAAAAAAAATTGGCTTTAGCAAATCTGACCGGACGACCCATCTTCAACCTGACTGCGGCTTCGAGTATCGTGTCAGACTTATCTAAGTGGGGACGCAATGGCAAGGATTTTACTAAACCTAGGGTCACTATCACGGTCCAAGGAAAATTTGTTTTCTTTTAAATCCGTTTAAAAAAAACCTTGACTTGCTCGTCTCTTTTTTTTCCCCATTCGAAGATCGATGTGCCAAAGCCGAATCCGTGTTTAGCTTACGGGTATATAAAAAGCAGAAAATCCACAATTATAGTCTAAAAAAAAAAAAAAAAAATGTTGGATTGCACCTTCTTAATTTATGAAAATTACTATGAGGTAATCTTTTATTCAAGAATAAAAAAATGAAAAGGAAGAGGACCAGTTTTCGCTGCTACAAATTAATTTGAATAATATGTTCATTACAAGCATAATTCGTTTAATTTCCACCACGAAAATTTGTGCAATCGGTCATCTTATTTTTATCGAATCTCACGAATCTTAAAAAAAAAAAAAAAAAACTACGCTGTAACGACCACCTTGAAATTTAAATTTGAATTTTTCTCTTTGAATTTGACTGACAAAATTCAAATTAAATGGGAGGAGAGTTGGCGGAATCGATTAAAATCCCCGAAAAAAAAAAACACCGAGTTTTCGTTCCGCAATTGCATTTATTGTGGTACATAGTATGCACCGTTGCATCAGCCTAAACCGAGTTATGACACTCACTAGTTTAATGCATAATTTTATCTATTCACTCCTTTTAAGGCGTTTTTTATACGTCTTTAAAAGCGTTCGATTTATTTTGCAGAAAAAAAATAAGGTTGTTAAGGATGATTTACGATATTTAGCTGTAAATCGAGGCGCGAAAAAAATCGTAAATTTTTTTTTTCTTATTCTTTGAATGATTTTTAATTTTTATTTTTTAAATTAGGCAATTAGCAAAAGATCTCTTGTTCTCATTGAAAAATAAATCAAGGATGAGGTTTATGTTTAATTGTTCGTAATCACAGTATGATGTTATTAATATTATAGGGAAGTTACGCGAAATTGAATATTAATTTTTGCCTGTAATGTTCAATTAGTATATTGTGACTAAAGTTTAAAAATAACTTATTTTTCGCTTCATTAAGTCAACGGTTAAGTTCTAAAAGCGTTTAAAAAATTAAAAATTATTTTTCTTTGCAAAATAAGTGCAAAAAACTTGTGTGAAAAATTTTACTTTTTGTATCATTTATACAAACATTATTAAAGAAAAATTTTAAAAAAATCATTTAAAAAAAAGTTGATACAAAAACTTTTGAAGAAGCATTATCAAAAAAAATTTCTGAAAAAACGTTTTCAAAGAAAAATTTTTGAAGAAACGTTTTCAAAGAAAAATTTTTGAAGAAACGTTTTCAAAGAAAAAGTTTTGAGCAAAGAAAAACTTTTGAAGAAACGTTTTCAAAGAAAAAGTTTTGAAGAAACGTTTTCAAAGAAAAAGTTTTGAAGAAACGTTTTCAAAGAAAAAGTTTTGAAGAAACGTTTTCAAAGAAAAATTTTTGAAGAAACGTTTTCAAAGAAACATTTTTGAAGAAACGTTTTCAAAGAAAAATTTTTGAAGAAACGTTTTCAAAGAAAAAGTTTTGAGCAAAGAAAAACTTTTGAAGAAACGTTTTCAAAGAAAAAGTTTTGAAGAAACGTTTTCAAAGAAAAAGTTTTGAAGAAACGTTTTCAAAGAAAAAGTTTTGAAGAAACGTTTTCAAAGAAAAAGTTTTGAAGAAACGTTTTCAAAGAAAAAGTTTTGAAGAAACGTTTTCAAAGAAAAAGTTTTGAAGAAACGTTTTCAAAGAAAAAGTTTTGAAGAAACGTTTTCAAAGAAAAAGTTTTGAAGAAACGTTTTCAAAGAAAAATTTTTGAAGAAACGTTTTCAAAGAAACATTTTTGAAGAAACGTTTTCAAAGAAACATTTTTGAAGAAACGTTTTCAAAGAAACATTTTTGAAGAACGTTTTCAAAGAAACATTTTTGAAGAAACGTTTTCAAAGAAACATTTTTGAAGAAACGTTTTCAAAGAAACATTTTTGAAGAAACGTTTTCAAAGAAACATTTTTGAAGAAACGTTTTCAAAGAAACATTTTTGAAGAAACGTTTTCAAAGAAAAATTTTTGAAGAACTATTTTCAAAGGGAATTTTTAAAGGGCAGTCTCCACTTGATAACGTTCACCGCATTCGCGTTATCCGCCTTCTCGATGAACGTAATCGCACCGGAAGTTTTGTGGATCTTTTACCACGATTTTTTTGATCATCTTCTGCTTTTTTCTATTTACAAACATTAAAAATGGCGGTTTTCAAAGATGTTTTTACGGATTTAAAAAGAAAAATTTTAATTCGGGCATGGGGAAGACAATAAATCTGTTCCAAAACAAATTCTGGGTAAGCCAATTTTGTATACTTAATGAAATATACGGTACTCTTTTTATGCCACAAACGTTTACGGGAGCAAAACCTGCAAAGTACTTCCGGTGCGATTACGTTAACCGTGATGACGGACAACGCGAATGCCGTGAACGTCATCAAGTGGAGACTGCCCTTAAAGAAACATTTTCAAAGAAAAATTTTTGGAGAAACATTCTTAAAGAAAAATTTCTGAAGAAACATTTTGAAAGAAAATCCTATTTTCAGAACCATTTTTTTCTCAATTCAACACAAATTTGAAAACTAAGGACTAGAGGTTCTTCCCGGGCGGGATTTTCCGGGATCCCGAAAATTTTTTAATCCCGGTTCCCGGGACTCAAATTTTTCCGAGTTTTTCCCGTCGATTTTTAATTCCCGGAAAAATATGGGAGAATAAACTGGAAATCCCGGCGAATTTCAATTTTTCGAATTTTGGGAAACTATTTTTTCTCTAAAAACGGAAAGTCCCAAATCCCGGATCGGTACACAAATATCCCGGGAAATCAGAATCTCTACTAAGGGCTTGAACCTGTACGAAAAAGTGATGCAAAAAATTTATAAAACTTTTGCAGAATTTTTGCAAAAATTTATAAAAATTTTTTTTCCCGGAAAATGTTATAATTTATATCATTTATACAAAAATTTGGAAGAACATAAATTTTGTAAGCTTTTTGCATTTCTTTTAAGCACCAACATTTGAATATTCATGATTTTTACAAAATTTATGCATAATTTTTTTAAGCATAAAAATCTGGGTACACATAATTTTTCATATAAATCAGCAAAATTTGCAAGTTTTATGCTCATTCAACTTTTTTTTTTCCATTCAAAGCATCTGATGCTTGCTACGAACATAAAGAGGCCAATTTGAAGAGAATATTTGAAGTGCCCACCCTTTTGGAAGGAAATCGATCAAATGCCCCAATTCCTACTTTTTTTTTTTTTTTTTTTTTTGCACGGGCAAAAATCCCGCTAATTCTAAACAAAACCTACACGAAGGTACTTGAAAAACACTTATCGCAATCAATCCATACATCAAATCTCTCATCTTCGAATTGTAAAGAAAATAAGTCTAGACTTATTGTAAATATCTTGCGTGACTCTCAGACCAAATCTCTAAAAA
Organism: Liposcelis bostrychophila; assembly: GCA_037577465.1. NCBI lineage: Eukaryota > Metazoa > Arthropoda > Insecta > Psocodea > Liposcelididae > Liposcelis > Liposcelis bostrychophila. The sequence goes on from CM075211.1 coordinate 7,118,413, forward strand.
CAACCATCGAAAAAAAAAAAAAAAAAAACCTGACATCGTTACTTTTAACAAAACAAAAATTCAAGAAATCGAAAGTGCTTAAACGTAACAAATTTGCTTTTTTATACAAGCCCTACAAAAAAAAATTACATTTTAACTAACCCAACATAATTTTCACGGTAGAACAAATTCGAAAAAAAAAAAAAAATACCGAAAGGGAATTTCGATTCGGTAACGAAAAGCTGCCGCAGTCAGCAATAAAAATGAATTTAACCGGGACTAAATGCCTCTTTTTTTTTTTTTTTTTTTACTTATTAATGTTTCCTGTAAATAATTACGTAGTTCTTTTTTTTTTTACTAAAAGATGATTCATAATGCACATAACTGTCAACCGACAATTTCCTATTTTCATTGGTTTAAGGCAGGTCAACGTTTAAAACATAAAAAAAAAAGATTTTTTTTTTTTCAAAGTTCGACAGAATCGGTCATCGAACTGAGAAAATTCAATTAAGACTCGTTTCGTTATAAGAACTTGATGTGCAAATATTTTGGTGAATATCTTACTATTATTTTTTTTTCTTATTGAATTTTATAGACTACAACCTTGTTGTGATAACGAGATAACTTTATTACCCAGATCTTTTTAATTAATTAATATAAAAAAAAAATAATAATTTTTTTTTCCTTTTCTAATGAGATTTTTGCATCATAATAAGTAACGGATCCGAAATAAATTTGAAGACATTTCGGATAGGGTCGATGAAACTTGGGACGATGACGTTACACATCCAAAAAAAAATTTTTTTGAGAGATTGTGACTCCTGCGGTTTTCCGTGACAGATGGAATTAAATTACGTGTTGTTGAGGAAGTCTTACTGGCAAAAAGTCCACCCACGCGGACGATCGAAAAAAAAAATTAGCACAAACGTCTAGAGAAGAATAGGGACGTAATTAATAAAATGTTAACAATAGCGCGCCGGGAGAAACAGGCAGAAAAAAAAAAAAGAACCAACGAAGCCCTGGAGCTGTTTTAAAACGTAATCGTCCCGCGCGATTCATCACATATCAGTTAATTGATTACGGTACCTTCCGCTTATTGTCGTCTTGGGATAAAATACCTTCGGGTTAGTTGATTGTTGACTCCAGACATTGTGACCTCTAACACCGAAGGAAAAGGTATATACTGCACTTGAGTGCAATCGGTCATAGTGACCTAAAACTAATGTCACGTGCTTGGCGACAATAACGAGTCTGTGAGATTGGGCGATCACGATGTGAGATTTTTTTTTTTTTCTGGGTAGGAGGATAAGAAAGACGTTTTGGAAAATTCGGTTTCGACGTCTCACTCTTCTTGGAGGAGAGAGAGACACAGAAAGAAAACTATTCCTTTTGAGTCATTCCACGTCAAAGGCATTTCGTTAGGTCGACCGATTTTTTTCATATTTTTTTTTAGACACTTCCACTAGTAAAATGCGACACAAAAAAATTTTTCATGTTGCTTCGTTTAAGTGGAATAAGGGCCTAAACACAAAATTTCCGAGAGAAATTAAAATTTTTCTTCTTTATTTCGCACCGCCTTAAGACTTTTGCACTGTTGCACAGTGAAAATTGGTACTGTCTGTGGTTGAAGTTTATACTTAAGCCTTCTAAAAAATTCAGGTTGGAAAAATTGATTTTCACCTGGGTAGTCAGAAAAAAAGTTTGAATTTACCCATAAAAAACGAAAATTTAGCTATTTTTCAGCTATGCTGCCCGCTACAAGGCGCATCCTTTGGGAAATCTGAATTTCGTCAAAAAGTACCTTGGCATGGGGACTTCCTACCTCGTAAGTCGATTTATTCCTGTCGTACAATTTCCGCCATTTTCAGAGCACCAAAATTCGAAATTTTCGAAAAAATCGCGATTTTTTCATTTTTTGAAGAACTCCAAAAAAACTAACCCGAAAAAAATTTTGAAACTTTCCACGGAAAGTCCCTGTAGTATGTAGTTTTTCCACGGAAAAAAAGTTTGGCTATTTGCATATGCTGGAAGCTGCAGGGGCTTCAAAAAATTCAAAACTGAAGGTACAAATTTGTTCTTTCTTCATAAAAAATTATGATGAAACAGGATTTCAGGTCTAGATTTAATGCAAAATTTGGGGCGGACAAATATTGGGGGAAGGGGAAGGGGATAAAAATTAAAACTCTTCCGCAAATTTTTTTATTTTTTAATAACACGTTTTGGGGGAAAAAAGGCTTAGAAATTTTCGAAATATATTCAGAGATAAGAACTTGAAAACCAAACCCGGTTCTAATCCACAAGGAACCGGAACCCGAAACGAACTTCAAATATTACAGAAATATTACCACAAATCTTAAGTGAGACCGGACCGGACCCGAACCAAAAACCGAACCAATAGGAACTCGATTTTTTGCATTCTTTATCTTCTCATACAAATAAACTAGTTATTGACATCTGTTCGCATTTAAACCAAAGTAAAGCGAAAAAAAAAAGTAAACAAATGTTAAACTGACTCCGATTCCAGAGTATAAATTCTAAGAATATTAATTACTATCGACTCCGAATAATTGTAGGTACTGCACATGACCAGGAATTCACCCATGTGGAAACGTATACTCAAGTACACTAGTAAATTTGGACTAAATTTTACACCATATTATAAAGTATAGTGTACTTTTTTTAATGGTATACTTTGGGTGTGTTATGGTGTAATAAAATTTACACCATATAATTTGGATGCCATAATACACCCAAATTACACCATAAATACCTTATATCATAATACACCGTAAATCGCATTTTAAAAAAACGGGGGCCCAAAAAAATTAAAAAAGTAACCCAATTCTGCCACTAATCGACTTTTGACCTCATATCGCCTAACATTACATCTCACTCTTCCATGCTCATGTCAGAAAAAACACTTCTCATTCTGCCTCCGGTTGGGATCGATCGCGGTCCTTCCGAGTGAAATTCCAACGCTATACCAACTACACTATAAAAGCTTCTGAGAAATCCAGTCAACAAACTTATACTTAAAGTTCACGTTTTATCCGTTTCACTTTGTATCTTTTTTATTTATTATCCGATGAAAAAAAAATTTGGTACTTAAGAGTTTTCGACTTCGCTGAATTCAAATTCGACATCTGTTTTAATCTAGGGTTTGAGCTTTAGTCTGTAAAGGCTTGAAGAAACCTAAACCATGGTATTTTTAAACTTATTTTTATATCAAAACACGTTAATATTTAAATTTAAATTTAAATACATGTATAAAATTCACGCTTAGTAAAATTCGGTTCAAATTTATTTCGGGGCGATATTTCAAAAGCATGGTGTTTTTGATACGTAATTTTTTGTTTTCCGAATTTGTGTTTGCTTTCAAATACAAGACACCGTTTTGTACTTTCTCGGCCATTACAAAATTGAAAAAAATCTGAATCTTCTAATCACGAAAGGTTGTCGCGCATTTAAACGGAAGCGATAGCCCATACTCACGGAAAAAAGTGCGCAGACCTTAATTTTTTTAAAGCTGAATTTTTTGTTCAATATTGCTTTAAACGAAATTAAAGCAGTGATGAGCAAAAAAAAATCAGCTTTAGAATTAATTAAGGTATACGAACCTTTTTCTCCAAACTTTTCAATATTCCCGGCAACATTTAATGGTTAGCCAAATACCGGTACCTAGTTGTATTCCCGGGTTTAAGTACTTTCTATTTTTATTTATTTTTAATTAAAAAAAAAAAAAAAAAAAAAAAAAAAGCTTACATAAAAGCCATTTTAGGTTTAATTTAAAGTGTACGCTATTTTTGGATTTTTGTCGCTACACCGTGGAATATCGTTTATCGCGATATGGTCTTATTAAAGATCCTGTTGTTTTTTACGGCGAGCTTATGGCATCCAAAGGGATTGATTGAAAATTCTTACGATGCATGTAAAATAATAGATATGCCATATTTAATGGTGTACTTTAGTATGTGCACAATTCTTATGGTGTAAAAGAATAATTTATGGCATGCTTATTGGTATGCTATGGTCGCTATACATGATTCTTATGGTGTAAAATGGTGTAAAACAATCATTTATGACATACTTATTGGTGTACTTTTTTTTATATCGTACTTCTTTAGAGTTATTCGCGAAGGAAGCGCTTCGGACCCTAAAATTAAAACCTAGTACAGGTAATCTTAGTGCAGGTTTTAATTTTAAGGTCCAATGCACTTCCTTTTGCGAACTACTTTCTAAAAAAGTACGATATGAAAAAAGTACACCATAAAAAAGTTAACAATAAAATTTACGTAAAGTGAAAACTGTGGAGACCAAGGGGACAGGGAACAGATTAATATAATGTAAGCGACACCTACCACTTCTGAATTTCGTGTGAGCAAGGGTCCTGGCTTGAAGACAAAATTTTAGACAACACTACCAACCCCCCTCTCCCTCCAAAGAATAAATCACGTATTTAATACGATCTTATTTACATCCTACTCAAAAAGGCACGAGTTTTTATTCTATAAATTTTATTTGACAATGTATGGTGTAATTCAGTCTGTTTATAATGTAATTAAGTATCCGAGTGTTTGCAATACTGTACTATAATGTCTGAATAAATAATTATAGCATATTTTTAGCGTACTATGCTGTAACTGAATAACTTTATGGCATAATTTAGAGTGTCTTAGTGTATTTTGGCGTTTCTATTGATTTACACTATAATATGGAGTTATGATAGCATACTTTTAGCGTACTATGCTGTAACTGAATAACTTTATGGCATAATTTAGAGTTTCTTAGTGTATTTTGGCGTTTCTATTGATTTACACTATAATATGGAGTTATGATAGCATACTACACCATATTACACTCATATTAAAGTATATTCATAGTGTTTTACAGCATGCGATTCCACATGGGCAACGAACCCACCAATGAGTTATCGAGCGTATATATATCGCAATTTGTTATAATAAAAAAAAATACAAAACAACGGCATATAAATTAACAGTAACAAGTAAATCTGTTATTTTTTTTAGAAAAAAAATCAAGAAATAATTCCCTCCGGGCAGGGAGGGCGTCGGAATTTAATCCCGGACTCTTAAACATAATCTAAAATCCCTTAAAAGGATTTCCGAAGGACGAATTTAAAAAAAGAAAAAAAAAATCTCAAAAACAAAAATTGCTCAAAGTCACCGATCGTGAGGACCTTCAGCGAAAAATAGAATATGAATTGCCTTCTATAGAATGCACTAGGAACAAGCTCCGAACCGCTTTTATCAAAAACATGCATGTAAAATCCTGCGTAAACCATGCGAATTTCGGAAAAAGAAATGACAAAGGTAGAGTGCGTACGTTATTTTCGACAGGGCACCATGACCTTTTATAACAATTTGTGATATCTAAACATGGGGGGGTTACCTAAGGTCAACCAACCAACCGATCGATCGATCGATCGATCAATAATAATCAGATTTGATCAATGTATTCTTCTTCTTCTTTCTTGTTATCTTCTTTGCACATAATCGGGTTTTTATTTAATCGATTATCGGTTTTTGATTACATTCCTAATCCGAAACATTATCGTTTTTCGATTTGTCCCGACATGTAACACGAGGCGAGAGATATTTTCAACGGACTTTTAAATTTCATGAGAAATTGTTTTCTTCAAATATTTTAAGGATGGACATTTGATAATGTTGCCCTTAATACAATAATGAGGAAAAGAAAATAAGTGACTATTGTTTTTTTTTTGTAATCTACTTACCGGCTAAGGTTTGTTGCGCTAATATTACTAGAATTAATGTAAACCATATTCCAGGACCAGGCCCAGAATTAAGTCCACCCATAGCAATTTTTAGTCTTCAATCTGAAAAGAAAAAAAAAACAAAGTATTAGAAAAAGGGATTTTTATGAAAAAGAAAGAAAACGCATAAATAAAATAGTAAGAATTGGGGCAGACGACGCTCAATAAGTAAATCAATATGTTGCAACCTAATTGAATGACGTCACCTCAAAAGTTGGCAGCTCGTGTTCGGGGACATTCAAATATTACGCCAGCACATTAGAGTAGGAAGTACCAGAAACACTGAATTTGCTGACAAAGGGGAGGAAGGGGTTTGCGAAAATCTGAGATCAGCTTTTAATAAGAAATTTCGTTTAAAGCATGCCCTTGACAAGTTGAAACTTATTGAAACTTGAACAATACAACATCAACTTCAAACTTGTTTAAACTTGCACAACACAAGCTGAAACTTGTTCAAACTTGCACAACACAAGCTGAAACTTGCTGAAACATGTTCAAACTTGCACAAAACAAGTTGAAACGGGTTGAAACTGGTTCAAACTTGCAAAACACAAGTTGAAACTCGTTGAAACTGGTTCAAACGTGCACAGCACAAGTTGAAAGTGGTTTAAACTTGCACAGCACAACTTGAAACTTGTTTAAAATGGTTCAAACTTGCACAACACAAGATCAGTAAAAATTCTAGTCCTTTTTTTAGGCTTTACCAGGGGCAAAAATACGATGGAGTTTTTAGGTTTGTTGATAGTCATATTTTTAAGGTCCAAATTCTAGAATGTTTCTGAAAAATTTGGAAAATTTTTTTTCCAAATTTTTATTCTTGAATAATTTTGAGTATAACACTATTTCCCGTCCCCATAGATCGAGTTAAAACGTTATTTCAGCAATTTCTATCCTCAATAAAACTTCAATCAGCGCACTAATTTTCCTGAAGTGATTCCTGGAAGTTAGTTTCAAACCAACAACACAGGAAGCAAATGAGCGAAAGCGAAAAAACGTAAAAAAAAAAAAAAAAAAAAAAAAAAAATCTCCAATGAAAAAAACATTCTGAAAAGAACATTTTTTTTTGTACTTGTTTTTCCACGAAGAGAAAAACTAAATTAATGGACGCAAAAACCATCTCACGCGAAAGAACTAACTCAATTATCACGGTTTGTTTTTACAAAAACCAGACAGCGCTGCCACTGGAAATTAAGGGAAGCGGGACTAAACTAAGGGCATGGCTCCAGTCCATTTTTTTTTTTTTTCAATACTCTATACTTCGAAACATCAAAATTCTACTTACGAAGCCACCTGTAACATTACATCTTCAGCAAAAATTTCAGATTCCGTCCGAAATCAGCTACATTCTATTCAAAATCGAGTCTACAATAAATTCCCGTATTTTCCGGGAATTTATCGCAGACTCAATTTTTAAGAAAAAGTAATTGACGCAGATATCTGAAATTTTCACCGAAGGTGCTTATTCGCTAGTAGAAAGGAGCTTCGTAAGTATAATTTTGATATTTTGCTACAAAAATAAGATATCAGCGATTTACAAAGTATAGGGTGTTGCAAATAAATAAAAAAATAGATCAAAACTTGGCCTTAGAAACGTTTTCCTAAAATCTTAATTAAACTTTTTAATTAAAAAAGACAAAAAAATCCATTTCCCACCTAGTTAAAAAAAATAAATAAAAGAAAGAGAAAGAAGCCACACACAAATCGCCACCTTGAGAATCGTTTAAAACGATTTAAAATCGTCTGCAGATTTTAATAAACCACGATAATAAAATAAAAACGGATGGCAAAAAATAAAAAAAAAAAAAATAAATTAAGAGTTGTTGGTTTCTCCTGGTGACGATTATTAGTATGAATAATGAAAATAATTATATATCCGGATTGATTTACAATGCAATAATAAGCAACCAACCAGCATGAGTTCAAAGATCTTATTAAATAACATAAAAATCGAATTGTTAATTTTCTTCTTCTTCTTCTTTTTATTTTTTTTATTTTAATGAAATGCCCGAGCGATATCATGTCCACTTCTTATTTTTTTTCCCATCGCACATCAATTTATTGATTCACGCTGGAATCGATAAAATAAAACTCGTTGAAATGTCTCCGTATTTTTTTTTTTTTTTTTTTTTTCGTTCCAACCTTAACAAAATCCTCCGTGAACCCCGATGAATCTCCTACGGTTATTCCACCTTTGCCATTTTTGCAAAAAAAAAGATGTCAAGTGTAGCATTTGGCATCTGACGGATTTGAGATGAGTCTGCATTTTAAACGTTTCACGAGGAACGAAAAAAAAAAAAATTCGGTTTTTCATGCCCGTATTGACACAGTCAACATAACTGATATCAAAATGAACTGTAAAGAATGTTGCAAAGTGTGAATCGTGTTTGGAATACCTTGGCCACACTCGTGGGAAGAACTCTTGGCAGTGGCCGTATGTACATTTTGATTAACCATTCAACTGATTACTTAATATCGTTCTGATGAGCTACTTCTTGGGTAAAATATTTAAGGGGAGTAAAGGTGAGAGTGTTAAAAAAAATTTGTGGAAAAGAAGAAAAACTGGATTCTTGGTTGAAAAGGTTTTGGTTGTTCAACGAAGACAGTTTTCAGCCGACCAAGAAATTAATTGGCGTTGGCCTCTATGCTTTGTCTCCATTGGCCAATTAAATAAAGGGTACTATTAATTGTACCATCGCACCACCGGAAATGCTGTATATATTTTCCGACTCTTATCTTCTGCTGCCATTTTTATTTTTTCTTGTTTTGAAATTTTTGGAACACTTCAAAACAAAGACAGGTTCAAACTTGTTCAAACTTACACAAGAAAGTTCAAACTTGTACAAGACAGGTTCAAACTTTTTCAAACTTGCACAAGACAGGTTCAAAACGAAAAAAAGAGCGGTAGCTGAAGAAAAATCGAAAATGTACAGCATTTCTAATGGAGACAGAGCACTAGGGGCGGAAATCGTTATAAACATGTTGAGCCAACCTTTTTCGCTCCGCGCTCACCTGGGCACAAAGGCACGTTCTGACAAGCTTTAGGCAAACAGGAAGACTTTTTTCATGCTGAGTGAAAATGTTCTTTCAACATGGTCACTGAACATGATCAATTTACATATTAAAAAATCTAAACGCATTAGCCTAACATACTCCATTCACATGTTAGGAAAAAAAAACCAAAAACCTGTTAAAGAATATACTGCAGAAATTTTATCGGTGTTTCGCCGAAATTTCAGGCTAAAACCTTTTGCGGGAACAAGTTGCTCAATATATTTTAGAGCCATGCTGCAACATGTTCCTCAAAAACCACCAGTTACAAAAAATATTTACTTGTTATTTTCCAATGTTGCCCAACATGCTGACTAGATGTTTCTATTGCTAAAACATGTCGCCTCAACACACTACTACAAGTTTCAGCATGAAATCGGACATAAGACAAGTTAAAACTTGCACAAGACAGCCTCAAACTTGTTGAAACTTGCACAAGACATGTTTAACTTGTTATGTTACATGTTAAACTTGTTGAAACTTGCACAAGACAGGTTCAAACTTGTTAAAACTTGTACAAGACAGGTTCAAACTTGTTAAAACTTGCACAAGACAGGTTCAAACTTGTTCAAACTTGCACAAGACAGGGTCAAACCTGTTTCGACTTGCACCAGGCAAGTTGGGCCAAATCAAAGAAATTCCGACGTCGAGTCTCAAGTTTAAAAAAAAAAAAAACGAAGTAAATAAACTTTTTTCTTCAAATATATCAGGGGTGGTGGTGTATATATTTTTATCCCCTGCACTCCCCACCCCCCTGTCACACTTAAATCAACTTTTGGCCACATCTTAAAAAACCCATTTTTCTCCCCTTCAACTCTTCTCATAAACGACGAAAATCTCATATTTTATTTGGGACACCCTATTGTATTTATTGCCTCCATCAAATCTCAATAAAAAAAAATTGATGCAAATGCAAACGAAACAATTTTATTTTGATCCTTAAAATGCCGTTATTTTTGTAGCCCATTGTTCCCTTAACGATCTTATTATTTCTTTTTTTTTTATACATTTAATAATTACTTTTCGATTAGGTCATACACCATATTTCCACGTTTTAAATATATTTTCGATTTAAATAGGGGGTTGAATTACTCTTAAAAAAAGAAGAGAAAAAAAATTTACGGTTAATAAAGTTTTTAGATTAACATCTCGAATTAAATATAATTTTAATTGCTTTAAAATCTTGCCTATTAAATTACTTTTTAAATAATAATGATAGTATAAAAAAAAAGTGGAAAGCAGAAAGGGTGGGGAAGTGATTTTCACGTATCAAATCTTAATTTATTTTAATTATCGAATTAGAATTGACATTCACCCTTAAGGCGCCGGCACCCCTTTTCAACTGTGTGTTTATATTTTTTATTTTTTTAAAAACTTTTCGATGAAAGAATTAAACGAGTCATCATTGCCGATAAAGTTTTTTTTTTTTTCTTCTTGGCTACGTATGGATAATAAGCGTGGATGAGATCTGATACGGTTAATTGCATTACGGATCCGAATCGGTTATAGATAGCAATCGGTTTTCATGCGAAGTTAGAAGAGGTTGGAACAAGCATCGTTTTTTTTTTCCTAAGATATTTCGGTTTTTGAGGCGTTGTGGAGTTAAATATTGTGTAATGTTCATGAGAATTCTTTTTTTTTTTTTTTTTGTATGGATGCGTTTAAGGGTATAACGAGGTATTCGAAAGCCGTTAAGGCATCGATTTTTATCTTTCAAAAGAGAAGAAATTTAATCCATAATAATACACTCGGTAATACATTCGGAAAAGTGACGGTAAAAGTGACGGTAAAAGTGCTACAGTTGTAAGGACCCATTCACATCAAAGAAATTTTGGTAATTTTTGATCACATCCCCCTTCTCCCTGGTCAGTAAAAAATAAGCCTTCTCTTATGGGATATTTAACATTGTGTCAGCTTTTTGTAGATCCCTTCTTCGCTAAGGCGCTGACGTAATACTTGAGCGGCCCTTAACAGGGGAATATTTCCCGAGAATAAAAAATATGTTTCCGGGAATTTTCGGCAATATTCAACTTTGAGCCTAAACTATTATATCTCAAGTTAAGCGTAGTGACAACCCCCTGTTCTGGCTTTTCAAAAAATGGCGCCTCTGAAGCTATAAATAAAATATGGATCCATTCGAATATTACGTCATCATTTTAGAGGGGAAAGGGGCCCCTTAAATAATGAGGACGCAGAAAAAGTCTGGAGACGAATCCCGAAAAAATAAAAAAATTTGAGATATCGAACTTAAACTTCGGGGACTTACAACATTAAAAAAATCTACTTTTGGACATAAAATGGGGGTCCACCCTCTCTGGGGGGTCGGGAGAACAAAACCTTGAATGGAAAGGGGGTCAAGTAATACATCGTTGGATGGAGCTCTCTTAGACGAGTAAAAGGACATTTCGTTCGCCTTGATGTCTTCATCTCATCCAAAATGGCGGGTGGTCAAAGTTTCAAGTTTGAATTCATCGGAGAAATCAGTGACCCCCCATCAAAAATTAAAAATTTGCAAAAATCAAAATTACTCTACCAAAATTTACTACAAGCGTAAGGGATATTCTCTGACGTAAAAAAATTTTGAACTAGCCACTAGGGGGCCGGGGGACTGGGTAGGGCTACAAAATTTGAACTGTTCATCTTAACTTTGACCCTCCGCCATTTCGGAACAGATAAAGATCGAGGCTAATGAAACTCCATTTTACTCGTCTCAAAGATCTCTATTTTGTGCCTCTTCTAGGTCCCCAGCCCCCCCCCCCCTTTGGGGGGTGGGGAAAGGCGGCCCCATCTTTTATGTCAAAAAGTAGATTTTTAAGCTGGAGTAAGACCCGAAAGTTTCATTTAGGTATCTCAAATTTTTAATTTTTCAAAGAGCCTCCAGATTTTTTCTGCACCGTGTATTAAAGTTCCGTAAGGAAATTTGAAAATTTTTTTTTGGCTACGGAGGGATGGGGGTCAAAAATTCTAAAAAGAAAAATTGACGATGCAACACTATAACGTCTTCTCAGTTTCCCACCACGTGATCTCTATCTTTTTGGAGAGAAAAAGATTCCATATCTTTTCACTACAGTTACATTCACATTTTTAAGAGCCCCCCCCCCCCAATTTTCCATACGAGAAAACCGTCCACTGATACCAACCCGTAAAAAAATTCATGCCGAATACCATACCACATCATTCCCCATCAATAAAAAAAAAAAAAAAAAAAAAAAAAAAAAAAAAAAACATAGCCCTAAAACAAGGCAGATCAAGAATTACTGACCGAAATTAATTGGCTAATGTTGATAATCTTGTTCAAAACCCACCGGTTAAGATGTTACAATATAACTTTTAACGAAAAAAACGATGTCAAGTGGCCAAGCGCATCCACACATCGGCTGCTGGATAATTGCTTTTGCTTGAAAAACTAACGGATTCCCAACTGGATCTGCCCACCAGTCTCCACGCAGACGCATACAAATTAATCATATGTTTGTCGATATTTTTTTTTTTTTTTTTTTTTTTTGCAAATTCACATCACTAATCATATTAATTCCTTTTTGCTTGATTGAGATTTTTGTCCGCGTGGGAGAAAAAAAAATCGCTGTTTACAAATGCGATTAACATCTTGTTCATTTTGTACTGTTATGTTTCAAGAGGACAATCGTCAGCCTTCACACTTTTCTCAAGTGTTTTCGTTAGATCATCACCGGTAGCAAATTGGCGTAATATTAAAAAAAAAAAAAAAAAAAAGATTCCGATGAAATCATCATTCCCGTTCGCGTGCTCTATTTTTTTTTTTAACAGACTCATAAATAACTGTCGTCGGAGAAGTCAAAAAAATAAAATGAATGAATGAAAAAAAAAAAAAAAAAAAAAAAAAGATGTTAATAGTATAGCGGAGTTTTAGAAGTGGACCAGACCAATACACCATGACCTTCGTTCGGTCCATTCCATACAGACATCCGACTACTTTTTTTTTTTTTTTTTTTTTTGCACACAGCATCACACTGATTGGCTTCATGTCAATCTGTGATATTATATTACAGTTAACCGATCTCAACATTCCGGTTCCTCTTCCTTTTCTTTCGTTACTCTAGAAAGTGTTTTAATCCGTGGTTTGTTTCGGTAATTAAATAAAATTAACCTTGATTAATATTAATCATCAGTGCAAACATAAATTAAGCGCGCTTCTTGAGGACAAAAATAAAATCATTTCCCCAAGGTTTTTGGGTATTTTTCGTTTTCCAGGGAAGTCAATTGAAAATCGACTTCCTGATTTGAGCTTTCTGAAGAGAGCTCAAATTTTGGGTGAGAATTTGAGGTAAGTTTTAAATTGCTACGATAATTTTTTATTAATCAAAATGCCCAACCAAACCCTCTGGTAAAAGCCAATATGATTTCTCAGGCGAAAAAAAAAAAAAAAAAAAAAAAAAAAAATAGCGGTTCTAACGACCGCGGCCGCCATTAATTTTATTATTTTAATAAAAATAAGAGAGCAAAAGCTGGAAACCACCAAGATTGATGGGATAAATACGTAGTTGAAAAGAGCAATTAAATAGAATTAAACGAGGTGTCGAGAAAATACCGCAACACTTCATTGTAAATCCCCGACATTAATGGTCTTTTTTTTCTTTTTGCTAAAAATGATAAATGCAAAAAAAAAAAAAAAAAAAAAAAAAAAAAAAAAAAAAAAAAAAAAAGTTAAACCATTACTCAAAGCACCTAATCAAATGTAGCATAATCTCGATCTGCAGATAAATTACGATATTAAAATAACAAATTTTAAATATTTTTCTTTTTTAAAGGTATCCTTTCGCTTGCCAAAAGTCTCACGTCAAGACGCGCTTTTCCCCAGCTGAAAAGGTGGCGGTCCGGTCATTAAACATCGAAAAATTGTCAACGTTATACGTTCCGGAGATGTCATCAGGCATTGCCATTATCTTTGGGCTACTTTACGAGATTTTGGACTTCAAAATGACGTCATATATATGACCGATATTTATTACGGTGATGTCAATATGACGACAATAAGACGTCATGACAAATAATACCGGTCATTCTTTTGGCGTTATTTTGACACCCTTTTCGTGGAATCACCTCGGAAAATGACTACACCTTAAATTGAGACAGCCCTAATTACGCCTAATTAAGTTAATGATGTTAAACCTAACCCTAATTATGACGTTCCTTTTTTTTATAAAATCTTGATTTTCGACTCGAGCGCTCCTTTCATATATTTTGCTTTATGGAAAAGAGTGCTGCAAGGCTCTTTAAAGTTTGGAAAAGCCCACAAGAGGTCAAAAATGAAAACATAATACGGTCGGTTAGAGTTATAGTTACAACTATCACTTTTGTTAAAATTATAACTATAACCAAGCATAATTAATAAAAATAAGTTTGGTTAAAATTATAATTATAACCAAGGCATTGATTTTAACTATCAGTTTGGTTAATATTATAACTATAACTATAACTATGGTTATAATTATAACTAGAACGATCGCTTTAGTTATAGCTATAATAGCTACAACTATTGCTATAATTATAATTATAACTATAACTCTGGTCAAAATTTTAACTATCACTTTGGTTAAAATTATAACTATAACCAAGTTGAATTAATGAAAATAATAATAATAAAAATAAGTTTGCTTAAAATTATAATTATAACCAAGGTTATAACTATAATTTTATAATTATAAAATACAACGAAAATTATATAACCATAATTATAACCAAGGTTACATGTATAACCATAATTATAAACAAGGTTATAATTATAATTATAAAATATAACCAAGGTCATAATTATAGTTACAACTATCACTTTGATCTTAACCATTATAGTTATCACTATGGTTAGTTGTAGTTATAATTATAATTGTAACCATACTTATGAAATTAATTATGACTATCTTGTAAAATAGACGCATAAAACTTTTCAAAAAAAAGTATCTTTCTGTGCGCGTATTTATCGTTCCACCCCATTGCTAATTATTTGTCTGAGAAACAAGTCCGATTTGGCTGAAAGAATAAATAAATAAAAAAATAAAAAAAAATCAACTTCGGTTCAGTGAGCAACAGTTATTTAACTTGCGGAAAATCTAAAAAATTGTTTAAAAACCCACACGTCTTTCGCTGCGTGAAAAAAATCTCATCTCGAGTTCCAGGAAATTTTAAACGGTCACCCTGTACAAACACGCAAAAAAAAAAAAAAAAAAAAAAAAGGAAAACGAAAGGAAGAGAAAATTCTAAACGCGTTCGGAACGCTAGGCAATAATTGAACTTATGTCATCCGGATATTGCCCATGGGTTGACAAGTCAATGAGAGAAAAAAAAATGGATAAAAAAAATAAAAATAAAAGAAGAAGCATGCGGTTACCACCTCTCAAGGCGGATGACGTAACATTTTCGCAAGGACGAAGATTTCGCAGACAAGTTGGTTAAAAAGTCTGCTGCTCGTTGGGTGGCGGTCGGCCTTGGCGTTTAAGTTCAAAGACTTTTTCTGCAGCTGATTCAAGTTTTTAAGGTTATAAATACTTTTTACGACATCTTGTCTCAATAAGTTAACTGTGAACCTGAACCTAAGACGCATTCCGAAATACAGGTACCCATGCCTCGCTCCATAAATCAAATAATATCATTAAGAGATGGACTTAATATTTGAATTTTTATTATTTTTTTTTTTAATTTTATTATTTTTATATTGATTGTAATTACAAAAAGCGGGGTCCACCGTCCTTAAAGCTTGTTCATATTATTTTTTTTTTTTCAATTGTTTTCTGGTATATTTATTATTATTTTTATGTAATCGAAAATAAGAAACAATAATTAATCTTTATAAGAGACGAGGCAATGGTTGCCGGTCGGTTTAATCCCATATCGGAGATATTTTTATTCGAAAAACGCCGACTCAAAACGTAAATGATGACCACCATTAATGAAGGCTAGGGAATTAAATTGCCTTGGAGGAATTTTTCAGTTGTATTGGGCATCATAACTTGTCGTAAGCAGCTTTGGAAGGGGGGAATCCAAGAAAGTGCAGGGGTAAAAGTCTTAAATCATAAATGTGGGAGAATATGGGCGTCTCTATGGACACCGATTAGGTGGAACGTCCTACGTATAAAATTCATTTTTTGAACATGAAAAATCTAAGTCGTGGCTCAATTACACACCCGAAAAAAAATTCTGAAAAGATGTTGGATAAAAAAAAAAAAAAATCTTACGGGTGTACCCTCAAGAGGCAAAGCGACTGAAAAAAATCGTGGATATTTTTGAAAGTGAAGAACACCGTTTATTAAATTCAATGAATCTCATGACAGGTTATTAGAATAAATAAACCACTGGCCACTGATTACAGAGTAGCTCACATGTTTATTTACTCTAATAACTTGCCGTGACATGTAGAGATTAAACCCAGCGAAAAAGGTGACGCACTTTAAACGTCATAAAGACACCAGCCATAATTCCGTGCGTCGGAGGTGAACTAACGTACCTCCATCGTAAATATGATTGGAGATAGCCTGTTTCGAGTGGTTATGAAAATCACGTGATCTTGCGACTGCAAGTTTACACGCTTATAGTTGTGGTCACGTGACGCTTCCACGAAACATCGAAACAGACTAACTCCAATCATATTTACAATGGAGATACGTTAGTCCACCTTCGACGGGGCCCCCTCGGAGCTGCCCCCTCTGGGCTGACTTGGTGCCCCCCTTGGAGTAAATTGGCCAAACATGACAGGTATAGGGAACGAAGGCCTATTGCCCCCTTTAACAAGCCTTACTGCCCCCCCTGGCTCTTCGTTCTGGCTACGGGCCCGCCATGAAATTGACAATTTCATGATGAAACATGTTGCCAATTTTTTTTACTTTTTACTTTTCATTTTCCAATGTTGGCAACATGTTGCATAAAATAATCCTTTTCTGCGATTATAGCTTAAACATAAAATAATCCCTGAAATATCCCTCTGGATTTGTTTATGAGATTTTTGACGTCAAAATAACGGTATTAAATATGACCGATATCGTCTCCTTTTAACAGATGATGATAAGAGACGTCAATAAGTCGCCATAAAACTAGTAAACAATACCCCTAAGACGTCATATTGACATCAAAAATAAATATCGTAAAATCGTCTCTGTCGTTTAATATCAGAATTTTTTTGCAGATTTTGAAAATTAAGTCTTAATTTCCGTGTCTCAATCTGTTTTGATCCTACAGAACAAAACAGATAAAAGATTCAGTGCCAATGGCCATATCCATATTAATTGTCAGACCCTTTGAGGCACGGGTAAGACGTTACTCACGTCATTTTGAAGTCGAAAATCTAGTAAAAAAAGGCCCTGGAAAATGAGCATGTCTGACGACCAAACTGTGACGTCACTTTTTGTTCCTCCGAAACGGTCATTTTCCGGGAGCTTTTTTTACAAGATTTTCGACGTCAAAATGACATGACCGACGTTTTACTGTCGTCAAATTGATGTCACCTCCATTTCGGAAAGCTAACGTCATATTTTTTAGACGTCTTATTGACTTCTTCTTGACGTTATCCGCTGACAAATTACGGATCATCACTGACAAAATTGGTCATTCATGAAAATGTCAAAATGAGGTTTTTTTGCATCGTAAAATCGTCCCAGAATGTGGCCATGCCTGATGATCTTTTTGACGTTTAAAGCACGTCACATTTTTCGCTGGGAAATTAAGGGATGAGCTCAATGAAAATTCAAAGATTCCAAAATAAGGACCACCCTACCCTCTATCGTAAATATGATTGGAGATAGTCAGTTTCGACTGCCGGTAAAAGTGTCACGTGACCCCAGGTTTACGCCGAAACGAGCATGTAAACGTGTTGCCGTATGATTTTGATAAGCAGCCGAAACAGACTATCTCCACTTCTATAAACGAAAGAGATTAATCAGTTGATTTGGATATTGTCAGAATTGCACCTTTGCCCCTTGCCCGGTTCCCTCCTTTCTTCCATTTTTCGCCAAATCAAATGTTTACCCTGCGGCATCACTGCAAACTTAAACACACGAACACCCGATCAAAAAAAATAAAATAAAATAAAACAGAAAAACACTCAGAAAAAGGAAATGTCTTGAACAAGTTTTGTCTTGCAACAAAATCGGAATGTTTCATAAAAAAAGCAGAAATGCTCCATGACAACGGACAGGTTGTATCTTGACAAGATATTTTTATTGTTTTCGCGTGATTTTTCGCAAGTTCTGTCTTGTCACAAGACATGTTTGTTTTCGCACATTAACCATTTCCTTTTCTGAGTTCATATTCCTCACAATTGCAATACATGAAATCCATTTTGGAAAACCTTTTAAATCTAATTTTAAATAATGAACGAAATAAAAATTAAATACCAATGATAATTTACAGGATTTGCTAAGACTAACCCGTTTTCTACAACTTTTCAATTCATTAGAAAAAAAAAAAAAAACTTCTGGGTAAAAAATTATTCTCATTGAAGCGTAACATCATTTGGCAGAAATACTAAATGATAGCTAATAAAAATTATGCAAAAAAACATTCAAAACCGGCAACTTAAAAAAAAAATGCACATGGAAATGAACCATAATTCAAGTATTGTTGACAAGACCATGTATGGAAAATCTAAGTTTATCGATTTACAACATTTGTACCTGGAAATAGGCAAGAAAAAAAATATCATTCAACTACATCATCAGGAGCAATGTTGTGTACGATAATGCATATGATAATACACTCTCCTTTTTTTTTTTTCTCTCTTATTCAATTCTCAGCACGTTTGCTTCAGATATATAAAAATTGACCTCGCGTAATGAGATATTCTCGCAAGTTCAGGGCATGCATCCATATATATATATATATTTTTTTTTTTTTTTGCTTCGTAAGCAATATCCGCGTGAGCCGGGTCGGGGATTACCGCCTTTTTTTATTACGGTCCCGCGCGACCGGAACACGATTTTTTTACTTTAAAAAAAAAGTTCCATCATCTTCGACATCATCAGGCCAAACCCTACTGTTTCGATCAATGAACCCGTCGACAGAAGAAGGCAAAAAAAAAAAGCCATAACGAGACGACACAGACGATTTTGAACAGATGTGTGCCTGGTAGGATATCAAAAAAGTGATTCCGAAAGGGGTTCTCGTTTCAGTGGAATTAGTTTAACGGTTTATGGACCGCGAAATGGAGTTCGGATCAACTCCATTCATAGACCTCCTTGACGATTTTTTTTTAGGTTTTCGACGATGGTAGGAAAAGGATATATATTTTTTTTCTTTATTAAAACGATGGGAAAAAACTACGAGTACACCCGATAAATCTCAGCTGGAAATCTTAAGCCTAAGTGATCTAGTCATACACGGGGAGATAGAGTGCATAAGAAAAAAAAATATATTAAATAATGTTTGTTTACCAGAAAGAAATCATCGACATAAATCTCTGACCGATTAATCTCTAATGTCACGTCTGTCAAAGGAGAAAAAAAAATCCCTGGTGGTCTCAAGCCGGCTTAAGAAAAAAAAGGACAGACGTAAAAACTGTGTTTAAAAAGCAATTGAAAAATATCGAATTCGAGGAAAACATAAACATTAATTAAAGAGCTGTGAGAAAAAAAAATTACACCGAAGATATGTTAATTTAGCTAAAAAGATAACAAAGTAGCAAATACTTAACAAAAAAACAAGTATCCCCACGTTCCTGCGAAATGATTTATCACTTACACCTTTTGACAAAAAGAAAAAAAATTCAAAAGTATCGTTTCCCAAAAGTTTCGAAAAAAAAAGAAAAAGATATTTAATTTCCGCTGACAAGAGGAAGTTAGATGAGCGGAAAAAAAAAAAGTTTTTTCAGTTAGACGAAATACACAAAAGAAGAAAAAGACGACCAACGGTTTTTCTCGAGAGATTTACCAGACACCGTTCGAATCCGTAAAAGAAAAAAAAAAAAAAAGAACGCTATTCCTTTTAAAATTAATTAAAACCGCATTTCCAGAATCAATTAACTACACGTGAATAATTCAATGTCAAGGAAATCGCCCATATTTGCAGGGCTATTAAAAAATAAGAGACACCATTAATCTTTTTAGCAAAAGAGGGTACAGTTACAAACCAGTGTTTAAATTTATAGAAATTGTAAGGTTGCGAACTTGAGTATGTCAAGTTGGCAGTGGCTATGAAAAGCTAAAATTTTGAAACCTGTATCGCGATTTTAAGTTCTTTTTTACGAGCATTCGGAAAAGCAAGCCTTCGAACTTGAGTAGGTTTATGATGCCCTATCCCGTCCCTTGTAATTAATCCGAATTTAATTTAAAATCGGGATTAGTCCAAACAATACTGTCCAGCCCCAAATCTAATTGGAAAACTTAAAAAAATGGACTAGGATCTTTATTAAAAAAGGATGAAAACTTGGAACTTTCCAATAAAATACTGCCGTCAGATTTCGTAAACCTCCTCTCTCCCCCCCCCCCCTTGTCAGAGGCCGTCCATATATTTCGTAAGCATAATTTTAACAATTTTATACCTCCCCTCACCCCCTTGTGCTAAAGCCCCCTAAGCTGAAGGAAGATTTTTGACAACTTGATTTTGACAAAATCAAGTTGTTCTTGACCTTGACCTAGACCAACCTTTCCCCTTTATTAAGATCTCAGTCCCAAACTCCCTTAAAATCGACGATTTTGCGCTTACGTAAGATGTCACCAGCCTCCTCCCTCTGCAATTGTAAGACTTTCTTACACCCCATCCCCTAACGTGCTTAGGTAACATGAGGACTACCTCTCAGCTTTTCAAGTATCCTCCCCCCCTTTTAACTTGCTGACGTAATAACTGCATGGCCCCTCAGGTTTCATTTCGGTGCCAACTCCTATTCCGAAGGTTCCCTCCTCACCCAAGACATTGTATCACATTGCATTACCTTGGCATTACATGCGTTTTGTATTATCAATGCACTTGCATTGCCAATTCCGGAAGTTCCCTCCTCACCCATGACTTTGCATTACATTGCATTACCTTTGCATTACATCGCATCACCTTTGCATTACATGAGTTTTGCATTATGAATGCACTTGTTTTGCCACTGCATTACCTAATGCATTTATAGTAACGTTTTATTAGGTGCAACCTCGCTGCGTTACCTGCATTATTTTGCATTACCATTGCACTTGCATTCGCACTGTTTGCATCACTTTGCATTTTGCTTCACAGTGTACACTTTTCGAAAAATTCCAATGGAATAAACATGTTAGCAACACGTTCCTACTCTGCCACATGTTCAGCAACATGTTGAAAAACAAACATAACTTGTCTCAACATGATACTGTAACATGTTTCAACGTGCAACCTTTAGAATTCAATTTTTTGCTTTGCCAATTGGCGCTTTGATCTTGAGAGGCGCAACATGTCTAAACGTTTAAGTTGGGACCACGGCCGCCGTCATCGTTATTTACAAATCTCAACGACCAATCAAAAAGCGTCTCGCGTACAAGTAGCGCTTACGGTGGTAGAAAGGAAGAACTAATTTTCTCGTAGTTAATCGGGACAAGATCTCTCATGTATAAGGGATACGAGTTTCTGGACCTGTCTGTACGGCTGTGTTTCAAATATTGTTAAAGTTATCAATTCTTATTTCGTTAAAAATCTAATCAAAACCTGCTGCCAGGACGGCATCATCTGACGAGACCAAAAGACCCGAGGATGACCATAGTAATGAAGACACTCCATCAAGCCCATTGATCCAATATTAACTTATCGGCCCAAATATCTCAATTCCATTTACATGAACTTACCTGAAAAAAAAAGAAATAAAATATTAATTAATATAAAAATAGGATAATGTTTTTTTAACCTAATCACGTTACTTTTTTTTTTTTTTTTTTTTTTTTGTCTGCTTTGAAAATTATTTCATTAACGGCACCTTCCATTAATAATATCTTATTCCCAACGATTAAAAAAAAAAAAAAAGTTTAACTATAATTTAAAAACTGATACAGCTGTTATTACAGGAGACGACTCTATATATATACCTCAATAAAATATAAGATTACTAAAAAAAAAAAAATTTATATATTTTAAACTAATAACCAGATTTTTATTAACATCAACAAAAGACAGGTCGGTGAACTTTATTATTAATACACCCTGTCATATCGTAATTTTATCGGATATTAAATAATTTCACAGTACCACAGACTACAGGTCGTCTGAGAAAAAAAAAAAAAACAAGAGTAACATCTTCAGCCTGGAATTATGGACAGAAAAAAAAAATTATCGAGAATGGAATTGGCAAAACATAGTTATTTAAACTTGTTTCGCCGGTGTCCTGCAGGGTTTTTATTATCATTATCGACAATTCAGTAATTATCTCATGAAATACGATGATTATGGAAAACTCTACTCTTTTTTCCTATCTCTCTCTCTTTTTGCATAAATATTAAAATCAATTACAAAATAGACCGTGTGAATGCTCTAGTTTGGACGCGTTGTGTCATAATTTTGTTTTTTTAGTGTTCCTCGTCGCTTAGCTATTTTTTTTTTTTTTAATGAAAAGTCGATCGGGATCGATGAGCCACTCGGGGACACGGCCCGGACAAACGTAAGCTACCTGGACGATTCTTCGTCGTGAAATATAACTTGCGAGTGTCAAGTCACGTTTTTTCGATTTTTTTTTTTTTTTTATAATCCATAGGAAATGAACTTGGCAGAATTTTGTTCGAAGTACTTTCTAGAGAGTGAAATACAGGGTGGAGCAAGATAAGTTAAAACAAATAGGTCTGTAGGATATTTAAATTTATAAGATGTTCGCAATGGTCTGAATACTCTATAAAATAGTCTATAGAAATCTGATGATATGCAATCAACCTTTCAAGCATCCTCATGATGTTCTCAATGGTTACCCATCTCACGGTTGCACTGTGATATATGAAAATTCAAATATTATTTCCGAACATGGAAAAATAATAGTTTCCTGGAAACAAAAATGGATGACCTGGTCCTAATGTAGTTTTGATATTTCCGAGGGGTTACCCCATCATGCTTATCTGTGTTACACATGGCGGTGCGAAGCATGCATTCTGAATTACCAATGCAATGCCATTACCGTTGCATTACATATCGCATTAGTTCTGCATTAGATACAATATCCCTTCATTAGATGCAATCTGCATTTCATTGCATTACCACTGCTTTTTGATCGATTGCATTTGCTTCGTTTGAATCACTTGCATTACCATTGCATTTGTATTACTTGCAATACTATTGCAGTATCATTTGTGTTACTTTTGCAATACATGCATTCATTTGCATGATTATTGCATTGCTTGCATTGCTTGCATTACTTGCATTACTTGAAGTGGGCAACTTCTCGATTATTTTGCTATTTCTCCTTCTCCGGTTTTTTATTCTCAGTTTCCTAAACTTCTGGTTCTTTGAACTGTTTTTTTTCTTTCATCCTTTGGTATATTAAGATTTTGATTCTTCTACCATTTGGTTCCCATTTTTTGGTTTCTCCCTAGATTTTATCTTCTGGTTCTATAATCCTCTGATTTTTATATGTTCCAACTTCACGTTTTCTAATTCTTGCATACCTTCTAATTCTTTTACCATTTGTTTCTTCCATTCTTTGGTTTCTCATCCTCGAGTTCTTCCATTCCTTGTTCTCCCTTCTTTTGGTTTTTCTACTTTTGGTTCCTCATTCTCTGTTTCTTCCTGCATTTAAGTCTCATGTCACTCGGTCCTTTTATTTTTCGGTCTCCCATCCTCTTACTTCTTCCACATTTTGTTTTTCCTATCACTTGGTAACAACCATAATTTGGTTCCCTTTGTCTCTTGATTTTTACATCTTCCAGTGGAACTTTCTGTGGTTCTTACGTCATATGGTTCCTCTATCTATCTGTTGCTTCCATAGTCTTTTAAACAGGTCAGGAAACTTACCCCCCCGAAAGTGTCCGGCTTAAGTACACGAATTTTAGTTCGGTGAAGCAGGCAACAGATGGCGCAGTGATCTTTCGGGACGTACATTCAAACCGATTATAGTTGCCTCTGTAATTAATGTTTTCAAATGACGCGTATTATTTTTTGATGTATTACACCTTTAATTGCTTTTTAAATATACTTCAAATAGGTTTTTACGCGTTTTGCTATGCGTATGCACTATATTTAACATTTAATACTGAAAAAAAAAAATCACCTCAAAGATTACAAACACAATAATCTCAATCCTCCATATTTGTTTTGAAATGGCAACGACCAATGAAAAGCGTCCTGAATGCAACTAGCGCTACGGGTGGTATTTGGGTGGAACTAAAATCTGTGCAGTTAAGCCGGACACCATCTCCCATACATTTAAGATAGGAGTTTCCTGACCTGTTTAAAAGACTATGGTTGCTTCAAATTCTCTGGTTGTTCCTTGGAACCAGAGACAGTACCTTTGTTAATAAATCTTCTTCAAATGAAGAAGCAGAAGAACTTGATCCCACCATAATTTGGTTACCTTAACTGGAACCAGAACCAGAACCAGAAGATTAGGAACAAAAAAGAGCAATAGCCAGAAAATGGAGGGGTACAAAGAAGTAAAAAATAAAGGAAAAACCAGAACTTAAAAATCAGCAGGTGATAAATAAAATCACGGCAGAACTATCTGATGGTAGATTAAGATAAAAGAAACAGAGAATGGGGAACCAAACGG
The DNA here is from genome assembly GCA_037577465.1 of Liposcelis bostrychophila. Taxonomy (NCBI): domain Eukaryota; kingdom Metazoa; phylum Arthropoda; class Insecta; order Psocodea; family Liposcelididae; genus Liposcelis; species Liposcelis bostrychophila. The sequence continues at coordinate 7,142,892 of CM075211.1, forward strand.
CAGAAACACCGAAAAACGGAAGGACCGAATAGTAGAAGAATTGAAAGATGCAAGAGCTAGAGAATGAGGAACCAAAAAATATAAAAACCAGAAGATAAAAGGGAGGAAGAACCAGAAGATAAAATGGAGGAAAAATCCAAAGAATGGGAACCAAATGATGGAAGAACAAAAGAACTTCAGATCCACCCAGATTCCAGACTCAATTAATTGGACTAACTATAGAAGATGAAAAAGCAGAGAGCAAAAAAACATCCAGAAGACAAAAAAATTACGACAGTGATGCATCAAAGAGGATAAAGAAAATTAAAAAATAAAATAATAAAACGAATAAGTCTAGCGAAATAATGAACAAAAAGTTGAAGAAAAACCAAAAAAAAATCGTCTGGAAATCTCATTTTCTTGAGAAAGAGCGACATGCTCTAACATGAATCCACGACATTTTATTATTCAAAACAGTAAACTTTCATTAACTCCAGCATTTTTTTTTTTCCTGGATAATTTTTTTTTTTTCATTTTTTCCAAATGAAAAACGAAATTAAATCATATATCACATCCTCAATCCCATTGAAAATCTTCCCTCTCCCTCTCTCACCTCGAAAAAAGGGCAAATACGTCCTTGATAAGGCTATAAATTGGAAAATTGAATACAGGGATAACACACCTTCAGGGTCAAGAAGAAGCAATTCCCTCGTTTAATAACGTAAAAACGTAATTATAAGAGAAAAAAAAACCATAAGTAATGACTTTTTTCGATCTTAATATTTCTTAGCAGAGACGCTCGGATTTTTTTTTTTTTTTTTTTTTTTTTGATTTCCGCGTTGGGAGTTTTGCACTGCTCAAATGCATCGATAAAAAAAAATAAAAATAATTATAAAATTAATGGAAAAAAAAATTGAATTTTTCGAAGTGACCTTCGGGTCACACATAATGTATTAACACAATGCTCTTTGATTCTCCATTAAAATATTTGTGGAAATATGAAGTAAAATGCATTCGAGATTTAAGGTCAAAGCTAAGGTAATTGCCTAATTTAAGTTGATTATGACCCTTTGTTACAAATGCGCATGCGTACGCATGGACCATCAGTGATTGACGTGTAAATAGATTTATACGTAAAAATCCAAAGGAAAAGAATAAAAATCCCCCTTTAAAAAAAAACGCTGAGATTTAATAATTATATATTTCCAGAACACGCATTTTACCAAAAAAAAAAAAGAAAGAAATGTTCTGGGAAAATAAAGGAAAAGTTAATCTTCTTTCCACGCACTACAAAAAGTCCAGATTAAACCGGCAGTTTAATTCGAAACATTATACTCGGGAAAAAAAAATTTTTTTTTCCTTTTTTTTATGATCTTTATCAAGTATCACCGTGCCTAGGTCCAGGTAACAAGTTATAATTGTTAATTTCTCAAAATACTTTATCACTCTTACACGTATTATGAATAATAATAATAAATTTTATTATTCTATATTTATGATCGTAACTCTTGAGTCTTGTTTTCAGAAACCAACACTAAAACGTTATTACACCTTGTCTAAACCAAAGAAGTAGAAAACGAAAAAAAAAAGAATAAATAAATAAAATTAATATCCGAAAATAGATTTTATTAAAAGAAAGAAGAAAAAAAAACTTAATGGAATTTTAAAGAGCGAAGAAAATTTTACGCGATTAAATGGGAAAAATACTACCGTTACTCGTCCTATACTCCATGGAGTAATGGCTGTTTATAAAAAAAAAAAAAAAAAAAAAATGAAACGTTGCTTGCATTTTCCAACTCGTTTTGTTTAAGGCATTATTATGCACCGCCCTCAAGCCATGCTTGATTAAAACCAAGTTATTTGAATATTCCGTACTTGGTTGAAAAGAAAATAGTGAATAATTTGAGGCAAATTTTTGATTTAATTTTAACGTAAGTAGAGGTTGTGAATGGAGATTTTTTTTTCATAAATAGCGGAATGCAGTTTTAAACAGGAGTTTTAGAAAAGTAGACCGAAAACAGTATGCGGGAAAAACCAAGTTCCAGGCGAAGCCGACAAAAAGGAAAGATAAAAGAAAACTGGAGGGTCGGGTAGGGGCCAAAAATAAAAAATCAGAAGCTAAAAACTGCTTTAAGGCAGGGGGGTGTATTATTCACACAAAAATTTAGGCATACAAAATTTTCGCAAAGTTTATGCATTTTTCTTCAAGCACCAATATTTGATTATCTACAACTTTCATAAAATTTATGCTTACTTTTTACAAAATTTATGCATATTAACGGATTAACTTATAAGCATAAATTTATATTGTGTAAACTTCATGTGTAAATTTATATTGTGTAAATTTTTCGTGTTAATTTATATGTATAAAATGTTGTGTAAATTTATATGCATAAATTTATACGTATAATTTTTACAAAATTTATACATAATTTTTAAATCATAAATAATTTATATGCATAATTTTTACAAAAGGTATACATAATTTTTTTAAGCATAAAAATCTGTATATGCATAATTTATGCTTACAATTTTTTTAAATCATAAAGCAGGAAATGTGGCAAATACAGTCGAGTTCGGTTATAACGGATCCGGTATAATAACGGAATTCCGGTTATAACGTACAAATTAGCCCGGTCTAAAAGGACCGAAAGATCTAGGAAAAAATCCTATTAAAACGTAAATTCGGTTCTAACGTAGAAAAAGTGCAGTCCCTTGGATTATGATATAAACAAACTCGACTGTTCTATGCTTATTCAAACATTTTTTTCAAATTTATGCATACTTATTTATGCAAAATTTATGTCTAATTATATTGGAGGGTAAAAAACTTTTTCCGCTAAAAATAGTTAAGTTCTTTAAACATAATTTACGCATTTTTAATGTACTTCGAATTTTCTGTATAAGCTATGCATGATTTTTATATTATTTATGCATCTCTTTTTAGTAGTGAACGATAAGAAGAAAAATAAGAATCAAAATAACAGCGCCTAAAGACGATGAAGATGACGATAACAAAAAAAAAATAGAGAGGGATGATAAAGAATATGATAATGAGAAGGAAAAATAAGTAATGAATAATGATGATGATCATCAGCGTCATACGAAAAAAAAAAAAAAAGATGAGCTTTTGCTATCATCATCCGACAAGGAAGCTTCTGGGAGTCAAATCAGTCTATCCGCTTAAGCCACTTGATCCATTGTCTTGACAATCTTCCACGCGATCATTGGCCTTCCACTTTAGTAACTAAAGTAGTCAAACCGCTACTCTGGTTTCTATCTTTTTAGAGTACTATGGCAAATTCCGTTCAAGGAAAAGCAAATAAAAAAAATTTAAAAAAACGTCAAAGTGCATTTCCTTAATTTCCGAACTAAAAAGTAATGCAAAAACTGTATGAAATGCAAAGTAAATCCAAAAAAATTTATTTAAAAATTTTTTGTATTAGTATGTCTCCATTAGTGATTTAATTACATGATGTAATTAATTACAGAATGCAATTAAATGGTTTACAAAGGTGCTAATTTGTTTTCTCAAATCTTTGGAGCTGGATATCATTTTTTATAATGTGGATCCAACCAACTAAATCGAAAACAACGATTTAGTACCTTCGAAAATCATTTAATTACATCCTGTAATTAATTACATCATGTAATTAATTCACCAATGGAGACATACTATATCACTTATGCAAAAATTTGGACATGCATAGTTTTTGCAAGTTTATGCATATTTTTTTAAGAACTAACTAAAAATTTGGACATGCATAATTTTTGCAAAATTTATGCATAATTTTTTAAAAGCATAAAAATCTGGATACATTAATAAATTATGCATAATTTTTGCAAAGTTTATGCATATTTTTTTTAATAACAAAAATTTGAAGATGCATAATATTTACAAAATTTATGCATAATTTTTTTAAGCATGAAAATCTGGATAAGCATAAACTTTGCAAGAGTTATGCATATCTTTTTAAAGAACCAGAATTTTAATATGCATGATAGTTACAAAAGTTTTGCATAATTTTTTTAAGCTTAAAAATCTGGATATTAATAATTTTTGCAAAGTTTATGCATATTTTTTTAAGAGCCAAAACTTGAATGTGCAAAATGTTGACAAAAGATATGTATAATTTTCTTAAGCATGAAAATCTCGATATGTATAAATTTTGCCTAATTTATGCATAATTTTGTGTTATAGGATGAATAAAAAAATTCCCGGTAAAAAAAGTTAAGTTCTTTATATATGTGTAATTTATGCATTTTTTTTGCATGTCCAATTTTTTGTATAATTTATGCATCTCATTTTCGTACGGGTTGTCAATTTTCCGAGAAAAATTGAAAGTTTTTCATTTTTTTTGCATTTGCGAAAAGACATAACAAGACACTTACTTCAAAGGTAATATTTATCAATCAATCAATTATTCAATCAGAAAAAAAAACATCCTCCTTAATAAAAATTTCTTTACATCATCCACAAGACTCTCCGAATGATTTCGATCTCACTTTGATAATCATCCATCAGTCAAGTAAGAAGAAGATTTATTCACCTCTAATTATTTCGCGCTCCATGAACTTGAAATCGGGAATAACTTGATAGATGAAGATAATTTATCTGAAGGGATCATCACAAGGTTACAATATTACCCATTGTAACCATCGAGAAACCACGAAGGCTATAGGAAAAAGCCCATTAAAAACAATAAATAAACAAGTGTCACTTATAAAAATAAAAATAAAAAAATACAACACACACACTCTGTTAAATAAATGGTAGCTTTCGAACCAAAAAAAAGGTATCGCTTTGATTGATCGCCGGCAACCGCCCCAAACCCGTCATCATGTCTGTTACCTACGATTTTGAATTCACCATACAACAATGAAGAAGACGAAGAAGAAGAAAAAAAAAGCAGATATCGATCGTGATATATTTTATTACGTCTGCCTCGCATAAAGTAAGAACAATAGATGAGATACACGTGGTCAGCCTCTGCCTCGTATAATTCGGTGTGACAGAATTGATGGCCTGGCCTTGCAGCCTGGCTAACTGGCTGCAAGGCTGGGCCGTGTCCAAATTTTTCAACTTAGCCGCTTCGTGATATAAATTCATTCATTTATTTACGGAATATTTAAAAAAGGACGGTGCTCTTACCCTTTTTTTTTTTCGTGATGTTATCGAATATGATGTGGACCAGCTTGAGGGGAGATATGTTTTTTAAACATTGAAATTATGACAAAAATGATTTCAATTAGTCTCTTTAAAATTTGTTTCGATTCCTACACTTTTGTATCATTATAACATTGTGTTTCCCACTTTTTTTGCTTTTAGCAGACAGGCCATACTAAAGTGGACCACGCATGTAGGAGTGTCCCTGTGTCTCTTGGCAAGGTTTCCGTACATCTTCGCTTTCAATATGTACTACTTGGGTAGGAATGCAATTATTCTTCCGAATTCCCCTGTTGGGGCAAACCAAGAATTTTGTTCATTATTTTCTGGCCAAGGAGGACATATATCACGGAATGTAATGGGACGCATGGGGAAAAAAATTATAAAAATGTTTTTTGATTTTTTGGTAACTTTTCTGGTGACGACTTTTAGTGATTTCGTTGGTAGCATTTATGGGTTTTTTTTTTGCCAATTTTTAAAGCCAATTCACGAGTATTTTAAGTCCATTACCATCTTCACTGAAGAACAAACATGCGTATGAATTTCTTCATTTTACGTGGATTGAACGTTTGGTTGCTTTTTACTCTCTTTTAGTACCTTTTTTTCTGACAATTAGTAACATTTTGGAAACTTTTAGTCATTTTTCTTGAGTGACTTTTAATTACTTTTTTGGTAACATATGATACGTTAAAATGCACGCCATCTATTTCCTCATCATTTCCAATTCCCTCCCCCTCCCAACCGTCAGAATTACAGCCCTGCAGCCAGGGTGGCAATGACCCCCTGGCACTCTCATCCCCCCTCCCTGGAATTAACTGTTTTAATAAAGCCCTTATGAAGGAAAAAAGCCTAAAGCCCCCTTTAGTATGGCCATTTGCGATCCTGATACGGGGCTGCAACATTAGTCCAACCAACCCCAGTTTTTTTTTGCGAATTTTAAAATTTTAATTACGAAGATTTTATTATTTTTTCGAATCAAAAAATTTATAAAAAATTTAGTGACTTTTTTGGTGACTTTTGATAGATTTTAGTAAATTTTCAGTGACTTTTTCGGCGGCAATTGATAACTTTTAGTGACTTTTTCTTAGTGACCCAGGCCCGTAACCAGGGGGGGGGGGCAAAGGGGGGCTCAGCCCCCCTTTGGTCAAGCTTTAGCCCCCCTGTAGATTTTATTTGGCCCATGTAATTTCCTTATCTTCCATGTTATTAGGGACCATTTGAAGCCCCCCTTTGAAAACTTTGCGCCCCCCTGTGCTTCTTAGGCTGGTTACTGGCCTGTAGTGACCATCGTACGTATTAGTGACTTTTTCGGTTGCTTTTGATAATTAAATATTAGTGACTTTTTTTGGTGACTTCTGATAATTTCTAGTAAACTTTTAGTGACTTTTGTGGTGACTCTTGGTAATTTTTTTAGTCACTTTCTTCAGTGACTTTCTTTGTGACAATTGCTAATTTTTAGTGACTTTTAACGGCTATTTTTTAGTGACCTTATTACGTTTTAGTGACTTTTTTTGTTACTTTTGATAATTTTTAGTAAACTTTAAGTGACTTTTATTTTTATTACGTAATTTATTTATCGTAATTACTCTTGGTAATTTTTTTAGTCTTTTCCTTCAGTGACTTTCTTGGTGACTATCGTTAATTTTTAGTGACATTTAGTGACTATTTTTTAAGGACTTTTAGTGACGATTTTTTAGTGACTTTTAGTGACTATTTGTTAGTGACTTTATTACGTTTTAGTGACTTTTTTTGTTACTTTTGATCATTTTTAGTAAACTCTTAGAGACTTTTTTGGTGACTCTTGGTAATTTTTAGTCACTTTCTTCAGTGACTTTCTTGGTAACAATTGATAACTTTTAGTGACTTTTTTTTAGTGACCTTAATACGTTTTAGTTACTTTTTTTGTTACATTTGAAATTTTTAGTAAACTTTAGTGACTTATTTGGTGACCATGGTAATTTTTGGTCACTTTCTTCAATGAATTTTCTAGTAAACTTTAATGACTTTTTTTTGGTGACTCTTGGTAATTTTCAGTGGCTTTCTTGGTAACAATTGATAATTTTTAGTGACTTTTTTTCTAGTGGCCTTATTACGTTTTAGCGATTTTTTTTTTGTTACTTTTGATAATTTTTAAGACTTTTTTGGTGACTCTTGGTACTTTTTAGTCACTTTCTTTAGTGACTTTCTTGGTGACCACTGATAATTTTTAGTGAATTTTAGTGAATTTTGGTCACTTTTTTTTAGTGACATTACGTTTTAGTGACTTTTGTGGTGACTCTTGGTAATTTTTTTAGTCACTTTCTTCGGTGACTTTCTTTGTGACAATTGCTAATTTTTAGTGACTTTTAACGGCTATTTTTTAGTGACCTTATTACGTTTTAGTGACTTTTTTTGTTACTTTTGATAATTTTTAGTAAACTTTAAGTGACTTTTATTTTTATTACGTAATTTATTATCGTAATTACTCTTGGTAATTTTTTTAGTCTTTTCCTTCAGTGACTTTCTTGGTGACTATCGTTAATTTTTAGTGACATTTAGTGACTATTTTTTAAGGACTTTTAGTGACGATTTTTTAGTGACTTTTAGTGACTATTTGTTAGTGACTTTATTACGTTTTAGTGACTTTTTTTGTTACTTTTGATCATTTTTAGTAACTCTTAGAGACTTTTTTGGTGACTCTTGGTAATTTTTAGTCACTTTCTTCAGTGACTTTCTTGGTAACAATTGATAACTTTTAGTGACTTTTTTTTAGTGACCTTAATACGTTTTAGTTACTTTTTTTGTTACATTTGAAATTTTTAGTAAACTTTAGTGACTTATTTGGTGACCATGGTAATTTTTGGTCACTTTCTTCAATGAATTTTCTAGTAAACTTTAATGACTTTTTTTTGGTGACTCTTGGTAATTTTCAGTGGCTTTCTTGGTAACATTGATAATTTTTAGTGACTTTTTTTCTAGTGGCCTTATTACGTTTTAGCGATTTTTTTTTGTTACTTTTGATAATTTTTAAGACTTTTTTGGTGACTCTTGGTACTTTTTAGTCACTTTCTTTAGTGACTTTCTTGGTGACCACTGATAATTTTTAGTGAATTTTAGTGAATTTTGGTCACTTTTTTTTAGTGACATTACGTTTTAGTGACTTTTATGGTGACTCTTGGTAATTTTTTTAGTCACTTTCTTCGGTGACTTTCTTTGTGACAATTGTTAATTTTTAGTGACTTTTAACGGCTATTTTTTAGTGACCTTATTACGTTTTAGTGACTTTTTTTGTTACTTTTGGTAATTTTTAGTAAACTTAAAGTGACTTTTATTTTTATTACGTAATTTATTTATCGTAATTACTCTTGGTAATTTTTTCAGTCTTTTCCTTCAGTGACTTTCTTGGTGACTATCGTTAATTTTTAGTGACATTTAGTGACTATTTTTTAGTGACTTTATTACGTTTTAGTGACTTTTTTTGTTACTTTTGATCATTTTTAGTAAACTCTTAGAGACTTTTTTGGTGACTCTTGGTAATTTTTAGTCACTTTCTTCAGTGACTTTTGGTAACAATTAGTAACTTTTTAGTGACCTTAATACGTTTTAGTTACTTTTTTTGTTACATTTGAAATTTTTAGTAAACTTTAGTGACTTATTTGGTGACCATGGTAATTTTTAGTCACTTTCTTCAATGACTTTTCTAGTAAACTTTAATGACTTTTTTTTGGTGACTCTTGGTAATTTTCAGTGGCTTTCTTGGTAACAATTGATAATTTTTAGTGACTTTTTTTCTAGTGGCCTTATTACGTTTTAGCGATATTTTTTTGTTACTTTTGATAATTTTTAAAGTGACTTCTTTGGTGACTCTTCGTACTTTTTAGTCACTTTCTTTAGTGACTTTCTTGGTGACCACTGATAATTTTTAGTGAATTTTAGTGAATTTTGGTCACTTTTTTTAGTGACATTACGTTTTAGTAACTTTTATGTTACTTTTGATAGTTTTTAGTGACTTTTTTTGGTGGCTTTTTTTGTTTATTTTTAGCAATATCTGTGACTTCTAAAGATTTCTTTCATTATTTTTAGTGAAATTCGGTGCCTTTTTAACTAAAAAGTTTCGATTTCTTTTTTGGCCAAAATTAAATATTTGTAAAAAATTAAAATAATTTTTTTTAAATGTGTAGAAAATATAAATTTAATGCGTCTACAAATACTCTACAGCTTTAAATTTCTCTCCAACCCCTCCCCCCTTAAACAAAATTCTTTGAAAGCTCCAGTGGGGCACATTTTATCCTGCAGCTCGATATTTCATTAAAAAGAAATCAGTCCGCACCTTATTTTTTCCGTCCTCTTAAACTAATAGTATTTACTTTTCAGAAGAAAAAAAAAAAAGACAACCTTGTCGCTTTGGTCTGATTTGTCATTAACCAAAACAAACAAGAAAAATTATTTTTATATACATTTTTTTTATTATTATTTGTTTTAATTGTTTTTTCCCTAACACTTTTTCTATATTAAGATGACGCGAGAAGGATCGAAGCGTGTTTAATAGGTTGATTTAATGACTTAGGTCAAGGTTAGGTTATGCAAACATCATTCCATCTTCTTCCGGATTTTTTAAATTAAAAAAAAAAAAAAAACTTTGCGGTTAAAAAATTACGAAATTAAAAAGGATTAAATTTTTTTTTTTAAAACCTCGATCGTTATTTTCGTATCGAAAAACTAGTTTTAATGAAGTTATGATACGAGTATTAATCAGGTTTGGTTGATTCGAAAAAAAAAATCGAAAACCGTTTACATCGTATCTAATTTTAGCGGTTGAAATGACCGGTGGTGACATCATAAACAGTTACGATTTTTATAGGAAAAATATCATTCGTTTTTCCTTTTTTTTTTTTTTTTTTTTTTTTTTCGATGGTGGCCAACGATCCCATCATCTTGTGGTTTGTATGTTTGTTCTGCATCTGGTCAATTGTCGTTGCAGCGGCTGAAACTAGCGGATATTATAACGGGAAAAATGGACTTCAACAATTTTAATGAGTTTTATATTTGTCTTACGAGGTATCGCGGATGATTCCTCTCGCCAACACCTTGAGGTGATTTTACACTTTATTCAGTAATGACCTTAAAAAATAATACTTATCTTACCAGAATCATGATATTTTTTTTTTTTCGGATTTACGGATGAAAAATGTTTACATCATACGGTTGGGGTCGTATTTTGATACGGAGTATTTAGGCGACATTTTTTTTTTAAAGAGGATGATGGATATAACTCATTAAATCAGACGTTGAGGGGAAAAAATAAAAAATAAATCGGTTTTAAGGGATAAGAAAAATAGTCGGAAAAGTCAAAGGTCAGGATTTTTACTAAGGGAATGAGAAAAAGATTGAGGAGCGATGAGAACGGAGTAAAAACAATCTAGTAGGTCCCCTGGGATTATTATTAATGCATAAACAGATAACAGTAGCGACGTCAGAAAAAAAACGGTTTGATACCAGAAATACTAGCAGGTTATGACACGAAATTTATGTGTCCTAAACAGGCAGAGTTAAATACGGTTATAATAGACCGGGTCTCATCAAACTGCATTGGGAAACATAAAATATTGTCAATCTCGTTTAGCCCAAGAGCATATGGAATAGGATAGGGATTAGTGCCATGTTAGACAACAGACGGGTCAAAATGTAATAGTATATTGTTAACCTAGGGAGGAAAACGGAAAGCGAAAAGTGGCTCTTTCTATTTATGAGTAATGTAAAAATCATATTTTAACCCAAGCAAATAGGGGTATTCGAGTATTGCGTGAGCACGATTTTGGCCATTTAGACCCCATTCCCCCTGGGGGGTCATTCACATCTTATAAAGGGGAAGGGTTCACCAAATGCTGACACTTTATTGTTAAATCTCTTAAAAGAAGGCCTAAATTTGCTGATCACGCGGCGATGGGGTCAAAAATTGTCATAATTTTGAATGACTGAATGGCGAACAATTGAATGACGTCGTAAGAGTATGACCTATATCGTCATTATATGACCTATATCGTCATTATATGACCTATATAGTCATTACATGACGTCTTACTGACGTCATGTTAACGTCATCTCGATTTTGAAATATAAACATCATGACTGAAAAATGCCATAGACCCATCGTGCTTATTTAGGGTCTATGGCATTTGCTCCATAAGCACGATTTTTGCAAATTTTTCTGCCTTATGATTTAAAAAAATATATGCATAAATTATGAAAAAATCATACATTTCCACATTTTCATGTTTAAAAAAATTATGCGTGAATTTATGCATATCAATTTATCCATCAATGCATAAATTTTGTAGAAAAGATGCATAAATTTTGAAAAAAGAATGCATAATTTTTTATGCGTGTTTTTATTAACATTTTATGCATGTTTTTTTTTTAATTTTTTAAAAATATGGATATTAAAATTTTGGTGTTTAAAAAAATATGCATAAATTTATGTGCATAAAAATATATAAAAATAAATTTTATAAAACTTATGCGTATAAAATTCATAAATGCATAAATTTGCATAAATGCAAAAATGTTATAAAAAATGTGGATATTCAAATTTTGGTGCTTAAAAAAATTATGCATATTCGAATTCTGGTGTGTAAAAAGTGTGCATAAACTCTGCAAAAATTATGAATCTTCAAATTTTTGTATGAATGACACAAAAATAATAAATTTTTTATACAAATTTTTTGCATTCATTTTGCAAAAATTTCATATTTTTTTGGCATCACTTTTTCCTACGACACCCTAATAATGTATACAACGGACTAAAGTATTCGCATATTTTCCATCCCTAGATGCAATAGGTTACCGGCCCCCACAAAAAATGTCACCACAAGTATTCCCAAGAAGAATGACAAAGGTCAGGCACAAACCCAACTTACTCCGCCACTAGCTCAAACAATTAAAACCTAGGAGTAAAGGCCACTATCTTGTACGTATCATCGGTAACAGTAGCTAACATGATATCATGTAATTGGAGAAGTGTGACTTTTAGACCCCATCCTTTAACATTTTTCTATGAATGTCCTTCACTAGGACGTCTAATCCCTTCTAAGACACCCTGCAGATTCCTGGCGGGTAATATCAACAAATAAGGACGAGTCAAGTACAGATTAAACTTTAAAATAAAAAAATAAGAAGAAATAATAATCCTCAGTAGCCATAAAGCACGATTCCAAACCACCTATTTAACTTAATAGCACCAAAAAAAAAAAAAATTTTTTTTTTTCTCTCAAAATCGTTAATAACCATCGATTATCATATTGTAAATAAAAATCTTAAACAGATCGGAAGGTGTTATTCACACGATTTATATGCCTCGATTTACACGCACATGAAAAAAAAATGACTTAACCGTTTAAAGGCGTAAACTCAACCAACAGGGTCAAGTAAGGCTGAATCAATTTGTAGGTGTAAAATTCACTCACTGATATACCTGTAGGTTTCATTGATGACATGTTTTTTTTCAGTGGGATGGATGTGCGTAAAGATATTTATAAATTCGACGGATTTACTTTCACTGACAAGAGACCAAAAGAAGAAGGGCTTACTACTTTTTATAAGTCAAGGATGGTTTCCCGGATTCTCTTCCCGTAGCAAAAAGAGATGCATAAATAATGTAAAAATCATGTATAAATTATTTAAAAAAATGGAAATACATAAAAAATTCATCAATTATGTACTTAGATCTTAAGTTTTTTTATCAGAACTTTTTTTTTACCCTTACATGTAATTAGGCATAAATTATGCATAAACAAGTATGCATAAAAAAAGGAGTCTATATCCGAACCCCGAATTTTCCAAACCCCGAATCGGGTTTCGGGGTTTATAAAATGCGATATCGCGAAAAAACGATGTCGCGTTTTCCGAACCCCGAAATTAAAAATCCCCGAATTGGTTTTCGGGTTTCATAAATGTCGGGGTTTGGGAATCCAGGAGTTATGACGCTTTTTGTATTTCTTTAAATAATTTTATAATTTGGAGTAAAAAATTCGGCGATAATAAAATTCGGCGTTTTTAAATTCGGCGATAATAAAATTCGGCGTTTATAAATTCGGCGATTTTAAATTTCGGGGTTTGTTTATTTCGTGTTTTTTAATTCGGAGTTTTCAATAGGGTTGCCAACTCGTGAACAATAGAATCGTGTTTAGCTTACGTAAATTTACTTCTCAAAATGCAGGACGCACTCATAAGTTAAACACGATTCTATTGTTTACGAGTTGGCAACCCTATTGAAAACTCCGAATTAAAAAACACGAAATAAACAAACCCCGAAATTTAAAATCACCGAATTTATAAACGCCGAATTTTATTAAACCGGTAAATTTTATTAATACCGGTGTCATTGCGGTACCTCAAGATGTCGTTTAAAAAATCTGAAAAAAAGTCTCAGAGTTCCGATACCTGGGCTCCACCGTCACGCGTAACAATAATACCAACTACGAAGTCAAAGCAAGGATCCAGAGGAATCCAGAGGAATCCTGAGGAAACCCCATGCCTTCAGTCCCTAAACCACCTATTCCGAAGTAAATCCCTGTCCCGCCGTTCTAAACTTCTCGTCTATAATTCCACCCTGCGCCCCATTTTTACATACGGCTGCGAGACGTGGACCTTAATGATCCAAACCGAGAAGTGATTGCTGGTGTTTGAAAATAAGTTCCTTAGGAGGATCCTTGGTCCAATATAGACCCCGTATCCGGACGCGTCCGTCTCAAGACTAACGAAGAAATCCGAAGGCTTACCGGGCAGTCCTATAAATAATATGATGTGATCAATTGATATCAATTGACTAAAGTCATCATAGCCTTGATGTGATCAAGTCTATGAGGCTGCGGTGGGAGGGACACGTGGCACGGGCGCCGGATACACGGGCTATACGACGAGTTTTGGATGATCGTCCTACAAGTCCAAGACCTTTAGGAAGACCTCGGCTAAGATGGGAGGATAATGTATCCCCGGATTCCGGCCGCCTAGGGGTGCTAGACTGGCGAGCGGCGGCTCAGGATAGGTCCAAATGGCGGACTGCTGTCGATGCGGCGATGGGGCTTCAAGCCCTGTAAAAAGCCTGGTGTTGTTGTTTGTATTTTTCCAATTTTAAATAAGTTTAAAACTTCTCGATTTTAAAGTCGGATAAATTATGCATAAAATTCATGTATAATTATGTATAATTTATATATAATTTATATATAAAATATCTTATATATAATTTATATATAATTATATATAATTTATATATAACTTATATATAACTTATATATGATTTATATATAATTATATATAATTATATATAACTTATATATAAATTATATATAACTTATATATAAATTATATATAACTTATATATAAATCATATATAGTAAATCGAAAAATTATTTTTGCTAAAATTTTGCTAAATTTTGCTGAGTTCGAGTTCGTACCTTTTTTTCAAGATTTAATTTTATATAAATTATATATAAATTATATATAAAAAATAGCACAAGATGTAAAGTTTAACCAAAAAAATATGCATAAACTTTAAAAAAATTTGCACATAAATTTATGCATATAAGTTTATCCCTAAATGCCTAAATTTTGTAGAAAGCAAGCATAAATCTTATGCAAACTGTGGATATTCAAATTTTAGTGCTTCAAAAATTATGCATAAATTTTGTAAAAATGGATATTCAAATTATGGCGTTTAAAAAAATATGCATAAACTTCAGAAAAATTATGCTGATAAATTTATGCATATAAATGTATGCATATAAATTTATCCATAAATGCATAAATTTTGTATAAAGTAAGCATACATTTTACAAAAATGAGGGATATTCAAATTTTGGTGCTTAAAAAAATATGCATAAACTTTAGAAAAATTTGTACATAAACTTATATGCATAAATTTATGTACAATTTTTCTGAAGCAAAAATGCATAAATGATAAATGCATAAATTCTGTAAATAGGATGCATATATTTTTTATGCATGTTTGTTTTTTTAATTTTTAAACAATTATGGATATTAAAATTTTGGTTTAAAAAAGCATGCATAAACTAAAAAAAATTATGCACATAAATTTATGCATAATAGTTTATCCTTAAATGCATAAATTTTGCAAAAAGTAAGCATACATTTTCTAAAAATTGTGGATATTGAAATTTCGGTGTTTAAAAAAATATCCATAAACTTTAGAAGAACTATACATAAATTTATGCATATAAATCTATCCATAAATGCATAAATTTTGTAAAAAGAATGCATCGATTTTTTTTATGCATGTGTTTTTTTTAATCTTCTAAAAATTCTGGATATTAAAATTTTGGTTTAAAAAAATATCCATAAAATTTAAAAAAATATGCTTAAAATTTAAAAAAATTATGCACATAAATTTATGCATACAAGTTTACCCATAAATACATTCATTTTGTAAAAAGTTAGCATAAATTTTATAAAATCTGTTGATATTCAAATTTTGGTGGTGTTTAAAAAATTATCCATAAACTTCAGAAAAATTATGTATATCAATTTATGCATATAAAAATTTATCCCTAAATGCATAAATTTTGTAAAAAGTAAGCATAAATTTTATAACAGTTGTGGATATTCAAATTTTTGCGCTTGAAAAAATATGCATAAACTTTGCAAAAATTTTGCATGTCCAAATTTTTTTGTAAATAATACAAAAATAATACATTTTTTATATACATTTTTCGCATTTATTTTGCAAAAATTTTAGACACTTTTTGCATCACTTTTTCGTACACCTTCTTTAAGTGGCTATGCTTGCATTAAACTGGGAAACTCAAACAATAAATAAGTAAATAAACAGTAACGGTAAACGTCCTGATACTTCGCTCGATCAGCGTGATCAGGTGCTTTTTTTTTTTTTTTTTTTTTTTCTTTTTCAATTAAAAAAATTAACACGAAATCGAAGGTCAATTAAGCGACACCGCTTGACCTTGGACTTATTTATCCAAATAATTAGGAAGTAACGTCTGCAACGTGGAGGAATCCCCAATGAGAACGCGATGAGGTGACGAAAGTTTATAATGGAAAATTGAAGACGGAAGGGAGGAGGACGAGGAAGATGATGAAGAAGAAAAAAAAATAAGATTTTAATGCGACTTGTCGACATCTTTCATCCTTTCTGATTCATCGTCCCTTCCTTTACCCTAGTTTATTGAATTTCCCTGCCTTGAATAAATCTGAAATATCTCGAGTGGTTGGTTTTCCCATTAAAGGATTTTTTTTTTCCTTGATTTAAATCCGAGGAGGGTTTGGGAATCGATTAGGTTTTCGGGGAGGATCTTCTGGCTTTGAATTTATTCTTTTTGCTGATGTCACTATAAACATTCGGTGGGGCTCGGTGGGGTGTCTGGACGAAACGAAAAAAAAATGAAGAGAAATAAAGAGTGATCTGGATAATTCAAACCGGTCCTTCAGGACTGCAAATGCTGTCCTTTGTTTTCCAGGTCTTAGCGTTTTACCGTAATTGTCTAATGGTACAATCTTCTTATGAATAATATTTTGAATTTTTAATAATTTATTCATACGATTGTTATGTTTGCATAATGACTTTTGATAAAACCAATAAATAATCCTAATGCAGTTAATCTCATGTTAAGCCAACACTTGAATGGCCTCTCACTTCTAAGCATTACGGCATCATTTTAAGCAGAATTGATAAATAAAATTAAGGCATTTCCATTTTCCGGGGAAATTTAAAAATTCAGGATTCGGGATACTAAAAATAACTCAAATACTCAGATACCTCAAAGACCCCTTCTAGCGCAGTTTCAGCAAAACAAAACAAAAAAAAACAAAAAAATAGGCAAAAAGAATCGCTCAAATCAGTCACAGACTTATTTTAACAACCCCGGTGCCCGAAGGGGTGGTCACAAGTTCGCTCAATATTTTCAATCGGTAATAAATGAAGTATATTTCGCTATTTTTGATGATAAAAGCATCCTTTAACAGGTGATCCTCGACCCGGGTTGATCTTGGCATACTCTGCGGCATCCGGCACCCTAGGAGATCAGCGCCAGTCCTACTGAAGTCTGCAAGGACAGCCTCTGTCACACCGTTACCGACAATAAAAGAAAATAAAAAAAAACTTTGCTACGAAAGTAATTTTTAGTAACTAAAATTCAGTTTTTTTTTTCAGAAATTTCGAAAACTCTGCTACCAAAATAACTATCAAATATTCCTGTAGCAAAAAGTGATGCAAAAAATGTATAAAATTTTTGCAAAATAAATGCAAAAAATTTATATAAAGAATGTAATATTTTTGTGTTATTTACACAAAAATTTGGACATACATAATTTTCTTAAGCATTTTTTTTAGCACGAAAATCTGGTTGTGCATCATTTTTGCATAATTTATGCATGTAATTTTTTAAAATCATACAGCAGAAAAACTTGCAAATATGAATCTTATTCAACTTTTAATTTTATGCATACTTCTTATTTATGCATAATTACATTGGAGGACGAAAAAAAAAAAATTGCGGATACCAATGTGAAATTATTTATGCATAATTTATGCATTTTTTATGTATGTCCATTTTTTTTGCATAAGTTATACTTTTTTTTTTAAGAAAAGAAATGTGCCAGTTATTGCGTAAGTTAAATTCTTTTATGCATAATTTATGCATTGTTTATGTATGTCCAATTTTTTGCATAATTTCTACATGATTTTTATATAATTCATGCATCTCTTTTTCGTACAAGTTGTAAATTCCCTCCCACAATTAAGGTGACAATCTGCTTTCCAAAAGCGTCCAGACAAGCCTTCATATTTTTTTTTCTTTTGTTTTTATGATTTTGGTTGATTTTAACGTCATTGACCCATATTGGCTAATAAAAGCCAAAAAAAGTTCTTTGAAAAAAAAAAAAAAAAATTAAAGCCCTCGTCCAGACTTGAGTATTTCGTCAGCAAACCGACACCTTCAGGCCTTGTTAAACGATCTAATAGAAAAACAACGGACCTAGACTCGAAAACAAATTACGATAATGATTTTTTTCCCC
This sequence comes from Liposcelis bostrychophila, assembly GCA_037577465.1. Lineage (NCBI taxonomy): Eukaryota > Metazoa > Arthropoda > Insecta > Psocodea > Liposcelididae > Liposcelis > Liposcelis bostrychophila. Next base: position 7,161,058 of record CM075211.1, read on the forward strand.
TTACAACCTTGATTAAATTCTGAACCAGAAGATTTTCTGCATCAGATCCCCCGACACCGCGAAAAATATTTCACGGGATCAACGAACGGGAAAAACGGACGATTATTATCTTTCCGGATGAACCCCCCAAAAAAATATTTTCACCAGAACAACCGAAGCATTCTCTTATTTACTCGGTCGTAAATCACGAAAAATACGCTCCACGACCACCCTCAACCTTTTTTTTTTTTCGTTTGAGACTCACACGAAAAAAATTAGCCACCACCCCAGAAAAGGTCAAAATTAAAATAAATAATAACTCCGGACCCCCAACTTTTTAAAAGCTTAAGGTGTTTCTTACAACCCCGAAAAAAAAAAAAAAAAAAAAAAATTTATCCACCCAGTCACGAAACGCACGTACCTCCATTCATAAAAACTCCATATTAAAACTTCGTTTATTATTTTTTTTTTAATCCGTAATAATTCATTAATTTAAAGTTATTTTAATTGATCAAAAATGACTGTAAGATGACTAATGAAGCAATTAAAAATTAATTCCGAATCTTAACTAACTAATGCCGTGATCTGGGCTATAAGGGTGGCGATGAAGACTCATTTAACCAGGGTTTAATTTAACACCATATGTGTGTATATGTAGAGAGAGAGAGAGAGAGAGAGATAATGATGGGATATATATAATTTTTTTTTTAGCTCTCCTGTTTTCCCGAATGAAGAATGAAATAAAGAGCCCTCCAAGAGCGGCCCTTCACACTTTCTCAAGAGACTTGACAAGTGTTATGGTAAATACTGATTTTTTTTTTTCTTACTCCCTTTTTTACTTTAGGGATGAACAAATATCCCCCTAAACAAACAAAGTGGAATGACATTTCTTTGGTTAGTACGGTTTTAATCGCTTCTTTTAAAGGGAAATCTTTGGACTTAAAAAAAAAAAGATTTAAAAAAAAAAACAACAACAAACGGGAAGGGAGACGTAAAAAAGCGAAAATGTCAAAAAGGGTTAAATATTTTTTTACAAAAGGTCAAAAGTGGAAAAATACGTTCAATTATCGGGGAAAAAAAAATTTTTTTTTTCTTTTTTGTAAAAAATTCGTTATACAAAAATTAAAGCTTATAAGGTGGTAGTTTGATCAAGGTTATTATCATCATCGACACCGATAATCATCCGTGCGCGTTTTTCTGATAAACGTGCCTTCGTATCCCGTTCTTTCTCTCCAGTCACGGATTTCTTTTATGTTCGGATACGACAAATTTAATTTTTTTTTTGTTTTCTAAAAACAAAATAGTTTTTTTTTTCTTCGTTTAGCAATTTTTACATACCACGTGGGAACGAGTAAAAAACAGGAAAAAAATAATAATAATAAAAAAAAAGTAAAAAAATCCACTTCGTTTCAGATGAATTGAAACCTACGAGGCAAAAAACTTTCGAACTAAAAATAAAATCATCACCACGGGAAAAAAAAAAAAAATAATAATAATAACTGCAACTTCCTTTACACACGTATCCAGACGAACTGAAACTCAAACCATGACATTTCTCCCTCTCTGGAGCACTTCTCTCTGAGTCTGGACTCCAGTCTAGGGTACAATGCATCACTTTCCCCCTTGTCCTGTGCATTCGGTTTTTCTCCACCCCTCCCCCCCCCCTGCAACAACTTCCCTTTTTCTTGATTTATCGCAAAAGGTTTTCCGTGTCCGGCTTTTTTTTTTCCTAACGACAGGAATTATGACAAAAAAGAAGAAAACCTGATGCAAAAAAAAAAATATACAAATTCAGACGGGTTTGGTATTTTTTCGCATGACTCTTAATTTGTAACAATGGCGGAATTCTCAGATTTTTTTTTTCGTTTTTCTATTTAAAGTAGATGAACTTGATGTAACGGTTCCCATAGCTAGTATTCGATACCTCATCATCTTTCATTATCTATTTTTATAGGAGACTACCTTTATAGAAAAAAAAAAAAAATTTCGTTATGGCTATTTTTTTTATAATGAGGAAACGGCGTTTCTTAAAAAAAAAAAAAAAAAAATCAGCACGAAGTGATTTTTTTTTTTCTTTAAAATTACGAGCTCAGACACAAAAAAAGAAGAAAAATTAGACTGCATGCGTAATTTGTTCCAAAAATAACATCGCGTTTTTTTTTTTTTTTTTTTTTTTTCAAAAAAATAGAAAAAGAACTTCCTCTCTTTCCTTAACACAATTACCCCCTGAGGAGTTAAGTCATTCGCAAAGGAACTCTCAACAGATGTTAAAATCGCACACCCTCATGCAAAATTCATGTTGCTTATTGAAGTGTTCAGACGGAAATCAGTGACTCATTACATAAGTTTTACCCTCCGAAAAAAAAAAAAAAAAAAAAAAAATTAAAATTAAAATCTTACCCGGAAAAAAAAAATTCGGAACATAAGGCCAAAAAAAAAAAAAAAAAAACATTTATACCGTATTTGCACTTTACAGCAATCATTAAGCAGGATGACTTGTTGTTTTTACAGTTCATAAGACTCTTTCACCGGTTTTTAGCCCAAAGCCATCCGATGCCAAATTAATCCCTCACCATCCAGTTTTTCTCATTACTCCATAAAGTATCTCCTGGCTTAAAAGGTTTCGTGCTTTTTTTTCCCCACTCGCAAAAAAAAAAAAAAAAAAAAAAAAAAAATTGCTCACGTACGTGTACCTGTGCACATACACACACAAACGCACCGCCTAATTAATTTTTTTTTTTAGGATGCAAAATTGATTCGCGTGTTTCCGATCATTCCAGTTTCAGCTATTAATAGACCATCTATCGGATCAATTACACCGAGTAGTGTGTCAGTACATCGGCTTCGCATGTCATTCGGCCTTGATTATACACATCGGTATAATATTATTATTGTACATTACCTAATAATAAGGCGGTTAACGGTGAATCCTTTAGGTTAATTGGACGACATAATTTTTTCGCATGGAAAAAAATTTTTTTTTACGATCACTTTCCTTCTGAACAAAAAAAAAAAAAAAAAAGTCGAATATCGAGTTCACGGTCAAAAAAAGAACGTAATTCGATATTTTTTTAATATATTTTTTTCTGTCTGTCAGGTTCCTTTTTTTTTCGTATGTGAATCCTACATAAACATTTCGTTTAAAAGCATAATCGGATATAACCCACGAAAACAATCAATATTTGAGTTTGCAATTCATGATCGGAAATACGAGAAGCTCAAAAATAAATAAATAAGAAAAAAAAAAATCCGAGGGGGTGACCGTTTCGAGTGCTAACAAAAGGTGTGGCTCTTTTTCGGGGGAAAAAAAAATCTTGACGTGAGGCGAAGAACGGACTGTACCAAAATTTGGTGATTAAGTGGTGACTTTAGTATAGTAAACGACATTACTAAAAATTGATTTGCCTGGTGATCGAAATCGGTCATCATTTTGATCTTGGTTTATGAAATGGTGATTTTGTTCCAGAACTTTGGGGTACCGTCACCAAAAGTGGTGACTGAACCAAAAAATGGTGATTTTACGCAAATTTTTTAAAATTTTGTAGAAGAAAGAAAAATGGGGAATTCGTTAGGTGGACCGATCACTATTTTGGTGTTGGTGATTTGCCTGGTGATCGAGACCAGTCATAATTTTGATCTTGGTTTAAGTTGAAATGGTGATTCTGATCCAGAAAATGGTGTGCCAAGTGGTGGTTTTATTATTTGGTAATAACTGCGTGAGTGTCAACAATGATCATCAACGAGCAGAGAAAGTGCTGACTTTGTTAAAAAAAAAAAAAAAGGGTGATCTTAAGCTCGAAAAGAGGATGGCTGCACCAGAAACGGATGACCACATGAAAAAATAATGGTTTTGTACCAAAAAATGGTGAAATCCAAAATGTGATTTGGAAGACTAAATTGAATCGTTTTTTGGTGCAGTCACCGATTTTTCGTAAAAAAAAATCGCAACTCGAAATTGCACCAGAAATGGTGATTTAAAAAAATCGTTTATTTTTGTACATCGAAAAGGTGATTGGCACAGCAAAAGAGCAAACGGGTCAGCTGGTGATTTTAAACAAAAAAGAGTCGGTTGTTTGGTGATTTTTTTTTTTTTTTTGGATCTTGTTGGTTTGCTCCTTGGTTGACCGAATCATTTTTTTGGTTCATGATCAAATGATCAATAAAATCACCATTTGGTGTATCACTTTGCGGAACAAAACCATCATTTCACCCCAAACCAAAAACCAAATTGGTGTGCAATCTTGGTCCCCAAGCAAATCATAAAACCGTAGAGATGATTTCTTTCCAGAAACTTTTACACAAGTTATTGCACAAGATTCAGTTATGACCGAGCGGTGATTTTACACGAAAAATCGGGCGACTGCACCAAAAAAAAGGTGGCAGCACCAAAAGTAAAAAAAAAAAATGGTTTGGTATCACATTTTGGATTGACCAGCAAACGGGGCCCAACTAAATTCCACAATATTTCTTTTCCGTGGATTATTTTTCATGAACAAATCACAAGGACAAATCAAAGTCAAAGTCATCACATGCAGAACAAAGTCACCCCCGCGAACTTAAAAAAAATATTAAATCACTTAACGCAACATTTTTTTCGGAGAGAAATTCTTATGTAACGTTATCTAACGCGGACAGGTTCACTGATTCCCATTAAAGAAAAAAAAATAATAATATTACGTGCATGACCCTGATAATGAAAGTTACGAAGTGAATGATGGTTTGCTTTTTTCATTATTATTTAAGTGTGTTAAGTTCATGGTTCGACTTCCTTACGCTTTAAATAATCGAACGGGGGAACAAAAAAATCTAACACAAATTTGTGCGAAAAAAAAAAAATAATAATAATAATAACAAATCGCACTTTTAATCCTTGATTTCAAACCTCGAAGTTTTCCTTTAAATTTTTTCCCAAAATGATAAAACACTCCGTAAAAAAAACTTAAAAGCACTTTTCCGGTCGATTTACACTTTCCAAAAAAAAAAAAAAATTTCCCCGGAAAATTTAAACCTCGAGGTCTAAAATCACGGTTTCACACCACACGCACCAAAAAACTAAACCTATTTAAAACCAAATTTAAAAAAAAACTCACCAAATTTTTTTTTACAAAAAAAAATTTTCAAAAAAAAAAAAAAAAAAAAAAATCACAAATTTTCCAGTTGGTGAAAAAAAAATCCAAAAAATCGTTCCAATTATCCCCCGGTTAAAAACATCCAATCCAAACTTTTTTTCGAAAACTAAACCGTAAACCCGCGTAAAAAAAATTCAGGAAAAAAAAACTCGATCGATTTTCTTTTTTTCTTTTTTTTTTTCCTCTTTCCCCGATGCGAATCGATTGAACTTGAAGATGGAACTAAAGTGAAGGAACCGAAGACGAGTTAGTCTGATGTCCATTCACGACCACAGGCTGGAAGCGCAATACATGGGTACATAGACCATTGCAACTGAAATCTCGAACCTGGTGTGCAGCTTTAAGTGTTTACTTCCTCCAAGCGTCTTTTTAACACACAAATCATCATTTTACATTGAGGATCTATGCTTTTCTAATAATTCGTATATGATCCCCTCCTTTGACAATTTTATACGCGACCAAATGTTCTTCTTACGTTATCTCCTTACAGGTACGATTCGTCTTTTTTTTTTTCTTTTTTTCCCTTCTGTTTTTCTTTTCCATCGAAATCATTTTCCTTTGCTTTTCTTTTTTTTTTTTCTAATTGCGTCACAATGACATCATCTGTTAGATATTTTATGATGATTCTAGGGTCAGTGATTTCGATTATTATGATTAACGAGTAATCGCGGACGGCTGGGAAAATGAGTATCCGGTTCCGGATGACGTTTTATTTCCAGAAAAAAAAAAATCAGACTGGGACAGGGGTATATCCCTACGTAGGACTACGTCTTTGGGGTACTGTCCTAATACTGCTAAATTTAAGCAATGAAAAAATTTTAAAATTTAAGCCATTTTTTTTTGCTCGTTTTTTGGTCAAAAAATTCGAATCTTTTGATAGAAATATCATTTTTTTTCCTGGCAAGAAAAAAACATAAAAGTTTTGATAAAAAAGGTCAAAAGTGGAAGAAAATTAGTCAAAATTTTAATTAAAGTCTTCAAAGTTAAAATTTTAATATTAAAGCATTGCTTTAGCTCATATTCTTGGCTAAAGGAAAAAGGAAGAAATTGAAAAACTGAGTGAGTCCAGCTACGCAAACTCATTGAAGAAGGGAAGTGAAACTTCTACACTCCGCTAATAGTAGACACAATAAAAAAATTTCAAGGCATTTTTTTGCTCGTTTTTGGTCAAAAAATTTGAATATTTTAATAAAGATATAACTTTTTTTTCATCACACGGTACTGAAAAGTGGACTTTTCAGTACTGGGCAGTTTATTTACAGACTATTTTACGCCGTACCTTGTGATAAAAAATATCTTTCAATGCAAGAAATGCAAACGACTTGCCCGTCTCGACCTGTTTAAGGCCTCGCCTTCGGCTCGGGCTTAAAACTCGGTCTCGACGGGCAATTCTGTCGTTTGCAGTCCTTGTATTGAAAAATACTATTCCTGGCAGGAAAAATCTTCAAACACGCTCACTTTTCGGCCTAAAATTGTTGCGCATTTTTTGGCCGAAAATCGAGGCCCAAAAAATTTACTTTTAGCGATTCTAAAGAAGTTTCACTTCAACAATTAGAGCTTGACGAAGAAATTCACTAATAAAAATCGGAGTACCGCCAGCTTCTGAGCGATGAATTTCCGAGTTCAAATTTTGGGAGAAAGACCATTATTTTGAGCTTTTTTTGAGCTTTCAGAAAAACCATCAACCCAAATTTGAGCTTAAAGGGAACAATTAGAGCTTGACGAAAAAAGCCCGTACGAAAAATCGGAGTACCGCCAGCTTCACGGCGGTACATTTTCGAGCTCAAATTTTAGGACAAAAGCCATTATTTTGAGCTTCAAGGGAAAAACTGAGTGAGTCTAGCTCCGCAAACTAACTGAAGAAGGGAAGTGAAACTTCTACACTCCGCTAATAATAGACACAATAAAAAAAATTTCAAGGCATTTTTTTGCTCGTTTTTGGTCAAAAAATTTGAATATTTTAATAAAAATATAACTTTTTTTCCTGGCACGAAAAAAACTTCAAACACGAGCACTTTTCGGCCTGAAATTGTGGCCCAAAAAATTTACTCTCAGTGATTCTAAAGAAGTTTACTGCCCGTGATTCTATAAACGTTTGGCCTAAATTGTTGCGTACTTTTCGGCCTAAAATTGTTGCGCACTTTTTGGCCTAAAATTGAGGCCCAAAAAATTTACTCTCAGCGATTCTAAAGAAGTTTCACTTCAAAAATGTAACCAACATTTTTTTAAAATTTCTAAGTCCTTTATTTTGTTCATGTACTCTACTTTTAATATTTAAAAAAACGGCAAAAATTAAGAAAAAAGTTTAAGAAATTTTCAAGAAATTTTTAAGTCCTTGCTTTCGTTCATGTCATCTAACTTTAAAATAAAATTTTAACTTGAAATATCTTGTAAATTTCTTGTAAATGATTTGAAAAATTTCTTGTAAATCGCTTGTTTTCTTTTTCTTTTTTTAGAAAATTTCTTGTTAATTTCTTGTTAATTTTTCAGACAATTCCTTGTAAATTTCTTGTCAACTTCTTGTAAATTTCTTGTAAATTTTACTTTAAAATTTAAAAAAGAGGTAAATAAAATTTACATGTACTTACTTTCGTTTATGTCGTCTAATTTAACTATTAAAAAAGGCCAAAAGTTAAAAAAAAATAGTCAAAGTATTATTTCAAATTTTCAAAGTTAAAATTTTAATATTTAAATAATTAAACATTAATTTTTGATGCGAACAGACCTACACACGGACAGACAGATTTCCCCAGGTCGGAGCCCCAAGAGGTATTCCTACATCAAAAAATGTCCCCCCCTTTCGCGGGGGAAACGAAAAAGGGAAAAATCCCGACAGGAAGACAAAAGAAGCTCTTTTCTTCTAAAAAGGGCAGAAGGTAATGATTTCCACTCAACTTGCGGGGGAGGGGAAAAAAGGGGGGGAGGGGGTTTCCCCTATACTACAAAGTCTTGTTTAATATATCTGCAACTGTCAGTCTTGGTTTTACATCTGGGTGAGTTTGATAACTCCTTTTCAATAAGCATTCATTTTCGCCCCGTAAGAATATTTGTTTTGGGCGAAATAAAAAAAAAAAAAAAAAAAAAAGATGAAAAGCATTTGCCGCTGTCAGTTGCTGACTGTAGCTGAGGGATGCAGACGTCGCCGTCTCCGTCGCTGTCGCGGGTCGTTATGCGTGACGGATTCTATTAAAGTCATCACGTAAACTGAACTCTTGTCAAAAATGTTTGACTCCCGTCTTTATTTTTTTCCGGTTGACGGTTCAACAAGCTTTTTTTTCGATCCTGCCCCAAGTTATTCTTTCTTTGAAGTAATTAGATTAACTTAATTACGTACGTACGGAATTATTAATGATTCCAAAAAAAAAAAAAACTTCATCTCTTTTTGAGCGTTCGACGGGATTAAACTGAGGGTGTTTGCGCGTTCGATTGAGGGTGCGTGTTGTGTAAAATCAAAATATTTTTTTTCCGCCAAAGAGGGGTGAGTGGATGAGATTTTAATGGCTCATCTTATAAACATTTTAGCCTTTCTACACCTCTTTTTTTTTTTTTTTTTTTTTTTTTTTTTTACGACCGACGGTAATGAAATTTTGTTTATGAGTTTATTTTTGATCTTACGAATCATAAAACACTTACCATTCTCACGGATTATTTGTATATCATCAAGGGACTCAATGAATTTAAATAATGCCCTCCAATTAGTCAGATTCATCTTTATAACCATCGAAATTATAAAAACAGGATTTAAGCACTTCTTGAATAATATAATGATAGCAATGAATAATTTTTCATTAAAACAAGTGAAGCTTTCTATCCCGAATTAGCTTTCAGAGCTTTCGATCCTGTCACATTTACGCAGAGGGATTTCTTTGATTGTCTTCAGTTAATTATGTACGGCGTTATTAATGAATATTTTTTTTTTTTTTTTTAGATTTATGATATGAATTAACTCCCTGGTTTTGTTAGTCCAACAATACTGACGACCCAGTAATGTTTCGATTGAGAGTTCACAACTAGGGAATCTTGTAAAATTATTTAAATCATGTAGGGTCAGCCCAAAATTATCAGTTAAAAATTAAAAATAACTCATTTTTGAACCTCTATTTATACGTTAATCCAGTAGTACAATCGGTTTTTGTCGTCATTTTTTCCGGCATAGGGATGCGTTCAGGACCAACATGCCCAAAATGCTCTGACGTAATATTTAAATGGCCCCTAATATTAAATGGCTTTGCCTTTTTCTTCCGCTTTTCCGAGATACTATTCAAGTTATAACGTGATCAAGGATTGAAAAAGCCGTAGGCACAGCCTTCTGAGAATTTCATCGATTGTCCAATACCATCCGAAGATTATGTTTGTAACTTTACTTCCGCCCTTTCCTGGTCTCGACCATTTTAGCAACCAGTTGATTGGTTCCCTCACATATTTCTTGGGGAGGGCAAAGATGTCTTGGTACGGACAGACATGTTCCAGCTCGGAGAGGGGGGGGGGGGCGAAAGTTATGATTCCTATACTTTTCTTATGAAAGCAAAACATCCTTACGGAGGAAAGGAACTTGCGGAGGGGAGCAAATGCCCTCCTTAAAACTTCCCAACACTCCACTGTACGGACGTGACAAAATCTTACCTAAAAGTAAAAGAAGAAAAGCAACATTAAAATAATGTGATAATAAGTCTCAATAGCATTCCCAACAATTTTTTACTTGAGAATACCTTTAAAATAATCGAAATGTTTTGGGCTACCTAAAATGGCTGAATAGCCATCTGATGTGACTGTCGGAAAATAAGTGTAATTAAAAACTGTATGTAGCCAGAATTGTGTTTGAGAACTGCCCATTAATTCCGATATCATTTTTGGGCTGTCCATATATTACATAGGTAAACGCTTTGAAATTTCTGACCCCCTCTCGCTCGCCCCTTTAAATAAAATAGATCTTTTCTTATGGAGATTTAACATTGAACAAGATTTTTCATGCTCTCCACCCTCCCCGCTCACCAAAAGTCAAGAAAATACGCTTATGAAAATGTAATATTTCCCTTATGAAAATGCCATGTATCACCTTCACGATTTGACGACCCCCCCCCCAAAAAAAGAAAAATAATGACTTAATTTATGTACTCAACATTTAAATGACCCAGAAATTTTTGAAGAGGAGCACATACACATAGTGATGCTGACTTTTCCTTTAAAAGTAGAGAAGGAAGTCAAGAATAATCTACTTCCTACTCACGCAATATTTGAATGGGCGTTTTCCACAGGGGGGAGAGGGTCTAAGAAAATCTTATTATGGCTTACAAAGTATAGGCAGGGAGTTGCTAAAACCTTACATAATCGCAAAAAAAATCTGATTCGAGAGGGGGTTTGAGACTGAAATCTTACGTAATAAAGGGGCAGGGGGCGTTCAAAAACTTACTTTTGCTTACAGAAAGGGTGGGTCTAAAATTGCCGAAATTATGCTTAGGTAATATATACACGGCCCCAAAGCTCCTAACAATCCACGCATGAAGTCAGAAATGCAATCTCAGACGTGTTTGACTTATTCCACAGCGCTAATCACATGGGCGAATCCAATAATTTTTCAAGGGGGGGGAATGGGAGAGAAAGCCTGAAATGAACGAAAAAGCTCGAATTTCATCTAGTGTAAAATTAATTTTCGAAAATACGGTATCCTGTAAAATAATTTTAGTTCGGGGGGAGAACGCCCCATCGCACCTCCCGTCCGGATCCACCAGTGCCCTTATAACGACAATACTAATTACGAAAAGCTTTAAGGTATCCTGATGGTTTATAAGAATTAATGCCCCGCCCCTATCAAAGACCTGGGTGGACAGTTGTGGTGTCTTCTTGTCCTTGTACACCCCTAAAGGCCTGTCGTGAGGAAACGTAGGCAAAGGTAACAAAAAAAAAAAAAAAAAAAAAAAACGAGGAAAAGTTTAAAACTTTATTCCACCACCAGCATACATTGTATTAGGATCTCACGTTAATTTTCAGAAAATGATTGCATCTTACATGCCCTCAGTCTATCCCTGTTAAAGGTTCGAAGAAGCAGGAAAACGTCGACCTTCTAACTTCACTAACTCTTCTGCAAAATTTTATTCCACAATTACCAGTCGTTTAACATTGGAACTTTCACCTTTAAAAAAAAATAGAACCTAACAAGTTCACCTATGGGATTTCCTATTGTTACATAATTTTTCTCGCGAAAAATCCTCGATTATCGAACCTGGGATATCACCCGAAAGACACATATTTCAACACGTGGCGAAATTTTTATAGTTTTGACCTCCAAAAATCTCTTCAGTCCTAATGAAACATGATCACGAAAAAACTAAATTTATTTTATTTTTTTTCTCAAATACTTCCCAGTTGCAAAGCAATATTAATTGCCATCACGTTTACTGATAACGAATGTAAAATTTGTGATTAGAAGAAGGTAAAGCCCTGGCCATTGTACCTCAAAAAAGAAAGAAAGAAAATGATTTATAATCCGAAATTTATTTTTTCACGACGGTGGGTGGGTGAGGTCCAAAAGAAAGCAAATTCCTGCCACGTAAGTTACCAGGTTGAAGCAAGTTCGAAAGACTTTCCAGAAGGAAAAGGAAAAAAAAACTGACATTTCTTTTTTTTTTTTATTTTTACAATTGGTCAGTTTATTTTCAGTTACGATTATTGGTTTGTGAAAGATTTTAAATTCGGTGTTAATAGACAGACATTTATGTGAGGATTTTATGGAACCTGTTTTCAGAGCAGGATCATTTAAAGGTTAACTCAAAATACCTTTCATTAACGTTTTTCTGGCGTATAAATAAGACCTTGATTTTCTGCGATACGCGTTAAATTTCACATGAAGGTTCCTACCTTGAAAACAGCGGGTACGAGGTATTGTTTCACGGATGATCTTTGCCCCTTTTTTTTACCTCAAAAAATTCATTACTGTTAAAAATAAATTTAAAAAAAAAATTGAAAATTGCAACATCTTAAACGTCGATAAAAATAATAAAAACAAAAAAAAAACTAGATTTTAATATTCGATTATTAATAAATAGCCGAAAGATATCCCTAAATTATTTTTGCAAAAAAAAAATCTGCAGTTTAAGTCATGCCATCTCCCGTTTTTCCAGTTTTAAAATGAGCGAATATTTTTCTAATAACTTCGAACCAGATGGAGAATATCCATCGTCTGGTTAAAAAAAAAAAAAAAAAAAAAAAAAAAAAATGATGAGCGGAGTTAATGACATTATATACAACTTTTTAGCATAATCATTTTACATCATAAGGCGATATCGATTGCACGCTAAAGGTATGTGAATATGATTTTAACAAAGCATTCAAATTACAGACCAGCCTTTTTTTTTTCCTTCCTTTTATTCTCGTGGGATATTTATTTTAAGAGGAAAAATAAGGGCATTTTCCCTTGGGGCATCCATTTTGCTTAATTTTTTTTTTTTTACCCTGACTCTGCGTAATTAATCGTGCCTATAAAAAATCATTAAGAAAATAAAAAGTAACGCATAAGGTGATTTTAATAAAAGGCTTCCGAGCGACAATGAAACAGGCACGGACTGGGTGCAACGTGTGATTTGCAGCCTGGAAAACTGTACTGTGCAGCCAGGAAAATTCACCAGTAAAATCGAATAAAAGCGGTCTCTGAATAGGAATCTTAACGGGAAAATACAGAAAAAAGCTGACAGGGGATGTCAAAAAAAATTCGTAAGAGTTTTGGCGTAGAACTACTTTATCGTATTTTGAACAACATCGACAAAAATATTCGTTTGCTTGTCCCATTTTTATCACTCTGGTTAAAATTATAATAATAATTATAACTATTATTATAATTGGTACTACATAACTATACTATAATTACTATTAATATATTATAACTCTGATGAAATATTATTACTTTTTATAACTATAACCATGGTTATAAAATATAACTATAACTACGGTTCTAAAGCATAACTATAACTATAATTATAAGATATAAGTATCACATCGATTATAATTATAACAACCTTTCGGCTATTATTTTAATTATAACCATGGCTATAAAATATAACTATAGCTACGGTTGTAAAGCATAACTATATATAGTTATAAAATATAACTATCACTTTGATTATAATTATAGCTGCTGTTCTGGTCACAATTATAACTCTCTCTTTGGTCGAAATTATTATTATATCCATGGTTATAATTTACAACTGTTACAACGATCATATAAGTATCAATGTCGTTCTAACGATTATACCTATTATTACGGTGAGTTATAATTGTACTTGGATATAATTATAACTATCACTGATTAAAATCATTATAATTATTATATACAATTATAACATAATCATTATAATTATAATTGGTTATAAAATAATCGTTATAATTATAATTGGTTATAAAACAATCATTATAATTATAATTGGTTATAAAATAATCGTTATAATTATAATTGGTTATAAAACAATCATTATAATTATAATTGGTTATAAAATAATCGTTATAATTATAATTGGTTATAAAATAATCATTATAATTATAATTGGTTATAACATAATCGTTATAATTATAATCGGTTATAACATAATCATTATCATTATAATGGTTATAATTATAATCATAGCTATAAATTATTTATGACTCTCTCATAAACTTTACAGTAACTTTTACACGTCAAACACCCGTGGTCCCTTAAATAGGCTGGAAGTGCGGCCTACAATCGAGTTCTACGTTAAAACAAGAAAAAGGCAAGAAAACGTTAGAAAAAAATTTTTGAAAAAAAAAAAAAACAAAGAAAACGAGAAAATTTAGAAAAAGCGACGTTATTCACTCCCAAAAATAGTGTATACCGTAATGCAAAAAATGCAAACCCATGAAAGCAATGCAGTGGTAAGCGATGCAAGCAATGTAAGCGCAATGATAATGCAAAGCAATGCAGACATTGCAGCGAGATTGAACCTATTGAACAAGTTACTATATGAAATGCAAAGGTAATGCAAGTGCAAGGTAATGCATTCTGTAATGTAGTAACAATGCAAGTGCATCGGTGATGCAAAATGTATGTGATGTGAAAATTATACCGAAATGCATGAATGAACAGCCCCTCAGAAAAAAGTTTTAAAAAAAAAAAAAAAAACTGGAGAATGGAAAACCAAAAAAGGTGCAAAAAATCTGTAAAAGCAGGAAAAAACGAGAAAAAAGTGGGAGAAAACTTACATTAATTTAAAAAAACCAAGGAAAAAAAAAAAAAAAAAGACAAAACGGAAAAGGCCGGAAAAAATGGGGGAAATCTCTGATAACAGCAGGGAAATGTTTTATTAGTTAACGGTTTACGATTCTTTAAAGGGCAGAGTAGAGAGGGGGTTAGAATTAAAATTAACATGGCCCATTCTGTTCATCTTTGATTGAGCTTTTTTGAAAAGCCAGTCCGTGCCTGCAATGAAACCGTATTTTTTTTTCTTGTTAATTATCCACGAGTTTATATTATTACGAATCTATTTTAGGGCAACACGAGGAAAAAAAAAATCTTCCGTCTGGGCAGAAGAATAAGATCGAAAACTTATGGTCGGCTGGTAAAGGTCAGTAACCATCAGAACAAAACGAAAGTAACGCATTATTATATTTTGCTGTTTCACTAAGGAATGTAAGCTTCATCGGGGTATTAATAATCACCATTTTTTTTTTTTTTTTTTTCGTTAAAAAAACAAATATTTTTCAAGTAAAATGATTAAGCGAATTAATAAACACGACGTATTGAAAAGAGCCGGTCTATTATGTATGAAGTTGTCATGATGTTTCACTTTCGCACGGGTTTGACAAGTTACGAGCATCCCTTGAGACAATTATAGGTATTAGGTATACAAGTGTAGTATAAACAAGGACTTCAAGGCGGCGAATAAAATTAAAAAAAAAAAATCTAGCTCGTGAGACGAAAAATGCTTTATATCCCATCCCTCATTATTATTTCCCCCTATATATAGGAAACTCCTTCGAATTGACCCCTTACGTGATCTTGAAATAAAAGGAAATTGATTGGCCTTTCCTGACCATTCAGATCTCGGATGAATTCATTAAACGAAAGCTTTAGGGGGAAATCAGAAATTGCAATTTAATCCATATTCGGGTAAAAATTGAGGGTTTTTCTTTTATTACGGTTGTGTGAACTTCGGTATTAGCTTTCGATCTTTTTTTCCTGGTTTCTTTCATCTTCTAACAAGTGGGAATCTTTTTTCAAAGATATAGAGTGATTCATAAAGGAGGATCGACTTTATGAGATTATCAAAGAAAGATGATCCAGGGCATTTTTGTTTTACAAGGGTTTTTTATTGCAGCTTGTAAATATTTTCATTGGAAATCGAATGACTGTGGTTTAGCATTATCGACTCAGAATCTATTTCCGTACGTGAAGGTATCATCGCGGTCTGCAACATTTTTATGAGTGACGAGCATCCGCTAATATTTTTGTACCTCAGAGCCAAAGGATTCCACTATCCGGGATCTCAATCGCGTTTCAAGTCAGACTGATCCCAGGATTTTTAACAGGATAATCCCGAGATTTTTAATACCGAAAATGGCAGTTGCTGTCCTAAAATAAACTTTTTCCTCTCATATATGAACCAAATTTTAGGTATGAACCAAAAGGTAGGTGTATATATAAGTTACGTATATATACCTAAAATTTGGTTAATTTTAATAAAATGACAAGATTTAACCTGCTTAATTGTCGCTGAAATACCAGAAAATAATAGTAAAATTGAAATTAAGAGGGAAAAATTTTTTTATGAACCGACCAGGCACGATTTTTGGTATTCGTTATCGACGAAAAATAGACATGCATAAATTATATAAAAACCGTGTATAAATTATACAAAAAATTGGACATACATAAAATATGCATAAATTATGCGTAAACAACTTAACTTTTCTTCTCAAAAAAAATTTTTTTTTATCCTCTAATATAATTATGCATAAATTATGCATAAATAAGTATGCACAATATGGAAAACAAAGTTGAATAAGCATATTATTTGCAAACTAGCCGCTTCGGGGCCGCTTCGCGGCCCCTTCGCGTCTAGCCTAAAGTAATGTAGGAAAACGTTAAAACGTTAAATACTTAAGTTTTTTCCGCCCAAAAAATGCGACTGTGGACAAAAATGCGAAATATTTTACACAGTAAAAAATATTATGTAAATATGTTAAAAACGGTCTACATAAAGTCTATGTTAAGTTATTATGTTAAAAAATCAACATAACTTGTTTGTAAACAGCAAAAAAATGACAATCGTTAATGGACGCAGAACATTAAACAAAACAATTGTGTTATTTTTCTTAACAAAATATTTATGTAGACCGATTTGGACATACAATTTGTGTCAATTCTAACATAAAATTTTTTACTGTGTAGGCAAATAAAACAAACTATTTTTTCGCCAATTTTTTTTTTGTCTGATGCCACTAATTTTTTTTCAAAGTTAAAATTTTAATATTAAAACATTACTTTAGCAATTTAAAAAAGTAAAATTAAAATTAAAAATTTTTTACTTAAATAGCTTGTCTGCGGACAAACACGGACAAACGCAGACAAACGTTTGTGCAAAGAGTTTGTGCAAAGAGAACAGACAGACACACATGTCGAAAGTTGAAAAATTTTTTGCAAAAAAAAAAAAAATCACTGCGTACGGACATCGCACATCGGACATCAGTGAATGTGTTGGGTTTTTTAAACCCATAAGACAGACATACGGACAGACCCAACCACCAAAATTTAAATTTTGAGCAATTTTTTTTTTTAAATTTCAATTAAAATAAAATATAAAATAAAAAAAAAATAAAAACCGCGCAAGACAGACAGACAGACGGACAATTCGAACCGATTTATTGCTTTTTTATAAAAAAAAAAACCTATAAGACAGACAATAAGAAAAGGCGGTGATTTTTTTTTTTTTGGGGGGGGGGGGGATGTGTGTCTGTCTTAAAAAAAAAAAAAAAAAAAAAGGCGGTGATTTTTTTTTTTTTTTTTGTCGTTTGCAAAAAATTTTTCAACCTTCGACTTGATTTTAATTTTTATTTATATTTTTATTTATGAAAATAGTAGTTTTTTTTTTCAAAAAAACTTTATCCCTTGCGTACAAACACCAGACAGACACACATCCCCCCCCCCCCCCAAAAAAAAAAACCACCGCCTACAGACAGACACACAATTCGAAAGTTGAAAAATTTTTTGCAAACGACAAAAAAAAAAAAAAAAAAAATCCCTGCGTACAGACAGAAAAACTTTGCCTTTTATTCGTCAAAATATTTTTTGTCTGTGGACGAAAACTTTATGTATATAAAAATACGAAAACTTTATGTATTTTTTCGTCGAATTTGTTAAAATTAGCTTGTCTGCGGACAAACGCGGACAAACGCGGACAAACGGAGGGGTTTTATTATATAGGTAGATAGATAGATAGATTTTTTTGCTGCTCTATGACTTAAAAAAATTATATGCATAATTTATGCAAAAATTATGCATACCCCAATTTTCCTACTTAAAAAATTATGCATAAATTTTGTAAAAATTGTGCATTGCTAAATGTTTCTATAAATGATACAAAAATAGTACACTTTTCATCCAAATTTTTTTTCATTTTTCTTTTGTACAATTTTTGCTTCAATTTTTCGTACGGGATTATAGTATCCAGTCATACAACTTTCACCCCGCGGGATTGACAATTTTTCAACCCCGATATCCCGTGGTAGAAAAATTAGTAACGGACTGCAGTATAGTTTGGATTTAATCAAGTTGAAAGTAAGCAAAGATAAAAACAACAGAAATAAAAACAATGTCTAGAGGTCGGGGATCCCGGGGATTCTGACTTTTTTCCCGGAAAAACGGAAATCCCTATTTCATGGGGTCAAAAATTTTATTGACGCTCTAAGCTAATAACTCAGAATAACATTCACTGCTTCATTCCCAGTTTAATCTAAAAAAATTATAAAAAAGGAAGTTAATTACCTTTAAAGCTGATAACCGATGCAGCAACATGCGAGACCCACACTCCAAGGATTGACTCCTGAACAGGTAATATGAAGGTAGTGCATAAAATGAAAACTGCGAGCTAAGTTTCAGGTAGATTCTTGAACTAGAGTATCGTCATCCTTACAAACGTTCCCAAGCTTCTTAGCTCTTTCTCGAATTCCCTGAAAAAAAAATTAGAATACCGTGAAAATCGTAAGTTCAATAAAAACCACAAAATGGCGGTCGTACGTAATAATTAAAGATCCCATGTAACCAGGAGTGCGACACTTTTCCATGCGTTCCTATTGGTTGAAATTTTCAGTAAAATTGTAAGTTAAATATAGAAGTACGTAAAAATTACCTTGGTAATTTCAGATCCCCTCCCCCTTTCGTGAGCAAAAATAGGCTTCCTCGTATGGAAATTTAACATTAACGTATAATTTTGAGCCAACCATTTCCCCCTTGATTGCTTACGTAATTTACGAACTTTTTTTCGAATTCCATACGCCAGACCTAGCAGGGAAAACATCGCTCATATTGACTTGAAATCTTTTAATTTGAAAAAAGATGATGGATTCCAAATCAGCGACCTCGAAAACCCCCATGTATACAAATTTTTGCGAGCATCGATAAATTTCATCAAGTGCTGATAAAACTCGCCATCTTGAATTTGAAGAAATTGATATCAGATTCGTATTCAGGTACCAGGAAAACCCCTACATATACAGTTTTATGAAAATCAACGCGATAGTATATTTTTAATCTAGGGAGAAAAATAGGTTAAAAAAGGTAGTTTTCATTACGAATCAATGCTTAATTATTAAGAAAAATCAGAGAAAATGATTTGATAAATTGTAAACAAAGTTTTTTGTAAACAGGTTTAACACTGTTTTGCCCTATGCTGGAAAAGTCACTTTCTGCTCTGATCGCATATGCGGAAAGTGGCTCTTTCTATTTATGAGTAATGTTTCTTTCATCCGCCATATTGGATCCTCCATTTTGAATTTCTCAATATGGGCAAGTGATTTTAAACTACACAGAAAACCAAAGCTTTTGACGCACAGATCCTTTTTATAGCTATTACCGACGCTTGAGATGGGAATTATGTCCGCTTTTCTCTTGATTAGTGACCACTGCACGATCCATTTTAATGCCTGTGGTAAACCAGGCATTAAGTATGGCGGCCGATGAAATATGTCGCATCTCTGTTTGTACAAGTTCTCTAGGAATAATCACCTTCAACAAGTAGCAGCAGCAAAGCAGGACAGCAGATCAGGAAAGACTCTTTTGCTCTGGTTACAACGCCATAGTAAACCTTGCAAGTTCTTGCAGGTTTCTCTACTATTTTCCCTCGTGACACCAAAGTCGCAACAAACACCCCAATTTTCCTGCCATCCTTAGGCACTTTCATTCTTCGTTTTGCATCCATATAAGGAAAACTTCACAGCCGAACAGTCATTCTTATGGACTTTAGCCAGACGGACGTAACCAAGAATCTGAAATCAAACGTATAAGTCATCGTTTTTTTCTTCTTCATGAAACATTCTTTTCCTTCTTTTGTTGTTGTAACTTAAAAAAAATTCAGACAATTAATCATTCATTGACAACATCGCTGATTATTTAGAATAATAGAAGCACGAAGCAACTCCGTAAGATTCTTTTTTAAGAATTTTTAATGTATTCCATATCATCCTTCGTCATATATTCAACCAGTTAAAAATTAATCATATCGTTAAAATCAAGAAGCTGTTAAAATGTATTTTTTTCAAATTTTTTTTTTCTCCCCTTCATCTTCATTTCATCTGCATAACCAGAATGATAATGATAAAACTATGACGCAGTAATTATAATTACAAGGATCCTTCTGCAAAAAAATTAATCATTTATGCTTAAGATTATTAAACAAGAAATAATAAGTCATAAAAATTTTGTTTTTAATACAGCACACAATGATATTACCTCGACATTTTTTTTTTAACTTCTTCGAGCGCTTTTGAAAAAAACTTTTCAAAGAAAAAATTTACGCAAAGGGGATTCTCTTTATTTTTTTTTAAGAGTGCCAAGGTGAGAATCATGTAAGTACAAAATTGATCGATTACTTAATCGTGTTTTTCCCCTTTTAACAAAATGACTAACTGGTCCATTTTTTTTTTCTCAAAAGCCCGCGTTCAATAAGTATTTGACGTCGATTATCATAATTCTCCGAAGTCCAATGTAACCGAGACAGGTTATGTCAAGATACCATCTGATTCACTTTGCCTTTGCTCACGATTACCTTTACTTTTCATTTTTTTTTTTTTATTTAATAAAATTTAAGATTAAAATGCTAATCGCTTTTAATCGTGAGACATTCGGTACAATTAATGCATCGAAAAGTGCGCGAAGCGCATCGAGGCCGAAAGAAAATAAAGCCGTTTTACAAAAAAAAAATAATGTCAAGTTCAAGTGCGGACGGGACGGGATTAATCAAGTTCAAAACTTTTTATTTTTATTTTTTTAATCTCTCTGGTCTCCGGTCGAAAGTTGTCGCGGAAAGTGACCTTGTAAACCCGTCAGCTTTATTCAAATTTTTAATTAACTATATTTCCGACGGTACGTCTGTGGGTTACATCATACTCCAAGTAGAACAAAAAGAAAGACAAGATCGAGGCCGCTCTTTATCTAAATAAGATGATTCACCAGGTATATTTTAACAACCTATCGAATCGCATTATAAAGTGCATTTTTTTTTTAAATGCTGGCGCAAACCAAACAAAATGCAATTACGTTATGTGTATAGTTATTTTTAAAGGCTTTTGTCAAACGTGGCGACAAACAAGTCTTTGATTGATTATTAGCGTAATTTGATTGTGATAATTATGCAATCGCGTTTGTTCAACTTGCCCCGTTTGTATTATTTAACGACGTCTACCGAGAGACTGCACATGTGTCCTCAGCGTTCTCCTTCACCTAATAAAGCTGTGCAATGACGATTTAATTATAAAGTGATAAATTTTTTTTTCCCCGAAAGGAAAATCGTACTTTGTCTCATAAATCAGCCATGGGCTGGCTTTAAAAAACAGCGCAGGAAACAGTTTCAAAAAGAGCGCTTAATTTTTCTTTAAAGTTACCCCCCCCCCCCTTTCTTCCCCCACATTTCATTAATCAGCCCTGCAAAGTATTTAGAGCGAAAGGTTACTTAATTATGCATTCGGTGTAAACCTAACATTGCATTACATTTAAATTACCAATGCACTTGCATTACATTTGAATTACCGATGCACTTGCATTGCCTTTGCATTACCAATGCACTTGCATTACATTTGAATTACCGATGCACTTGCACTACCTTTGCATTACCGATGCACCTGCATTACATTTGAATTATCAATGCACTTGCATTGCCTTTGCATTACCGATGCACATGCATTGCCTTTGCATTACCGATGCACTTGCATTGCCTTTGCATTACCGATGCACTTGCATTGCCTTTGCATTACCGATGCACTTGCATTGCCTTTGCATTACCGATGCACTTGCATCACCTTTGCATTAAATTTGCATTACCTTTGCATTACCGATGCACTTGCATTACCTTTGCATTACCGATGTACTTGCATTACATTTGAATTACCAATGCATTACCAATGGACTCGCACTGCTAAATTCATTACAGATTGCATCATCTTTGCATCAGATGTAGTACCGGTACCACAAAAGTTTGCAAATTTTCAAAATGATCACCTTTAAAGTCTCAACTTCGTAACTCTAAAGTATTCAATTATTAACCGAATCAGTTTTCAGGGTTTGATGTTCTCAACCCTCTTGAACTTACGGAATAATTCTTTCTTAAGGGTCCTCAAGCTTTCGAACCTTAAAAAAAAAAAAATGGAATCATTGACCTTGAGACATCGAACACACCGGAAAACCTTGTTCGGTTCTATGACTTGCACATGTAGAAATTACCAAAGGCGCCACCAGTACCGGTTATTGCCTGTAATTAATAAAAAGAGCCATCATTTCAGCAAAGACCACATATTGCTCTTTGAGGAGCAGTCTAAGGACCCATGCTGATCTGATAAGATCTGACGCGGATATATTAAGTATACGGTATGAACTCTAGTTCGAGATATATCACATAGAACTGAGACGAGACCATGTACTCACGCTGACAAAAAAATTTAAAAATGAAAAAAAAAAAACCAACCTTCACAAACAAATGGTAATTTTATATCTAATTAATTTGATCTTGGCGACAATCGGGACAAATCGTGAATCACGAAGGGAAAACGGAAATCGAAAAATCACATGGATTTAATAAGCAATTTTTCATCATCTGACTCATTTTTCGCACATCTGATTCCACGGGAGGAAGCAACGGCGGGGCTATTTGAATCTCATTAACTTCGACGCAGGAAAATGAAGTCAAATGATTTGACACTCTGTTTAAAGGGTGAGGGTTGCTTTCGTAGGGGTTCGAAAACCGTTCAAAGTTTTCCTGTGTTTTTTGATTTATGACTCAGGCACGGATTGGGCGCGACGGGAAACCGGGCAAATTTTCGGTGAGCCCTGTCGTAAAATTGGGAATATTTGCTCAGGCCGTGGAATGTTAAATGTAATGGGAAAAGAGCAAATGGGGGAAAATGAGGAAATCGAGTAAAAAACGAGGAGTAAGGATTAAAAGGACTGATGGCAAAAGAGAGAAGAAGAAAAACGGGATAAAAACAAAAAATAACAAAAAAATAGGGGGAAGAAAGTACCGAGGGGTTCCTAATTCTTGAATTACCGTGTAAACTTGTTTTGGAATTACTCTGAATTACTCATAAATTACCTTTAATAAATTTGAGTTACTTTCTTTTATTTGGGCATGAATTACCTTAAATTACGTTAAATTGCTTACAAATTACCTTTGAATTACCTATGAATTAATTAAGAATTACCTTAAACTATCTGTGAATTATTTGGTAGTTATTTGAAAGACTGAATTTAACATGAATTATTTGGGAATTACCTTCAACTAATTATACATTACCTAGAATTATCTATGAATTACTCGTGAATTACCTATGAATTAGTTGTGAATTAAGTACCTGTCAATTACTCGTGAATTACCTTCAATTACTTTGAATTATCATTTAAACTTTTTCTGGAAGTAATTCATCGAAAAGCACGTGATTAACGACAAACGCAGGGATTCTGCCTGAAATTTCCCTCCCGATAGTTCCCTGAATCCCGGAAACCACGATTCCCGGGATTAAAAGTATCCAGCTTTTTATTTGGGAATTTTCTCACTATTCTTGAGAAATTTCCCGGGAATTTCTCAATAGTTTCCCTTATTCTCGGGATTCTCGACGTATTTTCATTCCTCATATCCTGGAAATTTAATAATGCATGAAACACGGGAATTTCAGATTCCCGGGAATGAAAAAAATTAGAAATTAGGAATCTAGGAAAAATAGCAAAAAGAAGAAACCTGTGGGGGGGGGGGGAAGAAATTAAAAAATATAGTTAAATTGAGGGGTTGCTAACTCCCGAAACAAGTGAACTTCCTAATGCCAAAATCGAAAATAATGCAAGCAATGCAGAGAAAATGCAAAGTAATGCATATAATGCAGCATGATTGCACCGCGCCCAATGAAGACCCCCAAAAAAAATGCCAGGACACCTCAGAAAAAGGGGGTAGAGAAACAAAAGATACGTATGACGGTCTCCGGCATTTTTAGACCCCCTCTTACGAAAAAGAAATGCATAAATTATATAAAAATAATGTATCATTTACCCAAAAAATTGAACAAACATGAATTTTTTTTAGGAAAAATCAATTAGGAAAAATGGTCGGGAACCTGAGCAGTATGTAAAAGAAAAAAAAATAGATCGGCCCAGCAAAAATGCACCATGGGATATAAATGATGAATGATGTTTTAATGATTCGTGGAATAAAGGAAGCTGGAGAGGGATGATGTCGGGTTGAGTAAAAACATATTGACCCAAAGACTATCACGGTGGTCTTTTAGATTCAAATGATGTGCGTTGTTGTTGAGAGTTGTTGTTATTTATTTTTTTTTTTGTCGAAAGCTTTTTCGTCGAAGAAATTGATTGCTGTATATTGCTGATTGTTTTACGCGATAAAGAACCGTTTGTTAATGACGGGGAAACGTTTGGAAAGGAAAAAGAAAAGACAAAGGGACCGAGGGTTACAAAGGTCAGTCCTGGAACACATGATGAATCATGGCACACATCCATCTTGGGCACCTGCCAACACTAACAGTATCCGGGAACAGGTTCGTCACACTGGTCCATAACCTGACCGATTTTTATCTTCGCATTCTTTTTTTTTTTTTTTTTTAAACACATATTTTTGCACATCATACTTGATTAATAAATCACTTTTGCATCATATGAATCTGATTCATTAAGGATGGATGCTTCGAAAAAAAAAAATTGAAATCCTTATGGAAAAAAAAAAAATCCCCTGGATTTTAAAAGGAAGAAGACCCGTTCGTTGAACCTAAAGGCGCCAAATAAAAAATGATGAATCAAACCCACAAAGACACTTGTTTGTTTTAAATTGGGGTGCAGTAAAAACAAGTGTCACTGGCCGTCAGTTATCTTTTCATTCATGAAAAAAAAAAATCTTAATTTTATTAATGAAATAATCCAGAGTGAGACCCTTCGTTTTTCTCAATAATATCAAATATCAGCGCCATGACCGTCTCCAAGGAACGTCTCCACCACGACCTTCCCCATTATCCCAGCCCCTTTTTTTTTGTTCGGGTAGCTCTTGCATTTTTCATGCTCCAAAGGGTATGGCGTGAAGTTTATACGTATCCTACAATTAGATGATTTTTGACCGACGTTGTTACTAATAGAACGGGATCGCTCTCTCTGGGAAACTGCATTGTGACATTTTTTTTTTTTTTTCACATATAATTCTGTAGAATAGAAAAAATGCGATAATAGTCGGTGGAAGGTCAACGCACCGATCAACAAATAAAGACAAAGCAGAAAAAAAAAATGCATGATTTATGACAAATAGCGTGATGAATTCCTAAGACTTCCTGTCAACTAAGATCCGGATTTCCCGGAAAATGGAAACATTCGGAGGGACCAGCTGAGACATGTGTTGACGTTGTTACCGAAAAAAATTATTTGCATTGCTCTGAAAAAGAAATTCGTCGATTTGTTTTTTTTTTCGAGGTGTGAAAATACAACGGCTTTTTTTGTTTTTTATTTAATTTTTTTTTTTATGTGCCTTAGGTTATGGACATAAATCATACTTTAAGCATTTCCTTATATATACAAAAAATGTAATATTTATAATGGGATAAATGGACAATTATTAATGAGGAATTTTTGGTCAAAATGTATCGTATCATACGATTCATCGTGGAGATTCTTTTCGGGCATTCCAGGTATCCCCATTTTTTTCCGAAAAGACGGGGAAAATTTTTCTTTTTTCCGGGAATTAGAGATTCTGATGGATGGGAAATTTCTGAATCGGGGATTCGGGCTGTCCCGTTTTTGAGAAAAAATAATTTCCCGGGATTAGGAAAAATTAAAATTCACCGGAATCCCGGATAACTCTCGGGATTTCCCGTGAATTCTCGGGAATTTTCCCAGGAATTAAAAATCGACGGGAAAAATTCCGAGGAATTTGAATCCCGAGAATCGGGATTCAAAATTTTCTCGGGATTTTCTATTATCCAGAATCTCTACCGAAAATTTAATTATACTAAACTATACTAAACGGGAATTATACTAAACTTTTAAACTATTTTTCACATAAAAAGTTCCAAAAATCGAGAATTTCGATAATCAAAAAGATGATTTCTTGAATCCCGGAAAATAAAAAAAAAATAAACAAAACGGGATATCCCGTTTCCCGGGGTTTATATTTTTTTCAAAAGCGGGATTTTTTCGGGAATGAAAAAAACTCTGGCATCTTTAATCTAGAGACCCTCACTATTATAATTAGGGTTCCCCTAGAAAAGGTGAGTTATAAATCATGTCAATACGTTATAAAAACTTATAATAAGATTATAAGTTTATGATGTTGTTATAAGTTCTTATAACGTATTGACAAGATTTATAACTCACCTTTTGCTTCTCTAGGAGAGACTATAGGATAATTAGGGTTTCCCCTAGAAAAGGTGAGTTATAAATCTTGTTAATACGTTACAAAAACTTATAACCACATCATAATACTTATAATCTTATTATAAGTTTTTATAACGTATTGACCGGATTTTTAACTTACCTTTTCTTGGTCCTAATCGTATGAAGATGATGAAGATCTGTGTTGGATTTCGTTGAGGTTTAATTTTTTTAAGCATAAAAATCTGGACATGTATAACTTTTGCATAATTTATGCATATGGTTCCCGAATATTTTTCCTGATTGATTTTTCCTAAAAAAAAAATTCCTAAACCATTTTTCCTAAAAATCGTCGTTACTAACGTATTTTTCCTAGTCCATTTTTCCTATAAGAACTTTTCCCAAAAGAGGTTTTTGTAAAATGATTGCGTCAAAAAGTTAAAAAAATGTCCAGGTTTGTTCTGGTCACTTTGGTCAGGGAAAAAACTTTTCACCTTTTTTGGTCACTTCTTCGCCTACTTTGGCCCTCGAGAAAGTCCAAAAAATACTCAATTGGCTAATTTTACACCTACTTTTAGAATATCACGGTTAGAATTCGCCCCAAAATTGCTCACGTTTTGGCCTTTAAATAATTTTTTTTGTCCACTTCTCAAATCGCTATTTTTCGAACGGGCAGCCAAGTGGGGGCCAACCTCCCCTGGAAAATTTTCTGACCCGTGCATTTTTCATGTTTTCCATGTTATAACCGGCCATTTGGCCGTGTGGCCTCCCTGGTGAACTTTGAGCCCACGTTCTGACTAAAGAGCTGTGGGGAAATGTCCAAAATCTCCCAAAATTTCCCATACGTAACATGTGGACAACCTCTTTCTCACTGTTCTGACGACAATAAAAATTCACGTGATTGAGGAGGGAACTGAAGCTAAGCGTCAACTGGCGTCCCTGTTCAAGAGTCATTGTAACAGTAAATTAAAATCACCTGCTACAATCCCCATTTTTACATAAGCTGACAATTAAAAACAGGCAAATTCGTGTTCAGTATTTAAATCCTCGCTTGGAACTTCTCCACTTTCTTTCCTAACCGTTCCGTTCCGTTCGGTCCAGCTCACTCCCGTTAATCAGTCTTCTTGTACGTAAAAATAATATCGGCATTGTTCTTTGGAGAAAAAAAAAAAAAAATTAATTTGTCTGGCACGAAAATAACCTAAGGGGAGTATAAAGGGGGTTAACGAACGTTTTCGTCTATACAATTATCATGTTGGAAGATTGCCTATAAATCCCGTAAATAAATTACGTAAACAAAATCTTGATGACTTTATATATGAAAACTCATACAAGGAGGTTCCGCTTCATTATAAATTTCAAATCGATCTTATAGACTATTTATTTACCATGACCCCGTACAACAAGAACCGACTGAAGAAATGTCATAACTATAAAAATGTCGAAATCATATTGTTTTGCACTTTAGGTCAGAGTTGAACGATGGAAATATTTCTCATAAAAAGAAAAAAAAAAAAAAAAAAAAAAAAAGCTTTTAGACAAGAGAAAATGAATGAACGAGTCATTCACGAGGAAACGACTATGTGTGGGCTCCTAGTAAAAGCATATAATATAATAAAAAGAAAAGAAATGGCATATCCACGACAAAAACAATGGTGAGAATGATGAACTATTAGTTAGAATGAATGATTTACGATTAATTACATGTGTATTTGTGAGTTTTAGCGCAGCATGGATCGTTTCTGGTGTGGTATTTGCTTGCGGTTTTTTTATTTTATTTTATCTTTTTACTCCTTGTCATGCAAAATTGTTTTATATGCTTTTCGGGAGCGAATGAGTGTCACTTTTAAAAGCTGCTAAAGCGATATATGTTGCAAGTTCATAGACCGGTTATTGCTACACTGTTGTGCACGCGGTTACTTTAATTTGTACTCAAAGAGTGCAAGGGTCTGTAAACTACAGAATTTATCATAAACGGCAATTAGCGGTTGGCACCAAGAAAGTCTAACTGTTTGGGTCAGTTTGAAAAAAAGAAAAAAAATTTTGCGGAGGAGCAAATACGTAACATTCATTTTTGTGATTTTCGATTTTCTCCTTTTTTTTTTTTTGGCTAAGGAGCAGAACCCCTACTCGTAAGCCGGAAATTGGGCTTTTATTATGGGGATTTTAAAGTTACGCAAGGCATTCATGTATCCCTCCCCCCTCTTCCAAAACATGCGGGCCCATTAGCCAGAACGAAGAGACAAGGGGGGCAGTTGGACTTGTTAACGAGGGCAATAGGCATTCATTCGCTATCACTGTCATGTTTAGCCGATTTACTCAAGAGGGGGCACCAAATTCGGACCCCCTGGTCCCCCTTAGCTGCGGGATCGAAAACATGTAATAGGGGTCATGTAAGTATTACGAAAGCATTTTTGGAGAGGAAAGGGGAAATCTTACTTTTGCGCATACTAAGGGGAGGGGGATAATTGATATCGAGGGAAGTTTTGGACTGAAATCTTACGCAACAAAGGGGCGGGGGTTTCGGATGTAGGGGCGGAGGGGATAATTAAAATCCTCCCAGATAGCATTTTCAATCCATTGGAGATCTTGTGGATTGTTTGTTAGATGTCCGTTAGATATCCATAGGACGTCTACAGGTCTCTTTTTGGCTCAGTGCGGACATAGATTAATCCAATGGACGACAATAAATAAGTTTACGACATCTTGAAGACGTAATCGTGACTGGATAGAGTTTGCTATCTGGGCTTATTTTTTCATATAAGGGGGGGGGGGGGGCTCAATTTTCACTCAATTCTAAAGGATGGTGTTAATATAAAAATAATGGAATTTTTTTTCATTATTCCATCGAAGATCAAAGTGATTAACCAAATGATTCTAACTATACTGATTCACGAGCCAGTAGAAGAAAGTAAATTTACATCACTCCGGGAGGGAAATGACGTTTCCCTCCCGCTTCAACAAAGAAAAAATTCGTTTCCCGCCCTTGTGATGTAAAATACATTACATATCAGGCATGCAGGTGGCTTGCAGGCCTCGACTGGGTTACGGCCCTCGCTTCGCTCGGGCCGTAAACCCCAGTCTCGGCCTGCAATACGCCACCTGCATACCTGATATGTAATCTACTATTAATCTCGTGTAATGATCAGGGTAGTCAGTGTATCGTCGTGGCAAACCAGAAAGCCCCAAGAAGTGTTGAGGAAAGAAAGTGAGATTCACTCCTACAAAGGTTAAAAAGAAGTGAACTTTATTTCTCAATTCGTTGACAGGGTTAGCTGACCTTAGTTAAGCATTTTAATTTCTTATAACAATAAAATTAAAAGTTAAAATTAATTAGTGCCGAGCGACCCATGCGACCGACTCAACTAAATGCCCTTACAAAACCGTATAAAGTCTGTGACCTAACATGGCTGTATTAAAATTGGTCCCGAGAAATTACGTCCTCATGGCTCCTCAATTGAAGAGTTACTTAAATCTTATGTTTAGCTTTTGTCAAAGCATTCAAAACAAAAACATGAACTCTGATCCTTTTTCCCGCTCGCTCTTCAATGAAGTTCACTGAAAGGGACCATTCAAGTATTACGTAAGTATCTAACGAAGGGGGGGTCCGAATTTGCGACGTTCGCCACAATCTAAGAACTGACAAAAATTGGGGAGATCGTCAAAAATTATCAAAAAAATTCTGAAGTAATACTTGAACGATCCTAATGTAAGCAGGCAGGTTTAAAACTACGAAAAAAAGAAAAAAATTTTACATACCCAAGAGCCCATATATGATATTAAGAAGTTCCTGAAAAATCTGAACTGCAAGGATTTCTTTTTCCTTTCGACCGTTATATCTCCAAATCTGCGAAATAAACATAAAAAAATTCATTAGACTTTTTGACTATTTTCCCGACCTTCTACAAGATATCCAACACAAGGGGTTCCATCAACCTTCCCTCCAAATATAATCTTATTAAAGACGTGATCCAAGTCTTTTCCAATTAGGATCTCTAAACTATAGGGAATAAGTGAGGGAACTTTCTTTTTTTTTTTCTCGCAATCTCGTATGTTTTTGTTACTTAGAAAAATTACCTTCTTTTCCTCCGGAAAATCCATTTACAAAGTTTTAATTCGTTACATCATTCGAAACCTTTCCCACTGAAAGAAAAAAAAAGAAAAGGAACAGTATTAAAAACACTTTCTCCTACGAGTAAAATAAGAAAAAAAAAGAGCCATTAAATATTAATATATGTAGAGGGCAAACGCAAACATTTGTTGTCGGAAACGTCTGATCACCATGGACAGCTAATTTACATAATATAACATGTGTTGACTATTGTTCAAATAAAGATATCAATGTCTGTCAGTCTGGAATGCGTCGAATGACCTCTTCATGAGCTAAATAAAAATAATGTCATTTCGTAAGTGATTCAATTATTTACCATTTTCTTCCTCAGCTCAAAACGAGTTGTGAACGGATTTCTTCGAATTTTTTTCTTTTTTTTTTCCTTCCGTGACTAATTCATCTAAATCGAATAAATAGTGCAAATATTAAGATGAAGCTTTGCGGCCGTCACGCATTTGAATAAAAAAAATAAATAAATGCTCGGGCACACTCCCTCCGAAACAACAGTTATAACGGACAACACATACACAAAGATTGTGCGATTTCCTAGAGGTTTAATTATAAAAAAAAAAAAGAGGCAATTGAAAAAAATAAAAACAGACCCCCTCGACGGGTCCTCTCAGCGGGGTGCAATATGTCGGTGTAACTTTCAAAATGTTATTGTAATGACCTGATAATGGCATATTGTGGATCAGGGAACCACGTGACCGGTTTTTATTGAGGAGAGAACATCCACCTATGATAATGCAGTCCTTTGATTCGCGGTCAGAAAAAAAAATCTGAGCACACGCGTAATCGGTCATTAGATAGGGAGACGCTGATAATAATTAGACGTGACAGGACCACCGTCAGCACTGTTTTCGATTTTAAAAATGGTATCTAATTCATAAACATTAATCAAAAAAAAAAAAAAAAAAAAAAAAACTGGTCAGTACATATCAAACATCCTAATTTTTCCGCACTTTTCAACAAGGTACGAAAAAAGTTTGCCATTTATGGAGGCTTTGAACTTGAAATTAAAAAAAAAAAAAAAAACTATTGAACTTTAATTCTTTTCATTTCGATTAATCGGCATGATTATTTGTCCAATGGTTATTACCGAAGCCATAAATTTATTCGATTTATCGTTTACCAGAACACAAACGGGTACTTTTAAGTACCGTAAAACGGGGAGGAATTGATCGTTTTTACTGACAGTGCAAATTGAAGTTTTTATTGACAGTGAATTGATCGTTTTTCCGACTAAAAACACGCGAATGAATTTTATGGAATCTTATGTGGGTCCATTAGGTTTATGGTTACTAGGGAGGTTAAGTTTTTAGGATCCCGATGAGAAGCTGGGATGGTTGGGGGGGTGGTGTAAGGTTTTAAACGGTGGAAACTGAAAAAGTCACAAACGACCCGACATAACATGAAAGATAGAAAAAATACATAAAATTTATAAAAGGGGAAGGGGGATCGAATTTATTAACATGCCCTTCGCCTATTGGCCTCCGTGCAACCGATCTTTTCGCCATAGAGTCTATAACTAAGCTCCTCTGCTATACAAATATATATATATATATTTTTTTTTTTTTAATTTTTCACTTTTCCCCTCGCTGCTCTTTTATTTTGAATCTCATTTCGGTGTCTTAAAAAGTTTTTAGTGCTTTTTAAAAACTTGACAAAGATTTCCCGGTATTTTTCTTTCACTGGAGCCTTTTATGGCACCTATTTGAGGGGGGGGGCGTACACATATTGTGTAAGCAAATGTTTTTCCATCTTTGACTTCCTCCCCTCTCACTCTGTAAGCCTAAAATAGGCTTTCTTAATGGATTGGCCATTGCTTAAAATTTTATGGGCCCCCTGCTTTCAAAAACGGTTAGGGGTCGTCAATTAATTACATAAGCATGTAAGATGATATTTTTGACCCCCTCCCCCCCCCCCTTCGCCAATACTTAGCTTACGGGTAAGATCGCTAATTTGGACCCCCTTTGCCCCCTAAACATGTTTACGTAATTTATGGACGACCCCTTACCATAATAGGGGTCATTCAAATATGTCGTTATCATTTCAGGGTGGGGCGAGGGGTCCTTAAATGATGACTTTAATGTTAAATGTCCATAAAAAAAAGTATATTTTTTATGACGATAGAGCCTGAGAACTCCGGCCCTAACATAAATAGGTCTTTCTTAAAGGAATAGGCGGTTGCTCTGCAACCTTTTTGGACCCCCCCTTTTGACCTTATTTTGATACCCTTTAACCAGGGGGTCAAAAAGGGGTCAAAGGGGTCATGAAGGTACCCTTAAGAACCTAATTTACTCACACAGAACATTCAAATCCGCGAAGTATCCGCCTTCTTCACATGATGCATAAATGTGTATCATTGGTCAATGCTGATGGAAAAAAATTCTGACTGTAAGTCAGACTCGAACCTCGACACCATACGACCTTCCATTCCGGACTCGAGCACGATCACGATCACGACTTGCTGTCGATTCGATTGAAACTCGGATGGCAAAATTTAAATCTTAACTGGAAATATATTGAAAGTATACTTTTAGTCAAAATATCCGCATTAGCAATTATTACTGAGAGACTGCTCATTAATTATGTCATCTTTTTTTTTCAATTTTGAATGCCCCCCCCTCACTTAAATGATGACAACTAACGGAAGTCCCCAAACCAAGAAGGGCCTTATTCAGGTAAAAGATTAGTATTTTTTAAGAAAATCGAGCCTTTTTTGTAATAAAAATAATAGTGTTGTTGGACTTAAGAATTTGAAATTATTTCCCCAGAAAGGGAAAATTTAAAACTGAACTCTGGCCTGAGAATATTCTTGAAAAAAGCTGCAAAAAAATTTGGGACTTTCGGTCAATCTCACCCCGTTTTGCGGTTATTCGTTTATTTCCTAGCGGAGTTGTTCGATATTCCTCGAATAAGATCAATGTACGCCTCCTTTGAAAATTGAATTATTAAGTCATTTAAAACTTTTTTTTTCCTTCTGTTTACACCGTGAATATACAACTACCAATCATCTCATAATATCGAATTCACTTTACATTTTTTTTTTTTTTCTTGTATCTCTTTCTCCCCATTGTAAAAACGATACCATTAAAGCCAAATCACAGGTTTCTGTTCTGTCATTATATAAAGAAAAACCGTTAAAAAATTTAAAGAAAATTTCCACTAGTTAAAAAATGTTCTATCTTGCGGTTATGGACGCGGAATCATATGTTAAACCGCAGCGCTCAATGCAAAACCAGACAATACTCGGACGTTTGTCGTTCGTTAAGAATTATTAAAAAAAAAAAAAAAAAAAAAAGAGAATGAATATTTTACAGTTAGGTATCCGATCCATAAATGGGATTCTCATATATGAGATGTGATCAAAAGTTCCTAAAGGGAAGCACGAGAATCCATATGATCGTGAAGTTTAAAAAAAAATAAAAAAGAGGAATTGCAAAAGGGTCAAAGAAAGACAACAATGAAAGAGAAATGAGTCATTCTGTCGTTAAGGTCATGAAGACATTCGAAACGCCTGGGAATAGGCAAAGAAAAAAATAAGATTTACTAATTAGCAAAAAAAAAGTGAATAATAATAATTACTAAGCCGGAGTAATAAGCGACGATACACATGGCCCAGTTACGATATGGGGTACTCCAAGTTCATGATGAACAAGCCCTGGGGGTCTCATTCGGAGTGTAGAGTGACCCAATGAATTGAATTCCACTACCTAAATTCTACTAATAGCTTTTTACTTAAGGCTACTATTACTTAAGCATTCGCTATGGCCTTGAATCGAATAATTGATCTTGTGATATCAAGATCGGAAAGGGTCACGGAGATGTCGAACTCGGATATTATATAAAACGGTATAAAAATCTTAGTGTCAATTTCTGGTCGGATATATATTGCGGGCAAGATGGGAAGATGGCAAACAAAATGAGAAATATGTTTACACTCACCTTAATAATAGGAAATCCTCCAAAGTCGAGAGTGTGAAGTGAATAACAAAATCTCTTCAAACGAAAATAAAAACAAAAGTTCACGGCTGATCTGGATGACCTTTTTATCTTTCCAATTTTCCTTTAGGTGTCGCCAGTTTTTTTTTTTTCTTTTTTTTTTCTCTTATTATTATCATTATCGTCCTCTCTTTTGCATAATCCGATCTAAAAATAACCGGTCGTTAATTCCTTTCTTCTTCCTTGAAACTCCCATAAAAGACGCTTTATGACCAATCCATTATAGGACTGATTTCGTTAATTACTAACACTTCTACGGTTTAATGAAAGCTGAATTGCAGTGAAGGCATCGGTGAAAAAAAAGTGGGCCAGCTCGACCGTCTTCGTCCCCAGGCTACTGTTCCACAAGTTTTGGCTGATACCACTGACGGAGAAATACAAAAACATTATCGGTTTTACGATGGTTTAGCCCTGCACTTTCGAGGGTTGGTTTATTTCGAAGCTTCTTAATGCACTCAAGGTCCAGAATAGAAGACACTGTCCGGAACAGATTGGATCATTTCTGACAGTAATTTTCTTAGTCATAGCATTTGCTTTGAATTTTCACGAATTATATATGTAGTGTTAATCCACTAGTGACCCTAAAGACACTTTGTGGGAATAGATTACAGCAATTTTGGCTCTATATTTTTACAACCCAAATTACTTTTTTACTGGTTCTCGATCCGGTTAAAGTCGGAATGATGATGAAGAAGTGGATCATGATACATCGCATCATAATGTATGGCGCTAGTAGCCAAGTCATCATGTTTCATAGGTCTTGAAGATTTATAGACGAATCGCAAATGCCCTGACATCGGGTCCTATCCTGAACAGTAGAGTCATTGCTGCCAAATCAGGCACCCTTATATTATGCTTGGTTCTATTCTTCTTCTTTCAAATTCCTCCGCGGAGACTGGCTATCATCTGTCAGATTTTGACTTTTGAGACCGCCCTTACCCTCGATTTTTCCCTTCATCTCAAACTGAAGGAGTCGGTACTTTTCATTTCGAATTACGTGGCCGAAATAATCGAGCTTCCGACGCTTCATCTTGTAGAGCACTTCCTACTCCTTTCCCATACGAGCCAAGACGTCAGTATTTTTCACCCAGTCAGTTCACGAAATTTTAAGCATTCGACGGTATACCCCCATCTCAAGAGCCTCCAACGAAAGCCTTGCTTCTATTCATCTGCGTCATTTATTCTTCATCCCACAATTAGTTGCAAGCTGTGATGAAGGGACTCATCATAGAACTGATGCGTCCGGTGATCTTTTTGATCTTAACATCGAGTCCGCCGATGCACCACTACAGGCCAGCGATCATACCTTTTTGGAAACATGTCGACCATCACCGCTCTTCATCAAACTTATTTCGGTGTGGTAGCCGGCAGTCAGCATCTCAATCGCCCAAGACAGGGCTTCTAATTGCAATTCCCTGATATCCTCCTTTTTTTTCTTCGCAGTATCTCGAAGAATATTAAGCTATCACATAGAAACAGTTCGAGACATATCGGACCAATTTCTGGCGCCAGGTCGTGTTCCTTTAAGAAAATTACTTGGAATATGGCAATTACTTTTTAATACTTCGTGGTTTCTTAGTTTCGATATGTATTATAATTTGTATGTTGCGTCATCGATTTATCATCCTCCCTGAGTCTTCATCAAGCACTAAAATAAAAATAAATGGAAAAGGTATTAGCTCACAAATCAGCGAAACAAAAATTATTTAATTTCTGGCTCCGCATCGTCTCCAACCCGAGGTGTTGCTTTTAATTCCATATTTTTTCTTCTACGCCATTCAACAATTCCAGACAAAAATACACTAATTTATTTCGAGATCATTTGGTTATTGCTTTTGGGTCTTCATTAGGGGGCCACAACGAAAATAAAAAAAATCATACCATAAGCGCTCTCATCCGACAATTGCCTGGTGGAAACTCATAAGCTGTTCATTTTTTTCCTCAAAACAAAGAAACGTCATCCTTTTTTTTTCATAATCCAAAAATACTATATTTAACGTCGTAATTTTCAAATTTTCCGTACGTCGAATACGCAAAACTAGGCGTTTTCGGAATACGCCCAAGAGCATTCAAATAATTACGCCCAATTTTCCATATTTTTCCAGCCTGAAAAAAAAATCGAAATTTTAAAAACGTCCGAAAAAACTGCAAAACCTTAAGCTATAAATCCTAAGAAATAAAAAAAAAAATGACAAAAAAAAAAAGATTACCATTTAAAATGCTAATATCTAATAATTAAGACTTATTTTGATACATGAAATAAGTAAAAAAAAAAAATATTCCATATTACATACTCACTATGGACCCAAGGTTAGATAGGCACGACCTTTGCTGGTTCGTATATTGTAAGCTAAAATGACAGAATGTGCAGCACCATCTTCATGGCGTCCTTCTAGACTAATTACGCCTACTTCTGGCAATCATGAAGAAGGTAATCACGAAAAAACTATATTCGTTAGATAAATACCATATTCGTATGGGTATATATCTTCTTCAATATATGACTGCAATCATCTCCATCCATTTATTCCTCTTTAAAAACCAGGTGTGCTAATTTTTAACCTGGAAAACGGAAAAAATATTTTATTTCACTATATGTTCTAACTGTATAATTGATAACGTTGCATCATAATGTTATAAAAAAAAAAAAAAAGAATTTCAGTTGTTAAAAAAAACTTGATTTTAAAGAAAAAGTTTTTATAAAGATGTAAAGGGTTAAAAAAAAACTCGTTCTTAAAAGTCGATAGCGAACGGTAAATTTGCGAAAAGACCTCGATCCGTCGAAAAGAAAAACATGAAGGGGTATGTGTATTGTATATGTTTTTTTTGAACATCCTTGATGCATTTTTACAACTTTGTTTATGCATAATTTGATTTTTTTCAGCAATGTCATTAAATAAATATAAAGCAAATAACGTTTGTCATTTTGTGCAGATTTGCTCTTGGAAGAAGAAATAAAAAAAAAGATGGCTATTAGCGGAGTGTAATATGATCCCGAGTTGCAATTTTTTAGTTTGTTTTTCAATATAATAAATAAATATTTATACGGAAATATAGTGCTCCGTTAAAAAGAATATTTTACTGGCATCGTAAGCGCCGTTTACCTTGTTCTAAAAAGGAATTCTATGAATGTTTGTTGTCGTCGCCATGGGTTGCATTTTATTCTGAGAATGATCATGCACTGGGCATCAATTCGGTAATTCCCCTTGTAAAAAGAAAAAAAGTTTTAAGAAGAAAATGAGTCAATGATCGCCTAAAGAATATCGGTCAGTAATTCTCATTATTTTTAAAGTGGTTACGTACAGTGCTGACGTAGATTATAAACTATTTGTCCTTTCCGGGTTTTATCAAAGATCGAGATTTTATGTGGTTTCCTAAATCAACAGCTTATGCCCAAAAACCGAGTAACGAAAGTTTTGTCACAAAACATTTTACCAAAACCAAAACTCAAGACAGAATATCAGGATTACTATAAAAAAAAGATTATTCTCCGCTCTTTGTATAAAAGAACATAACATAATCTTTACACCAAAGCAATGGCGGACGGGTAGCAGTGTTGCCGAACTAAGCCGAAGTGGCAGAAGACACGACTAGAGATCCTTATTCCTTGGGCCGCCATATTTGGTTCCTATTTAAGGGAACGTTCAAGTATTATGTAAGACTTTTTTTCGAGTTTTTGGACCCCCTCCCCCCCGGTTGTAAGATATTTTGCCATACTTAGCTTATGCTTTTGCCATACTAGCTTGTACTACTAATACAGTTATCGTAACCTCATTGTACAAGTAGTTCCTATACGAACTGTGTATCAGACTGCAACGTCAAATAAACTACGAAAGAAATGAGACTGCCCGAAAAGCCAATTAAACTAGTTAGTGCATGGACATGGTAACCAAGCCCGCCCAATAACATTAAAAAAAAAAAATTAGTAGAAGTAAGAGAGACAAAAAAAAGTACCAAAAATAAGCCAAAAAGTATATAGCGGTGCTCCGACAATATTTAACTTACGGGCAATTTCAGCCAATAGGAAATCAAGGGGAAATGTAGCATTTCTGCTTGTATGGAATCTCTAGAGACAACTACACTAATAGTAACTTCTCCCAATCCGACTTAAATTTTGGCAACACTGCTACTCGTCCACCAATATTGTTGACTATAAATTCCCTTTCTTTAATGTTAAGTTAAGATTTTTAAAATTTGCCCCTGAAAGTTCTTACGTAGGATTTTTAATGGCCCCCCCTCTCCCTTTTTAAATAAAAAATCGTAGAGAAAAATATTTTTCGAACCCCACTCCACCCCAAATTCACAACGTTCTAGAAGATCAATAGCAGAGAAAATACTATATTTCTCTGTAAAAATTCAAGGTCCCCAGTTCCTCACAGGAGCCAAAGTTTAATGTTGGATATTGCAATCAGTAAGTGAATATCTAAAGTTTACTCAACGCTGTAACTCATCAATAAAAGTTGTCACGTGATCGTTTCTTACAGGAAATAAAATAAATAACCGTTATTTTGAACTTTTCAAATTCAAACTTGTAGTTCTCAGGTAATGTTCCAACTTTTCATATCCACCAAATTCAAATGAAATTAGATTGTATTATTAAGAGATTTTCTGTTTGAATCATGAATACAGAAGCATAATCGGAAGGAAAATCTTCATAAGTGAAGGCAAGACGTAAAAGCAGATTATATATCAGGTGCGAAGGTAGCGTTTGTACGGTGATCGTAGAGTTCGTTCAGGTCGTAACCAGTCCAGACCTGCAAGCTACCTCCTGATGTGTAATGTATTTCTCATCACGAACCAAAACCAAAGCTGAAATAGCGATTTTTAAAGGACGAAAAATCTCATTTTCAACCTATGAGTGATAAAAAAAAGAAAATTGTACTCTTAGCTACTGTAAATTGCAGATGTAAAATGTCAATATTTGTAATGATGTTTTCAAACTGATGAAGATGCATGTGACCTTGATTTGCTTTCCTAACAACGTAAAGTATTCGAACCTGAAACCAGATGTAACTTCAGAAACCTGTTTGCTCTCTGCCAAATAAATAAAACCAACCGGAATTACTGAGTCATATTCAAGTAGATTGATTTTATTTATGTCGGAAAACTTAACATTTCAGGGACTTTCTATTCTCGTCTTTGCCGTAGTCTTCAGAAAATCTGAAGAGAACTATTAGCAGGATTAGATCCGCAACTGATCAGATTCCAATTAAATGAAACCCCAAACAGTTTCTAAAATAGAAGTCATTTCCGGAACATGGGCAATTTTCAAAAAAGTTCATTTAAAAAGGGCCATTTTTTTTTGACGAAAATTCGCAAATTTACATCATTAATTGCGTAGCAATAAAATTTTCAAAATTTTGTTTGATTCAAAGTTACCCATAAAGACTTTCACGACTGAATAATTTGATGTCCAGGCCATAATTCCAGAATTTCTGTTGAAAAAGAAAATTGCCCATTTAAAATAGATTTTTTAAAAAATTGCCCTTTTTCCGGAATTGGCTTCAATTGAGCAAAAAGAGACGACAGCAAGTCATTATTTTTGTTTTCAAACTCACTCATTGATGTCATAAAGCCTTCGAAGAATCAAATTTTCCTCAAAATTGAGATTCAGCCTACCTACGATCCATGAAAATAAAAACCAAGAAAAAAATCTTTTTTTTTTTTTTTTTTATCCTATTGTTAACATCTAAGCATCATTAGACAGGCAATAATTTCCAACCCACCAATTCCCATTTTGATGATACGAATTCTGGATGATATGTGCCCTTGCCAGGGGGTTTGCTATAAAAATCTTCAAGGCCCTTATTGCACGCATATGGAATAAAAACAATCAAAAATAGAATTTTTATCAATTTTTTTTTCTTGATTTCCAGTTAAATTGAAAAAAAAAGAGCACGATGCATTCATTATTGTTGGAAGCGGCTTGAGAAAATTTCCCGATGAATGGTTTTTATTATTTCTGTTACCTTTCACGCTGTTTAATTCAATCGCATTGAATTTTAATTTCCCTAAGTTAAACCAATAACTTCCTGCTTGTCTAGCCAGCATTTCATAGTTTGTACAGTACATAAGAAAATCCCAAACAGACGAACCATGACCCAGAGACGATAGGCAGACTCCGAAGATGAGTACATGATAAGGACAGGACATAAGAATCGTGTCTTTTCAGCGCTATTAATAGCAAGGACTTAACATAATTGCAGTGATCATCTTATAAAAATTACGTCATGAAAACAAACACTGTATACGCAGAATAGAAAATACCCAGGGCCAATCGATGTAATTTGATAGAAGAGTTGCAAAAATTATTATTAAAAAAAAAAAAAAAAAAAAAATATGCAAACTAATTTTTTTTTCGTCTGGCTGCTACTCGATTACGGTACCACAAAATTTGAGCTTCAAATTGAATTCGTTTTTCATTTTTTTCAGTTGGCAAGGAGCTCTTAATAAAGAGTTTCTGAGTTTTTTAATTTTGTCAAAGGGTAACCCCCCTCCCCCCCAAAAAAAGTATTACATATTTTTGTTTCTGTTTTGGGCATTTTCTCGTGCCACAAATGAATACTGAGTAAAAGAGGTCATCAAAATATTATTCCATCATTTTAGGGCAGAAGGGGGATGGGTGCTCCAACTGATAGCGTTAATAAAAGTGTCCATAAAAAAAGCCTATTTCTTGATGACGAATTGGGGGTAGGGGGGGAGTACGAAAAAATGATGAAAAAATGTCCTAAATTTTTGCAAAATAAATGCGAAAAATTTATATAAAAACTGTATTATTTTTAAATCATTTATACACAAATTTGGACCTGCGTAATTTTTGCATAATTTTTTTAAGCATGAAAATCTGGATATGTATAATTTTTGCATAATTTATGTTTATAATTTTTTTTAAATTCACATTCCGCTCCTCCATTGTGGCTCAAAATTAATTTTCTAGAATTAATTTTCAAAATTTCCGGAAGTATACAGTGCTTCAGTTATTCCATGGATTTTTAACCCAAGATTTAAAAATGGAGTTGGCTATTTTTACTACATTGCGCTTTTTATATTCTTAATCCATGGTCGAAAATTCATAGAATAACTAAAGCACAGTACTTCAGGAAATTTTGAAAATTAATTCTAGAAAATTAATTTTGGGCCATAATGGAGAAGCGGCAATAAAGCAGGAAAATTTGCTAATATTATGCTTATTCACCTTTTTTTTCTACTTTATGCATACTTATTTATGCAAAATTTATGCGTACTTATTTATGCATAATTAAATTGGAGGATGAAAAACAACGTCTCCGATAAAAAGTTAAGCTTTTTATGCATAATTATGCATTTTTTATGTATGTCGAAATTCAACGAGCTTTCACATGGCATGCTCTTATCATAATGAAATCTTAGGAAAGGGGCTGCTTGTTCATTACGATTTGAACCCCCCTCCTTCACCCCCATCGTCATCAAAAAATATGCCTTTTTACAGAAATTTGACAATAGCGTCATCATTTAATGAATCCCCCTCTACCCCTCTTTCAAATAAAATGATGACCCCTAAAATTAATGGAAAACCCCCAAACGCATCCTGAGCCAAAAAAATAAACAGTTTCCACTAAAAAACCGTTTGTATTTTGGTCCCACTATTCGCCTTCTTATTCGAATCAATCAACTGGCAAGAAATTTGAAAAAAAATTTGGGTCGTGATCATAATATGTCAACCTGGAAACAGCTATTTCTGGTAGGGCAGTAAAGGTACAATTTTATAAAAAATGTCGCAGTCTGATGGAATTTTTTTATCTTTTTGGTGCGGCCGCGAAAAATGTTTGTAAAAATAAAAAAAAAATAAAAAAAGGAGATTACCGAATGCCTTCACGTATAGGAACTATGCAAACAAGTGGAACTTGAGATGATTAGCGGATTGTTTTCCAAATTAAACAAAAACCCACTCTTACCTCCATCGTTCAATGAACGC
This sequence comes from Liposcelis bostrychophila, assembly GCA_037577465.1. Classification (NCBI taxonomy): domain Eukaryota; kingdom Metazoa; phylum Arthropoda; class Insecta; order Psocodea; family Liposcelididae; genus Liposcelis; species Liposcelis bostrychophila. The sequence continues at coordinate 7,203,300 of CM075211.1, forward strand.
GGCTTTCTTCTTACGAAGCATCATCATAAAAAAAAAAGCAGAGAATGAAACGAAAATCTAGCTTAATTCTCTAAGGCGCCAACACTTCCTCTTATTGCGCCATTACGTTTTCTGTTCAAAAGAGATTATTTTATACTAATGATGATTGCCGACTTTAAACGCATTTAGGGTGCATGACCTTGAATCACCTGAAAAAAAATTAAAATTTAGTTGTCATCTGCTTAGAAAAAAAAATTGTTTTTCTTTTGCAAGCACGGAAGGGAAATCCTTTTTTTTTTTTTTTTTTTTTTTAAAAAAAAGCAAATAATGAAAAAATATATAGTTCGTTGAAATGAGGATAAAAAGACAACAAAAAAAAATTGCAAAGTCTCATGCGTTAATATAAAACGTTATTTTGGTCAAATTAACTTTTTACATCAAACGCCTCAAGTGAATTTAAATAGTATTCTTCGAAACACTAACTCTAACAATGTCATAAAATTTTCAGTGAAACAAATTCGCACGACATATTTGTATTACCTAAAGGAATGTAGCAGAACAAAAAAAAAAATTTTTTTTTTTCCTTGTATTTATTTTTAATAGTTCCTTACCAAAAGTTCTGAAGGCAAATTTTTAGCTTTCAATCGACTTTTGTTTCTTAACTTCTTATTCGTAAATAGAAGTGTAGACGTAATAAATTAATTAATGGGGAAGTCAATCGTTAATTAAATATATGCTTGAAAATACGCGGTTAGTTTACAGTCCAGGAAGATTTCCATCCTGCTAAAACTCTCGGGAAATATAAGCTAAACATAGAAATAATGTAGCGCTAGTGTCGTGGATGGCACAACACTTAAAGCGTGTAAGCAATAACAGCCTAAGCTAATAGGCAATAGCTAAGGGTTATCCAAGCAATCTGCCAATTATCTCACCCCCAGATAGAGACGTGACTATTGCCAGATTGGCGGAGCCTTCGACAATATTCGCCGAAAATAGGAGCCATGCTCCAAAAGGTTTAATGGTATTTTTCAAATTTCAAATCTAAAGTCCAAAAAAAAAAAAAAAAAAAAAAAAAAAATCAAAGGATTAATATGGCGGTTTAAACGATAGAAAATCGCTTTTTCATCCACGGTGCAAAATGGAACAATTGCAAATGGATAATTGGAAATATTAGACTATTTTACGCCGTACTTTGAGATAAAAATATCTTTCAAGGCAAGAAATGCAAACGACTTTTCCGTCTCAACCTATTTAAGGCCCTCGCCTTCGGCTCGGGCTTAAAACGCGGTCTCGACTGGCAATTTTGTCGTTTGCATTCCTTATATAGAAATATACTATTTTAGATCTAAGAGCAGACCGTATGGGATCTTTCGGGAAGCAACATAAAAAGCTGTTTCGGTTTCCACTTTCATGACTCCTCAATTGTTTTAAAAATAACTTTTTCAGCATTAAATACTTTTCTTTATACATACCGCAATTTTTTCGGAAGCCTTTCATTTTCACTAAAAATAACGGAAATTTTTTTAAGGAAAAAAATTAGGTAACTTCTATTATCATAAAAAAGAAATGCGTGTCAGCCATATTGAAATGTTTGTTCACAAATCGCATTGACAAATCAGCTACGTCCCGAATACAACTAGCACTTTAAGTGTCGAAATAGTGGAACTAAAATCCGCGTAATTAAGCGGGACAGCAGCTTCCATATATGTGGACCTCCACATGAAAAGGGCCCACCTGGGAGATGGGACATGGAAGGCTGTGGAAATTTAACTTATAAGAAAACCCTTTGTTTACAAACAAAAAATTCTAAGCACCAAATCCCAAGTGGGCTCTTTTCATGTGGAGGTACACATAAGAGATAGGACAGGGTGTCTACCGACCTTGAAAATCTTTTAAAACCTTGAAAAACCTTGAATTTTAAACATAATTTCAGTAAATACCCCTGAATTTAGAACCAGACCCATTATGGAATTTCTTTTTTATTTAAAACTCGTAATTTTTTTTTTTTTTTTTTTTTAGCTTAAAGACTGTTGCTATTTACCTCAGTCGTACATTTCTAAAGAGCATGGCTCTAAAAAAATCTTTATTTTTCCTATAATTGAGTCTTGGAAAACTTTAAAAAAATCTTGAATTTCAAAAATGATTTTTAGTAGACACTCTGTAGGAGCTTCCGGCAAAAATTTTCGCTTAATTTCGAAATCAGCTACCCAGTGTATCCTCACAGTCTAATTTTCATATAATTGCCCTTATCATTTTCAGAGATTTAAAAAGTAAGGCCGTCGGTCGAGCAGGCCCTTAACCAGGGAGGGGGCAAAGGCAAAGGGGGGCTCAGCCCCCTTTGGCCAAGCTTAAGCCCCCCTGTAGATTTTGTTTGGCCCATGCAATTTCCCTATCTTCCATGTTATTAGGGGCCATTTGAAGCCCCCCTTTGAAAACTTTGCGCCCCCTGTGCTTCTTAGGCTGGTTACGGGCCTGCGGTCGAGACAGAGTAAAAAACGGCCCAATTAAGCAAAAAATGAGACGTATTTTTGAAGTCATCCCAATATTTGTTTACAAAGAGTTCTTTTAAATTGAAAGATGATTTTAAAAAAAAATGAATCAGATGTCTACCTTTATCGGCCTTATTTTTCTTGGAAAGCTGGTACACATTCGTCCAATGTTGATTCACATATATCCGGACGGCTCTTTCCAATTTTTCATTCCGTGCATTTCTGCTGGTCTTTCAAACAGTAACAAGCTGATAATTAACATTCATACGGTGCTAATGATAAATATTACAAGTGCTAATTTCTGGTAAAAACAACTAGGTGAGCGTTCTCACGGAATGAACCTGCAAAAGAATTTCATACTTTCAGTTAAAATGCATTCATTAAAAAGAAAAAAAAAAGATTTCCCATAAGATTCTTTTCAGCAGTAGCTTACTTATTAATGATAAATAAACACTTACATCAACAGACGGATCGTTTTTTTTTTTTATTATTTTTTATTTGCGTTCGTGATTCCAAGCTGGGTGCTAATCAGCATCATCTAGAACAACGAGCCAGACGCTATTTTTTACTTCTTATTTCTTCTTAAACGATAAGGATTGTCCTCGAAGCATTCAACAAAAGTAAAATTGCAATACCTGAAACCAGATACAAGATCTTGACCGTGACAATGCATAAAACGACCTTGCCAAAGTTTATGTTTCTTGTCATTACACTGGCTTAGAAATTACCATTTTGTTAATATTGAAGAACACTCATGCAGATCGCTCTTTGTAGTTCTTTGTATTGGAGTGCTTTGCTCTTTTCACGTGAATCATCTAAGCAGACACTGAAATCAACATTTACATAGGTTATGAATATCCGAATTAAAGAAGAAGGGCGATGATGGTACAGAGATGATAATGAACTTGACAGAAAGTATCAAGATAACGAGTGCGAAACCGTGTTCTGTTAAGCGAATGTCTGGGTCGGCATCTGCCTCAACCTTGACCGTGAGCATCGGGAATTGGAGTCCCAATTTTTATTCTGTCATCTTTTAATTTATAATCTCCTCTGGAAAAAGATAAAAAGGATGGTTCGAAAATTTTCGTAGGTCTGTTAATCTGGACCGGAAGAAGGTGAAGTGGGGAATTAGGAAATTTCATTTTTGTAAGAGAAAAAGCACCGAAGAAAGCAAAAGAGAATGAGTTAACGATGGTTTTAGGTTGCAGTACTTAGCAGCACCACTAAGTGATAGATGCCTAGCAGGGGCGTCATCTTAGTTTTTCTTCGGGAGGGGGAGCAAAGATGTCTTGGGGCCGATAGGCACGCCCCAGCTCTTAGGAGAGGCGAAAGATATGGTTCCTATACTTATCTTATGAAAGAAAAAAATCCTTAGGGGGGGATCAAACAACACTATCCGGCCCCTGGGGGCGGCGAGTGCCCCCCTTCCAAGACTTCAAAATGACGCCGTTGACTTCTGTAACAACAGAAGGGGAACTCTTGTGGTGCTCCGGACGGGGAGCTGATTCAACATTTTTCATGAAATAAACACTAGAGGTGTTTTCCGGAAAAAGGATTTTCCGGGCACCTTACATTTCATCCCCCGGGGGAAATCTCGGAAAGCCAAGATTTGGCCCTCCCAATTTTATAACACTACCTCTCTATGCCAGGAAGGAATAGGAAAGTACTCGAAACGTATTGGCGAAAGAAATAAAAAGAATAATCAATGCTGGAAGTGATGCACTTATCTGTGTACACTGCTTTTTCGCTTTAGCGGCATTACTCGGAAAGAGGTACAAGAAATAAGTACCAGCCACTCAAGAATTAAATTTTCTGTGACGGATTTAAACATAAACCTCTCCGCATAAATTTTCCGGTTATAAAAATATTCTCATAAAACTTGTAAGAATTATTTTATATTGTTATGTATATTTCATTTCATGATTTTTGTAAAAGAAAAAAAAAAAGAATCACATATTGTACGCTCATGTGTACGGAACATGTTTGCAATAAGGAAATAAAATACGTCTTGTTCCTTCTTTCATTCTTTTCTTATTCCATTTTCTTTATTTCCATCCTTAATCTTCAATTCCTTTTTTTATTTCATTTTTTTTAACATCGTTTCGTTACACTAAGAGGGTGGATTCCGAGCTTTCAGGTGCAAGGAAGTTTAGGGGAAATCCATTACCTCTTGCAATTCATGCATCAGAGGCTCCTGAATAATTGCTTCTAATTGCTGAGGCAGTGTCCGGCTATTAGAATGTGTGCCATGTTGTTGGAGACCATATATTTTTAGGTTGGTTTTTCGCAAAGTTCCTGAAAACCGACAACTTAAGCAATCAAAAATCTTACAGTCTACAAACTTTTGGTTCCGATCATACATTTCAGGCAACTGCTTTATTGAAAGAAGTCCCCGAAATTGAAGCAGAAGAGTCGTTTAAAGTCTGCTCGATAGATGCCCTAGGGAGCGAAAATTTAGGATGATCCGACTTAAAGAGTAAGCGAGATCTTTTTCCACACTTCACTTCATTAATTTTTGGACCCGATAGTGACAATCTGTAAACTCTTCAATTCATGGATTCAAAGGTTAGGAATTAAGTAATGGATTTGAAGCAAGGGTTCGCACTAACATTCCCTTCCCAATTTAATTAAACCTTTTTCTCATTTCCTCTTACTAGCTTAGATTATTTTCCTTTTACTACTTTCTCCCTTACCCTTTTGTTTAGCCCTTTTCTCATCTCTTTCCTCTTGTTTTTCCTACATGTCTTTCCATTCTCTCAAATTTTTTGTAGTTTTCATCTTCTACACGGTTTTCTTCTCCAAAATTATCCAAAAAAAAAGACACTCTAAATTTCCTCATAACACATGATACAGTACCTAAGCGTTCATCTAAATATTTTTTTGATGATTCTATTTACGTAAAATCCAAACACCCCGCAAGTTAACGACCACAGCCCAAGCAAAAAGAAAAAAAAAATTAAAATTGGGTCTTAAATTAATAATTACACGGTTTTAGTTGATTAGGAACACGCAATGGACTAAATGATTCATACATTACAAAGAAAATGCCGCAGGTGATCCCAACAGTACACAAGATAAAGGTTCGATTAAGAAGGAAAAAAAAACCACTGTCAACATGACCAACGATAAAACACGTTTAACAAAAAAAAATTATAATATTTTTTTTTATTTAATGCGAAAAAAAGTTACTAATCAGCATAATCGATCACAAATGATTCCTCACGTGCAAAGGGCAAAACAACCAAATGAGTAGATTTTGCGCTGGAGAAAAAGGAAAAAAAATTCGCAGAAAAAAAAAAAAATACAAGATTTGTACGGAGCAAAAGGTGATGTAAGATAGGAAACAGAGATGTACTAGCGGGGGTCAATGCCTGTCCTTGGGCGACCTTGCGCATGATTGGTTTTTGCCTCAGGATATTTGCCACGTCATTTTGATATAAAACACCTTATACTGCAGACCGGAATGACGCAAAATAAAATAAAAAACTTCGTGCAGATTTTTTTTTCGACGTTTTCACACGAAAATCGATTCCGAATTTGCAAAAAAAAAAAAAAAAAAAAAATCTTTGCCCCAGGGAGCAATTCACCGTATCACGCAAAAATTCTTCCGGTGCATTCTTAAGAAAATCATTGTTAAAAAAAGTGTTGGGATAATTATACAAATTCATAACACTTCCGTTGGGAGACTTATACAATAAAATACACACGCGGTAGGTTGACGACCGGAAAATTGAAAAAGCGAAAGAAATGTAAACAGTTACTTTACAAAACACTAAAAATCTTTAATAAAAAAAAAAACATGCCCGGATACGAAAAATAGTTCATTAAAATTCCGTGCCGTAATCAGGAATATCCATAAAAATCATCGGAATCTCTTGCAGTACCCATTTTAGAGACAATCCTCATCTTTACCTTCCTCATTATGAATTATTCGCATCGTTGTGCTTTGCGCCTAAAAAGATTCTTTATTTTTTTTTTTTTTTCTTCTTCATCTGAAACTTATCATTCTCTTCAAATAATTGTTCTTCTCCAGCCAACCTCATAGAAATCGTGACAAAAACTTTATCTCCGCCAACTACTGTACCATACCTCAGCTTCATCATTTATCAGACTCTTCCACACAGGGGGAATTCACTCTCTTCAAGGTAAAACGGTGACATTGACCTTGTGGAATGGTGGAATGCTATTCTTCTTCATCGCCGAATTTCTTTTTTAACTTATGATCAAGCAATTGAAGTTGAGCCAAACATTTATATATATATAAAAAATATAAAAAAATACGTGTATATTTTTCTTTCGGTATTAAGCAAGAAAAAAAAACTGCAAAAATTTCTTTGACATAACAACATCATTAGCCGTAAATTATATTTTTTATTTAAGAATTTTTTTTTTTTTTTTTTTTTTCGGGATTAAAATTTTTTAGCGTTTTTGTTGAATTATTCAATTGCACTTCAGGTTTGATGTTAAATTTTTTTTTTTTTTAAGGTAATAAAACTTTTTTTTTTTTGAAAGAAAAGGATTGATGCCAAACACGAGGACACTGTCACAATTCTCGATTTAGATACATCATTATTAGTCTGATAACTACCGTCGGTTTTGAAAGGTAGACATTAATCAAACGATTATGATCATTACATGCGTTGGAATCAAGAAAATCGGGTATGATAGATTCCTAATTAATAGCTAGGCCGGAGGGTGACAAGACAACCACAAGCAGGATCCCTCAAGCTCTTTAAAGATGTTGTTGAAGATTGTTTTAGTTTTTTTTTTTTTTAAATATTCAATCTTCTAATGAATCTTCCATGTCCAGATTTTTTTTTCTGAGGTTTGATATCTAACATGGCTACTTTAAAAAAAAAAAAACTGCTGGTTTTAAAGAACAAACAAGAATCATCATCAATTTTGTTTACGCCTTAACCAAAGGCTTTATCTCCTTCAGAATATCGTACTTTCAACCTTTTGAAAGCTTTAATTTCGAAGTTTGAATCAGCCTTTTGGAGTTGATAGCGTTTTATTATCAATAAAAAGCTGGTAAGTGGAAGGCGTCAGGTAATTGGCGTGTTACTTGGCCCGCCGAGAACAAAGAATGCGTCAAAAGGCAAAGTCCATCATCTTTTTTTGTAATTCTACTATTAGATCATGACTACTACTAGAAGTGATGCATAGTATGACCTATAACTGCGACTTACTGCCTCGACCACTTTATTAAAAGGCTTTAAAGCGAGAATAAATGTGGCGCAAAAAGAAAAAAAAATGTTAACAGAAAAGGGGTTTGGGGCCAAGGCACTGGGATACCAAGAAGCTCCGCCCAGGTTCAGGATGCTTGATGACCTTTCATATATCCAAACAGTATATAATACGTAGAAAGTTGGGAAGAAGCTCAACCCTCTCTTTTTCCCCAGGAAAAACCCCTCGGGAAAATGTGGCTAATCGTAGTTATCCTAAAAAGAAGTCTACTCAGGAAGTGCAGCCCTTATCCAAACGAGTACCCTATTCCGTCTTTGAGATGATGATAAAACCGGCTTCGTCAGCACTTGCTGAAGGCTAAAAACAACATGAATCGGTTAGAAAGTAGATGGAAAATAGTATTGACTCACAGCATTTAGACTGAAAGCTCTAGTCGAGCCCCTGCATTCAGTTGCGGAACTAAAATTTGTGGGCCCGCCCGCAAACAGGAGCGCGAGCCCCCTCCCCCCCCCCCTCCCCTTAAAAAACCATAAAATAAAATGAATTTTATTTTGAACAAACTTATTATGAACGTCATTATGCTACTAAAATCTATAGCACATTACCTTTTCCTCCACATTTTTCAAATCTGCGTCTTTTCCTTGTTAAAAATTCGGTAATTATTTGATCGATGTCAATTTTCGAACACCTCTCGTGTTCGACCTCTAAAATGACTAAATCGCTCAATCTAACTTGGGTCATTGAATTACGCAGATAAATTTTTATTAATTTTAATTCTGAAAAAGATCTTTCTGCGGAAGCAGAAGAAACCGACACAGTAAGAAATAATAACAAGAAGCCAGCACGAGCATCTGGTACGTCGCTTGCGATAGAAGGTTTTTCTATTAAGAGAAGTTCGGCCAAATCTTTAACAGTTTTCGCTTTTTTTATGTCGTCGTTCAGCGTTGAACGAAAGTTCAGCATTTCCCGAGTTAAATCTCCAGTAAAATCATCAGTATGTTTCTCGCTCAATTTTTTTATGCTTTGGTTCGAATTTCTTCATCACTTAATTTAAGAAGATTAACAGGACGTAAAAAATAATCATGCACTTGTTTCATGCCCCGAAATCGTTTTTCCGACTGGTAAACTAAAATGTCCAAACTTGCATTAAACACAAAAATTTCAAAGTTTTTCACGGGGTCAAGAATATTTTCATCAACCGCTAATTCGTCGTAGAATTTCTTAAAATCTGGTTGTGTCCCCAGAAAGCGGTGGGTCCTCAAAGATAAGTGGGCCGTCCCGCGCCCCGGGACCTGCGGGCCCGTTAGTTACAATACTTCCTGCATCACTTAAATCCTTGAAAACCACCAGGGCTTAATACCTTTTTTAGGCAAACAATTTGAAAGGTGTTGGAGATGATGATCATCAATCTCCCTCGCAAAGGGCCGCAACGAACCAGAAAAACTGAACCAGGAAAATCTTGTAACCATGGAACATTAAAAAAAAAAGAGCAAAATGAAACAAAATTGATCGATTGAAGACCCCGAGCAGTGAGACCTCTAAAGCTTTAGGTGCAAAAGAAAAGAGGTCGGAAAGCTCAGGAGAAGAACGGGAAGAATTAAAGGGCATTTTCATTTCAACAGATCTCCTGCATTCCTAGGTAATTAGACTTATTAATATCGAAGGGGGACGTCCATAAATTACAAAAACAGTTTTGAGGGGTGGGGTTGCTTAAAATACTTCCTCCGCGCCTCTCCCCTCAAAAGGGCTAATGTTAAATCAGCATAAAAGAAAGCCTATTTTTGCTTACGAAGGGGCCAAGGTCATGCTTACGTACTTTAAGTACTTAAGCGCCGGATAGAGCAAATCCAGCGATGGGACAACGAGACAAGATACAACAAAAACAAGACAAGCCCACGAGAAAGGAAATAAATATTGCTGTCTTCCATTTTACCATTGTAAATAGAAGACAGCAATAAAATGTATTGAAAAACGCATGTTGCTTTTTTGTTTAAAATCTTAAACAAAGTTGCATTTCTGAAAGAAAAAAAAAAAATAAAAAATAAAATGCATGATCGCTTTGAAAAAGTTAGTGGAAACGACCGATTACACGTATGGTACCTCATTAAGATGATCGTTTTTTCGCGGTTTATCATCAATTACGTCTGCGGTATCGCGTTCGTATGTAACTATACGTATAAAAATACTTTTTCCTTCGGGATTCCGGTGAGATTTTGATCAACGTTTTTTTTCTTTTTTCGACTACCTATAATTACAACCGTTGAAAATGGTTGTTACCGAATTCCGCGATGTACAGTTAAGCCCGATTAGGTACCCGCACTTTGGGATTATAAATTACGTCACGTTTATTTTTACATCGTGTTTAGTCTTATACTGTATTAATTTTTTCGAGTTGTAGCAAGTCATAAATCTATGAACTCAGTGACATCATTTTAATGATGATTCCGGCTACCTTGGGATGATATAAAAAAAAAAAAATAAAAATAAAAATAAAAATTAACTTAAGACATCTTCGTATCTTCGTCCGTGACATCATCAAAAAAAATGCAGACGCCACGCGAAATTCTTTCGAGTTTCCAGCGGGAAAAAAAATTCTTTAAATATTTTGTATTTAGTCACAGTTTTTTTTATTTTGAAATAAGATTTAGTTTAGTAGTCCTCGCCCAGCTGATTTATACAAAAACATCGGCATGCAATAAATAAATATTATGAGGTACCGGGACACACACACTCACCTATACGCACACACATCGATTATTTATAGTTAGTACCTTAATAAATTATGTCACGCATGTTTTAATTTTCTACTTCCCCCCCAAAAATGAATTCCTTAATATTTCATTTTTTTAACCAATTCATCAAAAACATAATTATCTAAATGTAATGATTTTTCCCCGTAAGGAGAAAACTGTTTATCCTCTGAGATCATCTTCGGCGGTTTTTTCTTAAGCAGAAGATTGAAAGAAGAAAAAAAAATATAAATAAATAATAAAAAAAAAATGTTAATATGACACATCCGTGACGGAAGCAAATCATCAAGTCAATTAAATGACAATCGTAATCGTGTGTGAATTCCTTATAGGGCGCGTAAGCAAATAATCGCATTAAAATCTTGTTTCTTTTCGATATTTTAAATTAATTTTTGATGCATAAAAAAAAAGCGCGGTCACGCAAAAAATGTCTTAATCTAAAAAAAAACCTAAACCGTTTTATTAGTTTTTAATATTATAAAAAATAAAGATACAACACAGCATCTGGTTTTAATAAAATAAAAAAACAAGCAGGGTAGCATGATATATCAAAGACGAAGGGAAATCACGAAAATATTTCTACGGGTCAGTGATTGGGATATGTATTTTTTTTTATTTACATAACAAAATCATTAACCGTGTTGTTTCAACGGAGATCGAGAATCTTTGGTTCTCTTGAGTTTTGAATGGGTAATATGCAATACCTTCATCGTTTTGCATAGTTATACAGTATATTTATGATTTGTAAATCTATAACGCGTACGGGCCATTCAATGTCATAATTTTTGAACTAGCCCTCCCTCCTCTTTTATCTACATACCCAGCCAAAGTTCTTTATTGATAATCAGTGATAAGTCCGAATTACCAGTAAACTTAAATTAGCGAATTATTGATTGTCAATACTTTGGTGGTAAGACCAGTGCTGTTTTATTGGTAATTCAAATGATAATCAATGAGACTTTGCCTTAGTTATTATAACCTCGAACCCCCCAAATAATTGCGTCATCTTTTGATACCTCCTTCCCCCAACCTTTAATGATTCATTTTTGCTGATTTGTCGTATACATATATAGTATATTATCGCTTTATTTATTTATACGGTATACCAATAAGGCACTTTGTACAGCGGATTACCTTATTATAAGGAAAATCTCGTTACAAGTGCAAGATTAAAATTATGGCCAGTACTCCATTTGGAGTACAACTATCCAATGGTATGTCAAAGAAGGAAGGCAAAAGGAAAACCACCTTCTTGGGGAAATTCTTTCTCAAAAGTACCATTGCAGTTCCTTGAACCCCGCCTTATGGTCGGTGGCAAAACCTGTCTTTGGACAGAATGACCAACAACAACAACCAATAAGGCATATACCGGGCACGTAGCCAGAACGAAGAGCCAGGGGGGCAGTTGGCTTGTTAAGGGGGGCAATAGGCCTTCATTCCCTATATCTGTCACGCTTTGACAATTTACTCCAGGGGGCACCAAGTCAACCCACCTTGGCTACGGGCCAGGCATATACTTATTCAAAGTCTTGTATATACAAGATAGGGACCAATCAAATATAATAATGTCATCATTTTTCGACGAATTTGGCCCCTTCATCCTCATAGCCTCGACCAATCCTCAGCCTCTTCCCCAAAATAACTATGTCATCTTTTGGTAACCTCCGATTTGTAAAAAGCGGCTATTCAAAAATTAAGTCAGCGTGAAAATGATCAATTTTCACCCCTTCCCCCCTTGTCAGCAAAATTCAGCTTCACATGCAGTCTTCTTCAAAAATTACATCAGATTTAGAATACCTCCTCCCCACTCCCCGCATAAGCCAAAAGCGGTTTATAAAATTTTTTAAATAAATTTCAAAGGCAAGATCTGCCAATTCTCTACCACTTTAACCTGTCAACTTTTTTAGGGATATTTTTCGTGTTGAAATGTGTTCATCTCCTTAATGATAATAATAAGAGCTACCGGTAAAACCGAGAATCGTTATCATTTTTTCGTCCCTGGAAAAGCCTTAGTAAAATGAATTAGAATTTGTTTTAAAAATGGTTGCGTCAGATTTGTGCAACATCCCTCCCCCACAAAATGCTTTGAATGGCCTCATACGCCATCTTTTTAACCCCCTCCTAATTTCCTATTTCTTCAAAAAATTTCGGTCCCTTCCTATCGACAATCGTCTTAAAAACCTCGACCCCCCCCCCCCTCCCAACTAATTAAGTCATCTCTTTTAATACTACCTCCCGCAATTTTTAAATGATACGTTCTGCTGATTTTTCGTATATTTATACGTACAATATACCTACATAATGTGCACTCATACTAGCTTTCCGCCATTTTCGAAAATTAAGAAAAGAAAAAAAAAAAAAAAAAAAACTGAAACCGCTTTTTTCCTGAAAAAGCTAAAATCGGTTTGGAAAAATTTTGAAAAAGGAAATCTGCATAACAATGATTTTTATCAACGAAAGAACAATAAAGGGTTGAAAGTGTATAAGAATCAAATTTTCTCACAAATTAAAATTCAGGGATATTGCACAAAAGAAAGTATAATGGGAGCTCCGAAGGGTCAGGAAAATGTCTCCAAAGTTTTAATTAAGATGAGAGGTGTTCATTGAGGTGAATCAAAGGGATTTAATCATGGGATTTGGACACTGCGGAAAATAGCCTAGGTTAATCCTCTTTGTATAAGCAGCCTGAGTTACCTCAACAATATAGGGAGTCATTCTGTAATAAGACATGCAAAAGACGGTCAGTTAAGAATTCGTTTCGCAATTCAATTATTTTGATCGAAAGTGGCTCAACTGACAGTCTGATAATCGACCTTTGTTTTGAAGTAGAAAAAAAAAATCAAAAGATTTCAAGAAGGCTGCAGCCTTCTGGGGGCAGCTTTTTCTCATGAGAAAAAGTATTTCTTTTTTTTATCATCCGAATAAAAAGTCTGAATTTTCCGGTTGCTCTTACGCTTTAACCTCAAGATTAAAAATTACAACGGGATGAGGGGGCAGCGGCTTTAGTTACCAATTTTTTGGAAGGTGGGGAGGGGGGTGCATAAGCATATTTTAAAGGGAAGGGGGATCATAAAAATCAAATGTAATGTTGGGGGTCGGAGTGGTGACTCGTTTCATTTAGCGGCATCGCGATCAATGAAGTTAAGAAGCATTGAGAACGGCCAGTTAGTGGATGGGTGACCACCGACACTCCCTCCCTCTAGCAGGGATTGTAGAAACTATTAATACAGTCATCTTAACCTCATTGTACAAGTAGTTCCTATACAAACCGTGTATCAGACCACAACATAAAATAAATTACGAAAGAAATGGGATCGACCGAAGAGTCAATTAAACAACTTCAGTGCATGGACATGGTAACCTAGCCCGTCCAATAACGTCACAAAAATCTAAGATGCTTACGTAATACTTAAAAGGCCTTTAAGTGCGGATGGCTTATTTAATTTTGGCTTATTTGTCATCCCATATTTAAACGAAGTGTAAATGTCCACTTACCACAAAATCAGCAGACTTCATCGCTAGCTAGGGCAGCTTTCTCGTATCCAAAGCAACCGAGATGAGGTATACCGTTTTTGTTGGACTCTCGATCTACAGCAGTCACGTCCATTTCGCCCATTTTTCAGCGCTGCTTACTTCTTGGTCACTTCGTATGACACTTAGTCTATTATTTATTCCGTACATTTCGCAACTCTCGTCAAGTTCCCATCAAGCGAACTCAGTTGCACTGGAGGAAAAGAGCTGTCGATTCTACATATGAACGTCTTCTGAAACGAAAATCCATAGTCAATTGACGAATTTTAAGATTTTCGGAGGATCTGTCGTAGAAACTGTACACATTTTATTACGTAAGCAAATGAGGACCTCAGCTGCGAAACTTAAGGGGGATAGGTTCGTCCTAATGGTAACCAATAAAAACTGACCATTTCCAACAATTTCTTGATTGGGAACCCTCTCTTCACCATTTTTTTATAATTTCTTGATTAAAAAACTTGACTGAATTTAAAGACATCAAGAGCTCCCACCAGAGATGATTTGCAGCTGCAGCCCTCATTAATGGAGGCTTTTTACCGACCCTGTCTCAAACATGCTTAAGTTATAAGGTGTAGGACTCCAAAGTGGAAATAAACTTACTCTTCTATGAGCAGTTAATAATATTGTGAGTTGGAGATGAGCAGTCACGGTCACTATCATTGAGCATCAGGAACGTCATTTCTGGAGCAAAGCGTCATAAGGATTAAAGCGGTTAAAAGCAAGACCGAATCTGCTAAAGTAGTTCTTTTTTCCTACGTATTGCATTAGGCTCTTGATTAGAAGCTCAAAAGAAGCGCACATTAAGGCAAAATATAAAAAAAATCAGCCGAGCACAGTAACAACAGTTTTTAGAGAAGGCAAAGCAGAAGCAGAAGCAGCAGCAGCAGCAGCAGCAGTAGCAAAAGCCACACAGACAGGAACAGATACTATCACCATAATAGCTAACAAAGTATATCACCAACGCTGCGACCATTCAGAGTATGCAAGAACTCTGAATTTACCGCCGAGTAGTTAACTTTAGCACAGAAAATACCTGGAAAAAAAAAAAAAAAAAAAAAAAAAACTGAGTACCGGTATAATGACAGGGGAAAACGTAACAATCTACAATAGCTCACCCCCAGTAGGACTATTGGAAAATCAATTCCGAGAGTGCAAGAGACTTTAATCTATTTAGATGCACCAATCCTTCTTTAAAAAATCCGATTCTTGCCAGGTAGAACTTGCATTTCAAATGTCACGACCAATTTTTTTTCCTTTTTTTTCCTTTTTTTTTGTATTTATTTCGCCTGGCCAAAACCATTCCAATTAGACAGTTTTTTTCTGTTTCTTCATTTTGTTCAAAAGAATCACTATGATTACTTTATCCGATAATAATTCGAAAATCGTGCAAAATTTGAAATGTTTGATTAAAACGACCGTCCAATAAAACAAACTTTTAAAACTTTATTTCCAAGGTTTCCACGAACCTAAAAAAAAAAAAAAACGAAAAACGATTTAAATAAAAAATTGTGAACTTCAAAATTGTTGCAAAAATTATATCCGGCATCATTAATCCATTTCAATATATAAAAAAAAATTCTTTTAACACATATCAAGTAACGGGTCATTCCGGCTTGACTAAATCTGGAGTACTTAATTTTGTTGTTTTCGGCCTGTTCTGACAGATTTACGGCTTCCATGCGAATTAAAAATTAGCAAACTTTTTTTCAAACCATCTGGCTTCATTCAACTCTCGAATTCCCAGCACGTGTGCGCCAATTCAAAATTTTAATTATTTCTTTGATTTTTGCCAATAATCATAAAAAATTTTAAAAAATTTATTTAATGGAAGACTTTTTTTTTTTTTTTTTTTTTAATTTTAAACTATCTAAAATATTTTAAAGACTCCAAAGTCCGTAATTACAGTTTAAGATTACAAAAATTTAATGGGCTATAATTCCTTGGATTTTTTTTTTTTTTTCCAAAGTGCGTGTGCGTTCATCGTGCAAAAAGAAAAACGTGACTTTAACAATTGTTTTGCGGTAACGGCTAACCAATTGAATTAGACTTTAACTGGACTTTTTAACGCGAGTTCTTTTATTTTATTTTTATTTTAATTTTTTTTTTTTTTATTTCTTATCGTGCGATTTTGATTATCATAACACACAAATTCCCAATCAATCATATCGCGGGCTCGGACTGATATTAATGGATATCACTTTACCTCCCGTATGATGATTGAGTAATTGATTTATAAAAAAAACAAAGCATCAATCATTTTAACAAGATTTCCGATGGTGGAAACCTATCATGTATATACAAGTCCGTCAAATTTGAAGGAGTAACTACTTCTAATTATATTGAAAAAGGATGGATGCTGTGTTTTCGATCTTTTAAATATTTACCTTTGAAAGTGTTAAACTTCTCCCCTTTTAAATCAGGCACGGACTGGTTTCTAAAAAAATTCATTTTATCAAGACTGGATCAATGCTGTCTCGATCCAATTTTAATTTTTAGCAGGCGTTCCATTTTTGTCCAAACCGTAGTTTACCAAATCCTAAACATTTGTGTACTAATGCCATGCAATTAACGGGATTTTTCAGTAGTTAACCAGATTTCCGCTTTTTCTTTCTTTCTTCCTTTTCGTTTTTTTCCCTTGTTTTTTCCGTTTTGTAGTTTTTCCCTTCTTTTTTCTGTCTTTCTTTTGGTTGCCTCTCATTTTAATTTTTTTCCCCTTTCCTCCTCTTCGTTTCTGCTCTTTTTTCCCATCTTTTTTCTGTCCTTTTTTTTTCTTTTAAGGGAGCTTAGCTTTTAAGGCTATTCGGCCCCGTATTGATGTTCACCTTTTTGCTTATTTAGTCTCCTTTTAAAAAATTCAACATTTATGGTGGGAAGATGTAGAGTTCCTTCCTACTGACTAGACAATTTTTTCCTTCAACCCTTCATAGAGAATATCCCTATGTCTTTAAGGAATGCTGTAACTCTTCCGAGCAGCGGTGATTTTGGATGGAGGGCTCATTCTAGGGAGCTCCCAATCAAGTGTCGGTTTCGATCTTCCTCGTGCCTCTTGCACTCCAAAAGAATATGCTCAACACTAAGAAGCTCGCCGCATTGGCATATTGGTTCTTTCTCCCCTATTAGGAGATGGCTATGAGTTAGACGGGTGTGGCCCAGCCTCAGTCTGTTAAGGGCGACGTTCTCCTTTTTTGTAAAACCTTCTTCTTGCTTCCAGATCTAACATCGTCCTTAACAGACCGAAGCTTGGACCAACACCTCTGCCATTCCCTTGTCCAACTTTCGATATGATGCCGTTTTAGCATCAGTTTTGCATCCTGTCATCTAATAGCAGACTGCTCACCATTACCCAATGCCGCCTCTTTTGCTTCCTGATCTTTTTTTTTTTTTTTAATCTTTCTCCTGTCCTTTTTTTCATTTTTTATTCTTTTATTTATTTTTTTTGTTCTTTTTCTCATCTTTCTGTTTTTTTTTCTCGCAGATTTTTATTTCCCTTCCCCTTTTTTTTTCTCATTTTTCCGCCGCTTTCTCTGGTTTCTTATAATTTTTCGGCTTCTTCTGAATTTTGCTTTTTCTTCTAATTTTGTAACTTTTTTGTCAGCGTTTACTCTCTTTTTCCCCAGTATTTTCCTTTTAGCCTTACATTACCAGGTTCCACTTTTCCAATTTTTTAAGGGGGCATAAAAACAAGACTGCTAGGTTGCTCGGCGCACCCAGTCCGTACCTGTTTTAAATTCATCCCCGGTCTTTTTCGTTTGCTTTTCTCACCTTCTAATGAATTCCGCCCATTTACTGTTGTTCTACATATGAAAGGGCCGCTCTGTATATTCCAATCCCTTAAGGTTAATTATATTCCTCGGACTTGATGAGTATTTAGAAGGCTGCTTTGATCCGAGCATAAATCAACTATCTGTAACAAGAGGTGTGTGTTATCGAGAGAATTAAAAAACAAAAAAAAAACAAAAACAAAAAAAAAACATTCACACGAAAAATTTCACTTGCCTTAAAAAGCCTTAAAAAGATCATTAAATTAGTTTATTACGACTTTTTTGGGCGGACCATTTTTATTTACTCATTAAACGAATCATAGAGAAAAAAAAAATTCTTCCAAAGGAATGACCTTAGATGCTTCTTTAATAACGTATCATTAATAGATGCATTTGCAAGTCTTTTGAAAAGAAAAAAATCTGGAAATGCTCTATTGTTTGTGAATAAAAATGACGAATATTAAGCTGGGTACTATAAGAGTTGCCCCGAGGTGGACAACACTGCATGCAACACGCGATCAAAGTCAAGGCATGTTGCGTCTGCCCCCCGGTTCCACAAGTTTTTCGTGTTAGCGCCACTTCGACGGGAGAATTTCAAAACTTTTTTTTTTTTTTTTTCTGTAAAGATTAGTTTAGCAAATCGCATTCTCCGTTCGTTTTTCTCACGCTGCAATAAGGTTTTAGGTGTGTCAACGATCTTGAGCTAAGGATTTTTACTTCCTTGGTGGCTTTCGGTTGGTTCCGAGGTTTTTGATCGATTTTGCGGCAGAAATATTCAGATTTCTGCTGATCTGGTTGATATTTCTTTTTTGGCATGTGCAGCATGCAAAGGTTGGTGGGAAGAATGATATGGTTAACTATTTAAAAGTGGGAAATTTAGCAAAAATAACGTAGGAAAAATTGTGCACAGCCTATGTGGCAAGCCCTATGGAGGCTATGGAGGGGGGAGGGGTGCATGTTTCGCAGAAGAGGGTGAGGGGCTCTAAATAACCTCTTATAAGTTGAAAGATGATAAGCCAATGCACGTGGAAAAAAAATGGATGAGACGTTTGATTTTTTTTCCCCATAAAGAGGCAGTTACCGAAGAGAGAACGTTAGAGTCCCTTTATCTCCTCCATGGAATAATTTAACATGCAGAAAAGCGAAGAATTGAAATTTCT
Organism: Liposcelis bostrychophila; assembly: GCA_037577465.1. NCBI lineage: Eukaryota > Metazoa > Arthropoda > Insecta > Psocodea > Liposcelididae > Liposcelis > Liposcelis bostrychophila. The sequence goes on from CM075211.1 coordinate 7,222,157, forward strand.
TGGGAAGAAAATGAAGGAAGTAAATTATCAGGCCTGCAGCCAGAACGGCAGATAAAGGGGGGGCAAAACTTTTCAAAAGAGGGCTCGATTTTTTATTTCTTTTAGAAATTAATCTAAGTGAAATAAAACGCAGTATTTTATTTTAGTGGCTGGCGTTTGGATTTTGAATCACATTTTTAACCACAAGCCATTAAAATAGAAGAACCAACTCTTAACGCTATAAAACTATAAATCCTAAACATTTTACAAAATTTTTCAATCAGGAATAACAAAGAAACGTATTTTTTAAAAAAATGTTAAAAAATCATTTAACGCAAATTTTAATAAAGCCATTAGGGTTTTGGTAAAGAGAAAAAATTGAAAGGGAGGCTAAGCCATTAAAAATTTTAAGTAGGTTTTTGATTTAGAACCTTTAGGCTTCATAATGAGACAGTTTCAAGACTTTTAAATAAACCGGCTAAAAGCTTAGTTGAAAAATAATTTGTGTAAAATTTTTTACTGAATTAGCTTGAAAAAAATTTTTGGAGTAAAAATACTTTACACTCCATGATCGCTGACTAACACGTAAATCATATTCTATTGCTTCTGATTTCTTTAAACATGCCTACAGTGTTCAGAAAGTTTATGTCATTATCAACAAAAAGCGGGTTAAAATCAATATAAAAAAGCAAGAAAATGTTCTTCATGATTTTTTCGTTTATATAAGGAACAACCCAAAAATTGTGTTGTGCGATCAATTATGTCAAATTTTGTCCAAAAATATTTATTTGGCCCACTGTGAAGCATCCTGAAGAGCATATGGAAAATTAGTTTTCGTCCTAAGCACTGCTCCTGTACACACCGCCCGTCGCTTCTACCGGCTGTGAAAGATTTTTTTGAGATCATCGGTCCAGCGCTTGAGAGCCTTCCTTAGATTGAGTTCAAGCATAAGTATCGATTTCGTCTTTGCTTTAAGTTTAATACTCAATATGCTTTATTTGAGCTACCGTAGATTGGAGTGAAGTTGAAAGGAAATTCCAAAAACAATTTAAGGTTTATTTTTGGCCCTAAAAATAAAAATTTGTTGTTTCATTAAGTGGATATCGTTTACTGGATAGCAGTATAAATATGAAAGCTGCGAATTTTTATCTATTTTAGCATCTATTCTTGTTTAACTTTTGTGCGGATGCCAAAAATGGCAACTTTTTGGTAGTTTAGAAACTTTTACTTCTGCTAGTGCTTTTTAATTTCTTCAGAAATTTTAAAGCCCTTTTATTCGACGTGGAATATTCTTATCTTTTTATTTCGTTACAAAAAATCAGTATATTTGCTTTCAGGCTTTGATAATCACAGCTTTTTTGAAAAATTTTTAATTTTAAGAGAGACATGGGGTGAAGTTGAAAGGTCGCAGACTTTAAACTTTTGCCAAATTTTGCTTCTGGAAAACATTTCCTGGGTGCTGTTTTGAAAATAAAGGCAAGAGATCAAATAACAATCCGAAAATTTCGATTCTTTTCTTGCTTTCAAAGCTTTAGAGAAAATTAGCTTTAATTCCAATACAGTTTGACTTACAAACATGGGGTGAAGTTGAAAGCTGACATTGTTTGGCTTTCGAGGACCAACAAAAATTAACTGCACGTGAAACATATTACTATCCGTCATTATAATTGTTTGGAATACTATTTTAAGTAAAATTGGGCGTTTCGAAGGGCCGAAATGGAAAAAATAAAACAGCGTTCAACTTCACCCCACGGTGGGGTGAAGTTGAAAAGAAGGGGTTTTTAATTTTTTTCGAGCTTTCGAAAAAGTCAAAAAAAATTGAAATTCTCGGGACTAAAACTTCTAGTGGAGACCCAAATTTTAAAAAAAATTATTAATAAAGATTTTATGAGCAAGTAAACTCCAAAATCATTCAACTTCACCCCAATCTACGGTATCAGAAAAACCATGCCCCCAAATTAGAGCTTCAAGGGAGCAATTAGCAAAGACGAAGAAAGCCTAAATCATCCGCATTTTTTAAGAAAAAGAGATGCATATGAAAAGCAAGTTATTCCTACCTTTGTTGTTGCCGATGCATTAAATCCTCTTCCGCGAACGTAATCAATGTAAATGGATAATTCAATCACTTAGCGCGGTAGGAAATTGCTGATTAAGCCATTATAAGTCATACGTCCGTTCATTTATCATTTTCTTCGGCTGCAGGTCACGGCTGGATCGACGTCAGGAAAATTCATTATACTAACTCCCGCCGGATAGGATGAAAATCAAAATGTGAGAAAATTAGGATTGGTAGCATTTGTGGATGGACATCAGCAACTTACCTGTTTTTTTAAGGGGAAGTGGTAGCTTTTATTAAGCAAATGTTTCAAAGTTTCTTGTATTCAGGAAATTTTCAAATGGTCACTGGTAACTCTTCCTGACTGGTTGAATTCCTGACTTTTTTTTAGGGCAAGTGGCGGCTTTTATTAACTGAAGGTTTTAAAGTTTCTTGAATCGAAAAAATTTTCGAATGATCATAGGTACATCTTCCTGATTGGCCGACCACTTTGTCTAATTAAATCATGCTAAAAAATAAACTTTTAAAAAAACAAACAAGAACAAGTTTTTCTGATCAAAATTAATTACGAATTTTAATATTCAAAGGATACTTACGTCATTACTTTTTCTGGACGGATTCAACATCTACCTAATAATATTTTTACATAAAAAAAAACGAAAATGATTCATTCTTCCCTTCCGAAATCAAGCAATTTCAAAGGTACCTTCTAATAAAAAATTTATCACGAATTTGGCTTGAGTTTTTTTTAATGAATCCGCATATTTTTCCAACAAAATTCTGTTATGTCTTTAACGATATTCTTATCAGGATTTTAAAAAAATATTCCAATCAAAGCATGCCAGGTACTGATCAATGCCAAAAGTGTCATCAACAGCTAAAATAGAACCAGACGCTAGAAAAGAAAAAAAAATTAGTTAGACATTGACATCGTTGCAGGTGTTTTTTTCGATCCTTCATTTAAGTCCAAAATAAGTTGTAAAAAAAAAAAAAAAAAAAAAAAAAAAAAAAATACACTTACCTCGTATGTTTTCGGGTACCATAAAGCAATTAATTAATCATTACATTCCACGTTTATATTATTTAATTTTTTTTTCTAATAAAGATTAGCGCGAGGTATGAATGCCAATACGAAAAACAAGTGTAAGATCGGTCAAATGGTCAAGGTCGACACCCACCAAAGTCACGAACCGGCGCGTATCTCTTTAATGATGTCATCTAAATGACGTCACATCATCATAACATCATTTTTGTTTTGGCTACTTTACTACAAACGAAACCGATTACAATAAAAAAGAAAAAGAAAAAAAAAGAAGTCAGCGATGACTTGTCCATTAGTTGACGTCACATGAAAAAAATTCGTCATCGTAATGATGTAAGGAAAAAAATTAATTAAATAAAGAAACAGAAGAAGCGGATGCAAAAAAAAAACTTAATTTTTCAAATTGATTTTTTATTTACCTGAGATTTAACAATATTTACATTTATAGGGTCGACTTCGCCATTTCGAGGAAAATTGATTTAGAAAAAAAAAAAGAATTGGGAAACGGCGAAAACAAGTTATGTGCAATAAAATATATATATTTTTTTGAGATCCATCACTTTGAACCACGTAAAACTTGCTCTTGATAGATAAAAAAAAAGAAAAGAAAAACAAAGAGACAACAGCTTGAAAAAGGAACTTTTTCAATCTTGACAGATCCCAGAACATTTCTGTCGTTACTTATAAAAATATTTTTTTAAAAATCTAATAAAAAAAAAAAAAAAAAAAATTCTGTCACATGTCAAGATTTTGAGCGAAAAATATATCACACTCAGTTATTTTGCTTACATTGATTTTAAAGGGGAAGAAAAATTATAATAATTACATCTACGAATGCATTCGAAAAATAGCGTTTAATTTTAAAAAAAAAAAACCTGCCTTCCTCATAGCAGACATTTAATAATAATACTTTTGCAAATTGTCTCTTTTTTTTATGAATCGTTATCATTTTGTTAATAATATATATTGGTAATATTCTTAATGTTATAAAAACTTATTATAATAAGAGTCAATGCCTGTTTTCCCGTCATATTATTAAAAAAAAAATTAAAATATCATTTACAAATTTGTTAATGTAAGTACAAGTCTGAGAAGTAACTCTACTGATTTTTTTTCCCCTGGGCAACAAAAAAAGTAATAAAAACCTAAGTGTAAAGCTGTAAAGTAAAACAGTAAAAAACGGTTCGAATATTTCAAAAAGTAAAATCTTTTAAAAGAAATCATAATTTTTGTAAAGCAAAAATTTTCAAAAATCAAAAGAAAAAAAAATGTAAATAAGACTCAAAAGTACGAAATTAATGATCAAAGAATCAAAACATTTCGAAACTGATGGATTGTTTAAAACTGAAGGGATGTAACATGAATATTCAAATATAAAAATTATTCTAACGAATATTCGAATGATAAAAATGTAAACGGCGTTCGAATATTCGAATGGTGAATAATATGATCATCATCGCATTTCCGCGGGGTAAAAAAAATTGGGTTATCATACGAATAATCGAATGGTAACGGCATAGAATTGCCTATACTAATAACATGGGATTATCATTCGAACATTCTAATGATAATAACGAGATTATCATTTGAACGTTCTAAATAATAACGAGATTATCATATGAATATTTGAATAGTCAAAAATTATTACCAGAATAATTTGGGTATTAGCAAGGGGTTACTCTGTCGTCAAAAAGCCTACATGGTAATTCAAAATAATTCACAAGTAGTTGAGTAGGTAACTCAAGTAATTCAAAGGAAATTCATGCTCAAGTAATTCAAGAGTAAGTAACCCTTTGGGTGATAGAATAATCTATTCCTTAGTCTGTTGATTCGCTTACCACTGACATTAATATTCAAATGACAATAATGTAGGACTACGAAATACTCCATTATAGCAGAATTTGTTCCAGAAACGTTTCGAAATGTTTCAAGAATGTCCAGACAGTCTCAGAAATTACTTGAAACGTTTCGGTAACCAAGCATGCTATATAGGCAAATAACATGTGATTATCGTTCGAATATTCTAATGGTAATAACGAAACTCCCATACGAATATTCGAACTGTCATAAGTTTCTTCTAATGGGAATAACATGTGGATTTATCGTACGAATATTCGAATGGTCAATAATTATCACCCGAATAATCGCAACGACAATTGAATGACTTATGCGTTAGTCTATCGATTCGGTTCGTGACTACTTATTTTAATAACATTCGAATATTCGAATGACTTCCATGCAAATTTCACGGTATCTTATACGGTTCATCTAAATCTTCAAAAGTCAGGGTTTTTTTTCTTTTTTTAAACACTTTAAAAAAATCTACGAGTGCTTTTAAAACGTGCTACAGAAACTTTTAAAAAAACAATAATTTCCCTGCTTTCTTTGGCCGCTATACTAGTTAAAAATATCAGGAATCTAACTTTTCTAAATTAAAATACAATAACTTCATTTTTTTTCAAAATATCTTTTTTAAAATACATTTAAAAAACTCTACAAACTCTTCTTTTTTTTTTTAAATAAGCGAAAGCGGCCATGTTTCAGAAGTCTTTTTTTTTTTTGAGTTTCAAAGCTAGAAAACAAATTGTAATTCTATGATATAATATAATATTGAAAAATACCTTTTTAGACTATGTTTTTTATTTAAAAAAAAGAAGATGAATAAAATCTATGTAAAGCTGGTCTCGTTTTAATCACATCTACATTTCTCGCACCTTTTAGCTGCACTTAATTTTGGGGTTACGATCAATTAAAAACAAAGATCACAAAAGTTGATTAAAAAATTTTTTTTACCTAGATGCAACCGCATTCAATTATTTTTTTTTTTTTTTTAGAGAGAAGAAAAATGTACATGATAGTAACACGGATCCCGAGGCGCTAAATAATGGAAAAAAATGCACTAAAAATTAAAAAAAAAAAGAAAAAAAAAACTTAGAGACTACTTGTGGTGAAAATACCGAAGATGATGTCCGTCGTCTTGAATGAAGATTTTCTGAAATAAAAAGAAATTGTAATCTGAGCTACCGCTGATATTCATTTTTTTTAAAAAAAGTTAATCCTAAAATTTAAAAACAAAATTTTATATTTTTTTAAAAAGAGTAAAGGAATTAAATTGAATAAATAAATAAAAAAATTAAAAGATTAAAAAAGTAAAAAAAAAAAAACGGAAAAGATTTGTTTTGCCTGACCTTCAGGAAATAAAAAAAAAAAATCTGAAAAAAAAATTCGGGCCGGGAGGACGCAAAATTCTTCCAAAAAAAAAAAAAAAAAAACCAGCCAAAGTTATCTGAAACCAAATTGAATTAGTGATGAATATTAAAAAAAAAGTTAATAAAATTATCTTACCTTGATGACAATATTCCGCACTGTTCGGGAAACGATGTTAGATTTTATGATATTTTATATTGATTAAAGAATGAGGAGCGGGGCAGTATTTTAACTAGACCGGGTGTTCAGCCCAATCCAGCCCAGTCTGTAAAATCCGGTACTTCACGAACAGGCACGTCCCTAGCCAGAGCTTTTACCCTCAAATTTCTATCTTCCGTTAATAAAACTACTTCTCTTGTTAAATGTCTTGGTTCGCCTTTAAAAAAAAAAAAAAAAAGAATGAAATAACCAACTCATGTTTTAAAAAAAATCAGATCAATCATTTTTAACTTACCTGACTTATGCGGCTCCTTCCCTGAAATTCGGCATAAACTAAGGCAAGCTTGTAATACCCTGTCATCGTTCTTAATATCCTGAAAATAAAAATCGTAAGTCATTCATCATGGTTAATAAAAAGGTAAATCAATTGATCATTTAAATAAGAAAAAAAAAAAAATTACTCTGTCAGAGTCCTCTTCGACTGTGAAAGTAGTGAAGGAATTGATAAATTTCCCGTTTATAGTCACGCAGCGCACCGTCGAAGGCGGTCTAGACCCAGATCTTAAATATGACAGAGCCTTCCTCGCCTTTTCGGTTACGTCAGCAGCATGTGCCTGTTCTGTTAATGACATGTGGCTCATGTCTCTGTCTCGGCCTCCTCTGGCAAGTCCTTCCAATTCACTCAAAACTGCAAAATAAATAAAAAAATTAAAAGATTAAAAAAGTAAAAAAAAAAAAAACGGAAAAGATTTGTTTTGCCTGACCTTCAGGAAATAAAAAAAAAAATCTGAAAAAAAAATTCGGGCCGGGAGGACGCAAAATTCTTCCAAAAAAAAAAAAAAAAAAAAACAGCCAAAGTTATCTGAAACCAAATTGAATTAGTGATGAATATTAAAAAAAAGTTAATAAAATTATCTTACCTTGATGACAATATTCCGCACTGTTCGGGAAACGATGTTAGATTTTATGATATTTTATATTGATTAAAGAATGAGGAGCGGGGCAGTATTTTAACTAGACCGGGTGTTCAGCCCAATCCAGCCCAGTCTGTAAAATCCGGTACTTCACGAACAGGCACGTCCCTAGCCAGAGCTTTTACCCTCAAATTTCTATCTTCCGTTAATAAAACTACTTCTCTTGTTAAATGTCTTGGTTCGCCTTTAAAAAAAAAAAAAAAAAAAGAAAAAGAATGAAATAACCAACTCATGTTTTAAAAAAAATCAGATCAATCATTTAACTTACCTGACTTATGCGGCTCCTTCCCTGAAATTCGGCATAAACTAAGGCAAGCTTGTAATACCCTGTCATCGTTCTTAATATCCTGAAAATAAAAATCGTAAGTCATTCATCATGGTTAATAAAAAGGTAAATCAATTGATCATTTAAATAAGAAAAAAAAAAAAATTACTCTGTCAGAGTCCTCTTCGACTGTGAAAGTAGTGAAGGAATTGATAAATTTCCCGTTTATAGTCACGCAGCGCACCGTCGAAGGCGGTCTAGACCCAGATCTTAAATATGACAGAGCCTTCCTCGCCTTTTCGGTTACGTCAGCAGCATGTGCCTGTTCTGTTAATGACATGTGGCTCATGTCTCTGTCTCGGCCTCCTCTGGCAAGTCCTTCCAATTCACTCAAAACTGCAAAATAAATAAAAAAATAAATCGCATTAAAATGCATAAATAAAACAATAACAAAAAATGTTTCATAAACATAAAAACAGAAAACATAAAAAGATTAACTTTAAAAGAAGCAAGAAATACATGTAAGATTTGCTGCAAAAGCAAAATGAAACATCACTGCATGATTACTTTCTACTTCTAGCTTCGAAATTTTTATCTTTATGTTTCTGATTTCATCATCATCAGCTTTTTACGTTTACATTTATGTTTATGTTTATACTTATGTTTCTGGTTGTAGGTTTACTTGTACTTTTGTTTCTACTTTTATTTCCATTAGGTTTCTATTTTTCTTTTAATGTTTTCATTTTTATTTTTCCAATTTATTTTTTAGGTTATCTCTATTATCTATATGCTGGTTTATCATTAACCTCTTGTTTTTTATTTGTTAGCTATTTTTTTACTTAGGTCTAAATGTTTCGCTTTTTTTACCTTTAAATTTAAGTTTTTAGGTTTAGGTTTATCTTTATCTTGGTATTACTTTATCTTTTTATTTCTTTTAAATGAAGCTAATAAAGCTAGTAACATCATATCCTAAATAATTAGCCAGCTGATATAGTTATCTTTAGCTAAAGACAAATAAGCATAACTTGCATCCAAATTTACTGCTATGTTTCTGGTTTTATCTTTATGTTTCTTTTCTACCGTTGTATGTTTGCAATGACATCTTTATATTTTTATTTTATTTTTGTTTTCTATCTTTCTCCCCAAATTTATGTTTATGTTTACCTTCACATTTATATTTATGTTTATGTTTATGTTTATACATTAATCTTCACGTTTCTACTTTTTATTTTTACATTCTTTTAGCAGATTTTTTTTCACATGCCGAAACAAAGTCAAAAACGAATTCTTAAAACTAAACCTAATCAAAAAATCATCAAATCTTACCAATAAGAGGTATAGTTAAAATATAATAAGGATCCGACCCCGGTAAGGAGCACGACGCTATATGTTGCAATCGGGGCAAATGATCGATAAAGCAATTTGTATCAGGTACGAGATACCTAGGTCTTACTTCGATGACGACGCTAAGTCCATTCTGTTGTAAAACCGCCTGCGGGGAAAAAAAATTAAACAGATATAATTTTGTTTCTATATTTACATCGAGAAAAAAAATGACAAATGAGTGAATCAAAGAATAAATTCTGGTTGATGGATGTGGAACATCAAACCAGTAGGCGCAACAAATTAACTGGACGCAGTTAATGATAAAAATGTGAATCGGGTTAAAAAGGAAAAAAAAAAAAAAAAAAAAAAAAAAAAATTAAAAGATATTAAATTACGGCCAATAAAAAAAAAAAACGTGATAAGAATCTAATTAATGAGTGATAAATTCGCAATAAATCAAAACAACTAATCGATCATCCATCAACTTCAATTTGCATCAGGCGGCTATTTACGGTAGTCACTTTCTAAAAATGGACCTGTCTTAAGTTTAAGGAAAAAAATAAAAAATAGAATTTTTTTTTTCATCTTTTAAATACCTGAACTCTTTTTTTATCTCGCTCTTGTCTCTTGTGTCTTTTTTCTAATTCTTCTTTCCTAATTAAAAGTCTTCTGGTTTCAGCAACGGACGTGGCCATTTCTAAAGCGTCGAGAGAAAGTGGCGTTTGTTCAGTCTTGTAGTTATCGTCTATGTTATTTATGTGGTCATCGGATTCCTCTTCGCTAAAGCTTTCGACCATTATGTCTTCGTCATCATCACTCTGAAAAATAAAAAGAAATATTTAGTACAAATGCAAAAAAAAAAAAAAGAAAATAAAAAATAATCTAATAACAATTTTAGACTTGCCTGATCTTCGGTTGGGCTGGACTGCGACCGACCAAATGTATTAACTACAGATACGTATTCACTAAAATCTTCAAACTTTTGGAGTTTTAAAACGGGTGGATCTGTTCCGCATAGGAAAATCGTTCCGAAAAATAAAATTTTTCTTATCCTTAAGACACACTGGGCTAATCCCTATAAGAAAACATTAGCAAGCGAATTAAAACATTTATTTAATTAATTTTTAAAACCGTTTCCGGCTCTTACCATATCATTTTCAGAGCTAGTGTAAATATGTTCGTGTTCAATTAGATTTAAAGGCGTAAATCCACTAAGCGTAGCATCCTCTGGAAGTCGGACCAATTCTAATCCTGTAAAAAAAAAAAAAAAAAATAAAAAGAGACTTAAAACATTTGAAATGATTTTATAAAAATTAAATTCGAATGGAATGAATCGGACAAAATTTAGGAAAATTCGAAACCACTGGGGCCGTTCGAGTATTATGTCATCATTTTAGGAGAGAGGGGGTCCTCTAGACGATGATTTTAAAAGTTCAACATCGGTAAGAAAAACCCACATTTAGGTGACTATGGAGGAGAGAGTCAAAAGTATTCAGAAAAAAAAAAGTTCTGACAGACTGCTTAAATGGCCTCTAAGCAGCCATTTCGGATTTTTCAAATCTGACTCCAAGGAGCAGACGTAAAAAATTCTTAAAATTTTCAAATTGGACAAAATTTAGGAAGATGCGGACCATCCTTTCGTATTATTAATCTGTGTTTTAATCGACAGCTTTTATTCTCCTAATCAAAGCAACACTCAAGGTCTTTCAAATAAATACACAATAAGCAAAGAAATATTAATATTTATAAAATATTTTGTAATATTTTAAAAACATTATGCAAATATTTTTGTAATATTTTAAAAATATTATGCAAATATTTTTGTAATATTTTAAAAATATTACCCATGCAAATAATTCAGTAATATTTTAACAATATTATGCAAATATTTTGGAAACAAGAAGTGATAAAAATATTTTAAAAAAATGTTGACAAAGACGTTAAAAATATTTTTATTGTTTATTGTTTCAAAAAATATTTGCATAATACTTTAAAAAAAAAAAGAATATTTCAAAAAAATTTTATAAATATCAATATTTCTTTGCTTATTGGGATAAAAGCTCCAAAAAAAAAAAAGGATTTTCGACAGAAAAAAAAACTCTTTACCTGCATCAGGCGTTGTAGCCAACGTAATTTTCTTATGTTCTAATTTGTCTAATAAATTAATTAACGTAGCCAGACGAGCCCATGCATCTCCCGCAGGCCTGAAACAAACCAAGCAAAATTTTCGTTTTAAAAAAACCTGTTTCAAAAAGGTTTCAAAAAAGAATCCGTTAAATCTTTTTTTTTTTTTTTTTTTTACATATCATGTATCAAACAAAACCCTTGCGAACAAAATATACATTTTTTTTCTTCTTCTTCTTACAAGAATAAATCGCGTGACAGATAGGCAAGCAACGATGATTAAAAACGATAGCCAATTCATGTCGGAAAATAATACATCTATGAAAGAACAACGTCGAGTATTTAAGGTGAGAAGGTTATGATTTTATAAAAATCACAGTTATCAAGACCCGATGTGCAAAATCATGCAAGATTGTAAACACAGTGTTCAATAGGATTGTTCGAATCACGTTTGACCGATGACCGGTCTTTTTATATATTCATAACGTTCGAAAAATAATATAGACAATTTTTTTTTTTTGAAAAACCGGCTGCTGGATCAAAAAAAAACCGAATTCGCCAAGAAACAAAACAACGCTTCCTTGTTGGGAAAAGGTCGCTCCAGGTTCGATATGTTGCAGGATATATATATATATTTTTTCTTTCTTTCTTACGCAAGGACTCGTCAAAAGCCAAACGAGAGAACTATTAAAAAGAAAATCACCCGAAGCTTGGGCAATAATATCTTAAAAATGCAAGTCCTCCCACACGTCAATACTGAAAAATATACATCATCTGACCTTTCGAGGCAATTATTTAATTGTTTATACTGGCAGAACCCACCCTCGTGATCTTCTCAGAGTCGTAAAACAAAACGACAATAGCCGTTAATATTTTTTTTTTTTGCTCGTAAGCAGTGTAAGCGTCTCGCTATTTTCTAATATCCGGCTGGACTCTCCTTGCAGCCGGATGCAGATGCATTTCATCAAGGACGTTCATTCCCAGACGGGTAATCATACCCTTTCAATTGGTGTTTTTTTTTTCCTTCGTTTGTGTTTATTGTTGGCTTATTTTTATAGCCTGTGATGGTTATAATTAGCTAAATGACTGATGAGCAGTTAAAAAAAAAAAAAAAAAAAAAGAGAAATCTTTTTTATTTAAGCTTTTTTTTCTTGGCGTCTTATTTTTGAGCCTTTTCTCTAATATACCGGAAAAAAATACGGGAATGCCATATGCGAATTCAAGGAAAATGAAGGAAAAAGTCATCAGCATAAAGAAGGGAAAAATCATCATCATACGGAAGTGAAAAACGAAAAAGGAAAAATATGAATAGCGAGCTCTGATAAAAATATTTGCAGGTACAATTTATTCTTCTGATTATCTTTTTTTTGTTATAGGATGCCCTAAAAACAAAAAAATGTAAAAATTCTTTTCCAGGCACCATCTCGGAAAAGCTTTGCTTTCCCTCAACCACCCACAACGCCAGGGAAAGGTGGAAATGCATCACGTTTCACAAAACGGGGAAAAAAATCAGACATCAATCGAGTCCCGAAATCCTGGAATCCTGGATGTGGAAAACCGGGAAGACTGCGCCAGCTTTTCTCGGGAAAGGTGGAAATAAAAAAAATTAAAAACAAAACAGAATGTTCAGGATAATAACATGGGTTCCCGAAAATCATCCGAGGTTTCCCGAAAGATTCTTCTGGAATCCTGGATGTGGAAAACCGGGAAGACTGAGCCAGCTTTCCTATTCCCTAACTACTCAAAGATTTCTTAGTTTTTCTTTTTTTAAGATTTTTCTCCCCGTAAAAAGAAAAATACGATTTACCTGCTGCCACGGGTACTGCGTACTCTTAATGATTTCCTCGAAAAGACAATCTAAACGATAGTAACTTTAGTGATTTCGTTAATGTATTACAATCAAATGTGTTATGCATAGTTACATATTACATTTATTAAAAAATCCCCACAACTGAGGGTATATGTTTGTTGTTTAAAAAGGCAGTTTTTTTTTTTCGGCAATATTTTTAAATTTAACGGCAATATATCCTAAGGATTGAAGCCTTGGCTTCCAAACTCAAACCTGTTCCAGGCCGAAACAACGACGTCAACACAGCTTTTGACGACCACTTTAATGGTCAGAAGCTTTTATACTTTGTAAAAGGACTTTTACCTTCCTATCGGTCATACGTTAGAATAAAAGCTCCGGCAACTTTTGATGAGGCCAAAACGGCGGCCAAAGAAGCCGAAAAATTACGATTTGATCAGGAAGACGATAGTATAGATTATAACGCGACCGTTTTTGATCAAATAGATGAATTAAAAACGGAACTTAACCAGATAAAAATAAAACAAGAACCCACTTGTGCCGCTATCACCTGTGCACCTTCCCAATCATCCTCAACAACTTCTCAAAATTCACAGTCCAATAATCAGAGCCAAGAACCTTCAAGTTCGTCAAATTCGCATCAAACAGGTGTTACTTTAGCTGATTTTAATAACTTTGCAACACAAATACAGAATACTCTCGCGCAATTGCAATCAGGTCGTGAAATAGAAATAATAATCAGAATCAAAATGGGGTTTCTCAGAATAACAGTGGAGGTTTTCAGAATAATAACAACAGAAATTTTCAATCAACTTACTACATTACTACAGTCGGAAGCTATGAACGTATTCATCTCAGGCTTAACTAGGAAATTCGAATTAATCGTCAAGGCGCAAAAGCCGGAAAGTCAAATCGGAAATGCGGTGTTACATTTGTAACGCGACTATTTCGCAAATGAACTATTTGACATTCAAATGTTATGTTATCCATTTATTTTGAAAGCAACAGATATGAACACAAAAAAACCATTCAAGAAAGACAGCAGTATTTAAATGCTAAGTATGTTAATGACGTTTTAGACAATGAGAATGAAGGGAATTATTTTGTTAAGAAAATATATTAATGATCTGTGTTGTTACATCCTTGAGTGCTTAAATTTAATTTAAATATAATTCTGAGACTACAAAATTATAATTTCAGAAGTCTGAAATGATGAATAATGAATGATGAATATGTGTGCCCCTACTAGGGGAGAAGGTTCACGAATCAAAGTGACTATACAGCACATGTTTTTTATTGTAAAAAGAGTATACATGAAAGAGAAGTATACGAAACTAAGCATGTCCGTATGACCTTCGGCAATCACTGTTGTATGACAGTAATTTCTACAAAATTCAAAACCATGTTGTACTTAGACAGCAAGTTAAAGGACGTTGATACATCAGTTTAACATAATTCTGAGACTACAAAATTGATTTAGATAATCTATTTGGGTTAAATTATTTATATCAGGACAGTTATTTGCGGTTTTTGAGATGCTTGGTGATCACAAATTCTACTGTTTTTCCTCCTGATTACCATGTAGAGACCGGTTATCCTATCCCTGGTCGTTTTTGTCATCACTATCAGGAAGGTGGATTCGAGGGGATGAGACAAAAGTTATGGACCTCAATAACGATAGCTATAATCCACTTGACGGCCATCAAGACTAATATGAAAATATTAGGAATAGGACAAGGAGACAATCAACTTGTATTAATGAGGTGGGATCCTTCGGTTGAAGACCCTATTGTCCGAAAGAAACTAAGAGCCCTTTTTATAGATGCATTTTTCGATGAATTTATCAAGTTTGGTCTTATTCTGAAGAAGGAAGAACTTTTGTGTCATCTAGGTATTTCCAAGGAAAGATCTTTTCCGTTATCAGTAAGAGTGGATAAGGGCACAGAAAACGTTGGAGTCATTAAAATACAATCTCTACTACGAGAAAAATACAGTCATTCATCTAGAGATGCTTTTTTCGTAAAAGCTTTTACCGATTTTGATTTATTCAAGTGCTAATTTTTTGGCCAAAATTTTGCTCAGGTAAACTTTAATTTAATTCTTAAAAAATTTAGGTTCATACAAGAATGCCAAATATCGTCTGGCACAAAAAGAGCTAGTAGATTGGTAGAAGATATAACAGTAATTTCTACTAGTGTCTACTAGTGTCTGTAGGCAGTAGTTTCTACAATATCTAAAACCATGTTGTACTTAGACAGCAAGTGAAAGTACCTTTATACATCAGAAGACGTACATATGTCAAGAGCAATATTCCAATTTCACGTATATTCAGATATATGATGCTGATGACGATACTTGACGGTAAAGTAACAATTTTTATCAGGAATGAGTTTTAATTTAGAATTTATCTGTAAAGTGTATAAGAAAAATCGGGAATGCGATGCTACATTTGTAACTCGACTATTTCGCAAAGTGAACGATTTGACGTTCGTGAAGACGCTTTTAAAATATCCTGAAATGTTATCCTTTTATTTCAAAAGCAACAGATATGAACACAGAAAAACCATTCAAGAGAGGACAGCAGTATTTAAATGCTAATTACGTAAATGACGTTTTAGACAATGAGAATGAAAGGAACTATTTCGTAAAATCTAAAGTGAAAGCTTGGATGAAATCAGACTCAAATCACTCAAGTGTTTTTATACCAAAAAGGTCTGGTTATATCATGAGTGGGACTTGCACTTGCAAGCAGTCCTCGTTAGGCAGATGCAGTCATGTATCAGCCTTATGTTTGTATGTTTTAAAACATATAAAAGAATTTGGGAACAAGGCTCTAAGAGGAACAAGCAAACCGTGTGCCTGGAAAGACGATGGGTCGAAACACAGAAATCCGGATCTAATCGACAAAATTTATGAAAGAGATTGCTTTTTATATAATATTTCGTAGTTTTTACATTTTGTGAATTTCAACAGGCATACATTCTTTTTGTGAAGTTTCAACAGGCATACATAAAATTGTAAGTTTTTTTTTTAATATTTTTTATTACGTGTGGTTGCATTTCCATTTGATTTTTATAATTTGACCATGTGGCAAATAGTGGGAATCCGAAGATTGTTAGTGGACACAGGAAGTGATACATCTATCTTAAAAATATCTTGTATAAAAGGGGATACTTTTGTGAATGAAACCATTAAATACTCTCTATCTGGAATAGGAGGGAAGTCATAACAAAACTTCTAATAAGGGTTTTCTACAATGTAATTGTAATCATGAATTTCCAGGCTTGAAATGCTGTAAAAGACAAATCGGAAATACGGTGTTACATTTGTAACGCGACTATTTCGCAAATGAACTATTTGACATTCAAATGTTATGTTATCCATTTATTTTGAAAGCAACAGATATGAACACAGAAAAACCATTCCAGAAAGACAGCAGTATTTAAATGCTAAGCATGTTACTGACGTTTTAGACAATGAGAATGAAGCGAATTATTTTTTAAGAAAATATATTAATGATCTGTGTTGTTACATCCTTGAGTGCTTAAATTTAATTTAAATATAATTCTGAGACTACAAAATTATAATTTCAGAAGTCTGAGAATGATGAATATGTGTGCCCCTACTAGGGGAGAAGGTTCACGAATCAAAGTGACTATACAGCACATTTGTTTTATTGTAGAAAGAGTATACACGAAAGAGAAGTATACGAAACTAAGCATGTCCGTATGACCTTCGGCGATCACTGCTGTATGACAGTAATTTCTACAAAATTCAAAACCATGTTGTACTTAGGCCGCAAGTTAAAGTACCAATATACATCAGAAGACGTGTCCCGCCAACTGCACTTACCGCCGCCATGACGGAAAGGTTAGAGCCCAATCAATATGACTCATCAACTGTGCCCTTAGCTTCCCAACAAGTTTTGCCGTCAACAGATCTCATTCGCTTGCACAAGGCCTACTTCTTGAAAGTAGTGACTGAAGAATTCAAAGATAAGGTGAAAGATTACATAACTGAATACGAATTTTCTTTTGTGTTTCTTTTTTTGAAAAAAAAAAAGTAGCGTACACAGTAAAAAATTTTATGTTAAAATTGACACAAATTGTATGTTCAAATGGGTCTACATAAATATTTTGTTAAGAAAAATAACACAATGGTTTTGTTTAATGTTCTGTGTCCATTAACGATTGTCATTTTTTTGCTGTTTACAAACAAGTTACAGTCAACCTCGGCTATAGTGGATTTCAAGGGACCGGCCAAATGTAGTCCACTATAACCGAGGTCCACTATATCCGAGGTCGAAAAAATTCGGTAGAAAAAAATGAAAAAAGTAAAATGAAGTGGTAATTGAAAAAAAGCGTGAATTACAATCGTATATTTAAGCACTTGCAACTTTAAAGAAAAAATTTGTAATTCGAGCCTGTTTTAAAAGTTGCAATACCATACTTTTTTGATATTTCCGCCTGAGTACCGCCATTTTTCAATTCGTTTAAAACTTTAATTTTTTCATCTAACGAAAATGCTTTTCTTTTCGACATTTTAAGCTCAACTAACAAATAAAAACAAAAAGAAAACATTTTTTGATTGTAATGCAGCATGTTCATTCGTGAAAAAAGAAAAAAAAATCTTTGAAAACGGTTGTTTATGCCGAAAAATTCACATTGAAATCAATAATATCTTTAAAAACCTGTCCACTATAACCGAGGTCTCGGTCCACTATAACCGAGGTAATTTAACATTGCAATATAGGGAATGGGACTGGGACCGGACGAGTTTGTCCACTATAACCGAAATTCCACTATAACCGAGGCCACTATAACCGAGGTTGACTGTATGTTGATTTTTTAACATAATAACTTAACATAGACTTTATGTAGACCGTTTTTAACATATTTACATAATATTTTTTACTGTGTAAAGTTTTTCAATATATGGGAGAAATTTTTTTTTTTTTTTTTTTTTTTAGAACAATAATAATTGATAACAATTTTTAATGTTACGAAAGTTTTGAATGTTGCAAAACATCATCATTTTTTAATAAAAAACAATTTATTCTGTTTTTGTGAAAGAAAAAATACAATCAACGAGTTATGACCCTGCTAAATTCGCTTCCATGTTTCTTAAAAATGATGAAAACTTCAATGACTTCATTAGATTGGTTACCATTTTCTTTCTAAGGGGTTCAAAAATAACAAAAATATATGGCAAAACTAAGGCTGATGGCAAAAGGTCTTTGGCAACTCTAGTGTCAAAATATGCCATCAAAGACAACCCGACAACAGACGGGTTGTTGTGACACTCCCAAAGAGTTTTAGTTTTTGTCATTTAGTTTTTTTTTTATAATGGTTTACGAAAATGGAGTTATTTACGATGGTTAATTAAATATAAAGACGCAGACGCAGCATGCCTGCATGCCTGCAATGTCCATTTGCATACTTAAATTTATGGATAAAGACAGAATCATCAGAACTGAGAAATTTGGAGGAACTAATGTCAATTTGCCTCGTTGCATGACTACTCCGATATTCCTAGCTACAATACCATCTTATGCCACAGTTCGAGACATATCATGTTTGGTTGTCATTATATCAAAAGTTTCAATAGAAGAAACAAAGATAATTGGCACTAAAAAGCAGAAGGAAGGCACTGATAAGGACATCTTTGATCGGAATAGTGTCTACTTAAGGAGTTCCTTCAATAGCAACATGAGAAACGATGACCAAAACACACTACTCTTGGTAGAGTTGAAGGATGTGGTTTGGGACAATCAGAGTCAAGGAGTTATAAGTCTCATGAGCAACTTAGTTGCTATGGCCGAAGAACTCTATCGAGGAATGACTGGCTTCCCTTTCAACTCAATTTATGGGAATTTTAATATGTGAGATGAAGATACCGCCGGAGGCAAGTAGTATATCTAGGCGGGTCCTGGTGCAACACGACCTACCTCAACCCTAGCCACGTCACAGTAGTTACCCATTACCCACATGATCATGTGACCTCCTTGACGTCTCTAGAGTTGACCTAATTTGTTGAGGGATACCGTTTATAGATCCCGGAAGGGAGCAAAGGTTGCAAATCGATCAAATGGTCCTTCATGACACAACTATTCCATTAACCTTGAGGAGCTGGCAATTATGCGATTTACCCCTTTTGCAACAAACAACAACCAACAGGTGGAACATAAAATCATGCAATCAAATGGAAAAACCTCGTTACGTAATCGTAGGACTGCAAACTGGAAGAAAAGACAACAGACAAACGAGCGCCTCCAAATTTGACGCTTGCGATTTGCAAAACATTAAATTATATATCGATCACGAATATTACCCATACGATAATTTAAACATAAATTTTGCAAATCACCAATTTTATTTGATGTATGAAATGTTCGCAAAATTTCAGAGCTCTTACTACTACCGTTCGGAAGAAGAACCCTTATTAAGTCCCGAAGAGTTCAAGGACATCGCTCCGATATTTGTGATAGACTGCTCACGTCAAAACGATAAAATAAAAACGGGGGCGGTAGATATTAATTTGGAATTGCAAGCCACAAAAAATTTTCCCCCCAACACCTCGGTTTATGCACTTATCCTATATGATAAATGGTTCGAATACACCTGCAGAACTTCCATTGTAAAAGAAATGGTATAATAAAAC
The DNA here is from genome assembly GCA_037577465.1 of Liposcelis bostrychophila. Taxonomy (NCBI): domain Eukaryota; kingdom Metazoa; phylum Arthropoda; class Insecta; order Psocodea; family Liposcelididae; genus Liposcelis; species Liposcelis bostrychophila. Next base: position 7,241,756 of record CM075211.1, read on the forward strand.
ATAAGAGTAATCTCCAAAAAAAAATCATTTGGACATTTGACTCTAAAGAGAAAGGGTTAAAAAAAAAATGGATAATAAAAAAGAAGAAAGAAGACATCTCACATCGAAAAGTCCTCCTAAAAACTCGGACTATTCATCGAGGAATTATGAAAACGGCCTGGATAAAATTAAACGGGTGTTATTTACAAAGGAATATAACAGCGGCGCCAGCTACAAAAATGATCAAAACAAAACCAATGTAAAATATACTAAAATGTAATAAACAGTTGCAATAACCGTATCCATCAAAAAAAAAAATTAATAAATAAATTTTTTATAATTTCTACAAATGTCACGTATTAATTTTTTCAACTCTCCTTTGAACCAATTTATCGATACAATGGAATATCTTGTTTTTCTTTTTTGAGGGGGGTTGATTTTAAACAGCTTTTTTTTTGTGCTTAGCTTGCTTTTTTTTTTTTTTCGGTCAAGTGTTTTATTTTACTCAGTTTCTCTTTGATTTTCGGGAACGATGGAGTTAAGTAAAAACGTAAGTGGCAGCAACATGGAAAATAATTCATATATGATTGAAAGTGAAAGTGTAAGTGGCACCAACATGAATAATTCATGTATGATTGAAAGTGAAAGTGTAAGTGGCACCAACATGTTAAAAAGTTCTAAATTTATATTGACTCACACGGATATAACACCAGAAAACGTGCAAAGTATATTCCAATATCTTTGTCACATTTTTTGCTCTTACGAATCAATTGGCGAAGCAGAGTCTGCCGAGAAAGCAATAAGGATGATTTACGATCTGAAGAAATTATCGCAACACTGTGACACATCAAAATTGGATATAATTTTTTTATATAAAATCAAGCTCTCTTACAACATGCCATTGGAAAAGGAATTTTTCCTTTCATTTAAAAAGGTAAATTTTTAATTTTTTTTTACCACTCTCCCCCTCTTTTTTTTTAATTTTTTTGTTTTTTGTTTCAAGAATCCAGAAAATTTAGATGAGGTACTCCAAATGCATAACACCAAAGATGAACATCATAGGATATCAATATTCGATGAATGTTCCAAAAAAACATTTTATGCATACGTCTACTTCTTTGCATCATACTTTAGGGCATATGACAATGTAGCCCATTTCGATATGGGCTCATACTGTCAGGAACAATTAAGAATCCTGGGTTACTTTTCTCATAAAAAAAAATACTTAATAATGTCGAGGATTTGAGCTTTTTTATTAACTCTCGCAACAAAGTTTGAGTTACCTCTCACAAACAATCAGCTAGTAGCTTTTCTAGCTCCGAATACTATCCCGTTTTAACGAGTTATGATGAGTTTTGATTTTTTTTTTTTTAACTGTAGTTCATAAAAAAAAATAACCATTTTTTTGTATTTAAAAAACAAAGTATTATCTTTGTTATTATCAATGAGAAGGTTGAGCAAATCTATTATTTATCTTTTCGTATCGTCACTACTCGCGAAATAAATGATTTTTGATTTTTTTTTATTGTAGTTTATAAGGGCAGTCTCCACTTGATAACATTCACTGCACTCGCGTTGTCCGCCTTCGCGATTAACGTAATCTCACCGGAAGTACTTTGCAGATTTTACTCCCGTAAACATTTTTGGCATATAAAAAATACCGTATATTCCATTAAGTATACAAGTCTGGTTGATCCAGGATTTATTTTGGATGAGATTTAGTATCATCCCCATGCCCAAATTAAAACTTTTCTTTCTAAATCCGTAAAAACATCTTGCAAATCGTCATTTTTAATGTTTGTAAACAAAAAAAAGCAGAAGATAATCAAAAAAATCATAGACGAAAGATCAAAAAAACTTCCGATGCGAATACGTCAATCGCGAAGGCGGATAACGCGAATGCGGCGAACGTTATTAAGTGGAGACTGCCCTATAGAAAAAAATAACCATTTTTTATTTAATAAAAAAAAATTTAATATGATTGTTATTATTAATGAAAAGGTTGAGCAAATTTATTATTTTTTTTCTTCATCTTTTATATTTGTATTTTTTATTTTTATGCATTTAATGAAAACAAAAAAAAACAAAAAAAAATTCGGATGAAAAGGTCAAGCAATGCTGCTTCTCCATTATGGCTCAAAATTAATTTTACAAAATTAATTTTATAAAATTATTGGGAATAATGCTTTTATTTTACTAATCGAACATGAGGATGACTTAAAAAAGAATAAGAAATCTGTAAAAAATAAATATGTTATGAAAAAAGAAAGAAAAAGCGCATAATTTCCGGTAATTTTATAAAATTAATTTTGTAAAATTAATTTAGGACCATAATGGAGAAGCAGCACAAGTCTATTGCTTTTTTTTTTTTTTTTTTTTTTTTTTTTTTTTAATGGAAAAAAAAATTTTTTTTAATTTTTTTTAGTTTTAAAATTAATATTGGTCTAACTCTTTTTTTATACAAAAAAAAATATAAAATATTCTATATAAATACCTTAATTTGCATCCATATATAAATTGATTTTTATTTTTTTTATCAAATTTTAAATAAAAAAAAAAAAAAAAAAAAAAAAATTAATAATAGTAATAAAAGAATAAAATATTTGAATACAATAAAAATCAATTGTATTACTGGATTTACTTTTTTTTTTTTTTAAATTAGTGTCCTAAAAAAAAAAAGTGTAAACTTATTTAATCAACGGATAAACGAAACACACATTTATATCAAGGTAAGTTCAATCATTTACGCTTAATGATGTAATAATTTTGTCACATGGGAAAACATGGCCTACCTCAAAAAGTTAGGTTAACTCTAGTGACGTCATATGATGTGAACTACTATGACGTGGCTAGAGTTGAGGTAGGTCGTGTTGGCCCAAGATCCCCATAGATATACTACTGAGGCAATAGGAAGCGACATAAATCAAAGCAGCATCGGACATTATCCAGTCCAGAGAGTTGAGGAGCATGGCTATTTGTATAATATATTTAGTAGATATATCCATAGTTTTAGTGGTGTGAATGAAGGAATGAATTGAGCTGAAGAATGAATGAAGTGAATGAATGGAGCAAATGAATGAATGAATGAAATTGCTGATCCTGAGGGTGTGAATTCGTTTGCTTAGAAAGAAAACTAGCTGTTACATTCGGAGGTGGACAAATGGCTGCGAGGAGCATTTATAATATTATATATTTTTGATCAAATCAACTACACCTCTTGCTCTTTCGCTTTCTTGTTTTCATAGATGAATAGAAGAAATTCCCAGAGATGATGCATTTTAATGGTTTTTTTTTCAGATGCAAATGGAGTGAATGAATGAATGAAGCTCAAAGAAGAAGAATGGAAAGACTGGAACCTCCTTTGAGGGTCCGTACAGAAAGAACAGTTGCTTCTGACACCAATTTGGTCTTACCAGACAGAGATGTAGATTAGAATTTTAGTTTAAGTTAGCAAGTAAAGTAAAATAGTGAGATTAGAAAATAGAAATAAGAAATAAAATAAAAGAAAGAAAAAGTAAAATAAAAATAAAAACAAGAATAAAAAATAAAAATAAAATAAAATAAATAAAAAAATAAAAGATAAAAAATAACAAATAAAAAGAAAGAAAGAGGAAAAAACAATAGAAATAAGATAAAAAACAGTGGAGTTGTAGGAGTAAATTAAGACAAAATTGTTGTGATATGAAATCTTCAGCCTATTTGGTAATGGGTTTAATTTAATAATTGGGATGCCAGTAGTTTTTTTATTTCTTTTTCAAACGTAAAACTACAAACGTAGGTCTTCTCTAATCCAACCCTTGGGTATTTATGGTAAATTGAAATAATAATTCATCTTGTTATAAGTGACATACGATGATATATTGGAACAATAATAATAATAATAATGAAAGCTAATAACAAATGATTTAAATGATAATAATGAAATAATGATAATTAATGAAATGACAATAAAATAAAATGATAATAATGAAATAATAAAATAAAATGACAATAATGAAATACGAATAATTAATAAAATGACAAAAAAAAATAATAGTAATGAATTATGATAATTAATAAAATGACAATAAAATAAAATGATAATAATGAAATAATTAATAATATGACGCTAATAAAAATAAAAATGATAATAATGAAATAATTAATAAAATGACAATAATGAAATAAAATGACAATGATGAAGTAATTAATAAAATGTCAATAATGAAAATATAATGACAACGATGAAGTAATTAATAAAATGTCAATAATAAAAATATCTAGATAATCCGCTTGTAGAAATTAAATATCTTTCTTTATTTATATAGAATTCTCGTAATTAACGTTTCCCTCCATAAACTTTACTATTCCTTTAAAGTATGTAAAAAAAAAATGATAATACTCGATAATTATCCATTTAAGTAATGTATCATCCCGTGATTATCGTTTCTGAATTTTTGTTGGATTTAATTTCTCTTAGTATGAAAATTAAAAGTAGTTGCCCATCCCTCGCTCCTCTCTTTTTTTTATTATATATTCTACGCAATAATATTTGGAAAAAGATAGTTCGCCACTAACTCTGCAGCGAATGGATAATGGAAATTTGCCACTAACTCTGCAGCAAGTTTTTTTTTTTTTTTTTTAAGAAAGGAAAATTCGCCACTAACTCTGCAGCGATGTTTTTTAGGAGAGAAGGAGCGGGCTTGACGCAAGCCCGAGGAATGGTGAATTCGATTGATTTCCATGGCTTTTTATTTAAAATCGCATTACATTTCTTACTTGGTCTTTCACATTTGATGACCTAAATGTTCTCCTATCTCATCTTAGCAGTTCTTTTGACTTTCTACAGTATTTCCCAGAAAAGTATGAAATGTCTCAATATTAAATTCATTTAAAAAGAAAAAGCTTCCCAATGAGTTTTAAAGGTATAGGTCAGGCAAATAAAGACTTTCGAAATCAATCGATTCATTCCTCCCAAATTTCGTTTAAACTATCTGATGCAATCATCGTACCTCTAACTCTTTTTCATATGTGCTTTTTTTTTTTTTTAACAATATACTATGATATGGATATCATATCATTCGCCCCCTGTTAATTAAACGAAATTTGGGATTCAATACCCGTATTAGACCCAAAATTCAAACTTATTTCTAAAATCTAACTGCTACTGAACTTAAATCTAAAGATTAAAGATGAGGTAGATAATGGTATCTGTTCTTTCACTCTTCTTTACTAATTGTTGGATACAGATTATCATCCTCATTTGATATACGTATGTCACCATCTTTTCTGTTTTACTCCTTTTTTTTTTTTTTTTTTTTTTTTAATCTTATAACTACCTTTTCTCTCCAGAATACTGTTATAAAAATTATGGTCCTCACGTCAGGAAGTAGGCTATTTCTTAATTACAATATTACCGGGATAATATCAGAATCGTGCTTTACAGCTTTTTCTGGTCAATTCGAATATTTTGATAAAATTTCAACATCAATCTATCCTAACAATGCTTTCCTGTGTCCCGAAAATTTACCTTCCTGGGATCTTTGCCTATTCTTTTCCACTTTCTTATTTCTTTGCTGGTCAGTCTTAATCAGAATGGCGTTTAAATACACCAGAATCGCTATTTCAACAATCCTAACGTGGTTGATGTGTTTAGTGCCCATTATTGGGGTTCAAGTATTTCAGCTTATAGCATGTTACGGTTAATGTCGGTAAGATGGTTGATGTGGACATTAACCGGCTAATGTTATCAATAACCAGCTTTCTTAGTTATTGTCGACAATCGTTAACCATTGTTGACAGTAACCAAAAAGGCAGGTTAATGTCTTCCAGTGAGATTAACCAGGCACATTTGGTTAATGTTATACATTAACCGTCGGATTTTAGACATTTTCAACAATACGGGGAATGTCTAAACGATTGAAATGATTGATCCAAATAAAAATGACATTTAAAGAACGGTTTTATTTACAATTATAAAAACAAATATTAAGTAAAAATTAATAATAAAAGAAAGTAAAAAAAAAAAAAAAAAAAAAAAAAAAAAAAAAAAATTGGGTTTAATTTATGCTGTTTCCTTGTTTTGGCCCATTATCAGCCCATTTAGGCCTTCGGGAAAAAATGTGAAAAAATGTTTTTCTAGGCCAGTTTTTTGCGTACTTTAAGCCAGTGAAATACAAAGGATGTGGGTAACTAAGGCCGATTTTTGGGCCCCGTAGAAAAAAAGGGGGCCCAAAAATCGGCCTTAGTTACCCACATCCTTTTAGTGTGAGTTTAAGAAGTTGGCTAAAACCGAAAAAGTCGTTTTTCACCCCATAAATTTTTGGCTTCTAAAATACGTTGCTTGGCAATTTTTTCGAGCTCTTTTCAGAAATGAAGCCAAATTTAGGGTACGGACCTCCTTCATGGAGAAAAAAAATTGTTTTCCTTAAAATTGAATTTTTAGGCTTTGGCCGATTTTTTAAAAAATGATCGAATTCGCCATAAAATAGGTCATAAAAAGTACTATTTTTCTGCGTTTAGTTTTGTAAAATCCGACACCTCGTTCTCCGGCAAAAATTAAAAACGAGATTTTTACTACCCCGTCGGAACTGGAACACGGGTCATAGTACGACCCTGAAATTTTGGCTCAAATACCCTCTTTGGTCCTATTTATAGGCCAAGTTTTAAAAAAAACCCTTTCGGGGGCAGAAATCATATGGTAACCTGGTAAGGTAGTAGTCTTTCAAACTCAATGATAAACGATGAAAAACTATTATTAATTTTAATTATTTCTTTTTATTTATTTATTTATTTTTTTTTTATTTTTTTTTTTTTTTTTTTTACTCGTTATTAAAGTATTTTTATTTTTTTTTAAACTTTTTTTTATTATTTATTTTTACTTAATATTTGTTTTTATAATTGTAAATAAAACCGTTCTTTAAATGTCATTTTTATTTGGATCAATCATTTCAATCGTTTAGACATTCCCCGTATTGTTGACAATGTCGAAAATCCGACGGTTAATGTATAACATTAACCAAATGTGCCTGGTTAATCTCACTGGAAGACATTAACCTGCATTTTTGGTTACTGTCAACAATGGTTAACGATTGTCGACAATAACTAAGGAAGCTGGTTATTGATAACATTAGCCGGTTAATGTGCACATCAACCATCTTACCGACATTAACCGTAACATAGATTTGTTAGCCGTTGTCGGTACCGCCGACAATGGGTTGTCATCAACGGATTTAGAAAGGATTCAGCGCGATATAAATTATCCTTCCCTCACAGATTTCTTTGTTTCTCGCTGGATGTATCATTTAGTAAGTACCTATAACTTTCGTAATGCAAATACCCCTCTTTTTTTTTTTTTTTTTGTTTGTATTTAAAATTTTCTCCCCTTTTTTTTTTATAGTCGGCACGGGGTTTAACGTTGTATAAATCAACGAGGTCTCGCTACCGACACATGCAGAAATTAGCTCCTCGATTTAATCGAAACAGTACCTCGATTCTCGAAACGGCTCTGACCGCACCTCCACGTGACCTGACCTCACCGCACCATAACCTGATATCTCTGCCACATGATCAACCTTCAACTTCTCGAATGTCCCAACCTTCAGTTTTTTTGAACGCTACGTGGAGAAGTCCTCCCTCTACGACACTCGAAACGGCTCTGATAGCACCTCCACGTGATCTGACCTCACCGCACCATAACCTGGTATCTCTGTCACATGATCAACCTTCAACTTCACGAATGTCTCAACCTTCAGTTTTTCCGAACGCTACTTGGAGAAATGCTCCTTCTACGACACCACCATCGCTTTGGTCGTTGGCTTTCCCGAACGAACAGAAACCCCCTACCTCCATCTGGAACCCGGCCTTCAGCTCGACTCCGAGTCCCGTACCATTAGAAGTCATAATCACAGAGGGATCCGAAACTTTAGATTTTCCGCAAATCAGATTTACCGCTATCCCCCCTATATACTCATTCTATATATACTAATGGATATAACCCCTATATAGCCATTCTTCCGATCCGATATTTGTTTTTCGTTTCACAAAAAGAAATATACGGAAATAATTGGAAAAACGATTTGGCATATACCTATAATCGGCGTTACACCAAGGTTGGAGTATTTTTGAAATGTTTACGAATGGAGATCTTCCTCAGGGAATGCTGAATTTTCGTTCAACACTGAACGACGACATCAAAAAAGCGAGAAATGTTAAAGAGTTGGCCGAACTTCTCTTAATAGAAAAACCTTCCATCGTAAGCGCCGTACCAGATGTGTGTACTCTTCTTACTCTGCCGGTTTCTTCTGCTTCCGCAGGAAGATCTTTTTCGAAATTAAAATTAATAAAAACTTATCTGCGTAATTCCATGACCCAAAGATAGATTAAGTGATTTAGCTATTTTAAGCGTCGAACACGACAGGTGCTCGAAAATTGACATCGATGGAATAATTGCTGAATTTTTAACTAGGAAAAGACGCAGATTCGGAAAAATGTAGCAGAAAAGGTAATGTGCAAAATTTTTGTAGTATAGAAAAAGTTCGTTAAAAAAAAATTATTTTAATATTTTTTAAATATGGGGGGGGGGGGGCACAAATTTTAGTTATGCCACTGATTTTTTACTAAGTCATTGTTGTAATGCGAATCCGGGAAAGCACGAAGACGTACTCTCGGACCACCAGTTAACGTCGACCGATACTTTTCAGATTACCAGATTACGGTAGCAGTCTCGGTCGCGATTTCTCGGTGAATTATCCTGACGAAGCGAGCCGGTCTTAACTCTCCATCGTAGCAGGGATACTCAGATAAGTAAAACGTCATGACAAAGAGTTGGGTCCTTTGTTGTATGATTTTGTTTTTTTTTCAGGTCCCCGTCTATGGAGAAAAGATCATTACTTCGCAGTGACTACATATTTTTTCCCCGAACGAGCGTCCATCTAACCTATAAGACCAAGAGGCAAGAATGTCTGTCGAAGTGGAAGAAGCTAATGGACTTTTTTTTTTTTTGAAATATGATTAGGGATCATACAAGTATTACGTAAGCATTTTAGGGGGGGGGGGGGGTCTGAAATTGGCGGGTCACTCATAAGCTAAGCATATGCGAAACGTTATAAGGCGTGCAAGAAGGGCCTAACCCATGCTTACGTAATACTTGTATGATCCCTACCCATGAGAAAAAGAAAATGATATCAAACTGATATCATGGGTAATCATATTACAAAAAAAAAAAAAAAAAAAAAAAATCCATTAGCCTCTTTCACTTCGACAGACATTCTTGCCTCTTGGTCTTATAAAAATGAAAGTTAGATTAGATTAGAAAAATAGTGTATATTCAAAAGAATTTTTATACACGGTTAAAATAAAAATGAAAGTAAAATCCAGAATTTTTTTTGTCAGTGACAGACAAAAATAAGAGAAGCAGAAGTACAGTCAATATATAGGTAATAGCATTCATATTAAAATTTAAAGCTATTTAGTAGTGCTAATAAACCGGTAACTATATAACTCAAATTTAGCGCCCATACATAATAGATTTTGCCCGGAAACCTTTCAAAAGGTTTGAAAATATTTTTAAACATTCACGATGTTTTGATAGATTGTTTTTCTGTATGTCTTGCAATCTTTTGAAATGTTTTAAAATGTTTGAAATGTTCCAAATTTATTTTAAACTCTTCCAAATATTTCAAAATATATTCAGAATAGAGTGTTTTCAGTATCACGAATTTTTACCCCGTAGAAAAATTGATACAAAACAGGAACGTTTGGCTACAAAATGGGCAGAAAAACTGAAGAATAGTAAAATTATGAATGAAAAAAACTTGAATGGTATTTATTAATCATTACTTTAAACTTTGATAAATTTATTAACAGCCTTCTTTCTCATTTCTAGTATATGACTTCGTAGGGCTATTGTGTCAAGTAGATGACGCAGTATTAATTGATGACTTGATAAGAAACGAGCTCACGGGGGACAATTATCTGCAATTTAAAGAAGAGTTTTACAGACTGCAGCATGAATCAGAAAAAGGGAATGCAACTTCGAACGAACGGGACTGAACTCTAAGCCAAAATAAAAAATGCCAAGTATTATGCAAAGTTAGACTTAAGTAACTCATTCTGGCACGTAGAGCTAAATGAGAATAGTTCTAAATATTGCACTTTTTCTAGTGAATTTGGTACATTTAGATTTAAGAGATTACCTTTTGGGTTAAATATAAGTTCAGAGGTTTTTCAAAAGTATTTGATGGAAATAATAGACATGAAGTCGTTTCACTAGCTTTATTATTACGAACGTTCGAGCTCCAGATACAGAGTTGCCAAGCTAAACCATAGACATATAACACAGTGCTTCAGCACACGCTAAGCAAATATTAGCTTACTTAAAAGGAACGCACAACTATGTTCTTACGTACACTAGACAAGGGCAAATGGGAAATTTAAATTTATTTGCTGATGCTGATCGGGCAAACGATATAAACGACAGAAAAAGTATATCAGGCTTATGATAATGTTAGGGAATAAAACTGTTTTTCGGAAAACAAAAAAGCAAAACATAATAACTAGGAATAAACGAGACGCTGAACTAATTAATCTTAGTAATGGTTTAACTGAATTATTGCTTTTTCGTAAATTACTATTATATTTTAAAGTAACACCTAGTATCACCAATATATTTCAAGATAGTATAGGCTGTATTAGAGTGATTAAGAACCCGAATGGAAATTGCAAGACAAAAAATTTAGACATCAATCTTAAGTAAATTGCTGTTACTATTAGTAAGAATAATATAAATATTGTACATATTTTTTCTAATAATCAATTTGCAGATAAGTTGACGAATAGAAGAGACTGGGAACGAAAGGATTAAAAGAATTTTGTAAATGTATAGGTCTTTTCAGCAGGGGGGAATGTTAGAAATTAAATTACGGAGTTAAAACTTTATGCTGAAAAACCTTAACATGATCGGGTACCATCCCTTCCAGAAACGTCACGTGGTAATGTTTTTCTATGGTTTTTATTTTTTTCAATATATCGAGTTAGTTCATATTCAGAATTCAAACCGTTTATTCACTTAGACCCTAATTCCGAAACAGTTGGTAAGGTAACTCGTTTTTCTTATTTTATTTTTACTTTTATTTGCGGAAAAACATTAAAAACCTTAAGCATGGGCTCTAAAGTAGGCTCGAAACCTCGCACTGTTGCACTACCTGTTATGAGGCTAAACAAGGAAGATTGCCTTTTAAAACAGAACGACATCGAGCAAATAGAACACTGCAATTAATTCATACTGATTTATGTGGAGTCCACATAAATCAGTATGAATGAACGTAAAGCCATCGCGATGGACGCTGGAAAATTAGTCGTTGTTACTGGTCCTATGTTTGCTGGGAAGACTACGAGACTATTGACTATGGTGTCAGAAGCCATCGGTGAAGGAAAATCGGTACTCGTCGTAAAACATGCGACTGATGACAGGTACGAGAAGGATTTTGTCGTCAACCACGGAGGAAAAAAATTACCGGCAGTCAGATGCTACCATTTAAGAGAAATCGACGAAATAACGAGAAAATTTAATGTCATCGCTATCGACGAGGGACAGTTTTTCCATGATTTGTTCTATTTCACTATGACATGGACGGATCGAAGCCAAGATGTGATCGTATTAATTAAAATTTTTTTTAATTAATACGTTATTAATACGTTAATAATATATTAATATTTTATAATATTAATTTTTTTAATATTTTAATATTAAAATAATAATATTAATATTAAAATAATAATATTAATATTTTAATATATTAATATTTAATAATATATTAATATAATATATTAATACGTTAATAATTAAGAGTTTTTGGTGTATATGGTCCACATTGTGGACCATATACACCAAAAACTCGGGATGGCTAGTCTCGTGACGTGTGGCGAACAACGAAGTTAAGCCTCTGACTCCGTGGCTTAAAACTCGGATTGGTGTGACCATCGAATCACCCCCCCCCCCCCCCCCCCGTGGGGGTTTTGGAATGTAAGTATGTTACGCAACTGCTTCCCTTTTTTTTTTCGTGCAGATTTGGTAACTTCAAATACGGAAAGATCCGGTTAAGCTATTCAGAAGCTGCCAAAATTGCCATCAGTAGACGCGTAGTGGGGGACGAAAAAGAAATATACATAACTGTCAACAATCAGAGAAGTTGTCAACAATCAAAGAATGTTAAGCCACTGCTTCCTTTTTTTTTTTTTTTTTTTTTTTTTTTGTGCCATGGTCAATCCTATGCTATTTTTTACTCTATTATTAATAATCAGCGAGGAGTCACAGCTTATTTAAATGGAGAACCTATTTTACCTCATACGCTGCGCGCCAAAAACATTAAGTTATCGCAGTGCGTCTCGTTGTTATCAACAACTCCCAGTTTGTTGTGAAGGAAAAGACGCTTTTCTCACACCACGAAATCGTCTTATTGTTTGTATGGCTCATGACGTAAATTGTACTAATCTTTTTCCAGCTGCCTACAATTTTAGTAATGATTGGCAAATAACCAATCGAGAACCAATGCTTACAGCTTCGCTCAAAAAATTTGATCCAAATATCGCACATACTTGGGCTTATGATCGTGACTTTAATTTATATTCGATTCAGGAAATCGAAGCATATTCTCGAGCGTTGCAGTTCAACAACGAGCGAGACGCTGTTGCATCGGTCCTTGTTGAAAGTTTCGCGAATCCTCATTCGCAAAATTCTGCAAATCAGCGACCTCGAAAACCCCTATATACAAATTTTTACGAACATCGGTAACCTTCAGCAAGTACGGATAAAAGACGCCATATTAACTTCGCAATCTTGATTTTGAAGAAACTGATATCAGATTCGCATACATCTTGATTAGCGACCACAGTGCGATCCATTTTCTGTTTGCCTCACTCTTATGGTAATAAATAGGCACCAAATATGGCGGCTGGTGGAATGTCGCATCTCTGTTTGTGCAGATACTCTAGGAATAATCACCTTCCAGAAAGAGCAGCAGCAGAGCAGGACATCAGATCAGGAAAGACCTTTTTGCTCTGGTCACAACGCCATAGTAAACTTGGCGGGTTCTTGCAGATTCCTCTACTATTTTCCCTCGAGACACCAAAATCGCAACAAACACCCCAATTTTCCTGCCATCCTTATTGGCTCAGGTACTTGCATTCTCCGTTTAGCTTCGTAGCTTTTACCTACGCTTGAGATGGGACTTATGTCCGCTTTTCTCTTGACCAGCGACCACTGTGTTTCGTATTGCATACAATGAACCATAACAGCCGATCGAAACCGTTTAAAGCAACAAAATTAAAAAAAAAAAGCCTAAAACTTTATTACGAACTTTACGGTATTAGGAACTAATTTATTCAAAATCTCATTATTAATAACGTTACAACCCAACCAAAAAACTAGAAAAAAGAGAAAAGTCCGGTCGGGATAACAAACCGTTGACAAGTTGATTTGTCATTGATGGTCAAGATCACTGGCCTTGTATTTCGCGGGTCAGAGATGATTGACCGTTCGAGTAACAAAAAAAAATCAAGAGTAAACAAATATAGTTTTCCTTCACTTACCCGACTTTATATTCCGTGCAACAAGGCGGAGGATTCCAAACGTTCGTGTGAGACAACAGCCAATCGCACCAAATTTTAACAGCCGGAAGTAATACTTGAATGTCATCCCCAACCAAACGGTTCTTTAAATCGGACGGATTTTCGAGCTGCTCCTTCAGCAAAGCCACGCACCTTTCCAATATCAAATTAAACATTTGCAAAGAGATAATGAGGGCGTTCTCTTGCACAGCTGATCTGTACCCAGGTTCCAAGTTGGTATCTGCAAGCAAAAAAAAAAAAAAAAGACCAAAATTATTATTATTAAAAAATATTTCCTTGAAGCGATAAAATGAGTCCAGTGTCCCAAAAGAGAACAAAAGGAGGTTTCGGCACGAGTAAAAGACGAGGGGGAAAAAAACATATTTTGCCTTCCAAAATGTACTTCAATAAAAAGTTAATCACATGATGTAGCCTGACCAGAACGAATCAGCAATTGACGTTGAGATGATAAAGGCCTTTATTCCATTTTTGCCAATAACGTAAAAAAAAAAAAAAAGATTTATTTTTCGGTAGTAAAAATGATTAGCCCATGCGGTAAACAAGGAATAAAAAACTGCAACATTCAAGAGTTGAAAGTACGTCCTTGTACATCCTTGTAAGTTCAACATCCTTCATGCACAAGCTCATGTACCAGAAGAGCAATTACAATCATTACACTGGGAGCCTCACAAAAAAAAAAAAGAAAAAAAAAAAATCAAGCAACACCAGATTTTTTTTTCTAATATCATCATCATCTTCATCATCATCCTCCTCATTATGATCATCCAGATCAGTGCAATCATTGAAATTTCATCTCCAACAACCAAATTAAGAAGGAAAACGCATTCCGTAATTTCACAAGGTCGGAAAACCGAAAACATTCGGTTAATTTTTCATTACCAAAACGTTCCTCGTAATCTTTAATCTCAAACATGTGCGATTAATTTTTTTTTGCGAATATCCGAACTGCAAAATGTGGCCGGACGAGTTCAAACATCTTAACCTCGGAAAAAAAAAAAAAAATCATCTTTTACAAGTTGCTTCGGGGGTACGAGAATGTGTTTTTATCAAGACAACAACTTCAATCTTTTTGGGTTTTAAAAATCGTTTACAACCGAGGAATACGATTTATAAAAAAAAAAGAAAAAAAAGAAACGATCTCATTTTTAGATTAATTTTACGGCACACGGACGATAATGTAGGAAGTTACGTAAAAACATAAAGAGAACGCAGTGCCCTTGACAAGGACGCCGAGAAAGGTGAACAAACCCAATCCAATTCATCAGGTTTACTGCAACTTGCACAGTACTTAATACTATTATACAACTTCGCATAATCTAAATTTTTTTTATTTTTTATTTTTAATCTTTTCATTTTTTAAAGATTTTCGTACCTAAATTTAGATACTCCAAGGTAGGAGCGACGAGTTTGGCGACAATTTTTTTTTCTTTCTCGAGTTGTTTATTATTTTAATCTTCTGGTTCTATTTACTTTTAGATTATTTTTGGAATCCCGTTTGCTCGTGCGGCTCCGTCTTGGCACGAAAATGGTTCAGGTCGCAGGGCGACGCCATTTTCAAATTTTTGCAGAAGTCTTGCAGGAGGTACAGCAAAAACTTGGAAAATAGCAAAGAAGCATAAAAAAAAGGGGGGGGGGGAATGACGAAGAAGTCTGGAAAGAGAAAAAACTGGAATAAATGCACGATACTCCTCATCGGGGGCCCCTCGTTTTTTCGTGTATTTATGATAACGGAGGCTTTGTCACCATTTGACGTGTAAATAGCTTAAACCGGAAATAGATGTCTTTCGTAAAATGGGTCATTTTACGAAAGATATCTATTTCCGAAATAGCCGAATCAATGAGTTTTAATTTTATCTACGTGATAAGAAATTCCATTCCTGGTATTTAAATATTAACAGGTTATGGGCCCAGCGTTCTTAAAACTTCAGTTAAAGTATATCGAGAACAATGGCATCAGGTTTAGAGCAGTTGTGTGCGAATATTCCGCTCTTAAAAGAGGATAACTATACCTCATGGTGTATCAAAATAAAGGGAATCCTGGGAATCCTAAGGATCTGCGAGCTGAGGGGCTACGTAAACGGATCGATTGTATCGACGGCCGATACAAAAGCTGATTTCGACGTAAAAGATGGGAAAGCGTTAGGTCTAATCCAAATCTGCTTATCCGAGGAACAGATCCTTCACATTCGCGACAGCACTACCAGTAAGGAGGCATGGGACAAGATTAAAGAGGTACACGATTCGGATGGCCCCATTAAGTTATGTTTACTATACCGCGACTTATCCCGATGTAAGAAGAAACCGGAGATCTCCATGCAAAGGCATATCAGCGAGTTCCAGCATAAGGTTACAATACAAAGCTGAAAGAAAAGGGTGTGACCATTCCGGAAGACCTCTTCGTCATGATGACACCATGAAATCTCCTTTATTACAATACGTGAGACTAAAATTCTGCCGTGAAAATGGGAATCGACCTATCGCACATCTCTGGGTTGGCCATGTTTTTTTATAAGCTAAACATAAACAAACATGGCCTACCCAGAGATGTGCAATAGGTCGATTCCCCTTTTCACGGCAGTATTTGGGTTCATAAGTTTTTGAGGTAGCTTATTTGAAATGTTAAGTCAAAATTTTTATGGGCTCTTTCACGAAGTCTATAAAATTAGGCCGTTATTAATAAATGATGAAAATTTAGAATTTTTTTTTACAAATAAAAACTGAAAGGGGTTTATGCAAAAAAGCCTGATTTTTTGACAGCACCTCAGCGCTGACCCCTTTCAAAGTTGAGCAGGACCTGTAAGTACTTAAATCCGAGTTCAAGAATGGCCAATGGCCATTAAAATCCTGTACGTATACAAGAAAGTAACGAAAAAATAGAAAAATAGCTCATTTTCTTAGCGATAATATTACAGGCTCCGTGTAATACCGTGACAGGGTGTGATGATATCACCAAGATTGTGTGATAATATCACAGATTATACAGATGTTCAATCCCCATATAAAACGTGAAGCCTGTTTTTTTGGAGCTTGAGCGCCCGACCACCGCGAGCGCTGTAAAATTTTTTTTCGTTTCGAAATTAAAATGTCAAAAAACATCTAATACGACAAACTTTATCGATGCCACGCACACTCAAAATAGGTTTTCTTATATTTCGGACGCGAAAAAATATTTTTAAAAAACCTTTTAGGATGTTACAGTCATATAGCACCATGGTCCATCTTAAATAAATTCAGGTACAAGGTACACAGTCCTACAGTTAGGCTACCCTTGTGGTAAGAACCCTCTGTTAAAATTTCACTTACACTTTTCCTTCCATTCATAGACGAAATCTTTCTTATTTTCGTTGCATGCGAATTTTTTAAAAAACCTTTTTTTTTTTTTTTTTTTTTTTTTTTGCCACTGCATATAGCTTTTTAAGGGAAGGTTTGTTGCATGTTTATCGAAATATATTTTAAAGATAGACATGAAAATGATAAAAAAAAAAAAAAAAAAAATTTGAACTAATTAATTTAAATACAACGCTTTTATTTTGTACAGTGCAGAGCTCGTATATACTAAAGCAAACCAAAAAAAAAAATTAGTCATTTCGTAATACAGTACACCTCGGTTATAAGGCGTTCCAAGGGACCGGAGTCTAAACCACGTTATAGCTGGGGTCGCGTTATAAACATAATTGGTTTTTCTTTTTTTTAAAATGTTTTTTAGGTCAAAAGACTTTATTATAACAAGAAAACAAAATTTTATTTTGCTTTTTGGTTTGAAAAGGCGTTGGTTACATTACTCGAAAATTTTTGTTCGAAGAGTTTCAAAAATTTTTTCTCGATGAAAGTGTTTACACTTTTCGAACATATGTTCGAAGAGTTTCGATGATGTTTGATGATGTTTGATGATGTTTGACGTTATTTTTGGGGTTGTATTATATTTTTTACGTAATGGGAGGGTACATATATATAATAACTTTCGAAATACAGCCGATTCCGATTTCGATTCCGATTCTGAATAAAAATTAATCGGGATTTCCCCCCCCCCCCCCCAACTTTTTTTCAGTCTTTTTTTCCTACCGCGTGTAGGAAAAAAATGACTTAAATTAATATGGGTACTCGGTCGATGATATATGTACCCTCCCATTACGTAAAAAATATAATACAACCCCAAAAATAACGTCAAACATCATCAAACATCATCGAACATCATCAAACATCATCGAAACTTTGTTTGAAAAGTGTAAACACTTTCATCGAGAAAAAATTTTTGAAACTCTTCAAACAAAAATGTTCGAGTAATGTAACCAACGCCAAACACTCGAAGACTGATTTTATGAATCTTATTGCCATTTAGGTACGCAATAAGGGTTACATTTTTTGAGCTCAATAATACAAAATGTTGAGAAATATAAACAGCCTTGAAGCCCTAAAAAAAAAAAAATTGACTTTCTTTTTCATTCATTTTTCTCTGTGCCTGACTTCCAAATAAAAGATCTGCGGAGTAATTCAAACACCCCAAAAAACTTAAACAAAAGAAACCCATAAAAAAAGGTTTTTTGCTCCGTGGAGCAAAACGGAGCTCCGTTGGCATTAAAAACTTTTTTAGACAAAAAACCTGACCCAAGTCGGGCCGCGCTAAAAGCGGGGGGCAAATACATATAGGCCTAATCATATAGGATTTTAACAAAACCACCCAAAAAACCGCGCTATAACCGATGTGAAAGAACTGTCATAACATGTGGGAAAAAATAAGTCTTAAAAAAAAGAAGGTTCAGGCTCTTAGACCGAAATATTTCAGAGAGAAGGCAGCGTTACTTCCGAGGTCTCACTGCGTTATAAGCGAGGATAAATATACATGATCTTATGGGATTTCGCCGGGACCGGAGTTTTAACCGCGTTATAAGCGATTTCGCGTTATTTCCGTGAGCTTTATAACCGAGGTGTACTGTATTTTTACTTTGCGATGACGCTTTGGTGGACTGCTGGATCTTTTCCTTTTTTGATTTGTGTCTGGCGCTGGCGCTATCTTACTTTTTTTTCTGCCCTCACATTCGATAATCATATTTTTGGAAGTAGAAGGAAATTTTCTTTTTCGGATTATTTTCAAGGTACCTTCCGAATCACTTGCATTTGAACTTTCTTTTTTCTTTTTGTTTTCTTCTCTTTTTTTCTTTCTCATATTTTTTTTATCTTCCTTATTTTTTAAACTGATCCATTTAACTGCATAAAATATACGGATTCTTAGCCAAGCCAAAATAAAAGCGTTGTATTTAAATTAATTAGTTCAAATTTTTTTTTTTTTTTTTTTTTATCATTTTCATGTCCATCTTTAAAATATATTTCGATAAACATGCAACAAACCTTCCCTTAAAAAGCTATATGCAGTGGCAAAAAAAAAAAAAAAAAAAAAAAAAAAAGGTTTTTTAAAAAATTCGCATGCAACGAAAATAAGAAAGATTTCGTCTATGAATGGAAGGAAAAGTGTAAGTGAAATTTTAACAGAGGGTTCTTACCACAAGGGTAGCCTAACTGTAGGACTGTGTACCTTGTACCTGAATTTATTTAAGATGGACCATGGTGCTATATGACTGTAACATCCTAAAAGGTTTTTTAAAAATATTTTTTCGCGTCCGAAATATAAGAAAACCTATTTTGAGTGTGCGTGGCATCGATAAAGTTTGTCGTATTAGATGTTTTTTGACATTTTAATTTCGAAACGAAAAAAAATTTTACAGCGCTCGCGGTGGTCGGGCGCTCAAGCTCCAAAAAAACAGGCTTCACGTTTTATATGGGGATTGAACATCTGTATAATCTGTGATAATATCACATGACCGATAAACTAATCACGCTTCTTGCATCAATATTTTTTATTAGCTCCATAAGCTAAGCATAGATAGATGAAATGCTCATAAGGTAAACATAGGTTGTTATATTTAATAATTCTGAGAATATTTCATTCTTGATACAGATTATTATTACATAAACTTTTAATTAAGAAACGAAATTTTAAACAAAAAAAAGTACCTCTATAAGCTAAATATAAAAACTACATTCTTTGTAAAAATAAAAATTTCTGGCCCGACAGGGTCAAACGATAAATAAGCTTTTTCTGATTCAGCGGATTATGATTCTGGTTCCTATGTTTAGCTTATGGTAGGAATTTCTTTAATTAAGCGTTTCTTAATTTTAAAAAATGTATTTAATAAAATATTTTCAGGTATATTTATTTTTGACAAATTTGGGTATAAAAATAAACTGCATGAATTTAAGAAAATATTAGGGTAATAAAAAGAATTTAAAAAAATTTCTTTCATCACTCAGTGCGGAAAGCTTATTTTTCCGCACGGAAAGCTTATTTTTCCGCACTAGTGCGTTTTAGAAATACTTTTATTGCGCTGTGCTTTGTGATGAAAAGTAGCTTACAACACAAGAACTGCAAAAGAATTGCCCGTCGAGACCTTTTTAAAAATCGACGGACAATTTTTTCTTTTGCAACTCTTATGTTGTAATATACTATTTCTGTGTGCAATAATTTCTCAAAGTTCGAGGTTACAAATTTTATATCAAAACGGTCTGAAAGCGCGGAAACACTTTGTGACGTCATAAGTTAATATCGATCTGTCCAAAAATGTTTCCGAGAATTCTATGGCTTGGTTTAAAATATTGAAAGCATCGCTTTCTATGACAAATTTTCCGGCAGAACGATATTAACTTGTGACGTCCCAACGTGCTTCCGCGCTTTCCGACCGTTTTGATTTACAATTTTAATCCTTGACTTTAACAAAATATTGGATACAGAAAAAGAAAATTTTAATACTTTTTACAACACAAATAATTATTTAATTCATGCACTTGTGTTTTTACATCAAAAGTTTTCAAAAATAAAAATACCTGAAAATATCCTATCAATTGCAATAGCATTAAATGCTCAAAAATATAATTTAACACGGTTCAAATAAAAGATAATGATCCGCCATGCTTAGCTTACGAAGATGTACCGCTCATGTTTAGCTTATGGGGATATGATGATTTCAATTTTGAAAGAGATTTTGATTTCTCATTTTATCGTTGTTTTAGGGTATTTTTGAAAATTTTACAGGATTACATTTTAAGCTAAAATACGGGAGATTAGAAAGTGCTTTTACCAATGCCAACGGTCTCCAGGAACTTTCGAAAGTCTAGGAAATCTAGCAAAGACAAAACAAGCATACAGCACGAAAAAAAAAAAAAAGAAAAAATTAAAACGAGCGAAGAATATAAAAAACGAAGTTCCAAAGGATAAAAAATTAATGCCTTTACTTCGAAAATTTATTTCAACGGAAATTCTCCAGCGCTAAACAAATCACAATTTCGTAACTGCACCAAGCCCAAAAAAAAAAAAAAAAAAAAAAAAAAAAAAAAAAAAAAAGAGAAAAAAACTCCTAAACTTTTCTTGTCACTCCAAACCAACGTAATCAGATACATATTTCAAGAAAAAATAAATGGATGGATGACACTTGACTCAATTAAGCGATCACGAATGAACATTAATTCGCCCACTTAAGTGGTCTCAAAGAAGAAATAAAAAGCAAATAAATCCGAAACGTTCAATAAACAATTTTTTTCTCTTTTGAATACGAAGTTTTCTGGGGCTAAAAAAAAAAAAAAACTCGAATTCAAATACCCATAATATGTTGATATGAGAAAATAATTAATTAAAAATAAAAACAGATAATTGTATGGTTCAAAATCTAAAAATGATTCACCTATAAATAGATTTTTTTTTTCCAAACTCGTTATGTATGTAGATTACGATATTAGTAAAGCAGTTTTTTTTTCACGTGGAAAACACCCGGAAGGGGAATTAATTTTTAATTTAGCATGTTCTCTGTTAGTATATCTTTCATTTTTTTTTTTACGATGAAGATGATTTCAAAACCGAATCAATTGACATATGTCTCTCCAATCAAGAAGAAAAAAAAAAATTCATTAACAAAAAAAAAAATTTACCTTGTAGATCCTAAAAACCTACATTTTTAACATACATTTCATATGGATCGCAACCTGTTTCGCGATTATAAAGCCTTGATATCGGGTGCTAATTGCAAATCAGCCTAAAATTTGTCATGTGTCAGTTATTCTATTAAGACCTGTTTGGACCGTTAGCATTTTGAAATGACAAGCGGTTGCATAGAGAAATGCAACTTTTAAGGAAAATAATAAAAAAAATTTTAAAAAAAAGCGGAAGCCATTAAAAAGACAACAAACCGACTTAATTTGTAATATATTCAATTTGCGGACCACATCCATTGCTCTTTATTATATTTTCGACACCTTCCCATGAAAATCGCCCAAGGGAAATTCAATAAAAAATGATCCCATTAGTTCGTGATCAACAGAATCATTATTATTATTTTTTTTTTTTCTTTTTTCGTCGTCTATAAATTACAAGATCGGAATGTGAAATGGAATTTCACGGAGACCGTAGAGAAAAAAAAAAACAATTTCACGTGAAAGAGTGTTTGCGCACACATATGACCTGTCAAAGAATTACCCACGTGTGTTATTGTAGCAAAAAGAATATTCGAAATAAAATAATTATTAGAATCGGGAGTTGCTCCGGGTGAAAATGTCCTACCCGGCAATTATCTCATCCGAGATCACATGAATAAAAACATCAAAACCCATACATTACCACCTGAGACAAACAGAATCAACACAACTTGACGGGATAATGGTACATTTAAACTTGCAGCATTTTTTTTTTTTTTTTTTTTTTTTTTACTACCTTCTTCTTCACTCCCTCGTCAAAACACATCTCCGGGCATCTTTCCGATTGCGTAATCGTTTTTTTATTTTTTAAATTATTCAGCATTTTTAACAGAAAAAAAAAATGCCAATATCATTTTTTTTTCTTTCATTCCTTCTTCACAATTTTAACGGAGGTTCTCGACATTTGAAGGTCGTTTAAAACTCCTCGGATTACTTTATTGCCTCCCTCACTCTTGTTAAAGCCATCTAATAAGGATATAAATTACCAGGTGCAAATATTTACAGTGTCATTCCGTTTTGAAAACAAGAAATCCAACTGGGAGGGAATCGTATTTTTCACACCCACGATCAAAAAAATAATTTATTCTCATAAATGAAAATCCACGTCTGGCGAAAATAAATATCCGGTAAACTATCCTTTGTCTTCAATTTTGAAATTCATATACCCGATAAGATTGATATCAGGCTACGCCAATGTGATTTACAACCATTTTGAATATTCAAAACAACGATTTTCCGGATTCTGAGTAAAGTGTTAATCTCTTAGCACTATTACCCAGAAAATATTGGCTGGCTCATAAATTTCCTCTCATGGCTCAGCTAAGAGTTGCAGTTCGGTGTTGGCAAACCGAACCAAATTCGAGTTTTTCACGATTTTGAAACAGGGGTCCGAAGCCGGTAAAAATCGGTTGGAGCCGACACTGGCATTGGCGCCGAAATATCCAAAGTGCTGGAGCTACCGCCAGCGCTGGCACCGGAATAGAAAAATTCTGTCGCTCGTGCTGGTGCTGGTGCCGAAGCCGATTCCAGCATCGGTGCCAGCACCACCATCAATTTTGTCAATTTATTTTTTTAACTTGAATAAAATAGTTACAGTAACAGCAACAGCTGCTTAGTGTAGTGCCGGTTAATACAATCGGCTCCTTAATATGATCAAAACTCGTGCCCTTTCTGAATTATATTCAGCATTGCCATCGGGTCATAATTATAAAACCGGTGTCAGCACCAAGTTGAAAATAAATTATCTAGCATTGGCACCAGCATCGGCACCGACCTGAGTTTTCAGCCGCCCGCACCGGCATCGGCTTCGGCTTCGGTTCGGACCCCTGTTTTGGAACGAAGCGGGCTGAACCACACGGACATGTAAACACAAAATATCGAACCCAGAACCCAGACTCGGTTCCAAGTTTTAAGGAACCCGAACCACAACCGAGTTCGACCCTCGAACTACAGTGGAACCGAACATAAACCGAACCTCAAATATTACTACAGGAGTCTAACCGGACCGGACCATATATTAAGTGAGACCGGACCACACACAGAACCCGAACTGGGATTTTCCAAGAAACCGAATTAATAGGAACCGGCTTTTTGCATAAAAGGAAAAAGCTTTTTTTTTAGGAAAAGTTGGACCGAAGCAAACCTTGACCGGTATTTCTTCTAAAAATAAATAAATAAATAAATAAATAAATAAATAAATAAAGATTCTTTATTCAAACCAAAAAGGTTTTTTAAAGGGAGTGGCAACAATAATAAATTTATAATTAACAAAACATTTCCGGATTTGGATAAATAATTTGATTGATTACAGTAAATTAAAATTTTGTAAGTTTTTTATAAATCTAAAACGAAAGCCCTAATTTTCATACAACTAATTACAAAATGCGCTATTTTTTTGATTTTTTTCATATCTAAGTCTGTCAAACAGGCTACAAAGGCCTCAAAACCAGTATCGGCACTCTTATAAACTTCAGGCAAGTAGGATAATCTCGGCGCAGTATAGGTCGGGCACTCGACTAGGAGATGAGCGAGAGTTTCCGGTTGGTTGAGATTGCAATAAATAAATAAATAAAAAAAATAAAAAAAATTGAATCGAAACTGAAATCAAACGGGGTTCTGGGAAAAAAACCGAACCGAAACCGAACCCGTCCCCAAATCCAGTTGATTAAAAAAACCAAACCGAACCGAACCGGAACCCGGTATTTACTGCAAGATGGTAAAAAAAAAACGAGCCAGAAACCGGTTCCTACGCTACAATTTTGAAGAAACTGAAACCGGCCCGAACCGGAATTTATGGATCAAATGCAAAACCGGAGCCGGAACCGAATGGAATTTTTTTCAGATGAATTTTTGCCAGCACTGGTTGCAGTCCCGTAGAGCCCGAACCCTGAGGAACCGATACTTGGCCAAAATCAGGTAGTCGGTAGTAGAGTACTTCGACTCCGGTTCCGACAAGGTCCCGTTTAAGGGAGTTTTTTCCGCTTCCATTCTCAGTTGGGCCCTTTGCCAAGCGTCCAAATTGCAAATGGTCCAAAACTGGTTTCAAATATTTGCAAAACGTCATTTTTGCAAAAGGTCCAAATTACAAATGTCTCAAAACAAATTTGGATCATTTGCAACGCAGTGAATTGGCAAAATTTTGCAAAATATGTCCAAAAATATTTGGATCTTAAATACACCTTTCTAAATATTTTGGATATTCATTTTGCAAATGTTTCTAAATTTTTGGATATACATTTTGCAAATGTCCCAAAATCCTTGGATATATATTTTGCAAATTTTCCAAAATATCTGGATATAAATTTTGCAAATGCTCCATAATTCTTAAATACACACTTCGCAAAATGTCCCCAAATTCTTCGATGTACATTTTGCAAATGCTCCAAAACTTTTGCATATAATATTTGCAAATACTCCATATTTCTTGGATATACATTTTGCAAATGTTCCAAAACTTTTGGATATAAATTTTGCAAATGTTCCAAAATTCTTGGATGGGTCTATAGCAACTCCTCCAAAAAGTCTTTGGAGGAATTGCAAGGGTACGAGTTTGCAACTGCTCCAATTACAACTCCTCCAAAATTTTTTGGAGCAGTTGCAATGATAAACGGCAATTTTCCTTGCAACTGCTCCAAAAAATTTTGGAGGAGTTGCAATTGGAGCTGTTGTAAACTCGTACCCTTGCAACTCCTCCAAAGACTTTTTGGAGGAGATGCAATCTGGAGGAGTTGCAAAGGACCCTTCTTGGATATACATTCTGCAAATGCTCCAAAATTTTTGCATCATTTGCAAGAACCATATTGCAAATGATCCAAATCTGTTTTGAAATATTTGCACTATGGATATTCTGCATTATGTATCAAACTAGTTCTGGGCCATTTGCAATATGGCCCATAAAAAAAATTTTCTTAGGCTTGCGCCGAGTTATTACATCTCAAATTTGAACCACAAACCGCTGCCCCGAGCTGGTTTGGACCGCTAGAAGATGCTTTCAATCAAATTGAAGAAGCGGGCATATATATTTCGTAAACAGACATCTTAATGAACTTTGGAGGGCAGAAAAAAGCACAGAAAAGAAAAATCAAAGAAAATTTTTAGAGGAATGTGCCGTGTCCGAAATTTAGCCAAGAAAACACAAATTGTACAAGGTGAACAATTACCGCCGATCTCCGCAAATGAAACAGATCGGGTGTTTGAACTCGATGCCATTGGTTACAGCTTTTCTGTTAGGTTCATCAACATTTCGGATGACAATAACAAAATTATTGCTTTTTTTGTTTCCCATGACCGTGGCAGATCACTCTGGCGATTTTTTTCTTCCTTTTTTTTTAAAAACGATCTTCCGTATGTTTTCGTCGCTTGGGCGGTAATAACACGTGAGGCGACAAGCGCGACGTGACGCCATAGCGCGGACAGGTTCACGTGAATTAATTTGACATCTAACAAGAGGGTTTATTTATTATCGATGATTTAAGATCGAATCTTTTTTTTTTTTTTTTTTTTATTCGAAAACGGACGATAAATTAATATAAGTAAAACTATTTTTGATGAACAATGTTTCCAACAAAAATTTTTGTAAAAGGCCTTGACCGTGTAAAAAAAAAATATGAAGTCCATTGCGGACGAAGACCGGCCTTGCCAATCGTGAGTTCCTTTCCATTTATAACTCGTTTTTTTGTGCACGGATCGGCCCGTTGGGCGAATATTTGATCATTTTTTGTGCATTATTTGTGTTTGTAATGAGGCGTTATGCGAGGAGGATATGATGCAAATATTTTTTAGCCTCTAATCTCCGGGAAAAAAATCGCCGGCATAAAAAAACGCAAATACTATTAACTTTAATGTACCAAAAAAAAAAAAAAAAAAAAAAAAAGAGTAAAGTGAATTTACTTCCTTGTAAAATTGTCACTTTGAAAATTTCGCCAAACAATTTAAAAAAAATTTGTTGGGATTCTTGGTCGTCGACAATGCTTTCTAAGTGGTTTACTTTAATTATTTTGTTGGTATAACATCGCGGCTATTAAGTCTGACCCAGCTATATATGGTGCAATAAACACTAATTTTTTGTACATTACGTATTACTGTTATTTTCTCAACTGGAATTGATTATTTTTTTTTTCTTCTTCTTTTTCTTCGTTGCCTCTATCTCTATCTCCGTCTCTCTTCAATTTTCATTATCTGAGAACCATGATATTAATAACGCGGATTTTTCTTTGAAAAAAACCTACGACGAAATATAGATTTGCGGGTAAATTGATATGCATTGGCCCCTCGTTACGAAGAATATGAATCGGGGGGAATGTGAATTGAGATAAGATGCACATTGGGTCAATTGATTTGGTTTGATCTGGTTTGGTTTTATCTGATCTGATGCGAGGTGATCTTTTGTGATCTTGGGTTGCTATCTGATGGGCCTGATGGTTAGGACAAGGTGGTGCTGGGCCCAGATTGTACTACTGGATTAAGGTATAAATAGAGGTTCAAAAATGAGTTATTTCAAAATCCCAGCTGATAATTTTGGACCCCCCCCCCTTCCCCCATGACCCCTAAATTTTATTAGGTGTTGCAGCACCAGGGTAGCGCGGAAAAGTTGCATTTTAACCTCCATATTAACCCTAATTTTTTTCAGATTTTTTAAAGGCCGATTTCTGCTGTCCCTAGAGGCCAAAAGTTTTTCCAAGTCTCACAAGGGTCGAAAAAATTAGAGCCGTATTTTGGTGCGAAAGAGTTCATTTTCTATCGGAAATTTTCCGGGAAATTAAAAAATGAAAACGGTTTTGCAGAAATTAAAGCCATTTTTTATTTATGAGCAAAAAACGGCTGTCACAGGGTGTCACAGAAATTTCTGACCCCCTCCCCCTATACCGAAGTTATCTTCCATGATACTTCCCTAATTATATTCCAGATCGGGTTAAAGGTTATCAGTATGTTAGCTCCATGGATCTCCTTTATTCCCATGAAATTTTTTTTGTTATCCGTTTCAGTTTGGCAAAAAGGCGGCGTTAAATATGAAAAATGATACTGACCACACTTTTTTATAAAATTTCGGGTTCGGGGTAAAAAATTTTAAAAACATCATTTCAATTCAGATTTATACCGTTCTTGTGGAGCTTTTAATGAGGTTTCCAAATATCATCTCGGTTTTTTTCTCCGACCAATCTGAGCTTCGCTATTGACGGCCAAACAGAACGGCAAAATTTTGCCATCGCGGACACAAAATTATTATTTGTCACTGTGGTACATGTTACCCGTCAATTTTTTTTATGCGGAATATGAAATCGGTTTTTTAATAATCACTTTGATTTTCAAAATATTTAAACTTTTATGTTAAAAAAAAAAAAAAAAAATATTCGGCATTGGTAAGTTCAGATCCTTTTTACATTGAGCAAGGAATAAAAATTCCAGGGGGTGAAATTAGCAAAAATGACCGTTTCTGTTTCTAATGTTTAGCTTATGGGAGCAAAAAAAACGTTTCCGTTTCTGAGCTTACATAAGCTAAACATAGGCTCTCACAAAGCGTTTCTAGCCCCTGAAAAATTCTCAAATTCCGACTGCATATTTTGATTCTACGGACATAATCGGGCCGAAACCATGTGCCACACTTCATGTTTTTATGTTTTTAGAACGACAGAAAAAATTCGGGAACTTTTTTGGTATTTCTAGGTGATCGCTAAAGTGTCACACAAGTTTCTGACCCCCCCCCCTTTTTTCTTCTATTTACCATCATTAATGTTCGATAATCATTAACATTCGATCTTTGCAAAAATTCGGTATACGGACAGTTGTAAGGTTGGTCTTTTCAAATATGTAATCAGTTTTTAAAAATTCAAAATAGCCGCTCCAATATGGCGGCCAAGATAATTTCTCTTCAGTGATTTTAAGCAAAAAGGCACAGTGCTCCTGAGGAAAAATACTGTCGGGGTAAAATGACAAAAAAACTGCTAATGTGGTTTTGTTAGGAAATATGTCAACTACCAAAATCAACTAAAATCAAAATCTTATCTGATCGTTCCCTCCACCCCCCGGGGCCCTCAAATTGTTTTCAAGGCTTGTTTACCTATCATATGAAAGCCCATTGCCAGCCGCGGCGGGCACTGGCATCGCCTTTAGACCCCTGCTGTTTTTTAACGATATTTTCACCAGTTTCTTTCAAATAAACAAGAAAAAAAAAATAAACATCATTAGCTTCGGACCACTTGCTTATGTCACTTTTCCAAATTCATCCGGAAACAACCGAAGAAATTTTTTTACATAAATCTTGGCCCATAAGCTAAGCATATATTTTTTTTACCGTTATCTATGGCTTCCGTTCGCCTACTGATATCAGAATTTAAAAAATTTAAGTTCCGATTAATAAATCCGAGTAGGGAAGAGACTATTAGGCTTCCAATTTGAAAAAATTAAAAACAAACCAAGGCTCTTTCTCCTTGTAAACAACGAGAATTTCTTACGCATAAAATTTGCAATTCTCTGGTGGCATCAAATTGGCAGATTTTTCTCGATCCCAAAAAGATTTTTTTTTTTAAGTATTAAACCAGCAATCTAGCCAACTTGCAAAAAAAAAAATCCAAGAAAAAGAAGCCGATCCCATCAAGCTTTTATTTCTTCCACCTTCTCGAAAACTGTTAAAGAGGAAGAGGAACTCGTAACGAATGAAAAAACAAAAAAAAGAGAAAAAACACAGAAGGGGAAAAAAAAACTTAAAAACTCTTAATACATTAAAGTGTCGAATCGATGGCTAATCAAGCATGACAGTGTAATCACGACAAGGAATTTGTTTGTGTTATTTTTTAATTTAACAAAATGAATCATGTTGAGTTACCCTTGACTGAGCATCGTTTTCAAGTTGAAGGTCGTCGATCTCAGCAAGGCCGTTCGTGGAAAAATAAAATTATAAAGAAGATCGATTAGCAAATCGATTTAAAAAATAAAAAAAAAATTAAACCGTAGGGGATCCCGAAAAATTCGTTCCAAAACGAAATTTATACAAATTTTATTGTTTTCTTTTTTTTATTAAAAAAAAAAAAATGACAATGTTAACGAGCTTGTCTTACACTCATTGTATTTTATTTAATGACCGATAATTATACACAACTCAAAAGCGTTTTGTCGTTAATTTGTTGTCGGGGCTACCGTTAACTGTCTCTAATTAAGGTTTTAATTCCCATCGTTGACAGACAAACGGACGGACGGAAGAAAGAAGGGACAACAATATAATAACAATCTGCCAACTTCATAAACGTATAAAAAGTAGTCAGTCAGCGAGAGGAGAGGAAAAAAAAAAAAAAAAACATCTGATTATCCAAAATCAAACTATCAAATTGCGCAACGTAAAATCCCGCATTCTAAGAATAAAAATGATTAGCCCACAATTACTTCAAATTACTGAAAAAATTGTTTTGTTTTCGTCATTGCATACGACATACCATACTTATTACACGGAGGATTTCATTTAAACGAATAGGGACAAATTAAAAAAAAAAAAATCAAAACCGCAGAATTTTTGACGCATCTTCCTCAACCTAAAATTAGCGATAGTCATTTTTTTTTTTTTTTTTTTTTTTTTTTTTCGTATCACTCACAATGTCATTCTCCAAGAAGCAAGATAATAGTGTAATTACAGTAAGATTAGGAAGAATTTTCAACTTAAAGAGATGAGTATTTTTTTTATTTTCCTTTTTGAAAAGTTCACGCAGCATGACCAGATCACAAGGTACTTTGACCGGAAGTGAATGATCTCTATCACTTGAAATCGAAAAAAAAAAAAAATTGTAAAAAATAAATAAATGAAAATGCATTGACTTTCGGTATAACGGATCTCCGGTTCCAACTTTACCGCTTAAATTGGAAGGAATAATCATTTTGATTTTCTCCTATCTCCGCCTATTTTGCAGTGATTGGGAACGGTAACGAAACGCGGAACGAAAAACGATAAATAACGGCCATTTTTTAAATATGGGAACAGGAACGAAACGGGAAACGAATTATTTATTATCTTGAAACGTTAACGAAACTGGAAACTCATCGAAACTGAATTCGGAACAGAAACGAGAAACCCAAACCGACGGAAAAATTTGGCAAAACACGGTAACCGAAACGGAACTACGGTAACGGTGGTAAAAAAAAAGTAACGAAGTTGTAACAGCAACAAAAATACGAAACCCAGTACCGGTATCAGAAACCAAATAAAACATTGGAGGAAAAAACGGATGGAAACAGAAACTAATGGTAAATAAAAGTAGAAACAA
This sequence comes from Liposcelis bostrychophila, assembly GCA_037577465.1. Classification (NCBI taxonomy): domain Eukaryota; kingdom Metazoa; phylum Arthropoda; class Insecta; order Psocodea; family Liposcelididae; genus Liposcelis; species Liposcelis bostrychophila. Next base: position 7,272,607 of record CM075211.1, read on the forward strand.
TCACGGAAACCAGAAACGAAGAGTTGGTAAAAAAGAACGGAACGGTAACAGAAACGGGAACAAAACCCGTTCCCGTTCCCGGTTCTGTTAGAAACAAAAGCAAGCAAACGTTTATTTAATTTTTAAATTGAGTCATAGGAGAGTGTCATTCGGATTACAGTGATTCTTAATTAGTGTTTTTTTCTCGAGTTTTTTTATTCATGTTTTTTTATTTCACGTTTTTCTTTTTTGACGCAGGACTATATGTCTTGGGGCTCGGTCCTGGAGAAATCGGTCTGTCCGGGTTCTGTCCAGGTGGGCCCTGTTCGCATCAGAAATTAAATTTATCGTTTTATATAAAAATTTTAAATAATATTTTCACTATTTTTTATAACTTTTGGCCTGTTTTAATAGTAAAATGTTATATTTTAATTTAATTTTAAAGTACAATCCATTTCTAAAAAATAAAAAATTAAAGTTAAAATTTTATTTAAATTAGACGACGTGAACGAAAGAATGAACTTAAATTTCTTGTAAATTTTACTTTTAAAAAGTTAAATTTTAAATAATATTTTGACTATTTTTTTTTTTTTTAAATTTGGCCTTTTTTAATAAAAAGACAACATATACGAAAGCAAGGACTTAAAAAAATCTTGAAAATTTTCAAGAAACTTAAAGTTGTTAATTCAAGGACTTGAAAATTTCTTGTTTTATTTAACTGTTTTTTTTTACTTTCGCCGTTTTTTTCCAAATATCTTTTTTTAAGTATTAAAATTAGACTGCATGAACAAAACAAGACCTTCGAAATTTAAATAAAATGTTCACTACATTTTAATTTTTGCTTTTTTTTAGCCAAGAATATGAGCTAAAGTAGTGTTTAATATTAAAATTTTAGCTTTGAAGACTAATTAAAATTTTGACTAATGTTTTTCAGCTTTCAACCTTGTGCATAAAAAATTTTAAGTTTTTTTCGTGCCTGGAAAGAAACTAATATTTTTATTAAAAAATTCGATTTTTTGATCAAAAACGAGCAAAAAATTCGTTTTTATCCGTTATCGTTTCAATTTCTGTACGTCAGAGCCAAAAGGTTCAATATGCAAATTCAAGATGGCCGTTTGTTATGGTAAACAACGTTTAGCGGACATCTTTAATTTGCATATTGAACCTTTTGGCTCTGACGTACAGATTAGCAATATTAGGACAGTACCCAAAGACGTAGTCCTACGTAGGGATATGCACTCATATTCGAGTAAGATTTTTTTTTTTCTTTTTTTTTTTTTTGTTTTAATTATAAGGGTAAAAAATTGGAGAGGATTACCTATCAAAATCTTGCTTGGAAAGACATTTGTGTAATCTATTTTTAACCAGAAGTTAAAATTGGTACTAGCAGAATCAATTTCTACATATTTTGCCGAATATCAATATCGTTTTCTTTTCTTCGTTTCATGGGTGGAAAATATTTGATTTATCGTTTTTAATAAACGTACAAAAATATTTACAAGTTTAAAGCCGCAGTCACTTTTGAACGAAATTTTTGGACAAGTGGTGAAAATTTGAAATGCGGGTAAATGATTTCATGTAAAATGTTTTTTAAATGGTTGCATCTTTATTCATATTCATGACAAAATAAATAAAAACTTAATTTTGAAAAAAAAAAAAAGAAAAAAAAAATCCTTACACTTATTTACTAGAATTTAAAATTTCCACTACTTGTTCCAAAATTTCGTTCAAAAGTGATATCGACTTAAAAATGAAATATTTCAGCAGTTTTATTAAAAGCGAAGAATTTACTATTTTCCACCATTAGATGAAGAAAGGAAATGATTTTCGGCAAATACATAAAAAAAAACTGTTATATCCACAGTAACAAATTTTATGTTCACTTGCTAAAAAAGGGCCCGCTATTTTTTTATGTAAAAAAAATAGAATGTTATTGTCCATAAGACATTCTTTTGTTTTAGTGTTTGTTCAAGGCCACAGGCAAATTCTGTTACTTTTAACACAAAGTTTTTACCGTGGCTTTCGCTATCAATTTTAACTCCTAGTTAAAAATTGGTCGCATGAAACCCATTCTTGAAAGGTAATCCTCCCGTTTAAGTTTTAAGACTTCAAAATAAAGACTGTTAAAAAAAATGCCTGGAAGTGATGCCTTCTATTGTTTAGAAGTCTTCTTTCCTCTCATGTCCTCTCATTTTTTTTTTTTTTTTTTTTTTTGAAGTTTCATTGAATTAAGCGGGAAAGAAGATACGATGGAAAAGAGACAGGAACGGGAACGGGAACAGAAACGGGAACGGGAACGGGAACGGAAGCTGTATGAAATTTTTTCAATATGTAACCAAGACATTTAATGTAACTTTTTTTTTTTTTTTTTTTTCAAATTAAAACCAAGAAACGGGATTAAATTAACATTCAGGAACGGATAGAAGACGTTTCTGGTAACTTTTGTTAAAAGAAACAACCCCAGAAACACTTTCGTAATTTCTATTAAGGTAGGAACTCGTACCAGTAACGGATTAAAAAAAAAACATAATCTTGAAGAAACGAAGTAGCAAAATTTAAAAAGGAAGAACGAAGGAGAAACGCGAAACCAAAAAACAATCAATTTTTTTCTCCCCTAAAAGTGGAACATTTTTTGTAGGAAAATTCGAAAATCATATGTAACGGAAACGGAACAAAACCAGTAACTGGTAGAAAGGTGAAACCGAAACGGAACAGAAACCATTAATGATGCGAAAAATTAAAAACCGAAACTAGACGAAACAGGAACTTTGCCGTTGTTCCCAATCACTGCTATTTTGTAAGACAACGTGTTACTTTTAAGAATGCAATCCTGATTCGAAGACGAGGATTTAACGACACAAAAGTTGGATATTAAAATTATAAGACATCAATAACGCAAATTTGTTGAAAACGAAAGGATGGAAAAAGAGATTTGTAAAGCGAATTAAAGGACTTAAAATGAAAATAGGTGCTCTGTCTCTATTGGAGACGATTAATTATATTCTCCAATTACTTGTACCACCGGAAATGCTGTATATTTTTGGGCTATTTTCTTCTGCTACCACTTTTTTATTGTTTTGATTATTTTTTCGAACACTAAAAATAATGAAAACAAAAAAAAGTGGAAGCAGAAGAAAAAAGTCCAAAAATATACAGCATTTCCGGTACAATTAATTATACCCACCAATTAATTGTCCAATGGAGACAAAGCAAGGCGAACTAATAGAAAATTAACCTCTTCCAGTCGAAAGCTTATTTTCTTCATTCTCATTTCAGGCGAGAGATTTTATTCATGATATCTGATTATCAGAAAGTCAGTGGGGATGTCAGAGGAATAATTTTTTTACTGGCAAAATGCTCTGAAATGGTTTAAATTCCGTGCGCCGGAGGTCAACTGACGTATCTCCATCGTAAATACTATTGGAGATAAGCTGTTTTGATTGCTTCTAAAAATCATGTGACTCCCAAGTTTGCGCTTACACGAGCTGGTAATTAGTGGTCACATGGTTTTCAACAGCAATCAATACAGACTATTTTTCACCAGATTTATGATTGAGATACGTCAGTTAACCTCCGGTGAATGAAGCTATCCCCTTTATAGAATTAAGCAGTACACTTAAGTCAGTTTTAAACTTCCAGAAGAATTTACGACTTGTATGCTCAGCCTATGTAAATATTTTAAAAAAAAAAAAAATTCTTTATTAAAAAACTACAAAATTTTCAGAAAATTTAAATGTTACTCCCCATAAGCTAAACATGGGAGAAAAAAATTTTTAAAAGCTATACATGAAAGTTTATACCCGTCAGTTATATCGATATTACTTTATATCCTAAATTATTTACTACCTTGAAGCTAAAATTAAGCAACGAATGTTACTCCCATAAGCTAAGCATAAAAATCAAATTTTTGGGCCTACTTTAATTAAGTACTGCCAAATGTTACCAAAAATTACCATTAAAGAGCGCCGAAAACCTCCGGCAAAGTAATTTATTTTCAATATGACTCCTAATTTTATTTTTTTATGACTTTATGTTATACCGTAGAATGGGGTGAAGTTGAAAGGAAATTAAAAAAAAAAAAATTCTAGGTTTACTTTAGGCACTAAAAATAATAGTACATTACTGCCCTAGATGAAAGAGACTTTTTCACGTCGAAGCACGAGTTTGAGACACCGAGGTGTTCAACGTGCTGAGAAGTGAAAAGTCTCTTTTATTCTAGTGCAGTAAGGTGCTTTACGTACCGAGGTTCACTTTTCGAGCGGGAGAAAAACAGGCGATTTCTTCCCGAGGTACGTAAAATTCTTTTTATCTTATTAAGTGGATATTGTTTTTGGGATACTAAAGTAAAAAATTTTATTTTTGGTGCCTAAAATAAACTAAAAAATAAAATTCTAGGTAATTAAACCTACAATTTTTTTTTAAATTTCCTTTCAACTTCACCCCACCTTTCAACTTCACCCCATTCTACGGTAATTAAAGGTAGACCTGAGAAATGTCTCCTACAGCTACCAGATCTAAAAACATCATGATTCAAAATTTGATTACGAGAAATGGAACTGAACGAAATCTCTAAAAAAAAATCTCGATGAATGACGGTCCAGAGTTTGGTAAATTTTTAAATTCTCAAAAAATCGAGAATAATTCTTTCTTAAAAAGAACCATTTGGAGCCTTTCTAGGAAAACTTCCAGTCTTCTTTGGACGTCCGGGCTAACTAAAAGTCTGATTTACGAGACTAACGTCTAACTAATGCATCTGCTAGAGGAGCACTTAAAAGACAATTTATTTTCATAAAAAATGCTCTTTGAGCATGGGTTTTATTGTAATTAAGATTGAATGAGCTAAACAATCCTAGTGAAGAAAATTTTATGCGATGAATGAAAATCCAACGACTGCAATGACTGCGGTTAGCTGGGAGCACTTATTATAGACCTAAAGTGAAAATTAAATGGGTGGAATTGAATAAAAATTACAAGCTACACGAATATTATAGTAAGAAATGAAATAAAAAATTCACCCCCCCCTAACGATAGGTCTGAATAAATTTTACCTAGAAGATCGAACTCACATATCAAAAATTTTCCTCAGAAATTCTAAAATGTAATAAAAAAATATGCTCATTAAAAAAAAAAAATTCTGTATCTGATTAAACGGAATTTCCTCTCTCACATCAAAGAAAGCGGTCAATAATCTCAAACCGAATGATTATATTTTTATTTTCCGAGAATCATAAAAACCTCATGATTTCCAGACAAATTCATCAAACCCGTTTGGACATTTTCTCAATTAAATAAATCAAAGCAACAGTACCTCCTGCAAAACAGAAACAAAAAAAAATCCTAACCGCATATTAAAGAAGAAACCTCAAAAAATCGATATAAATCAAAGACTCTGTAATTCGCGTCCGCTCATTAAATCCGCGGTCATGTATGCACACATCTCACCGATCACAATGTAATAGTCAAGCTTCCAGATTGCACGTGGAAGCCGGCGCCCAATAGATTCAAGGTCATCAGAGGGCGCTCTGGCGTCAGTGCTCTAATCATCCAAGTCTCAAGAAAAAAAAAAAAAAAAAAAAAACGCCAACTGCTCTGGGCACTGTCCTGTGCACAGTTTTATCTAATCCTAATTTAAATTTAAAAAAAAAATACTTGATAGCAGATATTTTTACCTTTAAGTTGAGTATTTTCGATTGCAAACATATTGAGCGCTAGCAACTGAAGAAACCTAGTACAATTTAGAGGTAGCGGAGTGTGTTGAAGAAGAGCACGAAATTCTCGTAGCATTTGTATTCCTGCTTCTTGAAATGTTTCCATCCTAAAAAAAAAAAAGAATTTTTAAATTTTTTTTTCATTTTTTGCTGCATACCTAATAACTAACATTAATTATGTATCTAAAAATAGAGATTTTTTTTTAACGTAATTAAATAACTCTTAATAAAATGTTACTTAATTTAGGTGGTCATTAACATCCGCGAAACATCATTTCCGATTTGGTCTGAATTTTTTTTTTTTTTACTTAAAAGTCACGAACTTCCATCATTACGACTACTTTTTTTTTTTTCTTTTTCTGCAGCTTACCCAACTTTGCTAAATAATTTCCCGTGGACGTGAAGGTAACTAATTGTAAATCTTTTATTTACATCCACGCTGGATAATCCCGACAACTCCTCATCATCGCTGTCGGCTCGTCTGGAATCTGTGGACGTGGACGTCGTCCTATGAACCCTTCTTTTCCCGCTCGGATGAATCCAAATTTCCCTCCTTAAACTCGATCCTTCTTTCTCTTTGACTCTCTCCTTATATTTCGATTCCTTTTCCTCCCTTTTCTTTTTCTCCGTCAATTCGTATTTCCTTCGGTTTTCATCGAATAAAGAGACGAGACTTTCTTTCGCGGATTGCAAAGGGTTCGAAGCCATCAAACTTCTCATGTAATAATAAACGGCATCTAGTTTCCGTCTCTGTAAAAGATAAAATAAAAATCGCAAAATCAACTCAATATGGTAATGACGCATTCACAGATAAACATATTAAAATAGCTTATTGTTTATCAATTTTATTCAATTCGTTCAACTGGCCCATTAGCTCAGTTGGTTAGAGCGTCGTGCTAATAACGCGAAGGTCGTGGGTTCGATCCCCCCATGGGCCAAAAAATTTTTTTTTTTTTTTTTTTTTCTCCATCAAATAAAAATTGAACTTACATAAAAAAATGCCAATATTCCTAATTGATAGTACGGTCGTCCGTTCCTGGGATTTAACTGTTGAGCCTTGCTGTACCACCTAAAAAAAAAAAAAAAAAAAAAAAATTAATTACCATAATTTAATAAAATTAATAATATTTTTTATACGTACGGTATGAAAAAAATTTATATTTAATAATTGAAAAAAGAAAAAAAAAATGCTTACGTTTTTGATTTTCCGTAACTATTGCTTTCATTAGCTGCTTCCTTATATCTAGCTAAATCACCCAAAAACAACATCATTTTTTGCGTGGATATCAAAGCCAAACCGATGGTGCCCAAGCCTTTTGGGATTCCGCTGCCGTTTAAATAGTTCTCTACTTTGAAATTGTATGTTTCTTCTAAGGCCTGGATTAATTTTTCGAAGTATTTCATACCCTAAAAATTAAAAAAAAAAATCAGATCAGTTAAGATGGTTAAAACACAAAGTTTATGAGTCAAATTAAATTTTTTTAGTGTTAAAATTTGAGTTACAAGTTTTCAGACATTCAAATTGATTTTCAATCCATTTTCATAGAAAAACTTTAAAAATCATAATTAGACGAACAAACAGACAGAAAATTACTTTATTTTTACCTCATGGTTCATAAAAGGTTCACAACTTTTTTAAAATAACTACGTATTGTCTATAGTATTTTTCATTACGGGAGTCGAAGGTAAGAAATTTCAAAACGAGGCCAAGTTTACGGCTCGAGCCGAAGGCGAGGGCCGTAATTGGTCGAGTTTTGAAACTTACCTTCGATTCCCGTGATGAAATATACTTTTTATCACGAAGATAACGCATTTTACTAAACTCAGCAGTACTGAAAAGTGGACTTTCTAGTACTGAGTGATGAAAAATAACTATATACAAGTGTAAACTTGGCTCCCTTCTTTGTATTAGTTAAGAGGAACATTATTCGCTAGGCTTAATTTTTTCGGATCAAAACAAACAATGTAAAAATAGAATAGGAACGTCTCATCTATGGGTTCTATTATCTAAGGGTCAGTCAACATGGTGAGTCACTGCCTTTTATGAATGTTTTAAAGGGTTTCTATGAAGATTACGAAGTCCATCTGTAAGATGTTACCCAGAGAATGGGGGGGGGAGTGCAATGCCATAACCTGCTATGTAGGGCAACCACCTTTCCTACCACCTTCCAATGTAACTCTTATGGAAGGTTCAGAAAATATTTTTTTTTATTCTTCACAATTTTTTTTAAGGATTAAAATATTTTTCATTCCTCATATATGTATGTACTGCTTTCGAAGGCAGTGGATACGAACGAAAGTTCGCAGTTACAGAACGACTCAAAAACAATGCTTCTGCGCATGCGCGTCATTACGCTCGCGCCTGTAATGTTACTTTTCAATCCTGGTCGCCAACTTGACAATTTTTTTTTTTTTTCCCCAGTTAATTTCGTCAACATTCTTAATACATTTTTCTTCGAAATCAACTAAAATACAAACTAATCATTGAAAATAAGGGTTTTATTCTAAAATTAACGAAAAAAAAAGGCAAGTTACAGCAAAGGTTAACACTGTTCGATACTTTTCAATCCCATGGCCGCCATTACTTCATTTCAAAATGGCCGCCATATTAATAACATAAACGATGTTTTTAGTTTATTTTTAACATTTTTTTTGTGAATTTGCATATTCGGAATAAAAAATATCTTACAGCACTGCGACAGACGAGACTCATTTCACGCCTCGACCTTTTTGACCGGTCTCGGCGTGAAATTCGTCTCTTTCTGTCGCAGTACCGTAATATACTATTACAAAGGGTCTCTCCATAAGAACTAAATGTTAAGGTGGTAGGAAACATGGCGGCGGATATATCACGTTGTGAAATTGAGGTGTTTTTGTGACGTCAGAAATAGGCCACTAAATAACATCTATAAACGTTTTAAGAGTACGCAGTACCTGTGGCAGCAGATAAATCGTATTTTTCTTTTTACGGAAAAACAAAGAAAAATCTTGAAAAAAGAAAAACTAATAAATCTTCTTAATAAAAATCTTTCGAAAAAAAATTTCGAAGATTTCTTAGTTTTTGTTTTTTTAAGATTTTTCTTTGTTTTTCCGTAAAAAGAAAAATACGATTTACCACGAATAATACGATTTGCCACGGGTGCTGCGTACTCTTAAGACGAGTTCTAATTTTTGATGCTGGCTGCCAATATCAAAACTTACCCTCCTTTCTCCTAGAAGGCGTTCTTAACCTTCTACGGTTTACCTCATTTGACTGACCACTAGGTACTTTAAATTGAGGATTCCCTACCATTTTTCCTAAAAAAATTAAATCCTAATCCATTTTTCCTAAAAATTTGGATCCTAAATTTTTTTCTTAATTTTTGATTTTCCTAAAATATTTTGATTCCTAAAATAAAATTTCCTAAAATGAATATTTTTCCTGATTTTTTGAATCTCTAAAATTTTTGTAATAACCAGCACAACCGATTCAGGTCGATATAAACATAAAATTCTTTTACATTTATATTTTTATACTGTACATTTTTATAGTTGTTAATTTTATAGTGGTTTATTAAAAAAAAAAGAATAAAAAGAAAAACTCAAATTCGCACCTTTGCCTAGTTAATTATTACAAAAATTTTAGGGATTTAAAAAATTAGGTAAAATATTCATTTTAGGAAATCTTATTTTAGGAATCAAAAAATTTTAGGAAAATTTATAATCAGGAAAAAATGATTAGGAAAAAAATTTTATAAACCAAAATTTTTAGGAAAAATGGATTAGGAATTTATTTTTTTAGGAAAAACGTATTAGGAAAAATGGTAGGGAACGCGAATTTTGAGCTTACATAATGAGACCAACCCAAAAACCTTTCACGTTCAATTATTTAAATTCAATGATTATTTTTTTGTTCAGGAATTAACTTAAACCTCAGCTAACATTCAATAAAATTTGGTTAGTGACTGAATCACTTAACTCACCTCGTCTATGATATTTAAAAGGTATTTTTTATAGTTTTCTTTATTTTCAGCGTCTTCCGCCATGGAATTCCTTAAAATTTCGATAAAATTGTAATAAATGATTTTCCACATGTGCTGCTCCACGTTTTGTTCTATACAAAATTTGAGTTCCGTCATTAACAGGGTGTGCAAACTTTGTTGGAGAAATTGACGAGCGTGGTTAACTTTCCCCCAAAACTGCAATACTCCGCTCCCTTTCGAACAAGTGATAATCGTATTGAGTTCCGTGTCTGCTTTTTCGATGTCGTGTAACAGAGCTTGATTCCTCTGTATTTTATAACTGCAACAGAAAAAATTCCAATGTTTGAATGTTTGCATCCATGATGCATGTGCAGGATGTCTAAAGAGTATGAAGAACATTTTTGAGGCAGTAAAATCAAAATTTAAAATCGGGGCTTGGGAGTTTCAGAACTTGGAAAAGCCTTTGGGCTCGACTTAGGGTCAAGCTGAACTCCGGGCTTTGATTTAGGGAGTAAGTGGGAGCCATTAAAATTTTTAATTGGGAGGAGAATGAAGGGGTGCAGCGCACTACTGGATACTAGTCCCCAATATTACCATCTCAAAATTTTGACGTAGGACTACGTCTTGGGGCTCGGGCCTGGGGAAATCTGTCTGTCCGGGTGTCGCACTGCTCGCACCAAAAATTAATATTTAATCATTTTAATAATTAAAATTTTAACTTCAAAAATTTTAAATAATATTTTTTTTTCATTTTTGGCCTTTTTTAATGAACGAAAGCAGTGACTTAGAAAATGTCTTGCAAATTTTATTTAACTTTTTTCATAATCTTCGTTTTTTTAAAGTAAATTTACAAGACACTGTCTAAAAAATTTACAAGAAATTTAAAGTTGCTCAAGCAAGGACTTCAAAATTTCTCGAAATTTTATTTAGCTTTTTTTTTTAAATTTCGCCGTTTTTTTTAAATATTAAAATTAGACTACATGAACAAAAACAAGAACTTAGAAATTTTAAATAAAATGTTCACTACATTTTTTAATTTTGTCCTTTTTCCTTTAGCCAAGAATATGAGCTAAAGAAATGTTTTAATAATAAAATATTAACTTTGAAGACTTTAATTAAAGTTTTGACAAATTTTTTTTAACTTTGGACCTTTTTTATAAAGAATTATACGTTTTTTTCGTGCGAGGAAAAAAATTATATTTTTATCAGCAAATTCTAAATTTTTGACCAAAAACCTTAAAAAAAATTCCTTAAAATTTTTAAAACGTTTCATTGTTTAAATTTAGAAATATTAGGACAGTACCCCAAAGACGTAGGGATATGCCCCCTTATCCCAGTATGAATTTTTTAAAAAGACTGCATTTGACAGCCCTTAATACATTTTAGACATTTCGCATTTAAGAAAAAATTGTTAAATTTTTGTTAATGATGCTTACCCATCATTATAGTAATCGTACCACTGAGGTCTACCTGGTGAGTTGTCTTTTACGTATGAAGGTACATTACCATCCCCATGTGGAGTATAGTACGGTGGGTACTGTGGCAGTGGATGATACCCGCTCGGTGGAGGAGGAGGTTGTTCCTGATAACTGAGAAAAAAAAAAAATCTTCCAGTTAATGCTAAAGTTCCAGCATTTTAGCCGACTAATTTTGAAACTTACCTAGGAGTTGCATTATTGCTAACCCGAGAATTAGGAGAATTGACAATAATCGGTTTCCCTGGATTGCTAGGATCAAAAAGTTGCCTTTGCGGTTGAGGCGGCATGTGAGGCTGTTGAGCTTGAGGCGTCTGATTTAATTGCAAAAATCCTCTTTGCTGATAACTAGGCGGAGGCTGTTGCAAATTCGGCGGTGGAACAGACATATCAACATGCATCCCGTCTTTCTTTTTCTCATCTCTCCAACTTCCTTTATCTTCTTTTTCTTCCCGCCAGTTCCCTCTGTCGTCTTTGTGGGAGCGCCCGTCATCTTTATCCCTTCTCCAGTCTTTATCGTTTTTATCGTAATCCCCCGCTCTTCTCCAATCCAACATTTCGCTTTTCGACTCTCTCTCCCTGCTCGATTCCCTACTTAAATTCTTATGAAAGCCGTAATGCCCTTTGTTTCTGTCCCGACTTGCAGGTCGGAAAACGTTTTCCTCGCTCTGCCTCCGTTGCGTCCTGTACCTATCCTGACTGTTGTTACGGTAACCCCTCCCTGATTCCCGGCTTAAACTCCTTTCTTTCCTGGGGCCTCGCCTCCTCGGTTTACGTTTGTCCCTCGAGTTGTGCGCGTTGGTTAAACTGGCCAACGAGGAGCTTCTCGACATGGCTTCCCTTTCCTGGCGTTCGGACTCCTCGACTTCTTCGCTCCAATCCAAAACTTTGGGGGAGGTTTTAACCGGAACTGACGAAGTTAAATGCGAAGGTTCCAACTGAGGTTCTGGTGATTTCTTATGATCGCGGAAGTCTAGATCCGTGTTTGAAGTTGAGCTAGTGTTGCTTAGTTTCCTGAAAAAAATAAATAAATAATAAATAAATAAATAAATAAATAAATAAATAAATAAATAAATGAAGAAATTTAAAAAAAAAAAAACCTGGCAAAAAGATTTTTAGGACAAAATTTACTGGCAAATACATTTTCTTTAACAATTCCTCCTGTTTATAAACAAAAACTGTGGCCCAATATTTTGAAGCAAAAAGTTTGTAACAAAAACCTTTTGAAGGAAAAATTGCTTGACAAAACCATTTGAAGGAAAAAGTTTGTAACAAAAACCTTTTTAGGAACAAAGATCTCCTGACAAAAATGTTTTCAATGATTAAGTTAATCCAAGAACATTTTTAAGTAAAATTTTCCTAATAAATTCTTGACATTTTTCAAGGAGAGGCTTCCTAACAAAAACATTTTTAGGAAAGCATTTCTGGCAAAAACATTTTTAGGAAAGCATTTCTGGCAAAAACATTTTTAGGAAAGCATTTCTGACAAAAACAGTTTCAAGGGAAAAATTCTTGTCGAAACATTAAAAAAAAAAATTCTTGTGAAAACTTTTAAAGAAAAAAAAAAAAATTTGTCGACACAAACTTTTAAAAGGAAAAAATTTTAATATTGAAAATTTAATAGCTCACCTCATGTTCTGCTGTTTGTCGAAATTAGGCGAAAGATTTTTATTATACTGATTCCTTTTATTAGGCTGCCTCGAATCGTTCCACTGTTTATTCCTTCCGTCGTAATTCGGTTTTCTGTTATCATACTCCTTCTTGTATCCTCCTCTTTGATGTGAATCATATTCGAAAAACGGTTCCTCATATGATCCGACTTGGTCGTGAGAAGAATAGCTCCTCGATGGGAAATTACTAGGCGGAGGCATCAACCCCCTGTCATGGTTAATGTTCTCGTGCGATTGAGTTGCATTCTTCAACGGTGTCATAGGCCTTGAATCCTGAGGCGAAATACATTCAAGAGACGGAATTTGATGATTTTGTTCCAGCAATTGCAATTCCCTTGGAATTTCTTCCGGTCGCAATCTCCCCTTTCCCCTCCCTTTCGGGGAAGGGATCGTCTGAGACCATTGCTGAGGCGGAGGATAATGAGGATAATAATTTTGAGGCGGCATGGGATATTGTTGTTGGACCGAGTAATTCGGCGTGGAATTATTCATAAACGACAAACTGCCCCCGTCCCACTGCTCTTCGGATGACGTTCCTATGTACGTGTTGGGCGGTAGGCTCATCGCCATTTGTTGCTCGTAATATTTTCTCTGTAGCCTCGGCGGCAGGGAATCAAATCCTGCCGGTTTGGAAAGTTGATTGCTACTCCCCCGTCTCCCCGGGGGCGGTTTCGCTTGTATTTTATCGCTGGACCACCCGGAATTTTCCATGCTTCTGGTATCCCTTAAACGATTATTATTGTTATTGTGGTTGTTATTATGCCTAACATTAGTACCTTGGGGCAATATCCTGGGTTCGGAATTTTGCCTGAAGTCTCGTTTATCAGTCTTTGCGTTGAAATTTTGTTGATTCCTAAAAGGGGGTTCCGGTGAATGCGAAGTCGTTTCGTAATTTAAAGCTTCATTTGATTTTTTTAAAGCGTCTCTCGAAGTTGCGGATTTGCTATTTTCGACCCTCCTCCGATCCTCCGGATGTTTCTTCTGCTGCTGCTGCTGCTGCTGCTGCTGCTGTTGGTAATTCCTCCTATCGTTTTTCGGCTCTCTCTGATAACGAGCGTTGTCAGCTGATAATTGTTTTTGCACTGGTCTGTTATTATCGAATTGCCTGTTGTTGTCGAAAGGTCTCCTTTCCTCTTTAAACGGAAATTCTTTCTCGACGGATTCCCTTCCTCTTCCCTTCCCCTTCATTTTTCTTTTATATCTATTATCGTTATTCACTCCTTTCGGTGGCTCGTCCCAACTTTCTTCTTCTTTCGGGGGTGGGGGTGCAGATACGGGAGGTGGAGGCGGAGGAGTAACTTCTTTCTTCTGCTGCTGCTGCTGCGGCTGTTGCTGCTGCTGCGGTCGACTATCCGCAGCTCGTTTCGGTACGTATATGGCTTGTTCCGGTTTTTTTACTTTTTTCTTGTCCTCTGTCACCCTGGTTGGACTCATAGTTAAATCGATTGTAGCAACGTCTTCATTGTCAACTGAAATTGATAAATTTTTCATTTCTGAAGTTATCTCGTTCGTGCTTTTATTTATTTTTTGATTATTCCCCGATTCGCTATTACTACTATTCCTACTTTCGAATTTTCTATTGAAATTTTTCGGTTTAGAATGGGATTGATTAACTTGTCGATTTTTGTTGAAATTATCATTTGGGCAGGGACTTGGCGATTTTGAATTTCTCCATGATTGATCTTCCGTTCGTCGTATCGTCATGCCTTGATGGGGACGGTAAATTTCCAAATGCGGTTTTTCCCCGCTTTTTCTTCCTCCAGCTTTGTTGGAATTGTCATAATCGTCTTCTACCGTAGCTTTATCTGGAATGAAACAATTTTAAAATTTAAAATTGTACAACAAAAAAATTTTCATACATCAAAATAACAGAAACGGTTTGCTCATGTTTTCAGGAAACTAAAGAGATTTATATATTTTTTTAAAAAATCCCCCATCTAGAGAAATTACAGATGACAATAAAGAAACTTCACAAAAAAAAAAAAAAAAAAAATTTAGTTAATATAATTAGAGGACAGAAATAAAGAAGTTAATATAGTTTAGGGACAGAAATATATACAAATAAACAAAAATGCCAGAGTGATTTATAAGAAAATTTTAAAAGAAATTCCTTATATTAATTTAAAATAATAAAAGTTTAAAAAAAAAAACTTAAAATTATTTTAAGTCCTTCTTAATTCCATTTTAAGGTGTAGATACTATCGATATTGCATATTGAGACTCATAAAAAAACTAAACATGAGTAAAAGCACCAAAGCTTGAAGGGTCAGAATATTTATATCATATATATTTTTCCCTATTCCTGTATCATCATTGGCTTTCAGAAACCACTGAGGCACTGATTTCTGTCCAGTTCTGATATTCAAGCATTCTGGCTTATGAACGTGACAAAAAAAAATTCACCTAAAAGCTGAGCTACTCTTCAACTGAGATATACAAACTATCAACAAATGACAAGCTATTTCATTTGCATGTGCTATTTGTAATATAAATTATTATAAAAATTACAAAAAACATTCAAAAAAAATGTAGTCTGCATATTCTTACTTGTTAACCGAACCGCAAATGCTAAAAGATTTTTTAATTATAGATTACAAGAATCAAATCAAATTTTCATCCTTTATTTGCTTTTTTATTCGCATCCATTAATATTACCCTTTACATCATGCTGATGCAACAATCAGATAGCAGACATATTTAAGCATCAATGGGTCATGCTACAACAACAATATGATTTCTCATGGCATCGTCAGACTTTAGGCATGCAGTCAAAGATCTAACGTTTTTAACCCATTGAACAATATTCAGAAATATCATGTTCTACACCCCATCATATTTTCGTAAAGCAAAAATTTCTTTTTCCTTTCTTTTTAAAAAAAAAAATGGCAGCATCTCATTTATCATACTTTTTAATATAAAATCAATTCAAGCTTTTAATAAGGATAACGAAAACAAAGGAATTTTTTTTCCTTAAGTCACTCGATTTTACCCACTGATTGTTCTTTTCTCCCAAACAAAATTTCCAATTCTTGCTATATTGCAGCATTTCCTTGGTCTATTGAGAAAAAAGAATGGGTAAATGTAAAAGTAAAAATGAAAACAAAAACCTTAACCTGATGCTGTTTTAAACTTCTAAATAAGAAAAAAAAAAAAAAAAGATTAACAAGTTTAATATTTAGCCATTCACACTTTTTAAAATTTTTCCAACTGCCAAAATATTTCACGGACTTTCATTTATTTGCAAGAAACCCAAGTCACCATTTAAGCAGCAAATCGCCATGCCATTGAAAATATTAACAGTCCAAAGAAAAAGCTGACCAAGCACAAAGTGTCCACCCCAAAGCTGATAAAACTGCCAGAAACTAAAACGCTAACATTTAGTACGATACAATGAACGTTATTTCCCGAAATATTCGGAACTTCCTCAAATGTCATTTTCAATCAAAACAAAATCTAACCTGTGTTTTTCCTATAGGAAGTGATACATCTTTCAAAATAATTATCTTCATATATTAGTTCTAATATGTAAACGGTATCGTAGCCAGCTCCTTAGTATTGTAAAAGCAAACGCAATTTTACAAAATAACAATTGAAATAAGCTACTATTAGGAAAAAGAAAAACAAAAAAAAGAAAAGAAACAAGGGACGCAATCACACCCTTGCCATTTTCCAGCAACTTCCCACACAAAAAAAACCAACTGCGTCAAACTCGCATAGTGCAGAGTAGCCTTCTCATTGAAAACACAATAAAATGGCAATAAAACAATTATTTCAGAGATGTGTTTACCTGACAATATATTTCGTGACATTCTGCGTCCTTCAGTAATTTTTTCCGCCATTACAATTTTTTTTATTTAGAAACTCGTGGTTTTAGAAACAATCGGTAAATCAAAATTGTTTCAGAAGATTTCGCTGCAAAGCGCCGTTCAACGATGTTCTCAAGCACACACAAAATTTTTAATAATATACCGTTAAAATTTATTTTAAAATGCTTCCCTTCATTGAAGTACCCTAAATTTTATGCTTTTGGTCGCTTTTACCCGCTTTTACCTATTAAATATTCCGACTGGAAGAAACATTTAGCCGAAAATCAAAATTCCGAAATTGGCAACACCGCTGTCACGTGATTTTTTGTTGACAAACAATGGATTTTATCATTTTTATTTAAATATTTTTTCCACTTTTAATTTTTGCTGACGTGCAGTTTTTATTATGATCGTTGAACAATGCTTAAAGCTTTTTTCAGTATTACAACTTTTACGGCCGTATTGCTATGGTACTTGCATGAATATCACACGGCGAAATTCATAGCAGTCACAAGAAACATACCATACATAACGCCGTTTATGAGAAAAGTACATACTTATTTTGGATCGACTTCAAATAAATCCGAAATCGAAAATAATTTATTTACAATAGAAGAATTACAACAATATAATGGAGAAGATGGAAGCAAGGGAATATACATAGCAATATTGGGCCAAGTGTTTGACGTTAAAAAAGGTAAACATCACTATGGGCCTGGAGGATCATATCATGTTTTTGCTGGAAGGGATGCTTCAAAATCCTTCATCACCGGAGATTTTACAGCTGAAACATGTACAGATGATGTGATCGATTTGTCATATCAAGAATTGTTAAGTTTGGTAGATTGGAAGAAATTTTATGAGGGTGAATACATTTATAAAGGAAAGTTAATTGGAAGATATTACGATGAATTAGGACAAGAAACAAAGTACTTTAAAGAATTAAAGAGAAAATTAAAAGAAGCTCAGGAGGACAAGAAGAATAAAAGAAATCATGAGCTAGAATTTCCTCCTTGTAACGTTGAATGGACTGCTGAAAGTGGAACTAGGGTTTGGTGCTCAAACAGAAGGTAATTAAAATGCTTAAAATTAATTATATTTGACAGTCCATGTAAAAGAATTAAAAAAATGAGTAATTAATTTCTTGATAATAGTAATATTACATTTAGTACAAACAAAAAAAAATTAAAAACTTATTTAGAGTCCCTAGGCTTTTAGAGAGTATCAGTCTTCATAATACTTTGAAGTTTCCGCTTGCAGTCACTCAAAAAATGGAAGATTGTATTATTATTTTTTTTTTTTTAACCTGAAAAAAATAAACATGGCATTTACTACTTTTCAAGAAACTTATCTCATAAAAAGGACTGAGAGCAAAAGAAGTTCTGAAGAAATCATCCGGGCAGATTGATTTCGAAAAATAATAAACAAAAAAAAAAGTAGAAAAATATTTTTCAAACAGAAACGATTAATCAACTTATCACTTATCTATAGAACCTAAAACCTCAGAGATCATACATTTCTCACAACCTAACCAATCATTTACATGTTTGAAAACCTGAAAAACAAGCTTTTTTTAAAAAAGTAAATATTCTTTTTCTTTTAGCGGAGGCATACAGAGAGACTGGGTTGGAGTTCCAAGAAAATTATATAAGGTTGGATCAGACACATTCCGTTGTGCTTGCATAGATTTAGATCAATTAGAAAATCCTAATTCAGTTCAGTACGCAAGAAGAGGTCATTTAGAAGAATATGAAAATTGTGATATAGCAAAATCAACTTGTTATTACAAGTGAAAACAAAAAAAAAAAATATATAAAAGTGTTTCAATTTACCTAAGCTTGAATAAACAGAAGTTATTATAAATTTTCTTCATCTATAAGAATTTCTTCCTTCTCTCCGAGTATTTTCTTATTAAACATACTTTCTTCCTCTTCTTCAATTTTTCCTTCAGACTCTTCATGAATTTTTTCTTCAATTATATCTTCCTCTTGTATTTTTTCATCACATAAATTTTCTTCCTCTTGTATTTTTTCATCACATATATTTTCTTCCTCTTCAAAAAATTTGTCAACTGCCTCATGTGCATTTTCATCCTTCACCTCTTTCATTTCATTTCTATTTTTGTCCACAATATTTCTGTTGTCTTCTACATTTCCATTTTCTTCCTCGACATTTTCAATACACTCAATACTGTTTAATTTTTTGATAAATTCTTCATCACTAATTTTTTTTCCTTTTTTCCCCTGCATCCCTAATCTTTTTATTTTCATTTTCCTTATTTTGGATTTTCCTTTCGAAGTGGTTCGGAATTCTCTATCCAAGAAAAGTGATCTTTTAACTTTTGAAGTTCCTATAAACAGCATATTCCCTTTTTTTACAATTGGATCTTCATATATAGTTTCCAGAGACTTATGATGAAGTGTTATTTTTTTATTTAAATAAAACTTCTCTACATCATTTTCTTCACCACTTCGTTTACGTTTCCTGGATGAACTAGGCAAACTTGTTTCCGTTTTAGGGGATATGGACTTTGACCTAGTCACCCTAGGTGAGAAATTTTCATTTGTATGGGCTTTGTCTAACACTGCTGCAAGTGTTGGCTGCATTTTTACAATATTTAAAGATTGAATTTTAGCTGCCAGGTCCATAATTTCCATCCTTTAAGCTGAAAGAAAAATATAAAACCTTAATGGTATACTTTCAGATTGGTATACTTTCTTTTGTCCATATTCAGGTTATCAAAAAGTATAACGGCCACTCTGTACTTACGCATTTGCTATGAATAAAATTAAATCATTGCGATTGAATGTAAAATAATTCGAAAATCCTAAATTAAATAACATTATCTCTCTTCCATGTTTATATCATCATAAAAAAGTAACCAAATTATTTCACTTTTAATATTGGTTTAAGAAAAAAAATAAAAAAAAGCATCTAATTTAACGTCAAATGAAAGTGAAACACGGAAACACATGAAGGCATTTTATAGCGTAAAAAATTTACAAGCGTTAGTTTCGATTGGAGTCCCTAACAAAGGGAGCTCGACATCCGTGCGCCATCTTTAAAATTCTTCCGCAAGCTAAACATGTTATTAAAAAGTTTCTGAAAAACACACGGAAAGTATATTTGTATACGGTATAAATATACTTGGCCCATGTTTAACTAATGGGGTATATATAAATATAAGGCAGATTTATTATCTCCATAAAAACCAAGATGGATGATTCGTTTATCGCGTTTAAATTATTGAAGGATCTCATCTTAATCCGTTGTCATAGCCTTTTAAACAGGTCAGGAAACTTATCCCCCCGAAAGTGTCCGGCTTAAGTACACGAATTTTAGTTCGGTAAATCAGGCAACAGATGGCGCAGCGATCTTTCGGGACGTACATTCAAACCTATTATAGTTGCCTCTGTAATTAATGTTTTAAAATGACGCGTATTATTTTTTGATGTATTATACTTTTAATGGCTTTTTAAATATACTTAAAATAGCCTTTAAAGCGTTTTTCTATGCGTATGCACTATATTTAACTTTTAATACTGAAAAAAAAAATCACCTCAGAGATTATAAACAATCCTCCATAATTGTTTTGAAATTGCAACGACCAATGAAATGCGTCCTGAATACAACTAGCGCTACGGGTGGTAATTCGGCGGAACTAAAATCTGTGCAGTTAAGCCGGACACCATCTCCCATACATTTAAGATAGGAGTTTCCTGACCTGTTTAAAAGGCTATGTCCGTTGTTAAAGGAAGTGAAGTCCATCAACAACCGCGAATTCAAACAAAAATAATTATTTTCGATTTTATTTAAGGGATAGTAACGTTGATTTTACTAAGATTCCGATATATTTTATCAAAAGAAAATAAAATATTCGGCAAAAGTAATTCGTTGGGGATGTGGTGACTGCTTAATATCTTGGAACTTTGTTGATGTTAAACAGCTGTACATTTCAAACTCATGAAAAATCAATAACGAATATAAATATACTGGTAAGTCTTCTACATTTTCATTATTTGATTATTAACTAGGACGTTTACGTCGTGGATTTTGAGTTTATGATAGTGTTTTAATTGAATCAGTGAATTAGTCAGTGCTTACACATATGAATTTGTTTCAGGATTTATAAAATTATGGTTATCCAGAAGGGTAATCTAACATGGGGGTCTAATTTTTCGAATACAGAATTACATTTGGCACAAGGATCTCCTAGCACAAATTCAACCGCTACAGGGGAATCTAATGACAGTTGGACAGGGCACCCATGCACTGTTTTTTCAAATTCAAACGCTCAAAATCAAGTTAAATGGGTAAGGTTCATAAAACAGCAGAGTTAAAATATTTAGTTGCTGCTGTTGAGGCAGTTTATCGAGATATGAAATTGCATTGATGTCAACTTGAAAACTGACCATAAATCCTATAAAATCAAATTAACGATTAGGTTGTTTTTTAATTTATCTAACTTATGATTGCTTAACCATTTGATCTATTACACGAAATTTCTTTTTTTTTGTAAAGTTCTTGGATTTGGAGTAGTTAAGTCAGGTTAACCATTGAAATTATATTATGTCAAAAAGGGTCATAGACTCTAGTAAAACTATGAGCTAGGGGGTTTTTTTTTTTTAATTTAAAGAAAATTTATAACAAAACTGTCCATAAGTTAAACATTTTTTCCTGTTAATCTGGCATGACTTCAGACCCATCTTCAAAAATTTAAAGGGGTAGTTTACATTTCGTAAATCCGCCATTCATTTAAAACAGAATAAATATTCTGTATTTACATAATCTTAATTCCTAGACAAATCAAAACGGTATTCCCACGTCGGGATATTCTAAAACTCGTTTTCCGTTAAGGAAAATAAAAAAAAAAAACGTCCAGACAAGATAAACTTGTTTTTTCACCTGCAATTCAAGATAAAGAGATAATGGACCATCCTTTCATCCCATCCCTCATATAAATGTTCTTTAAAAAATATACAAGATGGGGGTCGCCATTCGCGTCGGTCAGACGATGGACGTAGACGTTAGTCTTCAATTTGCATTCGGGGGTGGTTTTCTATTTAATTTTAATGTCTGTGATTTTTTTCCTTTTAAAATGGATTTTTTCGGGAGAGTAAAGTTTGTGTAAGCGTTCGGATTTTAAAGGGGAATGAAAATTATGTTGTGATTTTCGTTTTAATATTTTTTTTTTTAATTTTTTTAGAAAAACACTTTCCACATGCGTCAAATGACATTATCGAATTTATCGTCCTCTTCGGGGCAAGTGAGGCAAACTTTAAGCGCCCAAGCGGCAGATTCAAAACTTCGGGGGAGGTACATGACGAGCGCCAGCAAATCGTTAAATCTTCTTCGACTTAACATTCAAACCGTTATTAATAAAGAAATTGATGCAGTTTTAAAAAAATATTTAGACGTAAGTTAAATACTTCAAAAAAATAGAAATTGAAAAAATTTGAAGGACTGCCTTAGAAGCAGAATAGGAAATCAGCTTTAAAAAAAATTACATTGGTCAAGCAGTGGAGAGCGGAACTGAAAATCTCTGATTTAACTGATTTTTTATCCTAAAATTTCCTAAGATTTAATGTCGGGAAAAATCCATTAATTTTTTTTTTTTTTTTTTTTTTTTTTCTTTTCCAGAAATTTTTCCAACCCGCCATTGAGAATATACGTAATAATCTAGGAGAAAACAGCGTGACAGAGGAAAACATAAGAATAGTTTGTAGACAAATTTTAGAAGATGCCAAAATTCAGTATTACAGTGGATCTCAGTCCAGGGGAAGCTCACCGTATAGTGATTCAGAAACAGGCAGTATAGGAGACTGTAGGTTTGGGAGACCGGCTTCGAGAGTAAGCGATCAGTTTGCCAAAAAAATTCACTTTTTTTTTTCTTTTAAAAAAATTTTTAAAACGACGAATTTATATTTTATTTTTTCCAGAGTCCGTTATCGTTATTTCAAAACAAAAGGAAAGAATCTGATACAGATTCAGAGGCAAGCCAGTCAATCGTGAAAGCTAGGAAGAAAAACATAAGGACAGTAACTAACGTCATATCAGGGGTATCAACTCCGGTTAAAGTCATGAAACTGGAGAATATTAAAAGGGAAGGTCCGAAATGGGACCCTAATAGGATTACGAGAAATACTTTGTTCATAATGGGAGCGAGGTAATTAATTAATTAATTGGTGAATAAGGGGTGTCAGAAAGTAAAATTTAATGTAAAAAAAGTGCTCATTTAAAAAAAAAAAAGGAAAAGGTTTTGATGATTTCTCATTATTTTAATATTGTTATTATATTTATATACTGAGTGTGCAAATAGCCTGCAAATACTTCTAGAATATTAAAAATGAGAATTTCTGGAACTTATCAAAGTAAAAAAAAAAAATTAATTTTTTTAAAATGACTGGCCTGGTTTTTGGGATTAAGGCTAGGTGAGCCCTTGAACTATATTCCCATACAGGAACAAGGTTAAGTTTGTTTCGTATTGAATAGGTATTTAAAAAAAAAAAATAGAGCTTACAAAGTACACAATAAAGTCGTACCTGTAAACGTTTGCCAGTTCAGAGCTAACTATTAGGAAATGACGTCCGATTGTATTTTGATATTTTAACACCCTCATAGTGATGTTCAAATTCAAAACGTTCAAATTTAAAAATCTAGGGATGTTAAATATACGGCATATTTACTCTTCGTATATATATGTGTACATACAATACGGGAACTTCCTTCTTTATAGGTGACGAATTTTGGGCTTTGAATTATCAAGTCCAAATTTCATTTTTGTGTACGGTTTTTAAGCCACAGGGGAAAAAAAATCTAAAAGAATTTCAGGATTTAAAAAAAAGGCCTGAAGGCTAAAACCTTACACTTAAAGTGATTTTGGACTTTATAAAAAAAAAATTCTTATTTTTTGCCCTTATAACCCTTATGGGCTCTTCAAAAACTTCATGGTCATTGCGCGACCTCAAGAGGCAATGACCTTCAGAAAATCTGGTGAAAAAATGGGGCTAATAGCGTTGACAAAAGCCACCCATTTCACTATCAGGAGTTTTCAAAGCCCAAAATTCGTCACCTATAAAGAAGGATGTTCCTTTACGGGAACTAAACCTCCTGTCAAGCGAAAATTAAACATGTCAACCGAGTTTTTTGGTATAATACCAGACTCACCCCATCAGATTCGACTCTTCTTATGGTTAGTAAAACATGACTGACGCTCTGTGATTTTGGCCCAACATCAAATTTACCCTTCGTTGTGTGGTAGTCGCACAACTTATCTGAAAATAAGAAAAGCATTTTTGTTAGTTCAAAAAAAAAGGTTTTATTTTCAAAACTAGTTCCGTAAAAAAAAATATTTAATTATTTTAATTTCATAATTTTAACTTTGAAAATTTTAAATAATATTTTGACAATTTTTTTTAACTTTTGGTCTTTTTATTAGCAAATTTTTCACTTAACTTTAAAAATTTCTTGTAAATGTTATTTTTTTAAATTTTCGCTGTTTTTTAAAGTAAAATTTACAAAAAATTTTCTGAAAAATTTACAAGAAACTTAAAATTGCTAAAGCAAGGACTTTTTCTTAAATTTTCGCTGTTTTTTTTAAATATATTTTTTTAAATATTAAAATTAGACTACATGAGCAAAAGAAAGAACTTAGAAATTTTAAATAAAATGTTCACTACGTTATTTCATTTTGTCCTTTTTCTGTTAGCCAAGAATATGAGCTAAAGCAATATTTTAATATTAAAATTTTAACTTTGAAGACTTTAATTAAAATTTTGACTAATCTTTTTCAACTTTTGACCTTTTTTACCAAAAATTTTAAAGTTCTTCTCGTGCCAGGAAAAAAAAATTATATTTTCATCAAAAAATTCGAATTTTTTGACCAAAAACGAGCAAAAAAAAAAAAAATGCCTTAAAATTTTTAAATCGTTTCATTGTTTAAATTTAGCAATATTAGGGCAGTACCCCAAAGACGTAGTCCTACGTAGGGGTATGCCCCCATATCCCAATCTGATTTTTATAATCAATTCGCTATTTTTGGCGAGCATTTTTTTAATTTTTTAAATTTCTCTTTTACAAAAACCCCCTTCGGAATTGCACGAGGTTTTAATTTTTTTAATTTGACTATCACCGCCAGACTCATGCGGGCCAGTTTTAAAGCTCAAAATCAGTTCTGTCATTTGCTCGGAATTAAAACTTTGGAAATGTTAAAACTGAATCTGGTGATTCTGACTTATTAAAATCTCAAAATCCTACGAAAACTGTGAATTATTTTTACAATATCATTATTCAGAGCAAACAAAGTCTTAGGTTTCGGACAAACTCGAGGAAGACTGTACACGAAACATCCAGAGCTATTAAAATATTCCGGAGATACCGAGGATAAAGAGTGGTTATCTCGTCATAATTTAATGCCTCCTACCGGTGGGATCGCTTATCTTTTACTCCTGGAGGATGTGAAGGAATTAGCCGAGTCTGAAGAATACAGGTAAATGTATTTTTTTCGAAAAAATAAAAATAAAACATTTGACGCAATAATGTGCTTCTCGTTATTCAGACACAATCCAAACGTTCTTCTCGGAGACTTAAAGGGATTCGAAGCTCCAGACTTCATGCTAAAAAAGATTCGTGCCTTCGTAGCTCAAGCTCGAACAGACGGAAAAGATCAGTCGAGCGCTACTTATTTAGGTGAACATGTAGATGTAAGTAAAGCAATTTCTAATTTTTTTTTTTTTTTTAATTTCCGAATAAAAATTACGTAATTATTTTATTTTCAGAATGGCGCTCGTTACAATTACAACATCGATTGTAATTCCGTAATAATGACACCTCCGGCGACGGTTCTCGGATCGGCCCCAGGCACACCCTGCGAATCTCTCGACCTCATGGATTGCTCCACAAGTATATTAACGTCGGCTCAAGCCCACGAATATTTGTCTTCCGCGGGGCAAAACCTCGTTTATGACAACATCGTCTATTGCGAAGGCAACAAAACGAATCAAACCCTTTTATACGCAACCGCTTCATCCACTTGTAACAGTCACATTAACGCTAATAATCATTCGACTCTTACTTCCCTAACGGTTTCACCGATTGAAAATGAAAATTCTCAGGAGGCAGTCGAATGAAACTTATTAAAGTGACCTAATTAGTCTCTTTTTGAAAAAAAAAAAAAAAAATAGTTAAAATTACTGCATGGTTGTAAAATTTTACTTCTTAATGGAAACGTAAACGATTTTCAATGTTGTGTATATACTCTGCTTGAAAATTAAAAAAAAAAATTAAATTAAATTAAAACTGGAGCATCTACCGTACATATCGAAAAAAAAAATTTTTTTCGCGGTCTACTTAAGCGCCTAATTTAATTTTAAACGAAATAAAAGCAGTGTCTTCCGACTTTTTTTTCTAATAAGTAATTTTCATGTTTTATTTTGTCAGATTATTAGTCGCCTTTTTTAAGTTGCCTCGACTAACTCCAGAAAATATGTCTTTCTGAAAAAAAAAAAACTATAAAACAGTGAAAAGTTTTTTGTTATCGGTCAGATTGAATATATGTAGAGTTGTTTATTTATAAATAAAAATAAGCAAAAGAATTAATGCATTTTCGCTCGCTTTGTGATGGAACGCCGATTTGTAAAGGCTCTTTTTCCTCGGAAAAAGGACCGAAAACAGTGCCGATAAGAGGACTGTTTTCAAGGAAGACATGTTTTCGTCTGCCGTAAGTTTACTATCGGTGTTCATTAAGCGACCTTTTTTCAAACTTTTTTTGAATTTTTAACTGTTTTTAAAAAAAGTTTGAAAAAAGGTCGCTTGATGAACACCGATAGTAAACTTACGGCAGACAAAAACATGTCTTCCTCGAAAACATTCCTCTTATCGGCATCCTTTTTCCGAGGAAAAAAAGCCTTAAGACCTCCAAAGTTATGGTCGAATTTGAAAGTAATTCGGTCAATAAAATCCGAGAATGATGTTTTAAGTAATTGTACGAGTACGAGAAATCACGAAGTGGCATAAAAAGCAGGGCAAGGCTTAAGATTTTTAACTGAAACAGAATCGGAATCTGAATCCTGAAATTTTTTCAAAACAATCGGAATAATTAGCCCAATCTTATTTTCGATTTAAAATGAGTTAAAAAGTGCTAATTACGGCTTTTTAGGTTTAATATACATATTTTGTTGAAAATCGGAATCAAAATTGCAATCTGAACCTCTGAAATATTTCTTTATTGTAATTTTAATTGTAATGGTAATCAGAATCGGGATCTAAAAATTTTTTTCTTCTCCTCGAAATCGGAACCAGAATCAGACTCACACTCACAGTTACACCGAAAATTATGAAAGAATCTTTGGAATTGGAGCTTTAGAGCTCCTGATTTAATATAATCAACTTTAGAATTTCAGTAATGTATGGTATTACAATTTATAGTAATACTACTGCTGTAATATAATATTAGAGTAACATGTAATACTGTGAATTGCATCTAGATTGTTTGATGGATTTCTCAAACGTAGCTCTCCATTAAAATTTTAATGGACATCCTATAAGTTACATTCATGCTACTTCCTGATTTCCTGCAGTAATATGAAACAGTATTATTACTATAAAATTGCATTCAGTGAGGTAATGCAATTACAATGTAAATTACTATACATTCGACTCCTGTTTTAAGGTAACTCATTATAACGTAAAACTTAAGTGAGTAAAAATTGTCGTGGTCTGGCTAAAATCCCACGTAAAACCATGTATTTCAAAACCCTGTATGAAGCTATGAAACTTTCAGTACAGCCGTTAGAAAATTTTTGATTTTTGCATCATAATTGATATAATTTATAACATAAATATTTACTGTACACTTGAAAGAGAAATTACCTTTTAATAGAAAAAGAGGTGCATTATTTTTGATTTTCGTTCTTTGGTGATCTACTAACTTTTTGTTAATCATTTTGTCAATATTTTTCATGTGAGTTTTGTCTTTGTAATAATACGGAAAACGATTACTAACGAAAGTGATTACTTTACCGATGCCTATAATATACTTTTTATAGTGTGTAAACTGTATACACTGGATATACGCTATAGCAGAGCAAATTGTAGTTTCTTTTTATGGCAAAAGCATTTCATTTTTAAATAAACTCCCTTAGCATGTGATTTCTTCGGCCTCGACGATTTCTTAACAACAGGAGTCGAGTGTATTAACGTAATTTTACCTAACATAACTTAGAATTACGACACTGTTAAAAAAATATTTAGTAAGATTTACTTCTTGCACATATCAAACCGTTACTTTTTTTAGAGTGAAAAAGCTTCTTTTTATTGATAAGCAAGAGGAAAACTTATGCCTGCTGCAAAATAGTTTTACTCCAGCCTAAAGTTTACCCCTTTATCAATTAAAATGAGGCTTTTTACTCTAAAAAGGTAACCCCAATGAGAAAAAAAAATATTAATATTAATATTTATAAAATATTCTATTAAAAAATAAAAAATATTTCAAAAAATATTCTTTAAAAAAATGTTTGCAAAATATTTTTGAAATATTTTTTAATATTTTATAAATGGGTCATTCTCCAAAAAACGTACTTTCATGTTTATAAGATGATTTGCCATATATGTCACAAACAAAAAAGTCAGAAGAAAAATTCGGTAAATTCATGCATTTTAAGTTCAGTTAACAACAGAAATTCTACTTCCGAGCAAAAAAGAATTATTATGAATTCATTTTTGTTTCAAAGTTATTCCTGCTAATATGTCCTACCGACATGATTTAAGCTTAGCCTTACGTTTTAAGAACAAACAAGTAAAAAAAAATTTTCTACAGTAGAATCTTGTATTATATGTTAAAAAAATATACTCTTCTTCCAAGATAGAAATAATTATTTTTAAGCTCTTATTTTGATCGTTATGTGACATTAATTGTCCTACCGACATGGTACGTTTTTTTGAGAATGAGGCAAATACCTATTAATATTTTTTTTCTCATTGGGATCGGTCTGATATGTGCTCTCAAATAAATAAACTTTACTATATTTTTTTTAAACAGTGTAACTACATTGTTATTATCGTAAATTAATTCTATGACTGGTAATTGATATGATTGAGATTCTATGACTGAGATTGACATGATCGATTTCGTCTATACTCGTACTTGGTTATTGTAAATATTACAGTAACAACAGTGTTCAGTTAATTTAATGTAATAACACCCATGTCTTTTCCTGGCTTCCCACCCCATATTGGAAGATCATGTTCGAATTCTAAAGACCGAGTTACATAACGAATTTCAAGGTTTTCAAAAAATTACCGTGGCGGTCATAGAACGGGCGAAAATGCATAAACCTTTCTAATTATTACAAAACGGTGAGTGCCAAAGCAACCAAAATCAAAAGAGCTAAAAAGAAAAATTTTACGGTCATAAAATTATATCAAGCAAACAAATTCAAAAGCTCCAGTCAATCAGAATTTTTGACGATCGACCTTGAAACAATTGCTATCCGCGAAACATGCGGATGACCTTGAAATTTTTACCCAAAATTTGAAGAAATTAAAAAAACTGTTGAGTTTTTTTCTTTAGCTCTTCATAAAAAAATTTTCTTTGAAACATACATTTTAATTTGATCATTTAAAAAATTGTTTGTGAATTTTAAACAATTTTTAAATGATACAAAATTATTTATTTATTTATTTATTTTACACAAAAATTTATTTTTACATTGAATAGATTCGCTAGATTTCAAACGAGAAAAAAAAACCAAGCAAAACGCTGTGCTCGTCTAAAAAAAACAAAAATTAGATTAGCCTAGCATAAATTTTTTTACTTTTATGTGACTTACATTGTGTCTTTGTAAAGACAGATCTCTCAAATTTTTTTTTTTTTAAATTACAAAATAAATGAAAAATTTTTAAAATCTATTAATGTTAAATCATAAAACATTTCGCTTATATCGAAATTTATTACAATAACCCTGTTTTAATTGATTTATGTAGTATTCCTGCGATCGCGAAATTGAAACCTCTTCACCGTAAATTGGAGTATAATCCAAATGAATAGAGGCTCGGAGCCTATTGAACAATATAACGGAGCTGCAATACGAAACTAAACCGGTCAGGGAATAAGGTAGCTTTGATTCAAACAATGGGAAAGATACATGCTTGACGAACAATTCAATAACGACAGCGACCACGTAAGTCAATATCGCCGGGATCCACCATTCCGTTCCTTTGAGTTTGTTTTTGGTCATTCTTTCCAAGAAAGTTATATTATCTTCGACTGTTGTGTCGTCTGTAATGAAAAAAGGGAGACCGGAAACCTTTTCCGGATTTTCAAGTAAAGCGTTTTTTGCGGTGATGTGCGCCCAAGCAGCGTTTCCTGCAAAAATAAATGAAAAATCAATGTTTTGAAAGTCGGAATTTATTTGCCGATAGGCTAACATGAATAAAATATTTTTTTGGAAATTAAAAAATGTTCAAAAGAAAATCAGTTTGGGGGTTAAGTAAACTGAAATATTGCTCTTCGGGAGTTTTTAACTAATTTTTTATGTTACTCTCTTAACCCAACCTATCAACTAAAATAAAAAAATTCTATTTTTATGTTAATTATAAAGATAATTAATTAAAGTTCGACCTGCCCAAGTATTTTGGCCCGCTGGTTCCAAATCTGAAGTCAAAGCTTGAAAAAATTAAAATCCAAAATGGCGAAGCAATTCTTAATTTTCAAAATCTTAATTTTGGCGCCAAATTACTTTTCCTGTTTGGAATTGCTTCAGTCTGACATCAAATTTGAAATCTACGACATCGAAAACACTTAGAAATTTCTTTTTCCGGTTCGCTTTATGAAAAAAATTAATAATGCGATATTTTGTATTACATGCATGTGATGCGGGTTGCCTATACGCAAAATCGGTAGGCGTTTAATATACGTTTTAACGCATAGGGCGGGTATCACGGGGGTAGTTTTTGCCCAGAATTATTCAAAAATTAAAATTTGAAAAAAATATTTTCCGAATTTCCCAGGAATTTTCCAAAATTTGGACGCTAAAAAATTAAGCATCAAATTTTTTCTTCATTACCTGCATAAGTAACTTGCTGCTTATTATCAAGTCCAAATATACGAAACAATTTATTCCTATAATTTTGTGCTAGTTTACATGCAGGAAGGAGGAAATTTTGGTCTTCTTCACCGTATAAGAATGTTGGCCGAAGAATAATGGTCCGTAATATTTCGCCTGGAAATTGAAAAAACAAAATCAATTTTGAACAAACTCAATTTCTTTTAGAAACAAAATCAATTTCTTTTAGTAAGCGAAACGACACCTTTACTCAGGACAGCAGCCGACAGCCTCCAAGAGGATTTAGTCTATCGTAAAAATTCACATATTTTAGATAATTACCATTGCTTGTGGACTTTCCATTTGACTCTGTAACCAATTTTTCCGCCATAAGTTTGGTCTCTGGATAACCGGGAATGAGAAAACTTTTAGGGTTTTCAGGAGGTAAGGCTCTTGCTTCGGTTTTATAAACCATTATGGCCATCATGCTTTTCATGTAAGGTTGAAAAACTGTTTCCGCTGTCGATGTGAAAATTAAATTTTTTACGTTTTCCTCCCGGCAAAGCTGAATTACGTTTTCGGTTGCTAAGAAAAAACAATTACAAAAAAATTGAATTAATTTCACCAGTTTTACCAAGTTTAAGTGAGACTTGTTTTTTAAAAGGGGTACATGCATTACTTAACGCGAAATAGGCCACTTATTGACCCCCTACCCCCCCCCCCCGTAACACACCTGTAACGGAACCCCCCTTCGTTATTACGAAACACGGGTTCTAGCCCTTCCTCTGAAAAATATTTAAATTTCGTTTTTAGAAGTCAAAAAAATTTTCATCAGTTTTACGAGTTGAAAAATTTTTTTAACTTAATTATTTATTTTTTTATTTTGAAGAATAATCGGTAATTTTTTTAAAAAAGTAAAATAAAATTGAAATAATTTTAATATTAAAATTAGGTAACACATGACCAAACCCCCCACCCGGCGGCCGTAACAATGCTAACATCTCCTTCGACCCCCATCCCCCCCTCCCGGCGTTACGTAATACATGGACGACCCCTAAAATTTTTCCCACTTTATTTTAAAAAAGAAACAAAAAATAAATAAATTACCAACCTGTGACATTATGTAAATGCAAATACGTCATGTCCGGAGGGAATTCATAAGAAACAACCGCAGCGCAATGAAAAACACAATCAACATCGTGAAATGCATCCCTACAGGAATTTAAATACTGCAAATCTGCCACGAACGAAATGACTGGTTTTGACGAGTCATAATCTGAAAAAAAAAAAATGGAATGAAATGAAAGATAGAATCTCTTGTGTATAGCTATTTCGAAGAATTCCATTAACTGTTTTTCCACAACCCCGAACGGGGAAAAAAAAAATACAAATCAACTTCCTACTCGTTCCAGTTATTCTTCTGAAAATTCCAGGAATGGCGTAGGATGGATGTATCCGATGAAAAGTTTTTCCCTTTAGAAAACTTTTCCGAGACATTCATTCTATGATTATCCGACATTGTGTTGCATCGGGAATTATTTATCCGAGATTAAAAATCGGAAAGACGAAATATAAAAATATAAAAATAACAAAAGGCACACCATACCCAATTTTTTCGAAAAATGAACCTTGTCCAAAATTCTGATTTCCTTAACACTGGGGTCGTGCAACTGAAGCTCCCGTACGATGTGTTGGCCCAAAAATCCATTCCCGCCTGAAAAAAAAAAAAAAAAGAGTTTCTCAATTTTTTTTTTTTTTTTTTTTTTTTATACAAAAATCGAATTGTATCAAAAATTTAGGCCTACACTTACCCGTTACTAACACGATTTGCTCGTCCTTTCCTTTCGACATGTTTTCTAATACTAAAACCGAATTATCCTTTACGTAAAAATTTTTATAAAATTTCACTTTCATAGTTCAAAAATAAAAGAAATGCACGATGGTATATAAACGGTTAGACGACTTCAATTCCCCTTGAGCAAAATTTTTTAAAAATAAATTCTTAAATATGAAATACTACGAGTTATTTTTACGGAGAGTCAACTCAACCCTTATTTTAGCTTTTTTTTTCTTTTTTTTTTTTTTTATTTTCAAAAAAACAAAAAAAAAAAAAAAAAAAATTGGGAGTAGAATCTCGTCCCCATTTTTCAGATTCTTTTATCCTACTCCTCCCTCCCCCTTATCCTTAAAAAAAAATTCCTAAATAAACTCAATTTATTTATCTTAAAACATTACCATTTTTAAGATGAGAATGTTGGAAAATGCGATGAAAAGTTGTCATTCTCTTTTTCTCATTTTTCATTGAGAACTTTTTGAAAATTCGAAAATTAAGATAAATTAGTTTAGAGATAAGCAATTGAATAATGCAGTCTGTGAATCTCGAGTCTTTAAGTTAACCGGACTTGTTTTTTTTTTTTTTTTTTTTTTTTTTCTTCTTAAAGATGAAATATTGAGATAAAGGGGAAAAGAATGTCGGAGTTTTTTTTTTTTTTAGAAAAATTTGTGCATACGTCAACTTTTATCGGGAAACGAACTTTTCGTCAATTAATAAAATCATTTTTTTTTCTCTCAAAAAGTTTCAAATCTAATTTTTTTTAAAGGGAGGAAAACACTATTATTGCAAAGCTCGTTGTTCCATTAACTCTCGTTATTCCTTCATTAGAAAAAAAAAGAATTATATCGATGCCCTTATTCGTATAACTTCCCCCCGGTGGAAATTTTTAAATTTATTACCAAAACTAATTTAGTTTCTTTTCCGTCAAAATATAAAAGTTTCCCGAAAAACTTTAAACCCGTGCCAATTTTGTCTTAAAAACTTAACACTTTCAGTATTTTTTCTCTTTTTTTTTTCTTAAAAATTTTTATTTATGAGGAAAACAATTAAATTTAAGAAAAGAAAAATGCCGCGAAGATAAGAGACGGCTTCAAGGTTTTTAACGTCCCTTTCTGTTAAACGTTCTTCAGTGAGAAAAAAAAATGGCGGTATATAATCTTTTGTTTTACTTTTTATAAAAAATCATCAAATTTTCCAACTGTTTTTTTTTTTTTTTTTTTTAATTTTGAATTTTATGAGCATTTGATGTCTCGAAAAACCGAGAATTTTCTCGACAGATCAAAATCGAAAATTAAAAAGACAAGAAAATCATTTGCAGTTCAGGAGATTTTTCTCAATTTTTTTGGCCAAAAATTCCGGATTCTCAATAATGACCAAAAGGGGCTTAAAACGAAAAGCGTTTTGCTGTCGGTGCAGGCTATTATCGATAAATGCAGTATAAATTTAAGAAAAATTTAAATTAATTGAAAAATTAAATTAAAAAAATTATTTTTAAAAAAACCATTAAGTCCAAAACTACAAAATTTCTACGTCCGTGAAGTTGGCAGGACCCAGTCAACGGATTTGATCGAAAATAGTCTTATATAGTAGCTTTTCATTGTTCTTTAATAGTTCCGTGATTGTTCCAATTTGTTCTCTAACCTGAAAAAAACTGGAGCCAAAAGTTGGTGGGTCCTGCTAACTTCACGCGAACAGGACCCAATTTG
Source organism: Liposcelis bostrychophila (assembly GCA_037577465.1). Classification (NCBI taxonomy): domain Eukaryota; kingdom Metazoa; phylum Arthropoda; class Insecta; order Psocodea; family Liposcelididae; genus Liposcelis; species Liposcelis bostrychophila. The sequence continues at coordinate 7,306,789 of CM075211.1, forward strand.
AATTTATCAAAAATTTTTGCCTTTGTCGGTTGCTTTTGATTTGTTCTTCATTGTTCCGGCCAATTCAACGTTTGTTCTGCAACAGGTATGACAGTATTAGGAGGAGTAAGGGCACTGCCAACTTCACGGAAATTAAATAAAGTCAAATTCAGACGTTTAAATAGCTTGAATCGATTTCGTTTTGTTTGTTTTCCGAGAAAAAGGTATGTTCTTGTACGAAAAATACTATCAGGTTGAATTTTTCATTTTTGGAAAGACATTCTGGGTATGAAAAAATCATGGCCTATTTGTAATATTTAGGACTTGTCTATCAATGTCTTTTTGATTGTTCTGAAATGTTCTACAAATATTTCGGTACTCCCATCTTCTCAAATCCTGGAAATACAGACTTTTGAGGTCTGCATGCAGCAGGACCCATTTTTTCCCCCCCAATAGAGCGCGCCATCTTTCCGATTTGTTATTCAATCTGCTGCCACGTCGGGTTTACAGTGTTCTTTTTTTTTGTCCATCATTGATCAGACATCGTTTGTTCTCCATTGTTCTCGTTTGTTCTCGTCAGGAAAACGTTTAAGTTCATTTGTGGCTGGAAGTTCTGATCAAAAAGTCGTTTGTTCTTGATTGTTCTGGTATTTACAAGATAATTTGGAATACTTTGCATTATTGTATTGATCAGAAATCGTTTGTTCGCGTTTGTTCTCGATTGTTCTCGATTGTTCTCTTTTGTTCTCGTCAGGAAAACGATTAAGTTCATTTGTGGCTGGAAGTTCTGATCAAAAGTCGTTTGTTCTTGATTGTTCTGGTATTAACAAGACAATTTGGAATACCTTGCATTATTGTATTGATCAGAAATCGTTTGTTCTCGATTGTTCTTCCCTGACAAACGACTGAATGAACGACTTCTGATCAGAACTTTCAGCCACAAATGAACTAAAACGTTTTTCTGACGAGAACAAACGAGAACAATCAAGAACAAACGCGAACAAAGGAGAACAATCGAGAACAAAGGAGAACAATCGAGAACAAACGATGTCTGATCAATAATGGACAAAAAAAAAGAACACTGTAAACCCGACGTGGCAGCAGATTGAATAACAAACCGGAAAGATGGCGCGCTCTATTGGGGGGAAAAAATGGGTCCTGCTGCATGCAGACCTCAAAAGTCTGTATTTCCAGGATTTGAGAAGATGGAAGTACCGAAATATTTGTAGAACATTTCAGAACAATCAAAAAGACATTGATAGACAAGTCCTAAATATTACAAATAGGCCATGATTTTTTCATACCTAGAATGTCTCTCCAAAAATGAAAAATTCAACCTGATAGTATTTTTCGTACAAGAACAAATCTTTTTCTCGGAAAACAAACAAAATGAAATCGATTCAAGCTATTTAAACGTCTGAATTTGACTTTATTTTATTTCCGTGAAGTTGGCAGTGCCCTTACTCCTCCTAATACTGTCATACCTGTTGCAGAACAAACGTTGAATTGGCCGGAACAATGAAGAACAAATCAAAAGCAACCGACAAAGGCAAAAAGTTTTGATAAATTCAAATTGGGTCCTGTTCGCGTGAAGTTAGCAGGACCCACCAACTTTTGGCTCCAGTTTTTTTCAGGTTAGAGAACAAATTGGAACGATCACGGAACTATTAAAGAACAATGAAAAGCTACTATATAAGACTATTTTCGATCAAATCCGTTGACTGGGTCCTGCCAACTTCACGGACGTAAAATTTCTCGCTTCGGACCGGTCAAAAATTCTAAAAAAAAAAAAATTAAATAATTCGAATCTCCGAAAGTTAATTCCGTTAAAAAAAAAAAAAAAAAAAAAAAACTCCGCTCGATTTTGATTGGATGTCAATTTCAAGGTCATCGGATTTGCTGTATCCGATAGGTAGAAATATTTCAAGGTTACGCGCCAAAAATCCTCATTGGTAAATTCAAGGCCCATTCATTTTTTTCAATCCGTCTATTTATTTATTTATTTATTTATTCATTTTCCTTCTTTTCCTGTTTACTTTTTAAACTTGTCCAAACCTAATCCACCCCTGATTCACGATATTCGGGTTGAAATCCGAAATATATGAAAGAGTAGTCAGGATGAAAGTCAAGAAGACGTTCGTTAAAAATCCTAAAAAACCGAAATCTACACGGTAAAAAACTATCCATTAATCTTATGTTAAAAACGGTCCACCAATTTTGTATAGTAACGATATTCTGTTAAATTTGACATATTGATCTGTTAATTTGACAGAAAAAAAATGTTAATATAACCATAAAATGATTTTAAATTTGACATATCAACTATGTGGACCGTTTTAAAGAAAAAAAAAATGTTAGTTATACAGATAATTTTTTACAGTGTACAACTTCAATAAGAAAATCAAAAAATTATTTTTTAAAAAAACTCCCAAGTCCAAAACTACAAAATTTCTCGCTTCGGATCAAAAATTTAAAAAAAATATTAAATAATTCGTATCTCCGAAAGTCATTTCGAGGTTTTGAATTAATCCCGCCAAAAATAAAACTCCGCTTGATTCTGATTGGATGTCGATTTCAAGGTCATCGGATTCGCTGTATCACGATAGGTGGAAATATTTCAAGGTCACGCGCCAAAAATTCTCATTTCAAGGCAAACTCATTTTTTCAACCCGCCTATTTATTTATTTATTTATTTTCCTTCTTTTCATGTTTACATTTTAAACTTGTGCGAACTTAATCCGCCCCTGATTCACGATATCCGGGTTGAAATCCGAAATATATGAAAGAATAGTCAGGATGAAAGTCAAGAAGACGTTCGTTCGATATAAAAAGCACGTGGCGCTTCCAGCTTAATTTTGAAGGAAAATAACTTAGGTGTGGCAATAAAATTCCGTCGACATTTCATTTCGAAAATACAAAGATGTTAACTTTTCTTCTGGAAAAAAAATCTTGAATTTTTTACATTTAAACAAAGAAAAGAAAAAAACAAAAAAAAGGATTTTTTTTTCTTTTACTTCTTTTTCTTTTTCCTTCATGGTTAATTCGAAATTTTAATTGCATTTTGACGGAATGATTATACTTCAAATGCATTCTGAAAAAAAAAAAAAAAAAAAAAAAAGTAGGAAAAGAGGGAGGAAAATTCTTCCAGCGTACTGTACATCTTTAGCACGGGTCACATTCAACCTCTCGGTGAACGTATAAAGAGTTACGCGGGCGTAAATACGTAAAGACTGGGAATAATTCCTGTTTGAAATACGTTTTCGGGGAGGTTGCAAAGGATATTTCAGTCGGAAAACCGTGGAGCTAAATATTTGAAATGCAAACATTTTCTTCAACGCGAAAATAAAGTTTACCTCCTCTCGTTTTTAACATCGGAAAAACTAAAAAGGGGAGGATATTTTCGTGAATTAGAGAACATCTAATTAACTCCGATAATTAAGTTTTAAAGATGAGAAATAAAATTCGAAAGACAGCATCACGGGAACTACAGAGTATACATAGCCTTGCCACTTTGTTTAATTGTTTCGGTAAATTGAAAATGTCACTCGACATTAAGTTAAGAGAACTCTGTACTGTAAAGGATGGGTGATTGCCCAGGATTACGTATCTTTTCCCCTTGTTTTCCGAGGAAAACTACGCTAGATGCATTTCCTGTCTATTTTTGGGTTTGAAATTAAATGCCCTTTTGATTTCTCAGAAATATCGATCAGGGGCAAGACTGGACACGAAATACAAAAGCCACCGTATTTCAAATCCAAGCGATTTAAATTTCAGCATTTCGATTCCTTTATAAAATGGGGTGAAAAGGATGAGGGGTAAACTTCTTCGCAGGGATGTGATTGCACCCCAAAATTTAGCGGGTTTAAAATGAATAATTAGTCCCGTAGAATATTCAATTTTACCTTCTGCAGGTTTCTATGTGTATGGGTAGAGTTCGGTCGATTTTAATGGTTATTTAATTTCAATTATTTTTCTTTTGTTCCGGAGAATTTGATTCCGATAATTCAGTGCCGGATCAAGCTTAACAATCTCTAAGCAAAATTCGGCATTCAAAGACCGAAAGTTTGATCTAAGAGACCAAAATTAGTCCCTAACACCAAGAACATGAACTTAAAAATATTTACCAAACTCCCTACTGCACACCCCGAAACAAACGTTAATACAAACGCGTGAAAACTTTTCGACAGCTTTAAGTATTCAAGAGAAAAGAAAAAAATTCCAACATTTAAGATTCAAATTACCTGTCGCTAATGCAACAGATTTATGATAAAACTTTTAAAAACAAGTAGACGGCTTGGTCCGAAGGTGCTTGTAAGCGGAACAGTGGAATTGCGGTACCCCACAATATAAACCTAATTAAGAGAATCGCCCAAGGGGCAAGTGGATAACGGAGGTGGGGGAGGAGGAGGAGGTGGGGAGCGGTAATTGAAATTCGCATGGATCTAATGGTGTTTTACGGATGCGATACCAAGGAAATCATACAAACTTTATGCCGGATGTACTAGTTAACTTTGGGACAAACTTCGCGCAGGAAGTGTTCCCAAAGTTTTGTCGGTTGTGCAAGGATTCGAATTTTGAACTCGGCTAATTCTTGCTGTCACGCTATGACTTATTTTCATCTCTTGTCTCGAACGAAAACCTCTTAATATTGTTGTAATTTTAACTCTCTAACAGAAACGATCCAGGGTAAGTTATAAATTTCCTCTCTCCTCTCCTCTCCTTTCTCTCTCTCACAGGAAAAACGAAGGACGAAAGGAAAGTTTTTATATAAAATTTAGGGGCGGACCCTTCCGCCTTTTTCCCAGGCTATTCGAAAAGTGTAAAAAAGTTTTTATAAGAAAAGATAATTCTTAATAGATAATAAGAGGTAAAGTCCTCTTTTTAATTCTTAACCATTAGAAAATAAAAGGAGAGAAAGTAATGAAAGTCTCATCAAAACAACTTTCTTTAGCATTCTTTCTCAAAAGGATTTTAATTAGCTTTTTAAATATCAACCCTTTAAGTGCGGCTTGTTTTGTCGTGTCTCACATTCTTCACTTTAATCAACTCATCATGGCTTTTGTCTCTGCCATCGATTTATCTTTCCGACGTGGACGGAAATAGTGACGAGGAAAAAGAAAAGAAAAAAAAAAACTATCTGCGAGTGCGTTTGTTCGTTCGTTCGAAAAAAAAATCAGACTGGGATATGGAGGCATATCCATATGTAGGACTACGTCTTTGGGGTACTGCCCTAATATTGCTTTATTTAAACAATGAAACGATTTAAAAATTTTAAGGCATTCTTTTTTCTCGTTTTTGGTCAAAAACTTCAAATATTTTGATACATATAATTTTTTTCTCCTGGCACGAAAAAAACTTTAAATTTTTGATAAAAAAGGTCAGAAGTCGGAAAAAATAAGTCAATATTAAAACATTGCTTTAGCTCATATTTTGGCTAAAGGAAAAAGGACAAAATTAAAAAATGTACTGAACATTTTAATTTGAATTTTTAAGTTCTTGTTTTTTTTTTTTTTTTTAAAGTTAAATAAAATTTCAAGAAAGGATGAGGGTCAATATGGCCGTTTTTTGGGCTAATTTTTTTTTTTTTCGTGGAATTTGATCCTTAAGTTCTTGCTTTAGCAACTTTCAGTTTCTTGAAAATTCACAAGAAATTTTCAAAATCCTTGCTTTCGTTCATGTCCAATTTTAAAACCATATTTTAACTTTAAATTTATGCAAATTTTTTAGAAAATTTCTTGCAAATTTTTTGTAAATTTTTCAGAAAATTTCTTGCAAATTTTTTAAAGAATTTCTTGTACATTTCTTGTAAATTTTTTTAGCAAATTTATTGTAAATGTACAAGAATTTGGTGCGAACAGATCGATCACCCACAGACAGACAGATTTCCCTAGAACCGAGCCCCAAGACCTAGTCCTACGTCAAAAAATTCTATACCGTATTTTTAACAATGCTGTTGACTCTCCGGAGATGTTAGCAGAGTTCAATTTCCGTGTTCCTCGCCATAATTCGAGACAAAAAGAAACTTTCATAATTCCTCTCAATAAATCGCGATTCGTATCACCTGCTTCGAAATTATCAACACTTTTTAACGACCTTTGCAAAAGAAATGAATTAGACCTTTACTGCACATCGCTAAACCACTTTAAACGCACTTTAGTACAATTTTTCTTAAAAACATATTAGACTCAATTATTAGACTTTAAGCTGTGATAACTTTTAAATATACTCAATAATTTTCTTTTCTGTGATATTTAATTTATTTAATTTTTTTTTTCTTCTTTCTGTGATAATTGAATTGTAATTGAATCTGTAATGGGCCGCTCAGGCTGTTGATATCAATAAAGAATTATTATTATTATTATCTTCATTTCGGCTTTTTACCACACCCTCTTACAGGGGTCGCCATATAAATGTGCGGGCCTTCGGCAGACACAACATTTACAGACTTGCATGATAGCGTTTTGAGCTCAACTAACTTTAACGGGACTATATTTCCGCATTCTATTCTTACGGATTTTTTACACGTTAATATAGATTTTTGGGAGGGGAGAGCAATCATTATGTTGCTAACCCAACCTACACCTAATCCTGAGCTATTTTTTTTATTAAATGCAAGTCACGGCGGTATTTTCCTGGGATTATGCTCACATGACTCAGATGTTGGCGGTCAGCGGTGAGTTAACAGCCAGATAACTGAGCTGTTTTGTGGATGCCATCCCGTGGCGTCAGCATTCTAGAGCGTAGATATGCTCCTGCCACCAGGAGCAGGATATGCTACTGCCACCAGGTCGGCCAGAGAAGAAGAAGATTTTACGATTATCATAAAATCTCTCTCTGTAAGATATTTTATTCTTGCATAGGTTAAGTACCATAAATCCAATAATTAGAAAGTATGGTTTCACTCCTATGTCTTAAGCGAGCATCGGATCAAGCACGAGCACGGGTCTCGAGTGTGAGAGTCGAGAATGCTACGTACTAGCCTACGATGCCCGCTTATTATTATTATTATCTTGGTTTTTTCGCTCCCTCGTACAGGGGTCGCCATATAAATGTGTGGGCTTTTTATTATTATTATTATTATTATTTAAAGATGGAGGTCGTTAAATTTTCGTAGAGCATTTATATAAAGATAAATCGGTTTAATAATATATATATCAAACGAATTAACGAAACAAAGAAGGTAAAAGTGAATTACTTTGATTTGAAACGATAAAAAATTGATAAAATATTATTCAAATAAAAAGAAAAGGACTTTTGATAAGAGAGCAAAGTGTCGTGGCAGCAGAGCCATATGTCAAAAACCAGTTTAGGTTAGATTATTTTTTATAACCTTTAAAAATAACACAAATAAAAATGGATGAGGATCAATGGGCATTAAATAATCAAAAATGTGGTGAGACAAAATGTGAGATGCAAGATCTTATTGTGGAAGGGGAAGGAGTTCCATGTTATGGATGTAAAAGAGTTTTCCATTACGGTCTCTGTAGTGGTATTGCTGAGACAACACAAAGAAGAAAATCTGATAAGGATAAGAAAAAATGGAGATGTCCTTCATTCTGCCGCACCAAAGGTGATGAAACTCCAAATGAAAACATTGAAAAAAGTGATAAGCAAGAGATTAAAAATTTAAACGAGAAATTGGATAAATTGATAAAAGACAAAGAAGAAGATACAATAGGTGCACAGTTGAAGACAAATAATGATTTGATCACTCAGTTACTGGATTCAATAGCAGTTCTCACATCAAAAGTCACGAGCCTAGAAGGAACCATCACTGATTTAACAGGAACGGTTAACAATCTGAAAGGTAAAGTGAGCACATTGGAGGATACAGTGAGTGTGCAAAAAACAACCATCAATAATCTACAAGATAGGATAGAAAACATTGAAAAAGAGAAACTGGGAATCAAGAGAAAAATGATGAAAGACAGGAATTCCAAGAACAGTACACCGAGGAAGAAGAAATCTCATAATAAATAATGTACCACAGGAAAAAAATGAAAACATAAGAGATATAGTTTCCAAAATTATCCTCAAGACTGGATTAGACATGGATTTGAAAAGTATAAACAAAACTCACAGACTAACAGGCAAAGATGGGAAAATTCCAGGAATCATTGTGCAGTTTGGTGAAGGAGGATAGAGATTTATTTCTAAAAAAATTTAGAGGTAAAGAAAAAACAACGCTGAAACAAAAGGACATAATCTCAAATGGAAAGGATGAGCAAATCTATGTGAATGAACATGACAACACATGGGGAAATACTGCATATGACAAAGGAAGTGATGAAAGAAAAAAATTTGGAATGTTATGTTTGGTATTCAGATTGTAAAGTGTTTGTTAGAGATAAAAATTCTAATAAGATTATTAATAAAATTAAGTATAAATCAGACCTTAAAAAATTAGAATAGGGATTTGAGGTAGGAACGAAAGTGTACAAAGATGAATATTTTATAAATACTACGGTTGGTGAGGTTAATAATCAGGATTTTATTAATTTTTTAAAAAGAAATGATATAAATATTGTTTCCTTGAATATAAACTCAGTTGATGCACACCTGAAAGAATTTTAGCATGTAAAAGGATGCAAAATGATATACAAGTGATAGTGTTGCAAGAAACAAAACTTAAACATAATGAAATAAATTTATATACAATACCTGATTTTAACTGTTACTATATTAAAAGAGAAAATAATACGGGAGGAGGAATCATTATATATGTAAAAAATTGTATGAATGTAAAAGAGATAATAAAAAAATATGTAAAGATCTGGAATACATAGTATAAATTTGTGCAATAACAATAAAATTGAGATAATATAATAGGGATTTATAGACCGCCGGGTTATAACTCAAACTTTTGCGACTTTTTGAAACTGAAATAATAAATAAAATTGAAAAAGATAATTGTATAATATTAGGGGACTTTAACATAGATCTGTTAAGACTTACGACAAATAAAAATATCACAAATAATTAGGAAGATGTAGTAACGGAACATGGCTTTCTAAATATGATAAGAGTTCCAACAAGAGAAGTAATAAAAATAATAATTAATAAAATCATGTTTAGACCATGTTCTGTACAGAGGGAAAACGGTATTACCTCACAGTTGTAATAAAAATGAAAATTTCAGATCATTACATAATTGGAGTATCGTTAAAAGGTAAAATTAAAGATAACAGAATTCAAGTTAGAAATGAACTTCCTGAAAGAGATGAAATAATGCTCTCACCAGAATATAATGAAAATAGATTGTGTAGTTTAATAAAAAATAACAAATGGGAGTATGAAAAGTTAAATTATGAAAATTTTGTAGGGCAATTAAGTGAAATATACCAAAAAGTAAAACGAGTACCAAAGAAAAAGATTGCAAAAAGATATAACGCGACACCATGGTGCACCCAGGTCATAATGAAAAAAATTAACGCTAAAAATGTCATGTTTAAGAACTGGATGAAAAAACCGTTAAACGAAACATTAAAAAATGAATATCACACAGCACGAAATGAAGTTAACAGACAAATAAGCAGCGCTAAAACCCAATTTCAAATTAATGATTTTAATAAGGTAAAAAATAATATAAAGTTAACATGGCAAAAAGTCAATAATATATTAGGCAGGCCCAAAAAACTCAGTATAGACGAAAATATAATAAAGAATTTTAAAGGTAAAAAAATGAATTTAAAAGAATTAGCAAATGACTTTTCCAATAATTTCGAAAAAATAATACTTGATTTGAGTAATAATGCATGTCAAAGTAAATTACTACCTGAGTGGAGTAGCACAATTGTAGATGATCTGACTGAATTCAAATGTATTAATAAAGACGAATGTATTAAATTAGTTAGGAGTATTAGTGGCAAAAAAAGTATAGGAGCGGATGAAATAAGACCACAAGATATTAAGAATAACATAAATGAATTCGCACAATATATAACTGATCTTATCAACGATACTATTGAAAAAAATGACATTCCCTCATTAATTAAAACCTCTATAGTGCGACCTGTATATAAAAAGGGAAAAAAAGATGATATAAATAATTATCGTCCGATTCCATTACCATATATTACAAAAATTGTAGAAAAACATATAAAAATACAAATCGAGGAACATATGATAGGTAAAGGTCTATTTGCGAACAACAATTTGGATTTATTAAAGGGAAAAAAAATAACTGACCTTATTGGAAATTTTACAAATGATGTTAATAGCAAATTAAACGAGAATAAACATGTGATATGTCTGTTTGTTGATTTCCAAAAAGCGTTTGACACTCTGGACCACAAAACTATAATAAAAAAGCTTAAACAACAAGGGATAAAGGGGAAAGCACTAAGGTGGTTAGATAATTACTTACAGAAAAGATCATATTACACGAAAATAGGTAAAGAAAAAAGTAACATTAAATTTAGTAAATTTGGAGTTCCACAAGGTAGTATTCTAGGGCTCTTTTATATGTAATATATGTTAATGACATGCCGAACTTAATAAAGAAATATGGTAATATTTATATGTACGCGGATGATACTGCGATTGTGGTAGCGCACACAAACATCATTGCTGCTCAGCAATGTATGCAGAAATAGTAGTTAAATTACAGGAATACTGTCATGATTTTGGGTTAACATAAACTTTGAAAAAAAACTATGTTCATTAAAAAAGTGGAAACCAACAGTACGGTAAAATACATTTGATTTTTCATGAACACGATTGTCTTCATAATAAGCAAAATAACTGTAAATGCTCTAAGAAATTAAAACAAGTTAATATATAAAATATTTAGGAATGTCCATCGACTCAAATTTTACATGGGAACCACACATTGAGCAAGTGATAAAAAAATTAAACTCTTTTAAGGTTATGTTATATACTTAAAACCAATCATCAATATTAAACTGTTAAAAACGTTATACTTTGCCTTGCAGAATCACATATTCGTACGGAATTACGAGTTACGGTTTCACATCGGATGAATATATAAAACAAATACAAAAAGTACAAAATCAAATAGTTAAAATGATGATTCCCAAAATAAAATTAAAAAATGAACATGGCACAAATGTATCAATACTTGGAAATTTTACCTTTTAATGAATTAAGAGACTACATTATAATTATAAAACACTATTTCAAAAAATTATAAAAAAGAAATTGTAAAATTAAGAAATACTAAGAACAATTCAAAAAAATTTGAAATCCCTCATCTTTCAATAAATATGGCGAAAGGAAAACGAAGTAGTAGTTCCGACCCTCTTCAATAAAATACCAAATGACTTGTTAAATTTTAACAAGTACGGGATGGTAAAAAAGAGATTAAAAAATGCTCTTTTCAAGGCTGAATTACCTTAATTGAATAAATAAATTTATTTATATAAATGTTAATAATAACGATAATAATAATAATGATCAAAATGCATATAGGCAACAAGCAAAAAGCTTAGCCATAATAACCTTACTTTTTTTCAAAAATTTATGTAAAAATACCAGTGAAATATATGCACCCAGCCATGGGATACATGGCTGGGAGAAAAAAAAAAAAAAAAAAAAAAAAAAAATTATTATTATTATTATTATTATCTTTAATTGTAAGCACGGGGTTTTACAATCTCCCGGATATCAACTACTAGTTTAAGCCCACCAGGACTGTACCTCAGTCCTAAGGTGGAACTTAAGAATTACAGGATCTTCCTAACTATGTGGCACGTCTCCATTATGGTGGTTTCTTGCAGCTGACTAAGAAGGTTGTTACCACTGCATCCCGGGATTTGCTCTAAAAGTGTTCGGCAGTCTTGTCCTATTGTACCCGTTGCGCCAATGATAACGGGGATGATTTTGATTTTCATATCCCAGAGTCTTTCAGTTTCTATCTGGAGAGTTTTGTACTTTAGAAACTTCTCAGCCTGTTTTTTTGGAATGTTATCATTTGGGATAGCCACATCAATAATGTATCCAACTCTCTTTTTCTTGTCTTTTATGAAGATGTCCGGCTTATTATTAGGCTTATTATTATTATTATTAAATCTTGTAAATTTTTTAGAAAATTTCTTGTAAATTTTTTGTAAAATTTTTAGAAAATTGATGAATAATTTACAAGAAATGATGAGTAGCAAAGGAGGACCGAGAAACCGAATCCAATTTTTTAGACTTCTAAATTTTTAAAAAATAGTCAAAATATTATTTAAAATTTTCAAAGCTAAAATTTTAATATTAAAATAATTAAATAATAATTTTTGGTGCAAACAGATCGACACCCACAGACAGACAGATTTCCCTAGAACCGAGCCCCAAGACCTAGTCCTACGTCAAAAAAGAAAGAAAAAAATTCTTACCTTTCCGAATTTTTGTTTTCGAATCGGTAACTTGTGTCTGGGAATTAAATTAACTCCACTCCATCCTTAATCCGTCCCTGGAACAAAAAAAGAAAAAGATAACCGTAAATGCAGATCTAAAAATCGTTTTTATCATCACCCAGAGGCTTGAGTGTAATATCAACAAGGAAGACGATTTTCAAACCGATCGGCTTTTCATCTCTCTCTCTCTCTCTCTCACTCCTTCTCCGGTTTTCAAGCTACGTATAAAGAAGCATATAAACGCCTTTGCTTTCTGCAACCGGAGAACCCCCCCCCACACCCCACGGGTCCCTGGGGGCTACATTTGTCTCAGGATTTAATTTGAATATCCACAAGATCGAAGGACGCATAATTAAATGAATCAACATGATCTGTGACGTTGTATAGTTTTCCGCGCCATTGATCTATTACGCAAGTCGAGTTTCCACAACTTTTCCCCAAGATAACGTTATCAAAGTCATCCTTTTTCCAAGAAAAAGGGGGAGAAAAAAAAATTTCGAAGTCAAGAATTCGAAAATTAAAAAATTTCAAAGAAAAGGATCGTAAATCGTTGTAATGTGCAATTTTAGTTCAAAAAGTTACGTTACAAATTCTCGTTGAAAAAAGAAAAAAAAAAAGAAAGAAAAAAAAAAAAGGTGCTGAATTAAACGTTTCTAAAAAGTCGAATGACCCCGCAGCGCTTCTGGCATAATGTGAAAGGTCGAACTGAATATAAATAAAAAAGGTTGGCCGAGAGAGAAAGCAATAGAAAGTCATTGTTCGAAAATATCCATCCATTTCTCGTTTGACCTGAGCAGTTTTCTGCCTTTTTCGTCTTCCCCCCCCCCTTTTCCCTACGCTTCTTTTATTAACTTACTATTATCGCTAGGTAATTAATGATGAGATATCTTCGATTAGACCAATTTCCTCCTCTTTTTTTTCGTGATTTTGATAAATGAAAAAACCCAACATCTTCAGGGTTGCAAAGTCGATACTGACTCCGGTGCCGCGCCGGTCGGATATTTTTTAAATTGCGAAGATTTTGATTCGAACGAGATGCTACTCGCTCCCAAAAAAGTAATGCAAAGTAATGCAGGCAATGCAGCGGTGATGCAAGTGATGCAAATAGGGCAAACGAAATGGTAATGCAAAGTAACGCATGTAATGCATTGAGGTTGCACATAATGAAGTTGTTTTACATCTAATGCAAGGGTAATGCAATCAGTAATGCAGTGCTGATGCAAGAGCATTGGTTGTACAAAGTGCATGTAACGCCTAGGTAATGCAATGCAATGAAGTGCAAGACTGGAATGCATGAGGGAGTAGCCCCTCGGATCGATCATTTTCTAGGAGTGGCAATGATGCCGATGCCGATGCCAATGCCAAAGCCAATGATTAATGACAATGATAGCAATGCCTACGGTAATGACGATGACGATGACGATGACGATGACGATGACGATGACGATGACGATGACGATGACGATGGCGATAAAGATGACGATGGCAATGACGATGACAATTACAAAGCAATGCCTATTATATTGATGATGACAATGACGATGACAATGACAATGACAATGACAATGACAAAGCAATGCCTATGGTATTGATGATGACGATGACGATGACGATGACGATGACGATGACAATGACAAAGGCAAAGCAATGCCAATGGTACTGACTATGGCAACGATAATGATAATGACAAAGCAATGCCTACGGCAATGACAATGACAAAGCAATGCCTATGGCAATGACAATGACAATGACGAAGCAAAGCCTATGGTAGTGACGATGAAAATGACGATGCCAAAGCAATGTCTATGGTACTGACGATGACAATGACAATGACAATGACAATGACAATGACAATGACAATGACAATGACTATGGCAATGCCGAAATAATGATGTTAGATTACCAGTTAATGATAACCATATGATGTTAGCGTACCAGGGGTCCGATAATTGAAAATTGTTGGCCGATGTCGGCATTTTTTTTAATATCCGAAATCGGCATATCGGCATCAAAGCGAAATATTTAGCCGGCCATCTGGCATCGGCACCGGCATCGGAATTGGACCCCTGATTTTAAAAATCGTCTAGAATGGCTCTATGGTTTTTTTTTTTTTTTTCTTTCACTAAAATCGGAATCAGAGGCGGCATCGGATGTAATCGATGGCGGTGGCAGTGGCGTCGGCATCGGCATCGGGTGTCGGTGCCGGAATCGCAATCGGATTCGAGAGTTAAATAAATAATATGGAATCGGCATCGGCACCGGCTTTGATCCGAGATGATTGACCGGCCGGCACCAGCATCGGATTCAGACCCCTGGCCGAGATGCCGATTCGGGCAAAAAATTCCGTTAGTTTTGCAACCCTGAATTTTGGTCCTCATTTTATTTTCTTCTCTCTCGCTTTATTTCATCCAAAAAAAAAAAGAACCACCAATTTTTTCCCTTGCAAGTAGCAGGTATTCGACACAAAAAAAAAAAAAAAAAATTAGAAAAAAAAAAACAAAGACGTATCGACCTCTCTCACTTCAAGTCAAGAGATTTAATAAAGGTTTTCCCGAGAGACTTATCTGTGGTCGTCTCCCATCGACCCCTCTTCCTTCTTTCCCCTTGCACTCTTAAACTATCCTTCCCTCTTTCCCCCCTTCGCTTTTCGCATCTTTGTTTGCAAACTTTTGATCTTTCTTGATTTAAAAATCGGGAAGGGAGGTAGAAAAAAAAAGGAAAGGAAAGAGAAAAAAAAAATCCTTCTTTTTTTTTCGGAAAAGAAATTTTTCAAAAAAGTTAATTTTCCGGATATCGAATCTTGCGAAATAGTTTTCCACACGCTTTCATTCACATTCACTAGCTTGGAAATTTAATTCGCCCAGCATGAATGTAAAAAGTTGAAGAGATTGCGATAAATGTAAGGGGCATGTAATTAAAAATATGGTTCGGAGGTTTTTCGGCGAAAATTAATATACAAAAAAGAAAAAGAGCTTTATACAAGCGGAGGAGCATCTCAAAAAACCTATGGAAATGATACCCCCGATTCCGGGAATTCGATTTAGATATATGTATTTTATTTATCTCTAAATAAATTACTGACAAAATAGCCTTTTCTAAAGGGGGGGGGGGGGGAGGGAGAGAGAGAGAGAAGGAGGAGAAGGAGAAAAAGAAGGAAAAATTAGACACGTTTTTATTTTAAGGTAATAAATAATGAAAGTCGCGTAGTCAAGGGTTAAAAACCAAAATCTATATCTCATTTTTTTCGATATGTGATCCACAGGAGCAATTAATGTAATTTAACACGTAAAAAGTTTATGCTCTCGTTTGATATATGGCCAACCAGAGCTGACGGGGAGAGATTCGCATTCTACGGTGGTCGTACAAAAATTCCAGAGATAATTTTTTCCCCCCTTCCATCCGCGAATAGAATTCCTTTTCTGGGAGAGAGAGAAAAAAAAGAAGATACAAAATAAACGGTTCACAGAATAAACGTGTGAAATGCCACTTAGGACGTTTTAAAATTAAATATTTTAAAACGTTGATTGGTTGGACAAAGGTCCAAGGTCGCATTCTTCATCTGCCAGTTAGAATTAAGCGGTTAATGACCCTGAGGAATAAACCTGTTTGAGGGTTCCTGGTGATCTTTCACCTTCCTTAAGCTGGGGTGAGCTTCCTGAAAGGGGTGCTACGGGGTGCTACTGAATGTTTGGTGGGCTTGGTCGTTGGAAACCTAAAATTCAGGGCAGTATTTCTATCATCCGGCACAATGCTGTGTGTTTGGATTCTCTACTAATATATATTACTAGGCTGAAAATATTAAAAATATTCTCCCAACCCAGCGAAAAAATCAATTCCTATGCTTAGCTTATGAGGAATTTTTTATCTAAATATATATTTATTTTATTCAGTAAAAAGCGATTTCTTAGTAACAGCAACAATTTTCTATCGAATATATTGTAATTAAATTCAACTTGGCTCCCTGTGCTTAGCTTACAACAAAAGCTACTCTTATGTTTAGCTTATGGAATTTTTAATGCAATGGATTAAATTTCATTTTAATAGCTCAAATCGAATAATATTAATTTTTCACACTTTTAAGTTTGAATTATCTAACAGAAGACCCGCAAAAAGTGATTCAAAGCCAAATCCAACATCAAAAATGCACATGTCAGTGAAATTGAAGGAAATTTTGATCTGCCATAAGCTACATGTTCGAAATAGCGATGCAAAAACTGTACGAAATTTTTGCAAAATAAATGCAAAAAATCGGTATGAGAAATGTATTATTTTTGTATGTTTAAATAAAAAATTTGGACATGCAGTATGTTTGCAAAATATGCTTATTCTTTTAAGCACCAAAATTTGAATATGCATCATTTTCACCAAATTTGTGCATAACATTTTTAAGCACAAAAATCTGGATATCTACAATTTGTGCATATAATTTTTTTAACCATAAAGCAGGAAAATTTGCAAACATTATGCTTATTTAACATTCTTTTGTTCTATGCATTCTTATCTATGCATAATAGAGAAGTCACATGTTTTGAGATGACTCCATCGTTTAATTGTGCTAGGGGAAATAGAACAAAAATGATAATTTTGACTCAGTAAAAAAAACGGTTAACCCCCGAAAAGAGGAAAAACAAAAATTTGAATTTGAGTTCCCGCCAAAACGGAACGTGAACAAACGTGACTTCATCTGCCTAAAAGTGGTTGTGTTCGTTCCTGAAACTCTGAACGGCATCGATGCGTAATGTTCACAAACAAGACGTGTTTCGCTTCAAATTTGATGTATCGCTTCGAGTTCGATATCGCTTCGGTACAGGCAGATGACGTCACACCAATAAAAATATCGTTTAAGGAGTGATCACGTGACAAAAACTTTTCCTGACTTTGTTTCTCTTTTTTTTTAATACTTTGATGAAAAATTTTACGTTTAAATAGTAATTTTTAGTTAAGAGCATACTATACATTCGTTTCCAGCGAAAATCTCAAAACATGTGACTTGCCTATTATATTGAAGGATGAAAAAGGATTTTTCCGGTAAAAAAAGTTAAGTTTTTGAAGAGAAACTTCTTATGGGGCGGGTCCGCGTAATGAAGTGAAGTTTTTTACTGGAATTTTTTTCAGGAACGGAAGGAATTTCCTGAAAAATTTACGAGGAATTTTCTAAAATAATTACAAGAAATTTTCTAAAAAATTAAAAAAAAAAATTCTAAAATTATTACAAGGAATTTTCTAAAATAATCATAAGGAATTTTCTATGTTTTCACTTCTTATGGGGCGGGTCCGTGTAATGAAGTGAAGTTTTTTACAGGAACTTTTCTTAGAAACGGAAGGAATTTCCTAAAAAATTTACAAGGAATTTTCTAAAAAATTTAGGTACAAGAAATTTTCTAAAAAATTTACGAGAAATTTTCTAAAAATATTACAAGGAATTTTCTAAAATAATCACAAGGAATTTTCTATGTTTTCACTTCTTATGGGGCGGGTCAGTGAAATGAAGTGAAGTTTTTTTACAGGAAATTTTTTTACGAACGGAAGGAATTTTCTAAAAACTTTTCAAGGAATTTTCTAGGACTCTAGGTTCCCAAATCATAGACCAAATAAATAAATAACAAATTCTAGGATTTGGTCTGTCGGAAGTAGAGCCTGGGAGACTCGGAGTCTGGGATTTGGTGCGGCCAAAATTCTTATTTTACCACAACTTATGCTAACTATATAATATAACTATTATAAGTAAAATTCTTATAACAACCTCAATTTTATGGACGGTTAAATTCTTATTTAAACTTATAAGAAGTTTCACGTCTTCTTTACGGTATATAAAAATAGAGCGTATTCTTTTTTTATATTGTACATAATTTATGCATTTTTTATGATGTCCAATTTTTTGTATAAATGCACAATTTTTATATAATTCATGCACCTGTTTTTCGCACCTGTAAGCATAAGATACATTTTTGATTCAAGAATTGTTTTAGAAGTCATTTATACTTAAGCCAGCCTTATTTTAAGTCTTTCCTGTGAGAAAAAAAAACGCGGTTCCCTGGAATCTTTTCCGAAAAAAAAAAAAAAATCTGTACACAAAAGGTTATTTATAATGAAATTCATGTACCATAGAATCTTTTGCTCAATAAAATTTTTTTAAATTCTTATGGTCCACCATAACATTATACAATTTTTCTTGGGATCGGAAAAAAAAAATAATAATAATAAAGAAACCAGTTTTCCACTAGTGCCTGCTTTTCGAAATCAATATCAGTCCTGGCAGACGCTTAAATATGCAGAAGAAAAAAAAATACAATGTTTACGTTCCTTCGTATCTCATCAAACACTGTCGTTCCCAACCTAAAATCGATATGTAAAATTATTTAATAAAATTATTAAAATGAGTTGAAGCCATCCGTCTTTGTCAGTTTAAGTCTGTTCACAATATCGGTATTTACATTTTATATTTCTTGATTTATGATTTTATTGGGAATCGTTCCGAGCATATTTTCCATGTATAAATAATATTTTTTTTTCTGCTTTTTGCGCTTCCTTTTTTTTTTTTTTTTTTTTTTTTTTTCTTTTTTTTTTTTTTTTTTTCTCGGGAGCTCCAAAAACCATTTTCATCCCCATTTTCTTCTTGAAAAGTCGATTTGCGAAATGGTTTCCCCCCAGGGCGCGTTCCCTGCTATAAGGAAGTATAAACATAAAAGCGATAAGAAACTTTCACATCAAGTCGTCTTCGCGGAGCAATAAAAGCATAATTCTGCTAATATAAATTAGTCATTTTGCCGTGGATATCTCGGAAGCCGTTAAAATTTGGGATTCGTCCAATTTTCGAACATATGAGCTGGGGGATATCTGATCGGAACGAAGCGTAAAATTTTTTTATTAAAAAAAAAAAAAAAAGCAGTAGGGGAGGAGAAGGGGGATTCTTGCATTTTATAAAAGCAGATTTTGAAAATTCGCGAGGTAACGAAGTTTCCCTCGCTCGTTTTTGCATGACCGTTCCGCTTAAAGCTTTAGATTAGATGGAATCATGCCCAATTTGAATTTGATACGATGTTTTGCTGTCAAGTTAAGAGCATCAACTTACCCCTAACCCGACTCGGAGTTTTCCACGAAATGCAATGATAATCCCATCGGGAAGTCCTCTCCGTCCGGGTTTTTAAACTTGGCAACTTCAAGAATTTATAAAACAAAACCTATTTGCTTTTCTGGTTGTGAAATAAAATCGTCTAAGGGGGGGGGATACTCGTCATAATTTATGCCTAATTACTGGCGGAATTTTCTTTAGACCGGCAACAAATACGAATACGAATACAAAAAAAAAAAAAACTTTTTTCTCTCGTTACTTTCTGCCCTCCCTCCCTGTTTTAAATTCAAAGTAGTTTTAACTTCGTTTACTTTTTTTAAGTTACTTTTCAACTTTAATTACTCTAGTTTATTGCAGTTCTCGCAAATGCGAATTTTTTTCTTTTTTTTTCCATCCCCCTTTTTCGTACTGCTTCCCCCCCCCCCCCGTACCATTTATTGTTTTTTTTTCTTCGTTGTAACGGTTTTAAAAGTTTGGTATTGAATAAATCAAAGGTCGTAAAACGGCGGCGACGTCGAAAACAATCAATTCTGCACGAAGGCATCAAAGTGAAATAAAGTCAGACAATTGCATTGTCGGGGGAGAAGAAAAAAAAAAGTAGCTAAACTTGCTCATTGAGGATTTAAAACTTCTTTTTTTTTTTTACTTTCTTTGTAATTTGTTTTGAAAACAACTTGAATAATCTGCAATTTCTTCTCTAATGGTAATATAGGAGTGTGTTGCAGGGAAATCGTAAAAATCGACCGACAATTGCAAAAGCTCGTTTCACTCATGTCTGGGAGATTGTTTGTTGTGCTAGTTTCTTGTCGGCCTTCTTCTTATTGGCTTCAACCCTACACTCAGGAAAGGAAAAAAAAGTTCTCTTTCAATGAGGGGGAAATTCCCCTCTTGTCTGCCCGATTTTCATTGACCACCGAAAGTAGTTCTTCATAATTCCTCCGATTTCGTAGAAGATTTCTCAAAATTGAGGGGTCAATTTTAGTCCTTTTTTTTTGGCTTGCCGATATCAATGGTCATATAGCCTTTTTTTCTCGATTTTTTATTGTCTTATTCAGACTATCAATAATTTTCTTATTCAGACTTCTCACTTACTTCATAGTTTATTTTGACATTGCGGTCGGGAACACAGCTAGTTTAATTGACTTTTTTCGGTCAGATTTTCAACTTTTTTCGTCGGAAACTCAGTTTCATAGGAACTACTTTTACAATGATGTTAGGATGACTGTATTTGTCCCTGCTAGAGGGTGGGAGTGTCGGTGGTCACCCATCCACTAACTGACCGTGCTCAATGCTGCTTAACTTCATTAATCAAGATGCCGGTAGACGGAACGAGTCACCACTCAGACCCCCTTTTAGCCCTTTTAATTGGCAATATCTACATATATATCTCTCTCTCTCTCTCTCTCTCCATCCAACATCGTGACCGGCGTGTGATGGTCGATTTCAAGTGTCTGGGATATTGCGAATCACTCGCTTCACAATATCCCTCCATTTGTCCCGGTCATTGGCCTGTCTGCACGCCTTCTCTATCTCTAGGGTTGACTCTGTCAATTTAGAGATTAGTTCTGTCCACCTAGTTGGCGAACGTCCCCTTTCTCTTTTGCCTTCCGGTTTACGTTGCACCACAAGTCTTATAGATCTACATATCTATAAGAGGTAGAAACCTCGGTAAGGTCTCATTCGACAGAATTTCATATGATGTACAACACGACAAGAGGAAAAATCGGGAGTTCAGGACGATCAGGGGGGATTTCATTTATTTATTTATTTATTCATATATTTAAAAGAATCTAACAACGAAAAATACACCTTTTAGTAGCAATCTTTGTCAAAAAAAAGAAAAAAAAATACTATAAAAAATAAAAAAACTAAAATGACTGAAAACTGTAACGATACTTACTACTCTTCCAGCAAAAGGGCGTCGTTTAGGGCTTTTTTAAACATACGTAGGGTTGAAAAAATGTCCAAGTGCAGGTGGTGTGCATTGAGACTATTGATCATGCGGGACAAAGACAAGAGGAAAACAGGGGGCGAGGGCACCTTCGCAGAGAACAAAAAGGTAACCTGGAAACCAACTCTGCTTAGAAGGTTACTATCCGAGACGGAAGAATTTAATATGCCATGGAGAAAAAAAAAAAAAAGATAATGTTTGAGACGCCTAAGGGTCAGAGGATCAAGGTCAATATGCGAGAGCAGGAGCTTGTATGAGATTTGGTTTGGGAAGGTTGGGTAAAAACCATTAAGGCGGAAAAAGGCAAGAGGAACAAACCGCTCTTGAATGCTCTCAATACGCTTGTATGTGGCTGGAGTATCCGAACACCAAATTGAGGAACAATATACCAGCTTGGACCTCACAAAGGCGGAATAAAGGATTTTTTATCTGTCAACATTTTGAAGGCGCAAGGTAGTACGAAAGATGAAACCCAGGGACCGATAGGCTTTGTTGATGATCTCATCGATCTTAATTTTTGTGTATTTTAAACTCCCTCTTGATTCCTTACCTTGCTGTTAAGTCGAATTTTTTGGGCAACTAGCTTCGATAATAATTTCCATTTGGCAGCCGTGGTGTAAACATATCCACCGGGACATTACATGCGATTTTTAAACAACTTTTATAGCGAAAAAACAAAAAAAAAAAAAAAAAAAAAAAAAGATTACTGACAGATTATTAACTCTTGAGGGTAAGCGAAATGAAGGTCATAGGAAAACCTTTTGGCTCAAAAATCTCCAAGCTGACTATTATTGGGACAATCCGATTAATTCTCTTGTAAAGACAATAATTAAAGCCTTTTTTTCGGTATCCAATAGGAATTTACCGACAGGAATTTTTTCAATAGGAAAAATACCATTCTTAATAACTTTGAAGTAATCATTCAGAAAAAGCTGGCTACGTCAATAAAAATTATCTTTTATTTTAGAGCAACATGGACCTTTTAAGGTCAGAGACTTCCATGCGGGAATAAAAATTTTAAACTCATTTTTTTCCAGGCGAAAGTTGACAAGTTTTTACATTCACATTAATACAAATGTGTGTCACTTCCCTCTGGTAAACGCTGTCGGAAAATAATTAAAAGCTCGATCCCCTTGGCAATATCTCCTGCCAAGCATTTCATTTCTAATGACGACTTTCACCTCGGTTTTTTTTTTATATATATATTTTTTAAAACTATTCCCAACTTCGTAAGATCATCTATTAATTAAAATGAAAAATCGCATCCGTTTTTGGATCCAAAAAACAAACTTTTCGAGATTTTTTTTTTTTTAATTCTCCTTACGCGAAAAATTCCCAGATACATTTTTCACACGTTTGTTTTTCTGCTAAAATAATCTCATAAATTGAAAATGACGGAGATAGATCAGAATTGAAAAGGAAGAAGAATTAATGTGAAGATTTGTGGATTTGTTTATTCTTAGAAAGCTCCTCTTTCTATCTCTCCTTTTCTTTTTCCTCTCCCGGTGAAAAGCGAAAGAAATGAAGTAAAAAAGGGAACAAATGGAATGTAAAGGATGTTTGTATGATTTCTTCTCAAGTAATATTGCATGGTGGATTCTTTGCTTTTGAAGGGGAAAAAAAATTTATTCAGCTACGATTTTAAAATGTTTGCCCCTAATCAGTCAGTTTATCCTTGTTTTTCCAAAAAAAAAAAAAAAAGATGTTGCTACATTTTTAATACGCTAATCGCTTCCGACCGGGAACACCGAATTTGATTTTTGCGGAAATAGACAAATAATACAGGCTTTAGCAATATCTTATGGGCACTACAGTAGGCCCAAAAAACAAAATTAATAATTTTCGGGAAAAAATGGTCTCATGTTTAGCTTATGGCTAAGGGCTTCTTATTCTTATTCTTGGCTGTAAATTAGTACATTAATTTTTTAATTTTTTCTTAAAACACACGATTAAGCAGTAAAATTCTGCTACTCCAAACGATATTAAATAAATTAAAAGGAAGGAAAAAAAAAAAAAAAAAGATTTTTATGAAACTCCCTTCGTTACGTCCACAATGAAACGATTATCACAAACAATTGACGAGATGTTTCTATCTCGGTTTTTTTTAAAAAATGCCAAAAGATTCATTTTATTTAATGGGGTAAAATAATGCGGTGGAAAAAGATGATGACGCGAAGGCGGCAATAATAATAATAACAACAACAACAATAACAATAATAATAATAATTTTTTTTCCTCACTTCGAAATTAATAAACAACGGCGGGCAAAAAGTAAGAGAAGAACAAAGGAAAAAGCTCGAACAAAAGGCGAGATTGATGAGGTGAGATTTAGCAACTGCTGACAAGAATAGCTGACTTGTCTAAGTGAACACTTATTAAGAACATACACTGCATTCATCTATCAACTTTTTCACGCAGTCGATTACGTTTTGATTTTCTGTCTCCGTGATTCGCCACTGTTTTTTTTTCTCAAGAAAAAAAAAACGATGAAGGAAAAGGAAAAAAAAGAAGAAAAAAAAAAAAGGTTGTGTAGTTAGTATACGTCACTTAGAGATTTATGCTATCTGGAACCGGCGATCAGGGAGAGAGACGTTCAAAAGAAACGTTTAAAATGGAAGTCAATTTATCATGAGCAGGAAATGAAACCTTACATATCACGGGGATGCATAATAAGGGGAGGGTTTTTGTTCCAATTTAGAGGGAAGCACCTGTTGTAATGACGAAGGATACCCCGGACTTCCGAGTTTTGGTACATCCTGAAACCGGCAATGGCTTCTCCCTAATTATATCAATATGCAACAATTAAACACTGCAATGAGGAAGTCCCGGGGGATCATCCGTCACGTTTGATGTACCAGACGTCTCTTTAATAATAAAATACCATCCTATAATATAATGACAATTTCGTCTGCTTTTCTCCCAAAACGATTGAAATAGGTTCTGTGAAACCGATCTGGCAGAGGGGGGGGGGGGGGGAGGCAAGAGAAGGGGGAGGGAAGAAACAATCAAATCAGTCTACATTGCAAAAATGCGATAAGTGCCCTTCTTTTATTCTACTTTTTTTTTTTTTTTTTTTTTTTTTGTTTGGACCTTATGAACACAACAAAGTGACTTGCTTAATACCTCACTTTAATTTGATTGCTTAGGATTTATTTCACACCATTCGGTGAAATGACTTTAGATTTCCAAAGATTGTGACACGGAATTGGAAACTCAATTCAACTTTTACTTCGATTTTCTTTTTTTCTTTCTTTTTTTTTTTTTTAGTCTACTTTTGTCATTCTTTCGATTTCAGTTTAAAAGGAGGAAAGGAAAAAAAAAATGATTCTAGGGTTTAATCAAAAAGAAAAGAAAAAAAAAGAAAATTATTCGTTTTAAAGAAAACAGTTAATGAGAGATAAAATTTGCAACTCAAGTTTAAAAAGTAAAAAAAAAAAAGGAGGGGTAGCAGGGTTGAAGATAAGGAGCTTTGGGACTACAAAGTAATGTGAAAGGCTGAAACGCTAAAAGTTTTACAACCATTTTACTGCCCACTTAAAAAGCAAGGTGATGATGGTGATTACTCGTCGGAGAATTAAGTTATACAAGATCTTGTTAACTTTGCATTTTAAGACTAATCTTCAGACACAACTCCCTTTTTATTTTCCTATTTTCTTATTAAATATTGACTTTTGTTTTTATACCGCTTTTTTCTTTTGTGATACCCTTTTAATTGTTTCTGCTAATTGTTTACAAGCCCCCCTCTCCCCCCCCTCCACTTTCCTTCTTTTTTGAAACTATTATTTTGTAACTATTACGGCAATTTCATTAAGATAAGTAAGGGAGATAGATCCTTTTTCGTTGTTTAAAAAAAAAGGTTGAGGTCATTCCCCGTCTGTGATTGGTGGATTCAGGTTCATCTACTTAAAATTACAGATGCAATACGTGTTTTTCATTTAAATAAAAAAAAAAATTCAAAGTAGGAGTAATTACACGTTCGCCCTTCTTAGAATCTTTTTTCTAATGTTAGCGATAAATTTTTCTTTAATGCCTTTCTTTTTTTTTATATCTAAGACGTTTCAGGTTTTTAATTTCAGACGTGGATTACGACCTGTATCATTCATTTTCTTCCTTTTTTTTCCAAGATTTTCTTTTTAATTAAAAAGAAAAAAAAATCAGACTATAGTAGGCCTAATGTTTAACCCTTTACCTCCGGAACGTCCCTAGGGTCCATTGAAAAGGCAATGCCCAGCCTCTCGGTGGACCGTATGGGGTAAATTGAAAATATGTCCAGCTTCTGGGTGGACTCTAAGGGGCAGTATGGGAACAGTACATCCAGTAGTTGGGGTACATCATCATCATCATCATCATGGGGTGCAATACCACAGCTGAAGCTTTTCGGTGGATCCCAAGCAGCTCGACAAGCTAGACAAGCCCAGGGCTGGAGTTTGTCTAGGGCGTGCTGAGGTTTCTCTTAGATTCCGGTTCAGCATGGTGAAAACGTCTGGCATGTGACACCAACTCGTGTGACCCCTAGATATCCTTACAACACTTTAGTATTTTCCTTCTTTGCGTGCTGGTAGCCTCTGGATACTTAAGACCTTATGGTCTTTAAAGGTAAAAAAAATTACCTTTTTTGTGTGTTTCGAGGTAGGAAAAATCTTGCTTAGACGTCTGTGGCTAATCACTAGTGTGATTAAGTCCCGAAGGCTCAAGTGGGCGGGACATGTCCCTCGAGCGCTACCGTCAAGATATATCCGGCAGGTCCTGGAGGGCAGACCGCCGAGTCCCAGACCTCAGGGAAGACCTCGGATCAGATGGAAAAATAGCGTCGCGAAGGTTGGGAGTGCCTGACTGGCATGACGCCTGCCAAGAGAGGCATGGGTGTGGGTGACTCATTTGTTTTCCCTCTGGGAGTGTCAGATTTCTACTGACTTAAACGTCCACCAAAACGGCCAGTTAGTGGATGGCTGACCACCGACACTCCCTCCCTCTAGGCAGGGATTGTAGGAACTACTAATACAGTCATCATAACCTCACTATAAACGTAGTTTCACTACTAGCATACATAACAACCACTATTTGCATGGCCAATAGATTCGCTCCGATAGTCAAATTTAAAAAATATATATATATTTTCTTCTCAGAGTAATATATCAAACTGGGCACTATGCGACCAGTATAGACTTCCAAAATAAAAGCGTTAATACCAATGCGTTAATTCGATGCTCCTTCTAAAAATCATTAATACAATGTCGCAGACACCGTAACATACTATTTTCCCAGTTAAAAATAGGTAGGAAGAAAAAAAAAGTGGATATTAGTTCGGCCCAAAGCTCTTTACGTTTAATAAACGATGCATTAGAAGGTCAGAAATCTTAAGTCAGCATCTCACGAAAATCGAGTATAATGAAACGAATGAATAAGAGGTCGAAAATTTTTATCTCGTTTCCATCAGATATAGCTAAACGCCAGCTCAGGACTGATTCTAAAATCCAAAATCAAAATTGCAACTCGAAATAACCCCTTTTCTGGGAAATCCCTTCCTCTTCCGATCCAAATTCCAGGAATCAAACCCGAAGAGCGCGAAAGTTTATCTCAAAATAATGTCCATTCGAAGGGGATGCTGATTCCAGAAAAACATTTTAAATTCTAAAGACTCGAATTCGAAACCCCTAAACTTCTCGTACGAGTTCTATTTAACAGCTATGCTTAACTTACGGCTTCGTTCGGATGGATCAGGCGGAACTAATAAGGGAGGCAGGCTCCATTGCGGTGGCCATGAAGCGGTTTTGCTCAAACGAACGTGGAAGAGGGCCCACAAGATCATACTTTTTTATTTTTAAAGCTCCTACTGCTCTTATTTAATCAGAAATCCTTCGCCTAAAAAGGCAAATCTATAACACCGGGTCATCACATTTTTTCCCCCAGGGATGAAAAAGCAGCAAAAAAAAAAAAAAAAAAAAAAAAAAACCCTTCCATTGATCGAGCAGTGTAAAATCTCCCTTTGACAAAGCGCTTTCATACAAGTGTCATTTAATTTATATAACAAATTATTATTAGATGGAGAATTCCATTTTATTGAATTCTAAGGAGCTGCATCACCTTAATTATTAATTGAAATCCCTTTCCGGTTAGTCAGCTATCAAGATTTCGGTCTTTTATAAAATAAAGACGGGATCCCCGTAAGAAGACACGAGAAAGCGAGTCGATCACTACACGGTGGGAAAGTCTTTCCTCCCGGAAATTCTCTTTTCCCTTCACGGATGTATGTAGGAGAGCCTTTTAGAAAAGCCCGGAATAGTTTCTGTGTTCCATTGTTGGCTTCTAGGTCTATTATTCTGAATCCCATCTTTAATATTATTTCGGTATAATCTGCATATTTTCCTTAATATAATTTTCTTTGTTTTTGCTTATGTTGTTCATATTTGAGGTTTTGTTGTTTGCGTTTTCTTCGTTTTCCTTGACGTATTATTTTCCTATTTTCTTTTTCTTTCCTTCCCCCCCCCCCCGTGCGTACCTTATTTCTTTTTTTTCCCCGACGAAAAAAAAATACGACGAAATAAAATTTTTTATTTCCATGGAAAAACGCTTGGCGTAGCAAATTAAATATATGAAAGAAATAATGAGATTCTAATGGGATTCCCTTCTACAACTTATCTGTTATGTAATCAACTCTTTTGTCCAACTTTTCGCTGAGAAAACTCTTTCAGCAATGTGAAATTGAACGAATCCTACACACACATTTTAGGGAGAAAAAAAAAAAAAAAAAAAAAAAAAAGAGGCTAATATATTTCCATAAAAGTCAATAAAAACCCGATTCGGCAAAAAAAAGTTTACTTTTTAATCAATCTAAAGTTTCGCCCAGTACCCCCAATCCCCTTTTTTCTTTTTTTTAAAGAAAACTTAATACTATTTCCGTTAGCTCTAGGTCTATATTAACCAGTCAATTTTCATTGGAATCTTACTAATGCCTTTTGGTCAGCCCTATATTTGTCATTCGAGAGGAGAGTTCAAACCTTAAAACCGATGCTTACCATACGGAGCCTCCTTCCCGAAGGCTCCAGACGAGGATAAATTTAGTTAGATAATTTAGAAGGTTCAACTGTCACCTAGATAATTTACCACATACATTTCGGTATCTATTTCCTTTTGGTCAGTGATCCTTATTGTAACTTCATGAAGGGTTTTGTCTTCTTGCGGGGGAAATGAGCTTAAAAACTTTTAAGACGGTCCCAGGAAATAACCCCTTCTTTCGCATGCGACAATGATGTATGAAAACCAAGGGGATGAGAATCGGAGATAAGGGTACGAAAAAAAAGGGACAGGGGTCAATAGGAATTTGAAAAAAAAAAAAAAAAAAAAACGGTGACATAGGGTATTAAGCGCTAATTCTAACTGCTTTCGGCCATGTTTACCTTTCCAGGTTGATGATCAAATAAGGGGGAAAGTATTATTTTTAAAAACCTCCCCTGTCACCGGTCCGCTTTCAATTCATTTGAAATCACTGAATTCATTTCATCTGACAGGCAAACAAGCTTCTGACAATCACGTCCTGTCTGTTTTTAATTCAATTTAACTATTTTCGCAGTTGGCTTCACCTGACGGTCTTATATCCCTTTGTTCTACTTCACTCAGGAATTGCTAATCAAACATATCAACACATTTTTAATCCTCTTTTTTTTCGCAAAAAAAAAAAAAAAAAAAAAAAAAAAAAAAAAGCTTTAGGATCTTGAGAGTAAAAATTTTTCCGGATCGGGTCGATTTTCGATTTTATTTTCCAATAAAATATCCGATGGAACAGTCTCAAACCCTGAATGCGAAATGATAAGGGGAAAATTTTCAGTTGGAAATGCTTCCAACCATTCTTTTCCGATTAATTTTTAGAAAATTAGTTGGAATGTTTTTCCTTAAACTTTTTAAAAAAAAAAAGGCTGAAAAATCATCTATAGATGATTTCTCCGTTTATTTTTTCAAGGCTTCAAATATTCAAGGCTTTTCCAAATATCCCCTGCACTTGTAAAATCAGTTGCATTGCTTCAGTGTTTTTTTTTTTTTTTAATTTTTATTAGTTCATTTTCAATGGCCTAAGAATTCAAAAGGCTAAAGTTTTTTAATTTTTAACTAATTTTCCCAAAATTATGAAAATTTGTACAACTGAGTCATTTATTTGGCAGTTTGCTGAGAACTGTATATTATTATTATTATTTATTTATTTTTTCTCCCTTTTACGGGGTATTTGAAGATGAGAGTCATGTGGGCTCAGTACCACTGGGCAATCACATGATCCCATAGCCAGGTGTTATGGCTGGAGCCTGTGGGACTGAGGAATCGACTCTTGATTACGGATATCTCTTCATCCAGTCTGTTCCCCAACCGTTGAAGAGGGGGGGCGTTTGCATTTAAGCGGTCGCCCTGACCCTCCTCTGGTTTTTTATTATTATTATTATCATCTTTAGTCGTAAACACGGGGTTTCCCCCGGATATCATCTTCCAGTTTAAGCCCACCAGAACTAGCTCAGTCCTAAGATGGAACTTCAGATTTAAAGGATCTTCCTAACTATGTAACACGTCTCTATTATGGTTGTTTCTTGCAGTTTACTTAGAAGGTTGTTACCGCTGCATCCCGGGATTTGCTCTGAAAGTGTACGGCAGTCTTGCCCTATTGTACCCGTTGCGCCAATGATAACGGGCATAATTTTGATTTTCATATCCCATAGCCTTTCAGTTTCTATCTAAAGGGTCTTGTATTTTAGAAACTTCTCAGCCTGTTTCTTTGGAATGTTGTTATCATTTGGGATAGCCACATCAATAATGTATCCAACTCTCTTCTTTTTATCTAATATGAAGGTGTCCGACTTATTATTAGGCACGGTTCTGTCGGTATGAACCATAGTGTTCCATAAGATGGTGGCTTCGGAGTTACTTTCCACATTTTTTGGTTGATGTGCGTACCATTTGCTCACGACATTAAATCCATAGCTTTGGCATATTAGATAGTGGATTCGGCTGCAGATTTTTTTTTTATTATTATTATCATTAGCAACTTTTACGGTCAATGATTACAGCTTAAGAAATCAAAGAAAACATGTTACACCAACGACCTTCAACAGATATGGGGTTGTATTTTAAAAGCAAGCAAAAGCAAATTATTTAAGTTTATTTGTACTTAATTAAGTTTAAATGAGTTTTGTAAAACTTAATTTACTTTGTTTTAACTTAATTAAGTTTAAATAAACTTGTTTATTACTATTGTTTGTTATTTAAAGAACCTAAGCAAAAGCAAAAGCTTATGCTTGCTTTTAAAGTACTACTCATGGATCAAGGATCAAATTGTCGCAAGTCCCTAAAATTTTAAATGCGATACCCGCGGAAGTTAATTGAATTGAAAAGATAGGCGACTTAAAAAAGCTTTAATGGATCTGCTACTATCATAAATATTTTACTCAAATAAATAATAATAATAATAATAATCCAGGTTTACCGTATAGGTTCTTTTAGGAACCTCTGGTTATTATGTTCTCAAATGTCATATATTTGTTACCATCAATATAGCCTGTTCTTATTGAATTGAATTGAATATTTTTAACTTTATTAGGCTATCTGATCGAATCCATTGGCCATGTAAATAGTGGTTGCAATATAAGTAAGTAGTGGAACTACTTGTACTGTACAACGAGGTTAAGATTAGCAGTTCTCATAACCCCTGCTTAGAGGGAGGGAGTGTCGGTGGTCACCCATCCACTAACTGGGCTTCTCAATGCTGCTTAACTTCATTGATCACGATGCCCACAATCTCAAACTTAGTCTTGATCGGTCTCGATTGTGACAAACGCTCACATTTTGCACGGTCCAGTTTTAAACCGACTGCATCATGGTGCCACTAATTACAGTTACAGCATACTGTTAGGAAAAATTACTAAATATTGTTTTTACGTTTGTGTACTTCACTCCTACTGCCAGAAACACGAGGAACATTTTCTAATATCTGAGCATCACTTTAATCTGCCTTATCTGCCTTTGATTTTTGACGTTAATTTTTATTCTATTTTCTGTTTCCAAAGGAAGACAGTCGTAATTATGACGTTTTATTGCGTCTTGGTCACTTTGTTTGCACAGCAAAACTCAGCCGCACAAAGCATTAATAGCTAATTTCTTCCTGCCTGCGGCACTGCCTTCCGAATAGACCTAGATTTTCTTGCTTAAACTTACCTAAAACGAGAAAGAAAAGAACAAAATTAATTAATAATACCAAATATATCCCCTAAAAGTTAAAAAAAAACAAACTATAAAACATTTTCCATTTTTAGCCAGGGGTCCAAAGCCGATGACGGTGCCGACGCCGATGCCAGCTGCGGCCGGCTAATAGCTCAGGTCGGTGCCGAAGCTGGTGTCAGCGTTAGGTAATTTATTTTAATCTTGGTGCCAGCGCCGGTGCTGGCACCGGTCTTGTAATTGTGACCAGACGGCAACGCTAAATATAATTGAGAAAGGTCACGAGTTGTGATCTTATTAAGCGGCCGATTGTTTTACCCTGCACTACAATCAGCGGCGGTTGCTGTAACAATTTTTTTTTTTTCAAGCGAAAAACAAAATTGATAAAATCGATGGTAATGCTAGAACCGATGCTGGAATCGGCTCCGGCACCAGGACCAACGGCAAAAATTTAGCTATTCCCATGCCGACTCTGGCGCCGGCTCCAGCACTTTGGATATTTCGGCGCCGATGCCGGAGTCGACTCCAACCATTTTCACCGGTCTCGGACCCCTGATGACGATGTCTGCTTCTCTGCATGTTATAACAAATCCAAATAATGACCTGTAAAAGAAGATAACCAAGAAAATAACAGCTGATAAATTCTTTTTAAATTCAACAAAGCTCTTTTCCCTGGCCGAACACGTACGATTCCCAGATCGAAATTCGACCCTCGCCAACTCAAAAAAAAAAGCCACAAAGGAAAAAAAAAATCAATGAAAAGTTGTGCTTGTTTTATGGTATACAACGGTTGGGGGAAAAAAAAATCTTCAAATTCCCTTTCTTTAAGTTACGAAGATGATGCTCTATTTTTCCTTTTTTTTTTTTTTTATCATCATCGCTCGTCTGACCAAACCATTTTTCACTGTCCGCCATTTGTACGAGATAAAAAATTTTTTGACGCCTTGTAAATTACATCAGTTTGAATTACCTGCAGGCAGATTGCACGTTATCATCGGGTCAACTTTATTTTTAACTTACGGAAGCGTTAAAACAAAAAAAAAAAAAAGTTTAGTTGCTCTCGTCGGGGAAAAGGAAAATATTTTTAATTATTTTTTACCCTAAAAAGTTTTTTTTTTTTTTTTTTTTTTTTTTTGTGCATGGTTTAGCGGATAAAATTTTCGATTGGAGCTCTTTACTTTTTTTTTCGGTTATTTTACATTCCAACTAATTTCAACCTTTTATACTTTTAACCGCATTTTCAGAGTACGTGTATAACTTCGATATGGCAATAATTCATTATTTATTCGCGGGAAGAGACGAAAAAAAAATCCATGAATTTTAAATTCCCGTTCTCATCTCTATAAAAAAAATAAAAAGGGCGGGAAAAAGAATCATCCGTAGAAAGTCAACAGATTAATAGTAAACGAAACGTCACCATTAATACTATTTATATGACAAAAGTATGATGTAGAAAGTAATCCGCTTTGTATAAGCGAGTCCCTGTCTTTTTCGCTTTCTATCTTTTTCTTTTTTCCTCCCGTCTTTCTTTCTCCCTCGCTCCCTTGATAAGTTTATACTAGTCTGATTTATTATTATGTAGCTGGTATTTTACCAAAATTTATGTGAGATTCTGTTTTTCGTTCAAGTTCCTTATCAACCGTTATATTTTATACCTGTACTACGTTTGTCATTTTGTAAACAATAGTGTTCTTTACCGCACCGAACTTGTTACCGCATGATTCATACGATTAATTTTACGTTATATACGGCATCTTTATATTTTCCCTTCCCGCGCCATGGAGTGCGTAAATTGAAAAGTTTTCACAAAAGAATTCGCTTCTTAAAAAAAAAAAAAAAGTTTTTTTTCTTGGGCCGTATCGATTCGTTAACAATACTTCCTGACACAAACGAAAAGAGGGAGTGGGTGGGTGGGTGGGTGGGTGGAGGAGATCGTTATTAAGAAATAATTCAGGCGGTGAATGCGATGAAAATAAAATCATCAGAGCGACAAATGGGTTAATGAAACATGCAAGTTGTTGCTGACAGTCTTGCAAAGCAGAAACTCCGGTCACTTTCACGTTTTCTCTCTCTTTGCTTTTCCTTTCCTTTCTCTCTTTTCGATTTCTCCTGACAATATTAATTATGCGATGATGATTTTAAGTAACCGATCTCCATTTATCATGCTCCTGGAGGATTTTCGGGGAAGGAAAAAAAATAAATTTTATCTTAGATGAGAGAGAAAAAGAGAGAAAGGTTTTGATTAATTCGAATTGTGCGTGTTATAATCGAAAAGTTGGTAGGGGATTATTATTAGATTATCATCATACCTTGTTGAATCTCGGTTTTTTTTTTTTTTTTTTTTTTTTTTGGTTTATTAGTTCTGGGAAAAAAGTGGGATTAACAGAAATAATTATTTTCAAGGCACGAAAAGCGGTCAAGGTAGTAGAGTCCGAAAAAAGGGGGAAAAAAATCTATACTTTGATGCAGATAATCAAAAAACGAATGGTGAAAATTATCGGGTTATGGAACTAAGGTACAAGACACAGAGCTGGGATTCTTATTTTTATCCGGCAACAGACTTGCTGACCAGCTGCAGGAGAAATTCAGAGTTAACTTAAAAGCATTCAAAAGTTTATTTTACACATTCAACTCATTCCAAAAACTAAAACTAATCCTAATGTACACACAGCAGACTTTTACAGGACCTAAAGCCCTGTCGAAATTACTTTTAAGACTCTTTTTGAGCCTCTTTACACTGTTTTGAACTAGCCCACACTGTGATTTGGGTTAGCTCGGCTCCTCCACTGCTCGAAAAGAGTCTTAAAAGTAATTTCTTCCATTATACAGTACAAAAACACCCTTATGAATTATAGCTAAAAATGATTTTAGTCATAAAAAGCCAATTTTGTAGGCTTGTATTCTGGAAAATATCGAATCGTTTTGCCTTCAAGGCAAAAATGTAAACAAAATCGCCATGATTGTGCAATTTATTTTACTTAGTCTTGCTTTAAATCTTGTTCCCGCCAAATTTAAATAGGTTTAAACCATATCATTTGCAATTTACGGTCATTTAATGGCCAAAAAAACAGCCCAAAATCATTTTGTGAAAAAATTCTTGTATGACATTTACTCTCTTTCTAAATGCACTAGAGAACGTGAATTTCAAAATTTTTTTAACATCAGTCGCTTAACTGTTTAGAGCCATTCTATTTTTCAGATATAAGGTCGTGAAACTACCGAATAATTTTTTTTTTTTTTTTTTTTTATTATCATTTTTTAACGGGATATGGATCTTTTTACTAAGAAAATCACGATTATAAGTTCGTGAACTATATAAGTTAAACATAGGAAATCAGTTGAAAAGTTAAATCGAAGTGGCGAAAGATGGGATTGAACCATCGATGGTTCAATTCCATCTTTCGCCACTTCGATTTAACTTTTCAACTGATTTCCTATGTTTAATTTATATAGTTCACGAACTTATAATCGTGATTTTCTTAATAAAAAGATCCATATCCCGTTAAAAAATAAAAATAAAGATTATCAATGAGGATCGAAAAATAAAATCTTAAAAATTTTTTTTTTACAATTACACCACATTATACTTCATGTTACAGTAGATCCCTGATATAAAATTCCTAAATTAATTCCTATCGAAATTCTTAAAAAGCGACTAATATAAGAAGTCGATGGAAAAAATTTTTAAGCTCGAAAAAACTTCTGGGGTCGTGCATAAATTACGTAAGAATGGGTTAGGCCCTTTTTGCACGCTTTATCCCATTTCGCCTATGCTTAGCTTATGAGTAAGATGTCAAATTTGGACCCCCTCCCCCCCTAAATGTGCTTACGTAATTTATGTACGACCCCTCTTATGAAATGCGCCGGCTCAAAAAATTTTGTTCGAATGTCAGATTGGGACAGAACTACATCTTTTTATGCTACAGAATAATATTTTCCATGTGGAGGTAAAAAAAAAAAAATAGACTTTTTTTGGACCACACTAATTACATAACCTCTCAACATTCCTAATACTTGAGTACTGTAGACGCAGGCTCAACTTTTTTTAAAAATGTCAGCCATATTGAATCCGCCATTTTTAAATTAAAAAAATGCCATCAAATCCGGAATCAGCGACCCCAAAAACCCTTAATACATACTTTTGTGTACTCAGGACATAATTTTCAAAATTATGTCCGCCACATTGGATCCACCATCTTGAATTTTAAAAAAGTTGTCATATTCGAAATTAGCGACCCCAAAAACCCCCAGATACGAATTTTTAGCCTTCAGCGATCAAAACTGAGTTTTGGCCACCTAAAATTTTATTCTGGACCACTGTGTAGCACTGGCACCAGCTTCGGCACCAACCTGAGCGTTTAGCCACCTGCGGCTTGCATCGGCGCCGGCGCCTGCTTCGGACCCCTGTTTCGAAATTCCAAAATAGTTGATTTTCAAACCACACTAAAGACCAGATTGTCCTCTAATTAGCTTTTATGCCTTTCAAAAGGTCGAGAACTCATAGGACGGTTAAGGAGGTTGTTTTACTTCCACCAATGCATTATTTAGAGGCGTCCGTGGCAACCAAAAAAAAGCGTGTGATATTCCACAAATAACAATGTTTTAAAAATTACTTCCGTTTGATTTTACGAAAGATCCTTGGATTGTGTAAACCAGTCCAACCGGTTTTCGAAGCAAAAAACTGGAAAAACGAACTTTGCAGACTTATTAAAAGCACGCCATTTCGGTGTCAAGACCCCTGAAAGTTTTCAAAGATTCCAACAGTATATAAATCCACCCAAAGAAAAAAAAAATAAAATAATAATATCATTTCGTCAGCGATACGCTGAATACTAAGCATTTTCCACCAAACACAATCTCAACAATCGAATTCTTTTCCTAATTTTATTTGTCATACGTCTCCGATGTTAAACTTGAAATTCCATGAAAATTGGAATTATTCCTGGAAATGCTCCGTTCGCTAAACTTCCCATTGAAATATCTCAAGTTGGAATCTCAGATTTAGAAATTATCTCGCTTGGTTAAAGTTCACACATACTGATTATCCATTCTAAATCATGTAAAAGGATTAAGATATCTGTGTTTCGTCTTACAATGGGAAAAAGCATCATTCTCCCCGCCCGTCTATCAAACGCTTCCAGATTATCATCATCACCATCAGTATTATTATTATTAAATGTTATTACATATTCCCGAAGGTTTTCTCCGATTTTATGTAAAAAAAAAAAAAAACTGTAAATGAAAATTCCGTGTTTTCGAGATGGCAAATCATCACTTTCGGCCGATCGTGAAGCCGTATAATATTTCCGGACTTCTGTTTTTGTTTGAGCACTGAAAATGTTATCATCGCCGTCATAATCCGAAAAAGCGTATTAAGTATGCAAATCCGGGGGGGAAAAAGGTCAATGATACAGTGCTCGTTCTCATGAATATGTGCGTCCCAACCAAGGGAGAACATACATCTCTGAGATATATTTCCACTCTGTTAGCTACAATTAAGAGATAAATAACTAAGCAGTATTCGAGCGATAAAGTTCTTTAAGGATTTCTCTCGTAAATTCTGATGAAGAAAAAAGAAGATGAAAAAAAAAATTCGCGCGCGCGGGCGAGAGAGAGAAAGGAAAATTCCGGATGATTTGCATTTCGAGGAAATGAGAAACCGAAGAATGCAAGTGGAAAAGGCTGTGAAAACCTCAGAGAGCGTTCCCATGTGAGCAACGGACGACAGTCCCGAGGTCTTTTGTGATCGATGCTGCTGAGGTTTTAAGTTCTCTTTATGAACGTCCCCGGACCAGGGAAACCGATAAAAAATTAAATAAAACAACAAACGAAAAAAAAGAAAAAAGATTTTTTTCCCCCCTTTCGATTGAAATCATAAGAAAGTAATAATATCCTAAATTAAAAAGGGAAAAAGGAGGAGATTGTTTGCATCCGAAGGTAACTTAAAATGATGCTCCAGTGTTCATAAAGCACTTCAATTTGAGTTCTTTTTTTTTTTAATGACGTCCTTGAGACGAATGAACGTAATGAATTATATTTATTGCTGCCATCAACGTCATACTAGAGGGAACAAACTGGAAAATTGTCCGAGAGAAAACTCCGATTTATGATCTTCGGGGAAATAAGAGATTCCTTTTCTATATAACATTTTTTTAATGGACACCCGGACCACACAAATTCCACACCGGCGTTCCCATAAAAAAAGGCTTCCTCCCCATTCCCCCTTTCCCCCCACCGTCGGTATATTTGCACGGAGGAGAGTCCACCAGAATCCTATTAGTATATAAGTGATTTACAATGAGGAGGTAAGTATCCGATAATGTGCAAATGTCCCAGAGAGACCATCAAGACGGCATTAGAATCGCTGATAAAATGAAATCAGGGACGTGTGATTAAATACAAAACGGTACGGGGTCGTAATTCATCCCCTATCGGTCGGGGTGGAATTGAAATCAAGATGACTTTCAATATTGTGGTGAAATCAATATACCGTTGTTCACCCTTACGGGTGACGACGACCCTTTACGATCGTCTTTGCCGCACGCTTAGATTATGAAGAGCTTTTTTTTTTCTTTTTTTTTTTTCCTCAAGAATTTTCCTCGAGAATAAAACATGAGTATCTTTTTTTGAGGTGAAATTTCATTTGCAAAGAAGTTTTTTGATTGCTTTTTCCCCCGGTCGATTAATTCTGTTGTTT
Organism: Liposcelis bostrychophila; assembly: GCA_037577465.1. Lineage (NCBI taxonomy): Eukaryota > Metazoa > Arthropoda > Insecta > Psocodea > Liposcelididae > Liposcelis > Liposcelis bostrychophila. The sequence goes on from CM075211.1 coordinate 7,345,041, forward strand.
TCGGGGAGATGATGATACGTTATGTTACTTCGAATTTAAAAAAAAAAAAAGGATTTTGAAATAAGTGAGAAAAAAAGAATAAATAAATCAAATCAGGCTCGTTAGGCCTATTTATTTATTTTTTTTCCGAATGATCGCTCGGTTGAATGAGTTGCTAACTTTTGTCGTCCAACGTTTGATTACCCTTAGGAATGATATTTTTTTTCCACTCTCTGTCTCTTTCATCTGCTTTTTTTTTTTTTTATCCATGAATTTTGAATTGAATGATTCATAGTGTCCCGACATGTCAAAACACTGCTGCTGGTTTTTATCGTTTTTAAAAAGCTTCATTTCGTTGCCTCGAAACAACGTCATATCAAACTCGTTCGATTAAAAAAGGAAAAAAAAAATTAACCAGAATGCATGCTGGAATATCGAAAGCCGGTGGTCAATTTCAACGCAAAAGCTGCGCCCAAAAAATTTAAAAATTGACCGCTTGAAAGGCTGGGAAGACAGCTGAGCTGACGGACAATAATTCCTTCAGCAAGACCTGGAAGTGCGAAATGCACGTTGTAGAAAGAGTTGTCATGGTTCCTTTTCCTTAATCCTTTCCTCGAACAGAGAGTGGTGATCTCTTACACAAATATTGACAAGTTGAACTTGACAAAGCCAAATTCAAAGTTGACTTTCTCAAGTTGTAAACACTAAACAGTCAGTATTTGTTGTCATGTTTGAACTTGCCAATTCCAGGTTGGAACTTGACAATGTCAGGTTTAATCACGCAATGTTAAGTTTGAAATTCATCCAGGCAAAGATGATATTACTCGAGTAGTTTCTTTAAAAATTAATGATAAGATCAATACTAGAAGCTTGCATAATTTTGTTTTATTAGCGGCAGATGAGTCGGTCTTCACCTAATTACTGTCTGAATCTGTTAAAGTGATTAATGGTTAAAGGTTATAAATCCAATAATTACAAATTAAAGTAAAGAAAGTAATTGTTTAAGCCCAAGGACCATGATATTTTGGGTAAATAATATCACTTAGTAAAATAAATTTTGACTTTTTTGAGAACTTAAACTCTTTATAATAAAAGAAGTTTTTGACTTCTTTTTCTTACGGTGCCGTACCTCTGTCCAGGCGTAGGCGACCATCACTGAGAAGTTTCTGACTAATGAAATGTTATTGGTAGGAATAATATTTATTCCTAAACCCAATAACAGAAGCATTAGCACCTTCAAAAGTCTCCTTGTCGGTTTCGTAAAATATAAAAATATAAGGACTATAAAAAGTCAGTGCGTCTCTCGTAAGATCGACTTTCGTTTCCGGGCTTAGCTCGGAAACGGAGTTCAATTACATTTGTAAAGACATTTACAATATAGATCATTATAAGGAAAATCCAAGACCATCTGGAAGCCTCCTTTAAAGGAGGCCGTTCTTCCATTCTAATTATTTTCTATACCTCAAACTGTCCGATCACTTACATATGAGGATTCACCTCATAACAGAAAATAACAAGAAAAGACTAATTTTTAAAACAAAATTCTTCCGTTCTTTCAAATTCTGGAATATGAGGAACCTCACAACCTGATATTGTCAGGTTCAAACTTGAAGTCGACAGTCGGCAATTAACAATAAACCCTCACGGTTTCCTAGATTTTTCACATATACCTGTGCGTTAGAGTTGATCGAAAAACACGAATTTTTGAGTTTGAAAATGCCACAGAGCGGAAAAGTTGCATTTTAGCCTCCATATTAACCCTAATATTTTTCAGATTTTTTGGAGGATTTTTCGGATTTCTGCTGCCCACAGGGGCCTAAAGTTTTTCAAAGTCTCATAAAGGCCATAAAAAATTATAGCCGTATTTTGGTGCGATTTTCTCTCTGAAAATTTCCGTTAACTTCAAAAATACAGTCAGATTCACATTGTTGCAACACAGATTCACACCAGTTGAGCACAAACTTACATTATTTGAGCTTAGATTCACATTATTGGAGCACAAATTTACAATACCCGAGCACAGATTTACACCACTCAAACACAGATTCACAATATTCGAGCACAGATTTACACCGATCGAATACAAATTCACATTTGTGTACGTCATTTAGAAAAGGTACCATCGGAGGTTTGGGGCATAGCTTGTTTTGGAATTTGACTTAAAATTTACCGTCTTTTTTTCTTTGTTTTTGTTTTGGAAAAATAAAAACAAAAATGGATGACTTCCAACTATTTCATAACCTAGAATTTTTAAGTGATTGGGAATATTTTAATAATGAAATAAGAATTAGAGATTATGAAGCCGATGAAGAAAATGATGATGATGATGATGATGAAGATAAAAGTCTTCGGGAGAATGACAATAAAAATCGGGAAGATGAAAATGAGACGGAGGCAGAAAAAAGTTTCTTTCAATCCGAGTTTTCCTTCGATACAGTTAAAAAAGCTTTCAGTATTGACCTTTCAAAATCGTGTAATTGCGAGCCAGAAAAGTGTTACACAAACCGGGGCATAAAAACGCGGTCTATAATGGAATTTTTAAATGTCCAAAGAGGCAATCTGAGGAAAATAAAGTTTAATTATTAATAAAAGAATAAACGTAATAAGGTTATGTTGTCATTTTTGTCGAACCGTAAACAAAACTTTGCGTTCGAATTTTTTTATTTCGAAAAGACTATCGGGTCGAAGTTTGTTTCCAAAACAAATCATACGCCAAACCTTCGATGGTACCTTTTCTAAACGACGTACACATTTTACTTCCTTTTTTAAATGAAGACGTTACTCTATTTTTGTGATCCTGATTTATTATCTAATAAATCAGGATCGCAAAAAGACAGTGGCAAAGCCTAGCTAACTTAGTTTTTACAGACGTTTGTTGTAAGTACACAGTAATTACAACAAACGAAAAAAATGATAATATATGAACAAAACCTGGGATGATCTGCTTACTACGGGTAATGAAAATGAAAGTAACTTGTTGATGCAATTTTTAAATCTTAAGGTAAATCTTACAAACTATTACGCCATTTAATAACGATAACCTTCTCCTTGTAAGGTAAACATCGGAAACAATGGAAAGCGACCTAAAAAGGATTTCCTTGGAAAAATGAAAACTTTGTAAGGAAAATCGTATTTAAACTATCCGACGTTTCCAAGTTTTCATTTTACACAAAGACGTTAACTTTTAACCTATTGTAAGTGAAAACAATGCCAGAGGTGTCAAACTTTCATTGGAAAATATCAAAGTTCCGTATTATCTCGATCAGGGAATTTTCGTGATTTTATACAGTCTGGGAGACCCGTGGGTTTCGTGTTTTATTATCGCTAAGCCTTTTTAGATAAACTTTACTTAAAGTATTTTAACGAAGGGAGATGTATGCGTATGGACGGGCCAAGGCGGTCATTTCCCAAAACCGGGGAGGAGAAAGGGGAGGGAAAGTGTTAAAAGATACACGTCAAACTTTTGCCCCCCTCAAAGTTTTCGGTTTTAAAACCCTTTCCCTTTGGAAGATTTTACCATTCCATTCGAAAAATCTGATTTTTGAAAAAGAAAAAAAAAAAAAAAAAAAAGGTTTATTCGACGGACGAAAAAGAACAATTACCCGTCGAAAAAAAAAAAAAACAATCGATTGAAGGTTAGAACACGGAAGTTCACTTGAGCTATTACCCTCAAAGGTTCTCTCAAGGATATATCATCAATAAGTGATGAGACCCCAGATGTAGGTGCCCTTTGGATTTCACACCACCTTTTCCGCATCTCTTCAACGCTAACAATTTTACGATTAAAAACCGGGAAAAGCCGGGAGAACGAACGGGAGAGAGAGAGAGGGAAACCTATTTCGAAAAAAAGGTATAAAAACCGGGAATAAGGAAAAACAAAAAAAAAAAACGACAAAAATTGAAGGAAGTGAATCTAAATCCTTGGTAATGTAATTGCATCGGACGAGGGTCTAGAAAATCTTTTAGATAAATATTCAGTTTCCCCGGCTCGTTATCTCTAACAAGAATGTATAAGGAAACTTTGTTTTTCAAACTTTCAGTTTTCCAGTCCTGCTTTTCTCTCTTCAAAATGGAAAACGTCATTGAAATAAATGTATCTTTGATCGTTTCAAACAAAAGAAATCGTCCTCTCCCGTCCTCCCGTCCTCTTTCGGAGAGGGCCTTGGCTCTCTGTCCCTTTTATCTCGAAAATCATAATTGACTTAATGATGAATTTCCCCGAGTTTTTATCTCTTGTTATTTTTTTTTTTTCTTTCCTCCTTTGCATGTTAGAAGAAAATGATGTGCATCCTTTTTTTCGTGAATTGCATTTTAAAAAGAAGGGGAGGAAAGGGGACTCCGGCTAGAAAAGTACCCAAGGAAAAAAAAAAAAAAAAAAAAAAAAAAAACTTATAAAATCTATCGTTTTGTATGCCTTTATTACGCATTTTCGGTTCAGCGGACCGGAAACGTGAAGATAAGGGAGAAAAGGCTCAACAAAATCTTTATTATCCAAAGTACGTCGACCATATCTCACAGTAATGACGTAAATACATTTTCACTCATCTCGCAATTGTTTACGTTAGCTTTACAAGATGCGAGCTGTGCTTGAGTTTCGGCTTGGGTTTAATATCTTCTTATAGATGAAGCGTTTCATTGTTTCTTTAATAAACTGAATTGCTGGGTTACTTTAACCGTTCCCATTGGTTTCCGTCTGACTTTTCCAGTTATTTCTTTTTTCTCGGGTTATTCCCCCTCTGGAAAATGGCGAAGCCGGAAAAATATGTCGTTTAAAATCAAGGGAATGCTTCAAAAATTTGGTAAGGATTTTCGAAGCGTTCGCGGTTTCGAGTGTTTTTTTTTTTTAAGGGGGGTGGAAGGAGTTGCCAGCAGCTTTTTTCAGGATGGCTTCGATGTTTTTATAATTTTTTTTCCCACGACACTGTTTTCATGTTCATTTACCAAGAGCAAGTGGAAAACGTGAAAAAATAAATTAAAAGTTGAAGTTGGTCTCGTCTGTACGAAAAAGTAATGCAAAAAATGTATAAAAATTTTTGCAAAATTAATGCAAAAAAAATCATATTAAAAAATGTATTATTTTTGCATTTATTTATACCAAAATGTAGACATGCATAATTTTTGTATAATTTATGCATACAGTTTTTTTTTAAATCATAAAGCAGGAATCCAAATATTATGCTTATTCAACTTTTTTTTTTAATTTTATGCAAACCTATTTTTGCATACTTTATGCATACGCCTAATTATATTGGAAGATGACAAAAATTGGAAGATGACCGGAAAGAAAACTTAACAGTTTTCCGGTTAGTTTTTCCGGTTAATTTTTCCGGTAAAGAAAACTTAAAAGTTTTCTAAATAAAAATCAAATAAAAAAACGACCCTCATGAACATTTTTAAATGTTTATGAGGGTGGTTTTTATTTTGCAAAGTTTGGACTTTCCCAATTCTTATTTAAAAATTAATCGAGTAATCGGTTATTAAATTTAATTACAGTTGTAAAGTAAAGAACTTAAGAGAAAAATATTCTTGAAATTGAAAATTTTTCGCGATTTCGGCTTTGGCTCCTACGCCGGCGCCGACGCCAATTTTGGTTCGTCGAACAATTCCCGACGCCGACGCCGACTTTGAATCCGATTCAGACGCTGATGCTGACGCCGGCTTCAACTTCGGTTCCGACGCCGATGCCGGTTATTTTTCTCGCCGATTCCAATGCCGATGCTGATGGCATTTTTACTGGCAATCGCAACCCTGGTGCCAGCCCTTAAGTTTCCCTGAATTTTTTCAAATTTTTTACTCGATGGGAAAGCGTGCCTCATCGAGATTTTAGTTCGGAAATATCCCATAAGGTCCAAAAAATCGATCATTTGTTTTTGTAAAAACAAACGAGACAGAAGCCAAAAAGCAAAAAAAACTGTGGACTTGGTGCGTTTTGTCACTTTTCTCGATTTTTTCATCTTATTTTGGTCTCTTGCTCAAAAACCGGGTCAGGTACAGAGAAATTATTTTCAGATTCGAAATCTACGCAAAATGTCCGATAGGAAACGAGAGTTTGTCTACTTCCTGTCGAGTGTACACCAAGGAGAACCATTTTTGGGGGTACACGATTTGAAACTTTTTTACAACCAACAAATTATACAATATATGCTTTTTTAGTGCTTAATATTTTATAACGAGTTTTAAATTCTTAAGCGAATTTATTAAATGAATTTTTTTCTTAGGAAAATTATTTGGTCCCGAAAACAAATTCTTTTTGCTCAAATTTGGTCACTAAGGCGTTTACAGGCAAACGGTAGAATTATGAAGTACAAAAACGTCCTGAAATTGCTTAAGGTGACGCAGGAGTGATTCATTTTTTCAAACACCCTATACTTCGAAATATGCAAATATTATTCTTTTGGTGCTAGATATCAAAATTCCGCTTCCGAGCAACAATTTTTATCAATGTTAGGCACCTTCAGGAAAAATTCCATACCTGACCACACCCTACTTTTTTGGGAAACCTTAATCTACTATAAATTCCGGGAATTTATCCTAAATAAAAGTTTCCCGAAAAGGTACTGTGTAAGGTATGGAATTTTTCCTGAAGGTGCCTAAGATGGACAAAAATTGTTGCTCGGAAGCGGAATTTTGATATCTGGCTCCAAAGCATTAATTTTAGCGTTTTTCGAAGTATAGGGTGTTCAAAAAAATGAATCACTCTTGCGTCACCTTAATTAAGTTTAACGTGTTTTAGATCACTCTCCGGACCTTTTTCTCACAATAAACTCCCTTTAGAGAGAAAAAAAAAGTGGTGCACGACAAAAAGACAATTTTTTTAAAATCATTTTGTTATTTTTCTGTTAGACAATGATAAAATCATTTACGAAAAAAAATAAAAATAAATAAATAAATAAATAAAATGCGATTTAAAAAAGATATCTTTATTGTCTCTGATAGCTTTAAATTCGGAATTCCCAGTACGCTAATTTTTTTTCCCTCCTCCTTCTTTTCCTTTTTCGACCTTGTAAATTTTTATTATCTTTTTTTTGTTCGGAGTAGGAGGGAGAAGAGGAAAGTGGTGGTTGACCTTCTATGGCATTTTATCATCGATCGCATGCATTTAACTTTTTTACAAAAAAAAAAAAAATCGAAAAGGGGGAAATCCTCGTCGGAAAATTACATAAAAAAAATCTTGAACAATGAAGATCGGCTGTCAGTAAAAGATAAAGAGGACGAGACGAGGTATTTTACATTGAAGAGAAAAATAAAGGTGACAAAGTAGAGTGAAATGAATGTTTTTCATTGACAAAGTGACAAAGACATTAATCAGAAACCTTCTGTAATTGCCTCCAGTAAGAAATGCGTTCTCAGCCTTTACGCCACCCTACCTTCTTCCCCTCCCGCTCCCCTCCCTATTTCTTACCTCTCTCTCCCCTCCCCCCGCCTCTCATCCTTTTTCTCTCTCCCTCTCTCGACAATTGTTAGAATGAAAACTTATTCCCTGCCGAGACAACTGTTCGAATCGCAGAATCAACGACAGTCGAACAAAAAAGAAAAAGGATTACTGATTTCGCATTAATTTAAACGAAATGAGAGAGTGACGAAGGAACTCCGTTAATGACATTTATACAATCTTCGTAATCTTCTCATTTTTTTATCATTTTTTTTGTCGTGCAGTAAAAAAAAGGTCCTTTTTTTTTTTTTTTTTTTTTCTTCCTTTCCGCGACAGAATTATTCTGCTTTTGATAATTCCGTGCGGATAAATGGCTTCTTTTTTTTTTTTTTTTTGATTAATTGTGTAAGAAGTTGAAATTTTCTAAAGGAATTTACTAATTTTGAGAGTTTAAAAGTATTGAAGAGGAGTAACCAGCAAGGAAATAAAGGGCTACAGCCGCTGCTGGCTCCCGTCACACATTTTCGAATGATTACAATGAAGTTGAAATGATGTGTTGCCACAGGTGGTCAACACACTTATCTCATACCTAGGGTCGTAACTTTTAAGGACCTGAGTTACTTGCGTCGAACTGGATTCTTCCAGCCGCACTTGTCATATCACCTTGTCATTGCATTCGTTACTTTACTTAGCTTGTCCCACTTACGGCCGAAAGGCATTGAATAAACGAAAAAGATGGAGGCGATGAAAGACAAGTGTGACGAATATCAGGGAAAAAGTGCCACTGATGACGCTAATTGCGGAAAAAGAGGAATGGCATAATGAGTAAGGAACAAAAAGGGGGAGAATAAAGTTCATAAACGTCCAAGGTGACGAGTGTCAATAACGAAGAGTTTGAAAAGAAGATGACAACTTTGACAAATAAATGAAGAAATAGTCACTAATGATCAAACATCTTTCAGTTTGGCTTCTGTATTCGAACTGCTTCTTGTCAACTCGTCACAGTATTCCGCTATAATCGGTACATTTCAAACTTGTCAGTTACCGAGTTACCATAGCAACCGGTTGCTAGGGACGTTGATATCACACCAATGTTTTAGTTGAACTAAAACATTGCCACTAGGCAGAGAAGAAGTGTTCAACTAAAGTGTATGTATGGCAAGTAGATACACTAACAATGGAACGACAAGTTGAAATGATAAGTGCGGCTAGAAGAATGCAAGCAACCTAGGTCAGTGGAAAGACGACCCTAGACATGAGACAAGCGCGGTGACCATCTGTGGCAAGATAATTTTGGTGGGAAACCTGGGATCTCATTTGAACTTGTCACTTGCATTCATTATTTTAGTTACTTGTCACACTTACAGCTCTGATAGTCAAATAGTTGTCTTTCTCTTCAAACTCTTATAGTTTTAGAAAGAGCGAGGGGTTCACTCACTCCCAAAACAAAGTGAACACCGTAATGCAAGAATGCAAAGGAATGGAACCAATGCAATGGTAATGCAAACAATGCAAACGCAATGGTTATGCAAAGTAATTTATGTAATTGCACCTAACAAACTGTTACTGCATTCTCTTGCACATTTAACGCAATCGGTATCTTTCCGACAACGCAAGTGCAGGTGCAATGGTAATGCAAAGGTGGTGCAATGCAGTGCTATGCAGACTTCAGTATGCGCCAAAATGCATGAGTGACTATCCACTCCAGAAAGAGAGAGAAAAAGAGAATAACGTTATGAGCAAGAGCATTCCTTTGAGACAAGTCACTCGAGTAGCCAGACGACCAGACGAAATACGGAAGCGACGGGATTGATCAAACGAAGAAGAAGTGACGAATCCCAAAATAAGACAAATGATAAAGTGGATAAAAAACGCAAATGACTTGCTCAACGAGATACGATAATGAGTAATGTGACAGTAAATGAGAGTGACGAGTCGGATAAAAAAGTAATGAAACAAGTAAAAATAACGAATGAGAAAAAAATATGATGGCTTTTTGACAAAAATTAAGTGACGAGTTTGAAAGTGTTAGAAAATGGAAAATGAAGTAAAATGAACTGCGATCGAGCATTTGAAAATCTTTAAAAAGCCTCAACATTCTTTCAATGTAACAAAAATTTTAATTCAATTTTAAAATTCTGCGAATTTTATTTACGAACAAGTGACGTGCCCTGATTTTGTTTTATTTTATTTTATTTTATTTTATTTTTTTAAAGCATTTTTCTTAGTCGAATGGAACGTCCCTTGCAGTGAAAATCCCATCTATCTTTTAACTTCGATTTTTCACTTTTTTTTTTCTTTATTTATTTTTTGAAGAAAAGGAGGAAAGTAAACACTATTGAAATTTACTAAGAAAATCCCAAGGTTCCTTTTTTGTTGTTGTCGATGCGAGAATTGCTAAGGCTTTTTTTTTTTTTTCAGATAAAACGTCCTCATTATTCCGTGAGCTTTTCTTTTTACATGTAAATCTCTTCATACACTTTATTTTACACCCAATAAAATCATTTCTGGCCTGTTGTTCGACAATGATTCGTTGAAAAAAAAAAAAAAAAAAAAAAAAAAAAAAACATTTTCTCGGTGAAAAAGAAAAAAATCGGCGAGGTTTTTTTCCTTCTTCTTCTTCTCCCGATATCCTTTTTTATTTCGAGAAATTTCTATAGGGACCATAAAAGGCGTGAAAGGGATCGAACGGAAAACCCGTGGCGGTTTTTTTTTTCCTTTCCTCGATTATATATCAGAAGAGAAAAAAAAATTTATGTGAAAGGAGAAGATAAAGCACTGGAAAACAATCGAAAGCAACATCAGCATGGGGTGCTTCGATGTGCTGTAGCACCAGAAAAAAAAAAAAAAAAAAGCAAACAAATGACCGATTTACGACATCCAAGAACAGCTGACGTTGTAAATGTATGCCAGGATTCCAATTTCATTTAATTTTCTTTTTTCTTCCCCTCCTTTCTCCCAGTCGTCGCGTTTTTTTTTTTTTTTCCTCCTGCCTTGTTACCATTCGGAGACTTTTAAAAGAACTAATCGAGACGGTGTAAATTGTTCGAAATGACGTTTCGTATAAATAACGCCAAGCGCGACTCTTTATTAATAATAATATTATTATGGCACATCGCGAGTATTTCATATTTCAAAATAATGATGGTGAAATGTGTATGAATATTTCCAGGGGCCTATAGTATATATACGCTACTCAAATTTGTATGGCAACATTAAGGTCGATCCCTACAAGTTCTCTCCTGGGGATGGCAGGGAAATGGATGAACCATTTCTCAAATTGAATAAATTAATCAGGATGTTTCTGTCTTGATCTGAGGAACTTTATCAAAATGATTTCGTCTTGGAAAATGATAAGCCGTTTGCGAATCCCTGAAAATATATATTTAAAAAAATAAATATCCTATCCTATGAATTGCTTAATTTTTTGTTTGTGGGGATGGTTTGAAACGAGGGAGGATTTTTGCTTTTTTTGGGAGTGCTGGGGTAATCCTTTCGATGTGAATTGCGATCGTTTAGATTCAGAAAACATTTTTCCCAGTTTTTTAACCTTTTCAGTTGTCGCGATTATGTCGCGAAACAGGTAGGTCAGCGGTTCGAGCCCACTCTGGTGCATTTCAGTACTGTACGGTAAAAATTTTTATGTTAAAAGTAACATAATTTGCCTGTAGCCTCGAACAAAAAAACACTAAAAACAAAAGAATGTCTTATGGACAATAGCATTCTACTTTTTTTAACATAAAAAATGTGTAGCCCTTTTTTAGCAAGTTAACATAAAATTTTTTACCGCGTGTATTCCTGTATTGGATTACCTTTGGCAAAGGTAGTACAATGCACCGTACCAAGGGGCTGCTTTAAACACTTTTTATTTTTAAAAAATACTTGAAAACGGCTAAGACATGTTTCAAAGTCATTGATTATTTTCGAGTGTTATGTTCAAGCCTAAACTTGTTTTGTTATGAAAATATTAAGTTTTTAATGAGAAAAAAAAATTATTTCTTAATGAGAAAAAGAATTAATTTAATGAGAAAGAAAAGAATTAAGAATTACACGGTAAAAATTTTATGTACAAGTAACATAAAAAAGAAGTAGCCCTTTTTATTTAACATAAAAACGTAGCGTCAGAAATTCGAAACGTTCGAAAAAATTGAAGATTTAACACAACTAATGTTAAATAAAAAGGGCTACATATTTTTTATGTAACTTTTACATAAAATGTTTTAACGTGCACCCAACCTAAAATGCTAAATGCATTCTGCTGCATCCACCAGTCTAATCGAAATGAAATAGCTTTTCGCACTTGCCCTATATAGTCTCTTAAACTATCATCCTAATTTCACTCAGTATTAAACTATTGGAAGCCAAAAAAAAAAAAAAAATTAGAAAGAAAAACAAAATTACGATTAATGGGGCTACTTTGTACAGATATTTCAATGGCGATGTCGCGTGGGTGCTAAATCTATAATGAATCGACAAAGTTTTGAAGGGTTTGTTTACGTTTTTACTACGTTCACTAATTTTTTAAAATAAATCGCGTTAGTCATTACACGGTAAAAAATTCTATGTTAACAACTTGAAAAAGGGCTACACATTCCATATGTAACACTTTTTATGTTAAAATTTGAATTTGAATGTAAACATTTTTATGTTGACAAATGACGATTGGTTATTGGTTGATCAACAGTCATATTGATGCGACATAATCGTTTTTTTACATAGAAAGTGTATGTAGCGTCTTTTTTTACTAGTGAATTATGTTACTTTTAACATAGAATTCTTTACCGTGTAATAGGACATCTAAAAAGGTACTGATCGTTTTATTAAGACATTCTCCGTTAACAGAAACCATTATTTGTCATATCCTCTTCCATTATTAAAGTTATTCAGGTATAAGCATGATTGTACTAAGTAGCCCCATTTTTCTTTAGAACGACAGCTTTTGGAAAATCGAGGTTTTATTCGTGTTAAAACAAGTATACATATTATAACAGGGTATCAAATTAAAGCTGAAAAACGCCTTTTAATGTTGGTATAAACAGGTATGAATCTTCTTCTACATTTTAGGCCTTTTTTGGGGGAAAAACGTCAAAAAGTTTGCAAAGTAGCCCCCTGGTATTGTAATGCGAAGTCAATAGAGAAGTCACATGTTCTGAGATGACTCCATCGTTTAATTGTGCTAGGAGAGATATGACAAAAAGCGTAATTTTTGACTCAGTAAAAAAAACTGTTAACCCCCGAAAAGAGAAAAGCAAAAATTTTAATTTGAATGCCCGCCAAAACGGAACGTGAAGGAACGTGACGTCATCTGCCTGAAAGTGGTTGTGTTCATTTCTGAAACTCTGAACGGCATCTATGCGTAATGTTTACAAGCATGTTTACAAACAAGACGCGCTTCGCTTCAAATTCAATGTCTCGCTTCGAGTTCGATATCTCGCTTCGATACAGGCAGATGACGTCGCACCAATAGAAAATCGTTTAAGGAGTGATCACGTGACAAAAACTTTTCCGTACTTTGTTTTTCTTCTTTTTTTTTTATTTGATGAAAAATTTTCACATTCAAATACTAGTTTTTATTTAAGAGTATACTATACATTAGTTTCCATCATAAATCTCAAAACATGTGACTTGTCTATTGTACACCAAAATGTGTGAATGGTGAATAACCCCTCGGTTCATACCTACGGTTTTTTAATCGGAGTTGGCAAGTGAAAAAGAATACCACGGCGACCGAAAGTATGCAGTACCCTAAAAGTGTGCAGTTTTATACACGGAACACAGCCACAATGAAAGCTCAATCGCACAAGTGCACGAAAGCGAATCACCCCTCGAAGCAACGTAAAAACTGACCAAACTCACTAGAGTACCCAAAAAAAACTTGTGCAGGCATGCAGTATTTGTTTTCACTTTAAGCAAACGTGATCGTCTTGTAAATCGCCTGAAAAGTAAAGAAAAAAGAAAGAAAAAAGGAGATGCATTTTATCTCTTTAAAAAAGAAAAGGAGCAACCCCAGATGTATCCAGTCTGCGGATTTTCGTACTCGAGACGGTAATACAAAAGATCGAGTGACTCAAGGACCACTTTATCCTTGCACTTCGTTTTTCTTCTATTTTTCTTTTTTAGTAGTCTTCTCTCCTTTTTTCTCTTCCTCTCTCTCACTCTCTCTCCTTCATTTTGTCTTATCGGACTTTACTTCGAATCGCCGTGACTTTCCCTCTGGGAAAAGACTAAAAGATTTCAGTCTGTTTTTATCAGAAACGTTGACGGAACGAAGCTCGTTATTTTCTTTTAATTTTTTTTTTTTCTTCCCTCTTCTCAAAAACGAAGAAGAAAAAAAAAAAGAAGAGGAAAGAATTAGAGAAATCACCGGCTTCGATAAAAACATAAAATTAGACAACCTCTTCCCCCTCCTCCTTCCTTCCCTTTTCTCCTCCATCGATGTAGATTATAAAAGCTCAGACTAAGATTTTCGTTCCTCATTAATCGTGTCAGATCGTTCAAAACTCAACGATAATTAATATCCAACTCATTCCAATTATTTTTAATGATATTTTCACGAAAAAAAAAAAAAAAAAAAAAAAAGTTTTTAAATTAGTCAAGATGCCGCGCGCTTTTTTCGCCATGCACTTTAACACTTACCCCAGTAAGAAAAAAAAAAAATTTCCATTAATTGATTTTGTCGTCGATTTTTACATCAGCCCCGGGGGAGGAAGCGGAGGGGGGGGGGGAGTGATCGAAACTTTAAAATACGTTTCTACCCCAAAATCGAGGTTTTTGAGGTCCGCTTTTGAGGTCTACAAAAGCTATTAGTTGTCGTATCGATTCATGGGGAGTAGCACGTGCAAATCGTACTTTTCCTCCCAAAACATGGGGCGCCACCTGCACGTCTCATTAATTCCCAGGGAAAATTACCTCCGAGCATTTCGCAGTAAAAAAAAAAAAAAAAACAAGGCCGGTTAATGTTCGCGAAAGAAAAAAGGAATTATCCTAAAAAGTCCTAAAAAAACGTAGCGTAATTGGATCAAGTTCTCTAGAATGTAAATATATTAAGTATAAAAGTCGCGGAGGAGATCTCAAAAAGGAAGAGTTATAAAAAGGGTAAGGGGGGGGGGGAAGGGAGGGTGTCGAAGAAAAGAGAAAAGGAAGACACGAGGGGGAGGGTGTCGGGATTGAGGAAAAGGAGGCAGAGAAGACAAAAGCATTACCTGACATTAAAAATCACTTTATCAAGACAAAAGTAACATTTTGATAACGGAAACGCCCTAGTGAAATCGAAAAAAAAAAAAAAAAAAAAAAAAAAAAAAAGATTGCTAACTGACATTTGATGTGGCATTTCAAACATAGTTCCAGTTCCATTCCTTTCCTTTTTTTTTGTTTTTAATTTTTTCACCCTCCTCTCATCGCGCTGATTTTTTTTTTTTTTTTTTTTGCAAAATGGCATCGGTTAGCTAATCGATTTTTAGTTTTTTTTTTTTTTTTCATCGTTGAAAAAAATTTTTGGCATTCGTGAAGGAAGATATCGAGGTCGAATTGATTTCTAGTTGTTGTTGTTGTTGTTATTATTATTATTTTCCTTTTCGCGGAGGAAATTAAAGTTTATCTTCTTTTCGAATCGTTTTCCGCTTGCTTCAGTCATTCTAAACAAGTTGAGATTGTAATTGCTTTTAATACGTGAAATAACGAAAGGTGAGATTCCCTCATTAATAT
This sequence comes from Liposcelis bostrychophila, assembly GCA_037577465.1. Lineage (NCBI taxonomy): Eukaryota > Metazoa > Arthropoda > Insecta > Psocodea > Liposcelididae > Liposcelis > Liposcelis bostrychophila. The sequence goes on from CM075211.1 coordinate 7,360,096, forward strand.
ATTCAATTTTCGACGCCGAGCTCCGCATGTTTTCGTCATCCCCGGCGAAGTTTCAACAAAGTTTTCTCATAACAGTGTGATAATGAATGTCGAATCTATGAATTTCTTCCTTCCGCCCTATTTTCTGGTTAATGATGTTTTTTTTTCCGAGAACTAGCGAAATAAGATCTTAATAAAATTCTTCTGCCGTTTTGAGTGTTTTTGTTTTGGTACTCGGTAACATGGTGACTTTGAGACATTACTTAATTGATGGTCTTTCAGGCGTTAATTGGGTTTAGAAGGCTTTAGAAATTATTGTGGAAGACAAAACAGGAAGAATGCGTTCTCTAGTGTACGCTGTTCGGCAATCGATGTGGAATTTGGGATTAGGAGATGTGCAGGTGGGAAGGCAAGAGCGCGGTAATAAATAGTTGGACAGAGCCATGACTATTTTTGAATTTGAAAATGCCACAGCTCGGAAAAGTTGCATTTTAGCCTGCATATTAACCCTAATTTTTTTCAGATTTCTTGGAGGACGATTTCTGCTGCTCCCAGAGGTAGGGTGGCTAGGGTGGCCCAAAAAAAATCGGCCATCTCTGATTTTCGTTCCCTAGCAAAAAATGGGTTCTTTACGGTCTTGCAACACTAGTGAATTTTTTTCAGATATTAAAAAAATTTTTTAGAGGTGGCGCCCGAATTTCCCATGTTTTTTTTTTTTACTTTCGCACTTTTATTTGATCAAATTTCAAAAATTTGCAGGGAAAAAATTTGATGACATAAAAAATTGATGTATTATATGAAAGGTATAAATAATACTTCATGCAACGATTAGAGGAAGACAACTAACTATATATTTAATAACTGATGACAGTAGGACAGTAGGCATGGTATTGAGGTCATGCCTACTGCTTATTCTAGCCTATGCTACATTGATCTTTCTAGGGTATAATCCTAATGTATTGATAAATCCAGAAAAAATTTCATTTAGCCGAAAAATGAGACATTATGGGTGTTACATGACTTATTGCGGTCTGGTCAGCCCCAAAAGTTAAAAAAAAATTTCAAGATAGCCAAAATGACCCAAAATAATGTAGATTTATCGCCTTTGATCCAATTTTTGGAGAAAATTTATTTTGCGTGAGTATGGAGGGTTTCAGGTTAAAGAATAATATTTTTCAAAATTTAAAAAATTTATTTATCATTTTATGGTCTCCCAATTTTGAATCTCCACCTCAAAATCGATTCTACTACCTCGAGATACCTTCTCCAATTTTTTTCAGATTTTTAAAAAAATGTATAGGGGTCGCTACCAGCCTTTGTAAGTTTTTCTCGAAAAAGGGGCTTATGCAAAAAGCGTCATTTATTGACAGAAAAATAAAAATCGGCCCTTTTCAAATCTTAAAAACTACTTTATTATTTTTGACCCGTAGAATCCGAAAATGGCACTAAAAATTACGTGCTGTGGCGGGAAAAGACCCGATATCTCCACACCAATTATCAATTTGAACTATTATTATCATTAATTATCAATTTATGTGGCAAAAATATTATATGAAAAATTCATATAATGAATGCAATGCAAAAAAATTTATAGAAGAATTCATTATTTTTGTATTATATGTACAAAAATGTGGACATACATAATTTTTATATAATTTATGCATGCGGTTTCATAAATCATAAAGCAGGAAAATATGCAAATGTTATGCTTATTCATCTTTTCAACATTTTCAATTTTATGCAAACCAATTTATGCATAATTTATGCATACGCCTAATTACATTGGAGGATGAAAAAACATTTTCCGGTAATAAAAAAGTTAAATGTTTATACATAATTTATGCATTTTTATGTATGTCCAATTTTTTGTATAATTCATGACTTTTATATAATTTACGCATCTCTTTTTCGTACAGGCGAAGACCGGATGAAAAAAAAAACATTTTTAATGATTAATTATGGGCCTACAAAATAGATATTATAAAATAATTTCTACATTGTACTCTTATTTTTCCTGAAGTTTTAACTGATGAATTTATTTCCAGGAACCCAACGTCTTCTAACAAAACGATTCTTTTACCGTCCTCTTTAAGGTACGTGGAAATAAAAATAAAGACAGCTCGCCATTTTTTATTATTTCGTTGTTCCTTAAATCCATTATAGTAAAAACTACGCCAGTCTCATTTTTACCCAGAGATTCGACATCACCCCAACTCACTTTACCTATTTTGACAACTAAATAAGTCTTAAATTGCTCTATTTTTCATAGAAAATCGGTCCTAATATATTTATTTTTTTTTATATAAAATGTGTCATATTTCATCCACGAAGCGCTATAAAGCCTGATCGGATGACAAAAAAAATGATCAACAACGAAGAACAAATTTGTCCGCCTATCGGAAACTTTTACTCGACCAACAACACAAACTACCTCCAACGAGCAGGAAAACATTTTGAATTTGTTTTATTATTTTTTTTTTTAAAGTTATACATTATTTTATAAAAAACGGTAATAATGAATCAGGAGAAAAAAAAAAAAAAAAAAAAAAAAGAGGTTTAAAGCTTTTGAATTATTGAAACTGTATCGAAACTGGGAGGACCGTGGAGCAACATGGCGAATAAAACGATTTATGGGTCGATCGGAAAAACTAATCAATTATGTATTGTCTGGTCATTTGTTTCGACTAAAAAAGCCAAGCTCATCAGTTGCCTTTTCATTTTGCACACATTTATATATTTTTTTTTCCACGGTGGAAAAACTTTTCATCGTGAAAAGTCCTCCAAACTTCCCTCCCCCCCTCTTTTTTTGCAAATAAAGGGACTACCCGCGGTTATAAATCCAGTTACATTAAAAACAATAGAAAAGTGGAAAACATGGAATAGAAATGCTATGAATTTATGAATCGCAATATCAGAGATAAGATGCAATAAATATTGCAAAAATAATCCGGTTTTCTGTTATTAACGAAGTTGTTTCGTCCGAAGGGGTAACACTTCCGTTTTTTGTTATGCTTCCGCCTTTTTTTTTTTTTTTTTCCATTCCCAATTTATTTATTTATTTTTTTTCATTCTCTAAAAGAATTCTCGTGTCAAGTCGAAGTTATCACCTCATTCGTAAATTTCTGTTCTAAATCTCATTTCCATTTTTTCCCCAGCTTTGTTTTTTTTTAAAAGTTCGAATAAATGTGATTATTGCCTTAAAAAGTAGCGAAGGTAGGTAGAAAAGTAAAGGGGAAAAATATACGATTTATCTTTCCGGAAAGAGCCCGTACGAAAAAGAGATGCATAAATTGAAATATAATTATGTACGAATTGTACAAAAAATTGGGGTTAATGTAAAGAGCTTGTCCGAAATTACATATAATTTATATATAATTTCTATATAATTTCTATATAATTTCTATATAATTTCTATATAGTTTATAAATAATTTATAAATAAAATATATATAATTTGTATATACAAATTATATAAATATTATACATAATTTCGGACAAGTTTTTTTACATTAACCAAAATTGGATATAAATAAAAAATGCATAATTTATATATAAATAAGTATGCATAAAATTGGAAAAAGTCAATCAAGCATAATTTTGCAAAATTTTCCTGCTTTGATTAAAAAAGATTATATGCATAAATTAAGCAAAAATTATGCATAAATGTAGAAATTATGCATATTCAAATTTTTGTATGAATGATACAAAAATAATACAGTTTTTGTGTAAATTTTTTGGATTTATTTTGCAAAACTTTTATACATACACCTTTTGAACGAGAGGCTAAAATTCATCACCGAAGGTAAAACAAACTCACTTAACCCTTTTTTGGCCAAAATGAAATTAGGAAATACTCCGCTCCTCCCAAATATTATTTTTCTGTATTATATAAATAAAAGTAAAGCACCAGGGTAAAGTGACATTTAAAAAAAATTAAGTTGCTCAGTTATGCAACCGGTGATGCAAACTCAATTTTAATTTTTTTAACTCTTTTCCCGAAAATTTTGTAATATTATTTGTATAAATTAAGGGGTTTTAGGGGTCGCTGATTCCGAATCTGAAATTAGTTTTTACGTGGGGGGAACCGATGGCCTCCCAGAAAACAAATTTTTTTTTTAATTTTTCGAAAAATAACATATGGATATCGATTTATATGTTTTTCGGCACCCTGATTTCAAATCTAACATCGAATTTAACTTATGAAGCACGTGCGACCCAGGGGATGGAATTAGCAAAAATGACCGTTTCCGTTTCTAATGTTTACGTTATGGCAGCAAAAAAAAAAAAGTTTCCGATTCTGAGCTTACATAAGCTAATCATAGACGCTACAAAAAAGTTTCCACCCCCTGACTGCTGCCCAGCAGAAAATCAACTTGTTTTAAATTAACTGCCTCCCGAAAATGAACTTGTCTTTATTTTTCAAAAACCTACTATTATTCGAGTAATAATAATTTTAAAAAACTCAAAATTTTAAAAGTTAATAGTCCGCCATCTTTAATTTCAATTTTTTCAAAATTTGGACATCAGATTCAGAATTAGCAGTTCAAAAAACTCCCCTTAAACTGATAAACGCCTCTATACAGAAAAAGCTGTTTTGCCCATAAGCTAAACATAGGTGAAGCATCCTGTTGAACATTGCATAATTGACTGTCCATCCGTTATTTATTTGCATTTTTAAGTTCATAAAAATAAAAAGAGCAATAAATAAAGCGTTTACAAAATTCGAATATAAAAAATCTGTAATCATTCACCCAGAAAAATGCTGCTTTGGGTCTAAGCAAAAATGCTTTGCTACAAAGCATTTTTGCATAACTTAGGTCTAAGCAGAATAAATGTTTTGTGCAAAAACTCATGATTGCTTTGCCGCAATGCATAATGTCGACAAGTCGAGCCATGTTGCTTTGCGGCAAAGCATATTTGTTTTGTCACTAAGCAACATCGCTTGTATTGCGAACGAGGCATATTCCTTTTTCTGGGTGTTTAAATAAGATTTTACCAAACCATCCGCCATCTTGAATTCGATTTTTTAAAAATTCTGACTTCATATTCAGTTTTAGCAGGTCAAAATACCTCTAGTTACATGGTTTTTACAATATTTTAAGAAAATTAAAGCTTTTGCAGGGTTTCAAAACTGATGGGTCCATACATTCCCTCCCATGGGCGTCTGGACATTAAAATCCAAGGTGGCCAAGGGTTAAGGACTATAGAAATATTGGATCAATTTTTTGAATGAGAAGCTTAATTTATTACAAATAACCAGTAAACTCACTGAAAGACCAATAAAACTCACACCAAGTGCGAATTCAAAATTTAATTCAAATCTGGGGCAAAATATAAAGAAAGTAATAATCAGTTCTTCCTGTATCATCTCGAAAAGCGGTATTGGAGGACTACATTAAAATATTCCTTAAGTAGGAATAAAAAGTATTTGAAAATGACCTGAAGGATCCGAAAAAAAAAAAAAAGACTTTACTTTTTTTTAATCATCGAAATTCCGTCTGCATTCAATTTCCTTTTCTTTGCATTAAAAAAGAAGAAAAATGAAGGACGCGACCGTCCTTATCTTCCTCGTAAAAATAGGAGAAGAAAAAAAAAGGAGAGAGGGCGAACGGGTCGAAAATATAGGGAAAAGAAAATAATAATTTGCCGGAAGACTTTCGGAGGAAGCTAAAGTTGAGTCATATTCAGCGGAGAAAATGCACCAAATTAATAGGATCATTTATATCACTTTATGATGTAATAACTTTCAACCGTTCCCTGTCCCGACAATTGCTACCTATTTCAAAATGTAAAAAGGGAAAAAGATAGGAGAGAACGAGAGGGCGCGGGGCGTCACGAAGATTATATAAATTCATTTTCCGGGTCCTGAATTAGTTGTATTTCACTTCTTTTTTTTTTTTTTTTTTCCTTTTTGCATAAAACTTAATTCTTTTTGACTTTTCCTATTGGAATTTCATTTTTTTTCCTTCTTTCCTTTTCAACGTTACTCCTACGGTACTGACTAAGAAAAAAAAAACAAGGAAAAAGGGAGGGAGGGGGACGAATAAATAACTCTTGTCCCACTCCGGAGACATCCCGCGGAAAGCACAAAAACCAACCTTTGCTGCTTTTCGTGTCAGCAAGATTTTATACTCAAAATCACACACCTTTAAGCACAGAGACATATATTTTTCGAATAAAAAAAAAAAAAAAAAGTGGAATAGTAACGATACGTCGGAAAATGAAATTTATTTTTGTTAGGTAGGGAACCGGATCTGACGTCATAAAACTTGTCTCGAGTATATTCTCTCAAGTTATCTAAAGCCTTCCGACATCCCGGTTTTTTTTTTTCTTATCTTTATTTTTTCTCTTAAATATAAATAATTTCGTTATACAACTTTTGTTTTAGGGTCATCTCGGATTTAAAATAAAATAAACCAAAAAAAAAAAAAAAAAAAAATTGGTAGGTCTGAAAATTTTTTGCGGGTTGGAGAGGATTAAAGACTTAACGCGTATTAGCTAAAAAGTTTTTTTTTTTTTTTTTTTAACTTGACAGACTTAAAGCTCGGAAGATATGAGATAAACTTTTTTTCCACAGGAATCGACGGTTGGATGAAACCGGCTTTACTTTTTTTTTTTATCTATTTAAATGAACCATCTGCTCCGGTTTAAAATGGATATGTGTAATCCCGAAATTGTGAAATTTTCCCGTTGGAAAAATTAGCCGGTGAGCAAACACCCCGAAATAAATATTTCTTCAAAAAAAGCAGTTCTGTACCAAAAAAAAAAACTTGAAAAAATTCTAGATTTGAGAAAAAATTTGATTCGAAGATAATCTTCAGCAAATGTCTTCCATTTTGTGTTTCATTATTAGAATCAATTTAATGCATTACCGGTAATGATTTAAATTTTCCATACCTCAAGGTAAGAGTCAATCTAGAGGGCTCCACGCTTTTAGGTAAGAGTCACTTTAGAGTGCACTATGCTTTCATGAACGAGCACTCCAGAAAACTTGTTGACTAATACTACCCCATCAGTATTAGTACAATATCAGCATCAAAATCAACATCAGCATCAACATCAACATCAACAACAGGATCAGGATCAGGATCAGGATCAACATTAGCATTAGCATCAGCATCAGCATCAGCATCAGCATCAGTATCAGTATCAGCATCAGCATCAGAAACAGTACATAACCATCACACCCATCAGCATCAGTATCAGTACCAGTACAATATCAGTGTCAGTGTCGGCATCAGCATCAGCATCAGCATCAGCATCTGGATCAGCATCAGAAATAGTAAATAACCCTCACACCCATCAGCATCAGTATCAGTATCGGTATAGTATCAGCATCAGCTCAGCATTAGCATCAGCATCTGGATCAGCATCAGAAATAGTACATAACCATCACACCCATCAGTACCAGTATCAGTACTGTTATATACCAGCATCATGATCAACATCAGCATCAGAAACAGTACACAACCATCACACCCTTCAGCATCAGCATCAGCATCAGCATCAGATCAGCATCAGTATCAGTATCAGTATCAGAAACAGTACAGAACCATCACACCCTTCAGCATCAGCATCAGCATCAGCATCAGCATCAGATCAGCATCAGTATCAGTATCAGAAACAGTACACAACCATCACACCCTTCAGCATCAGCATCAGCATCAGCATCAGCATCAGATCAGCATCAGTATCAGTATCAGAAACAGTACAGAACCATCACACCCATCAGTATCAGTGTGAGTACTGTTACACTATCAGCATCAGCATCTGGATCAGCATCAGAAATAGTACACAACCATCACACCCATCAGCATCAGTATCAGTACTGGTACCGTATCAGTGTCAGTATTAGCATCAGCATCAGCATTAGTACCAGCACAGGCCCATCAGACCCATCAGTATCAATACCAGCGGCTTGGTGACTAGCAAACAATGATCGTTAAAAAAAAATTTTTTTTTTTCATGTTTTACTTTACAAATCAAAATTTTGACTTTAAATTTTTTTTAATAAATTACTGACCAAACCCATGTTATGAATATACTAGGTACTACTGGCCACAAAAATTCTGACCATTTACATTTTTTACTACCCATTTCTTTTTCATATTGACCCTTGAATTAACCCCTTGACCAAAAACTGCATTAAAATATTAGCCGAGTAGTTTAAAGTATAATTTTTATAAAAATTAGATAATTGCTAAAATATCTTTTCTACATTTATTTCAAAAACTGTCCAAAAAATAACAAATAAATAAAAATTTTTTGAAATCATTACCCGAAGATGAGTTATTTACTCTACACTAATTTTTCCTAAAATATTACTCCCTTCAAAATTAGGATCTCACTTTTTACACAAAATTTTTCTTCTCTATTTACTTCCGTGACATTTTTCTTGCTTTAAAAAAAAAGGTCCATGCCCTCGAAGACAAGAAAATAATGTAGCACTAAACATCTATACAACTCTAGAATCAGGAATTCCCCTTTTAAAAAAGCATTTGCTCTCTAAGAATTCAACCCAATAACGAAAGGATGAATATTTCTTTCCACTGGAAAAGGAGAAAGAGAAAAATTAAAACTTTATTTTACGACCAATAATTACTCTTTATGTTTAACTATTTGCCCATTAAATTGAGGTGCAAAAAATTTTTTAACTCTTTCCACAATCCTTCTTCCCTTACGAAAAAAAAAAAAAAAATTGTTGTGATCTTTAGCATAAAAGCACTTCCAAAATTGCAGAGTCCCTAACAGTCACTCGAAACAGCCACTAGATGACAAAGAATGACTTTTTCGAAATCCCGCTCTTTAAAAAAAAAAAAAAAAGTCATTCAATTATCTTTCGCATACAAAATGGAAATAAGACAAACATAATTAGAATTAAGATTTAAATGAATCATGCACCCACACTCTGTAAAGATGTTTATTTTAAATGAAGTCAGATTTTCAACCATAAAGAAGAAGAAGCAAAGTCAAAAGGCCGCCGCGCTCATCGCCCCCCCTACCCTCCCCTCCCTCTCCCCCCCGTCGAAGAGAATAAGGGTAAGGTAATGTAAATAATAAAACGTTCTTCCGCATCCGTTCTGGATTATATTTTACATCATCTTTCCCGTTTGTTCCGCGCGGTTCAATTTTCGATTTGCAAAAATTTTCAAAATATTTTCTCTCATGATACCCGAGACAAGGATCTTGTCTAACCGCGAGGAGGATTTAAACTTTTATTATCTCCTTTTCTAAAAAAAAAAAAAGGAATAATAAAAAGCTTTATCCGACCCTTCATGCTCTTTAATTGTAGCTTTTCTTTCCTTTCGGTGTAATTTCATTAACTTAAGAAAAAAAAAAAAAAAAAAAAGATAAAAAGAAACTGGTAATTTCGAAACATGAAAAAAGCTTGCAGCTATTAAAACTAATTGATTGATTCTGACGTTCCCACACTTCACGATTAAAAAAGGAAATTAGGTTTTTAAAAAAATCTTGCAGTTTGAATAAATGGAAATGAATTCCATGTACGTTTAATGTTCTTACTCTAACTGCACATTTTTTTACTTTAAATCCACAACTTTTCTTTTAGCAATTGAAAAAAAAAAAACTGACAATGAACGGAAAGGTAATAATTCACAATATGCTCTCAGCAATTGATAGGCATTGGAATGGAAATAATAAGAAAATGAACCAATAGCTAGACCAAGAGGCATTGGGGCTTCAAATGACTCCTTTTAGCTAAAGAAAAACATGAAAAAAAAAAAAAAAAATTGCAGGAAGCTCAAAATTTCTCTTATTCCTTATCTCAGGCTGTAAGTTCTTAAAAATCAAAAAATAACGCTGTCGAATAGCTCGTTAACCTTACCTCGTTTACGAAGACCCACGCATTCCCTGCATTCCCAATTCCCGCATTTATGCTGATATGTAACACAAATCAAGCTTCTCATCAGCTTCAAAAAATCAAAGGAACAACACGATAGGCTAAACTCCGTAAAATGAATACCTAAACGAAGACTTTTTGTTCCGTCATTTAACAGAACAAAACATCACTCGCGACTTACAATTTATTAACAGTTTCAACCTGCAGCATTTCTTATTCGCGTATTTGTTTGAAATAAATCAATGAACCCGATTAAATAGCACTTAATAATAAGATCACCGGACGCGCAAGGTAAATTACATCTTACTCGACGCCATGTTTGAAGCGGTGACTGCTCAAAATCTAACGACAGGTGATGTTAATCACGTGCTTTTTCAATTTTAAAATAGTCCCACTAAATTTTCAATGGATTTGTTTAGTCATAAAATAATTATTATGGCCGTTTACCAAAAAATGTGATAATCCCCATGGGAAAAACCTGAAACATTTTAAAAATAATTGGCAGTAACCATACAGAAACTAGGTCATAAATTAGTTCCAAAGGATTCCGTCACGGCGCTGTCGTCTAAAAATCCTAACCCACTTTTATAATATTTATAGGTAAATAATCAAAAGACGTTATTTGCATAAGCCAAACATAATTCAATTTAAAAAAAAAAAAAATGTTTTTAATGTCAAGTGATTTAAGAAACAGCTGTCATCTGCTTTTTGAAAATCATAAGAAAAATGTATAGTTAACTTGAAATAAAAATGATAAAGCGTTGTTATTGTGCTCAAGCTTTTTGTTTTAAGATCACCGTTGGAATAAAAAAGTTGAAGAAGTTAATAAAATTAAATATGGAACCTATAAGTCTTGATGAAATTATTATTTTTAAATTAACCTTTAGAATTAAGTCCTGATGGATGGGAGTTATGAAACCCAAATAAATATATTTAAGCTGATTCAAAAACGGTAAGATGTACAGCACAATAAAACCTGTAAGTTCTTTATTGAAGTTAAATCATGTCGGAAAGAATAATCTAAAATTATTTTGTAGCAAAATTAATAAGTTTTCATTAAAAAAGGGCTTTAAATCTGTTGGAAGTAACTAAAGAATTTTTTGGATGAGAGGATGATAAAAAATAAAACTTTTTGAGTCAGGCAGGCAGAAATCGTACTTTCTTAATTACTGCATGTGGGTACAGATTTTTCTCCGAGAAACAAAAATCTTGGCCAAAATCATAGTATCTGGAATGTATGCAAAGGAACGAAAGAAGCTCATTTGTTTATATCACCCATATGTGAACAAAGTAGGATGCAAGGTTGTAACCAGGATGACAGAAAGGTGTACCACCTATTCGGCTGTTTAGGCTGGCAAAGAGGATTAACCATCCAACCATATGTTAATTCTTATTATAAGAATGTTTTCTCTCTGTCATCTTTCTAGTCGAAAGGAGCAATTAGGAGCTTACAAAGCTAGAATATTTTGCCTCTACCTTCTCCCCCTTACCCCTCTCAAGCTCTCAGGCTGACTACAGGTTGCTCCTGAAGGATAAAAAAAAGTCTCAATGTTTTGCATGATTTCATTTAATTTTCTTATGAATTTCAAGTATTTCAACCCTCGATACTTTTTAATTGCTGATTTTTTTTTCTTCGCTTTTATTTTTTATTAACTTAAAAAAGAAGAAAAAAGAAACAGCTTATTTCGAAACATGAAAAAAAAAAGCTTGGAGCTATTAAAAATTGATTGATTCCGACATTCCCACTTCGTGATTAGCAAGAGGAAGCCAAGGCTAAAAAACCTTGCTAAGACTTCCTTTTGAATAAGAATTGAGAGCGCTGCGGTTTTTTTTTGATTTCCCCCTCGTAATAAATTGTCTGGGGGAATAACCTCCTTTTTTTTTTAAATAATTTCTGCGTTGTTATTTTCATTTTATTTATTTATTTTTTTAGGTAAAATTTTTAAGGGAGTCTTTAGAGTTTTAGCCCGGGTCCCGCCAGATAATCGTGAACCATCTGCAATAAGAGATTCAATTCCCATTTGGTGGAAAAGCTCATCACACTCTGGGGACCAAGTACACGCGATTACTCCTAAGTGCTACCCAAAACTAATGGATTTCCCAGATCATCTTAATAGCCTCGAAAAGATTTATTAATGAAAAGTAATTTCAGGTTTTACAAAAAAAGGATTTACGTATCGTAAATCACTTATTTTTCCCTTTTTTTCTTTTTTTAATGCGCGAATCGCTTTAACAGGTCGTTAAATCTTCCTCCGATTAAACGTTGATTGCCTTCCCGCAGAAGAAATCCGATTTTTTTAAATTTCGGACTTAGATCCTACTGAGAGGGGATAAAAAAAAAAAAAAAAAAAAAAAAAAAAGCAGGACGAAAGCCCATTTCAGTGATCTCATTATAGATATGAAACAATAAAAAATTTGAATTTTTTTTTAAACACGAAGAATAAACAAAATGGAGGAAAATGATGTTTAAAGTCGACTGATATTGGACGCAGGCATTTTCCCTTTTCTTTCTTTTTTTTTTTTTTTTTTTCGTTTTTAATGTAATTTTGATAGAAAAACATTTTAAAAAAAGGAAAAATAAACCTGAAGGCTTCAGATCATATAAAAAGAGATTCGTTTTTCTTTCCCCCCATTGTGACGTCACTTAATGTTTCTGTCATGTGGCAGAGGATCTCGGGAAACTCGTTGAAAATTCTAATTTCAAATGAAAACATTTCCCATTTTGACAATATCCGATGAAAATTTTATTTACAGGCAAAGAAATCAAGGAAGAGTAAGGATTTTTAATTTTGGTTTAACCTAAAGACTAAAGAAGGCTTAGAAATTGTGAAAAAATAATATTTTTTACAACAATTTAGAGTAGCTGGCAAGCCTAGTCGAGGCATAGGTCAGGACTCAGGACTTCCAAGTAAAAAATGGGCCTTCTGCTAACGATCACACATACAGGTCAGGCAACTCTGGAATTACTCTCATGGACAAAAACAGGGGGATGCAAGTTAAATGGACGGTTTCGTCGTGCGATACTAGCGCCAAAGTGGTCGAATTACAGAACTAAAAATCCTCAACCCGGATGCGCAGTCAGGTAGCGCAGACAGCTAGAGTCAGGGCCCGCGAGCTAGAGGGTCCGGGTTCGGAGCTCGGGTGTTGGGCTATTTTTAATTTTCTTGCTTAATGCTTGGGAGAGCTTCTTTATTTGTAAAAATTGGGAAAAAAGATATTTTAAATTTAGACGGTGGAAAAATATTTGATCTCGAACTTTTTATGTTGGCAACAAACTTCAGAAACTAAATTCCCCGTTATGTTGTTTACAGAGCTCCACTCAAAATGGCTTCCTGACTTTGTTGATTTTTAGCATTTTAATTCCTACGCTTTTACTTTTAATTGTGCAATAAAAATAAAATAAAATAAAATAAAATAATGCATGCTTAACTAATATCATTTTAACGTTGAGAATATGAGTTAGTCGTTTGTTTTTTTTTTAAATTATTTATAAATTTTTAATTGTTGGTACACTTGTGATTTTTAACCTAACCCGGTCAACAAAATGTGCTTTTGCTGTTTTTAACTTCATTCTAATTTTCAATTTTTAATGTCTTTTTTAGCATTGAGGATGACCTAACAGTCGAAATGGCCATCTGCCTTTAATAGAAGTTTATTATAGTAATGGTCTAGTAATTATTTTTCCTAATATTCTAGCAACCATTCCATGATGGAGTACATATCATGTGATTCCCCAACTACAACTCCAGCCATCTATCGACCAAAATTTAAACCATCTTTCTGTTTCAATTTCGGGGAAAAAGAGATGCATAAATTATACAAAAATTATGTATAAATTATACAAAAAATTGGGCGTACATAAAGAAAATGCATAAATTACCTACAATAAAAAATACTTGAAAATAAAACTTTAATTTTCACACATTTTCGAATCTTCGTTTTTCTTTACTTCATTTTTTTTTCCTTGGGAGGAAAATATGCCAGATTCTTATTTCACGCTCCGTGATTAGAACAAAACACTTTTACTTAAACTTTAAAATATGTTATTATTTTCATGGAAACGGGAAGGGAAGATATTTTTTTGCTGATAATTTTTAACTACTGCTTAGTCAATGACATTTTCCGCAACGACTCGATTTTCTCCACGTTGAATTCATTCGTTTCCACTTTATTATTATTATTTTTTTCTTCCTTTTTCATTTTATATTCCGCAAGATTTCAGGTAATTCTGCTTTTTTTTCTGCAGATACCGCTTGTTTTTTCTGGGGGCCAATAAAAAGATGGGACTTAATTTTTTTTTTTTTTTTACCTTCAAGTTTGAGTGACGTGAACGTTATGAATGCTTTTTAAATGGGATTATCCAACCGCGGAGAAAAAGGACAAGTTGTCATGCAGCAGAAAAAAAAATTTTTTTTTTAATTTTCCAGGATTGCCCCCGTTTTTGTAAAACTCCATGCGAATAAATTTGAAGTAAAAAAGGGACATTAAACGCCTAATCGTATTCACATAATGAATCCGAAAGGATATTCCCAAGGTCGTTTTAACTTTCATAATAACTTATTTCTCTATTAAACTTTACTTTTCTCTCTCTCTCTAAGAGCTTTTTAATTTTCTTTTTTAATCTCAGATAGTTCATTTTTCCGCAGTTATATTTCTAACAAGTTTTTCGTTTAAAAAAAAAGGGAAAAAAAAGATTTTGAAACAATGAGGGAAGAACGAAAATTAAAGATTATCATAATCTTTTGTCGTTAAAAAGGCCGAATATTGACTGTTTGCTACGGAAGCCCTGAAGGGCGATTGTTTATTGGTAATAAAATTTGTCGAATTTCAAGTTTGAACTTGAAATCGTCGGGTGTAAGCCTTACAATGAATGCTGGCAGGTTTCAACTGACATATTAAATTAAAAGCGGAGTTGTCAAATTAGAATTTAGCACTGTCAGGTTCAAACCTGAGATTGTCAAGTTGCAACTTGGAACTGTAAGGTTTTAGTTTCTCAATAAATGTTGGCAGGTGGCAACTTGATCATGTCAGGTTCAAACTTTATATATTCTGATTTAAACTTGTTTTTATGTCCGGAATTGGTGTTAGCATATTGTGGCCGGTTTCTACTTGGCAATGTTAAGTTTAAACTTGACACTGTCTTGTTCAAACCTGTCAGGTTTCTGGTCATGTTCACTGTCAGGTTCAAACCTGCCGCCGGTGATAGCGAAATTTTTAACCAACCGGTTCATATCAGTGAAAAAAAAAAAAGTTTACGATTTTTACAATTTTGGCCATTTCTTCGTGGCGAAACAAATTTTTTTAGATTTTGGCCATTTTAGAGCCACTTTGGCCTTTGGAAAAAAAAAACCGAAAAAATACGTATCTAGGCCAGTTTTTTGCGTACTATCACGTGGTGGTAGTGAAATTCGTGTGCAGCGTTATCTTTGCAACGAAAAAAAGTTTTTTAACTTTTGGCCATTTTATTGGACTCTTTAATGTTGAAAAAAAAGTTTAGAAGCACAAGTACTTAGAACAATTTTGACGTACTTTTAAGTTGTCATAGCGAAAATTTGTACCGGCGACTCTAGCATGAAGAAAATTTTATTTTTTTGTCAAATGGCCATTTCGGCCACTGGGCAATTTTTAAAAAAAATAACAATTATGCCTTTAGACAGCCCTTTGAAAGAGCATCTTTTTTCGTTTTTTGGATTTTTCAATCGGACAACCTATTCTCTGCCAAAAAAATAAAGACTGAATTACACTTCCATCCCCCACCTCAAAAACGGCTTTCATTTCGACCCTAATATTTGACCTGATTTACCCTCTCATTAGGTCCTATCGAGTATCGATGGGTGAAAGTCCAAAAAGAATTTAATTTTGGCGCACAAACCTTACGGTAACGCGGTGGCAGCAGCCTTTCACTGTTCTTTTTTTGACGCTTAACTTTCTTTCAGAAAATGAAGGAAGAATTGTAATAATAACTTTTTTGAAGATGAAAATAAAAAGAAAATAAAGTTAAAATAAGTTAAAATATCTTTTTTGCAAAATAATAAGAAAAAGAAAACTAAAAAAACTTTCTTACGTAATATTAGGAGGAGGGGGGGGGGGGGTTCTCACGCTTGCTTAAACCTAGGGAAGGGGGGGGGGGTAGAAAATAGGCAAAAAAATGCATACGTAAGGGGTCATGTACATATTACGTAAGCATTTTTTTTGCCATTTTCATCCCCCTCCCCCCCGTTGTAAGCATGAGTAAGAATTTGGCAACCCCCCCCCCTCCATATTACGTAAGTTTTTTTTTTTTTTTTTTTAATATGGAACCAACGGCACTCGACTTCGGTAATTGTCCCCATAATTCATGGAACTGAAATAACCAATATAAACACCTATATTGAGAAAAATTAAAGAGAACCTTTATTTAGACGGTAACAAAATAATGTAATATTAGCTCGCCGCAACATTTACAATACTTTAAAAAAACATGAAATTAATTAATTAATTAATTAATTATTTTATTTTCAAAATTCCTGGTAAGAGTAAAAAAAAGCTTACGTAAGAACGTGTGAGACCCCCCCCCCCCCTCTCCTTGGTAAGATGCCGTAGCATTTACAAGACCCCCTCCCCCCCTTATCATGCTTACGTAATATGTACATGACCCCTAATATTTGTATGATCTTTTCTGCCGTCTTTAGCGAAACTGGCGTACCTGCTTTTTGTAAACAAGCGGAATAGTACCTTTGTTTACATAAGCTAAAAATCGGAAAAGAGCATTATTTACAAAATGTCAGTTACGCCAGTTTCGCTAAAGACGGCAGTTTTGACAATCTTAAGTTTAAACTTGACACTGTCAAGTTTGAACTTAGCACTGTCAGGTTCGAACCTTCGTTTGTCACTTTCCAACTTGACTTTGTAAAGGTTTACACTCCACAATAATTGAGCAATAAGCTACAACCCTTCTGGGGTTCGCAGTTTTCTGCTCGTTTTAGGGGTTTTTAGGGTGCCAATATGTTAAGCTTAAAAATTTTCTACTTTCAAGGAGTTCAAAATCAAACCGAAGGAAAAAATCTGGGGCCTAGGATATAACCATAACCAGCTCAAGAAACCACAAATTTTCAATTTTGCTCTGAATACCTTGCACATAACATTCAAATTGATTCGAACCCTGCCCAGCCACAAAAATTACATCCTTTTTTTTATATATTTTTTTCCATTTTTCTTCAATTCAACTTGTACCTTCCTTCCACTTCTTCTTTTTCGAAAATCCAAAAAGTTTCCCATAAAAAAATAAATGTACCGCTTGTCATTTTGCCGGTAGACATTGACGAAAGAAACGAAATGGTGCAGAATTTAATCATTTTTTAATACAAAAATCATCCCTTGTCTCGGTTGACCGGAAATAGAATTTCCTTTTAGGCGGAGAAAAAAAAAAAAAAAAAAAAAAAAAAAAAAAAAAAAAAAAAAAGAGTCGTACCGCATATATTGCCTTTCTACTCACCTCCCGGCACATCTGAACAAAATGACGTCTTCCGTTCTCGTCTTTTGACCTGACGAGATTTCTAAGCGAATTTAATTCCGACTAAAGCCTTAAACCTTTCCTTCCCCCTCCCCCCCTCGACTCCCGCCTCCAACGCCCCCGCATTACATTTGGTTCGCATTATTATTTGACTCATTGATAATTAATTGAATTATTCGAAACTTGAAGAGAGATTTGCACGTGACACGTTGTCCGTTATACATTCAAACCGGATGGAAAGCAAACGTTACTGTTCACCGTTAATAAATAATCCTTCCAACTGGAGCATCCATCCTCGGAATACGTCATTAGGGCGAATTAATTATGGCCGTTTCCAAAACTTGAATTTGATTTAGACTTTATAAAAAAAAAAAAAAAAAAATGCATATTTTTTTTTTTTAGGGATGCAAAAAAAAGGTTTCGGTTATCGTTAGCTCGTTCGCTTTCGGTCCCAACGCGCTGCTGTTCTTTTTTTTTAAACTCTTTCTCTCTCTCTCTCTCTCTCTTCCTCTTTCCCTCCGATCTCCCAAACGTTTTACCGTTCCACAAGGTATTTTCAAGCGCTTGTAATTTTTTATTAATCGAAACATTTAATTTGCATATATTTCAGTAATCCACGAGCCGGTTCTCGCGGAAAACTAAAAATTTCCCAGGAGGGGGGCAGAGGGACCGGGGGGGGGGGGGGAGGAAAACTGGTGGGAGGGTATAAAAGGACTGAGGGTCATCGTTTTCGAAATTTATGACGACGATGAAACATTGAAATGTTGGAAACCGGAGCTACGTCGTTATTGACATTGCCGTCTCGTAATATCCTGAATGGGGTTTTGACGTCTGCAATGTGACTAATTTCTGGCAGTGGGGAAAAATAAGTCATTTCTTTTTCGGATAAAATTATTGTTTATTATATTTGGTTCGCTCCTTTTGTAAGCCTGGAGCGTTAAATAGGCAGGGAGGAAAAATCGTAATTAAAAAAAAAAATTGTATTTAAGAATTGAAAGAAAGCGTGCACGGACAAGAAATGAACAAAAATTCTCTTTGTGGCTTACTAGTGACTATATTGTCTTTAAAAAAACATTTGCGATGTTAAACAAAGTAATTGGGCTTTAAGATGATTTAAACACATAGTCAAAAGTTTAATTCAGGAGCTCCGCAAGGACACATATTTGGGCCTCATCTGTTTTTAGGATCATAATGATATAGACTGCTTTTGAAGGGCAAAAATGGTCCATCAGTGAGGTATGGATTTGAAGTAAATTTAGAAAGCGAAATTAATAAAGTCCTCGAAGAGGAAGACAAAGTTCTCAGACAAGAGCAAGATCGATGTTCCATTTGGACAAAAGGAGATTCAACGAGGACAAGATCCCAGACGTTTCTGCAGTTACATATTGTCGCTTTAGAGGAGGAAGCAAAAATTAGGGAAAAGGAGTACCATTTAGAAAAGGAAAAACTTCAAACCGAGCGAACTTTACTAGAAAAAAAAAAATTAGATTTAGAAGTCGAATTGGAAAAATTATTTTATAGCTATAACGAAGAAAGGGACGCTCGTTCTTCAGATCGTAGTAATATACAGAAATATCTCCAAAATACGGAAGATATTCCGAAAAGAAACATTTCAGCAAAGTCTGCTTACAGGGCAAGTTTTTGAATATTAATTTTTCTTTTTTCCTTTCATCCGGATGAAACACTTTGATTGTTACACCCTGAGAACGCGATTCCTGCTCTTTTAACATACGACTTTCTAAATTTTTCTTCGTTCCCCTCGTGCGTTAATTAGTCAGCTCTACGACACAAGACTTGGCCCTTTCTTCGCTTGTCAAGTTACAAACTTAGAATTACGATCGCCTGACGAATATTTTGTTTGACCAGAGGCTACATCATCGAGGCAGCATTCGAATTCATAATTGGTAGCTAACAAATTCGATACCAGGATTTCTTGCTTGCCATCATGCCAGAGCTTATAAAAACTTGCCAGAACTTACCTCATAGTGCTTCTTCTATCCATATCTTCCCTTGACCATACCTCATTAGACGAATCCAGCAACCTGAAAATTATAAATCACTTTAGAGAACACGGAATCTTATTATGGGAAAATCTCCCATAATAAGATTTCGAGTCAAAAGCTGTACCTCAGAGCGAAGAACATCGAATTTGAAAGCAGACGACCAACAGTTTGTTATGAAAAAATATATATATAGCGGCCATTTTGGATTTTTCAAATTCGACGGTTTGGCTCTTAGGTACAGCAGACATGAAGTTCAGCCCAAGGGGGCCAAGGCAAGACTAAAAAATAGTCTTGCAGCGTTTATTTGTGTGTGTCCGGAAGCGAAGAAACAATTTAAATTAATGTCGGTCAAGTTGCAGCCTGTAAGCCTTCGATGTAGTCTGCACGACCGAATGATGATGGCGTATGATGCAAAACGATGACATGCGTCACATGCAAATAAACAACCTTGCTCTCATTATATGGCAAGTTTGTTTGATTGAAGAAGTAAAATGGTTTTTGAAAAGATCAAAAAGATTGATAGTTCAAAAATAATAACCGGAAATTGATGGTTCAAAAATAGAAACCGAAAAGTGATAGTTCAAAAATGGTAGCCAAAAATTGATAGTTCAAAAATACTAAAAATTGATAGTTAAAAAAAATAACTGAAAATTGATAGTTCAAAAATGGTAACCGAAAATTGATACTTCAAAAATATAAACCGAAAAGTGATAGTTCAAAAATGGTAGCGAAAAATTGATAGTTCAAAAATGGTAACTAAAAATTGATAGTTCAAAAATAGTAACAGAAAATTGAGTCGTATATTAAAAACAAGCAAAAGCTTTTGCTTTTACTTGTCAACAATATTTAAGTTTATTTGTACTTAATTAAGTTTAAATGAGTTTTGCCAAACTTAATTTACCTTATTTTAACTTAATTAAGTTTATTTAAAGAGCCTAAGCAAAAGCTTTTGCTTTAAAAGCAAAAGCAAAAGCAAAAGTAAAAGCAAAAGTAAAAGCAAAAGCTTTTGCTTAGGCTCTTTAAATAAACTTAATTTTACACTCAAAATAAACTTAATTTTACATTCACTTTTTTTTTAAGCAAAAGCAAAAGCAAAAGCAAAAATTTTGCTTTTAATGTTTTGCTTTTTCCTAAGCAAAAGCAAAAGCTTTTGCTTGTTTTTAATATACGACTCATTGATAGTTCAAAAATAATAACTGAAAATTGATAGTTCAAAAATGGTAGCCAAAAATTAATAGTTCAAAAATAGTAACCAAAAATTGATAGTTAAAAATAGTAACAGAAAATTGATAACTCAAAAATTATAACCGAAAATTAAAATTGATATGCTGCTTCTCCATTATGGCTCAAAATTAATTTTATAAAATTATTAGGAATAATGCTTTTATTTTACTAATCGAACATGAGGATGACTTAAAAAAGAATAAGAAATCTGTAAAAAATAAATATGTTATGAAAAAAGAAAGAAAAAGCGCATAATTTCCGGTAATTTTATAAAATTAATTTTGTAAAATTAATTTAGGACCATAATGGAGAAGCAGCAATAGTTAAAAAAAAATGATATTTTGAAAATAATAACCAAAAATTGATAGTTCAAAAATGGTTACTAAAAATTGATAAAATTGATAAATAGGTTTGTTGGAAAATAAAAAATTAAAAATTGATAGTTCAAAAATAGTAATCGAAAATTGATATTTCGAAAATAATACCTAAAAATTGAAATTGATAGTTCAAAAATAATAAACAAAAATTAATAGTTCAAAAATAGGGTGAAGTCTCTAGTTATAAATCAATTAGCCCAGTTACGAATTAACCAATGAAAATCAAAACAAACATAAATATTTACAATTTTAAAAGCACTGATTGGTTATTTCCATGGTAATGATCCGTTACTAGTGCCTGATCCATAACTAGAGACACCACCCTATTAACCGAAAATTGATAGTGCAAAAATAATGACCAAAAATTGATAGTGAAAAATAATGACCGAAAATTAATAGTTCAAAAATAGTAACCGAAAATTGATATTTAAAAAAATTCTATAAACGACTAATTTTCAAGGGAAAGAGGTAGTTCGATTTCTTTTGTTTACTTATTTTCATTTTACTTTCATTTTTATATAAATTCTTTGGATGGAATTTATCATTAACCAAACATATTTTCAAAGCTTAGAACTCATAAAATAAATTTAGCACTGCTCTCCCTAAGAACGACATGAAGTCTTTAAAACCCTCAGTTGTGGGGACTCATATATCCACTCAATCAAAACAAATAATGAAACTTTGGCGTATAAAGTATGTCCTAAAAGTTCAAGAATTAAAATTTCCCCTTTTTAAATTAATTTTTTTGAAAAATGCCTTTGTTTCAGGAATGGCTTCAATTACTAGAATCAATTTTCAAGGTCGTACTCTTTAAAAAATAATGTGCTTTGCACGAAAAAAAATACTTACTCCCCAATCAATAGCCGGTGTGTATGCCTCTGTGCGAAATGCATTACGCATACAAACGAATTATTCTCGTCGGAAGAATTATTCCAGCATTAATTTAGTTTACTCACTTTGGTTGCCTTTAGGAAAATAGTAATCGCATTCAGAGGCTAATCCTCTGGCGGGATCATTGAGGTAAACGTTTAACTGAAGGATCATTTTAAAATGATAAATAAATTAAACAAGAACATCGATTAGAACAGTGTTCATATTATAATTCGTACATTTTTTTTGTAACCCACATACATACACACACGGCACTGCGTGAAACATTTTTTCATACACCATTAATATATACAATTTTTTTTTTTTTTTAAACTTACTCCTCTGACAACAATGCATTCTTTTTTAAAAAGTTTATTCTGTACAACATATCAAGATATTACACGAATCATATTTTTTATTTTTTTTATTTTTTTTTTAAAGATTTTTTTTTATACTTATTTATTTTGTTTAAAAATCTTTTTTTTTAATATTTTTTTCTTTTTTTATAATTCCGAAATAAAACGGAAAAAAAAATTCAACAAAAACAAGTATCTCAAGAAAAAAAAACTGTATTTTTTTATTGCTTTTTTATTGCGAAGAAGCCATTGCGGCTGAGGGGGGAGATGGAGTGGGAGAGGGTAGGGGGGTAAAAAAAAGGATCTCACAGGAATCGCTTTAAAAAAATTTTCAGGACGGGAAAAGGCTTGGGGGGAGGGTTCCTTTCGGGTGCGCGAGAAGAGTGCATTTTAGTGCAATTAGGTTTCTAGTGTCTCCTTAAATATTCATTTATATTCATTAAAAATGAACATTTATTTTAAGGGGAGGGTTTTTTCTTTGAATGTAACTACATCTTTAAAAAAATTTTTTTTTCTTTCTTTTAAAGAACAATATGATTTTTATACCGATTATTAACATATTTCTTCATGATACGTCTTCCCCGGATAATTAATTCAGTGCGCCGGAGCTCAAGTGACGTATCTCAAACGTAAATATAATTGGAGATAGTCTGTTTTGACTGTTTTTTAAAATCATAAGACCATACATGTTTACGCAAAACATGACGTGTGGTCACGTGATTTTGAAAAACAGTCAAAACATAATGTCTCCAAATTATGTTTTTGACAGAGATACGTCAGTTGACCTACGGCGCACGAAATTATACAATGCAATTGACTACAGCACTGGCAGTGCATCATTTCTTCTTCCTAATGTTCGGAATTTTCACTTCCGGTGTGGTAATTAATTACGAAGCACAAAATTAATTGTTTTAATTGAGACAAAGGCTTCGTTTTTAAAAATCAATTTTTTTTTCTGAATATCGAGATTCATCAATCAAACAAATCAATTGTTCTTCTTCATTTCAAGATGTAGCACATTTTTTTTCAATTTTAAAAAAATATCACTTTCATTTTTAAAAAAAACCTGGCTTCAGTTTTAAATAAAAACAGATCAAATTAATAAATCGGCAGCTGTTTTTTTAATTTTTATTTTTTTCAAAGAATCGTTGTTAAGGAGCCTAAGCGGTAAATGGTGTTTGAAACGCTTAAACAGCCGCCTTATAATTTTTTTTTTAACTAAAAAAAAGAAATAAATAAAAACAAAGTCTCTACTCTAAAGTCATCGACTCTTAACATGCACTCCGCATTGAACTAAAAAATAAATCAAAATTAAAAACAGAAAAAAATAAATAAATAATGGGCCTAATTTGGAGTATGTAAAAAAAATTTTTTCTTCCTTTTCTTTAAATATATCGTCGAAATTAATTTTATATTTAAATATAATTTTTTAAGGTTTATGTAAATATATATATAAGGCCCGCAAGTGTAAAAAAAAATTTACACAATATGAAGAGCTTCCGTTATGAGCAGCGTCGACTCATCCCGAAAGATTTTTTTTTAAACTCTTTAACTGAAATATTGTCAAGATTTTTTTTTTATTCAATTATTTTTTATATAACCAAATAATATTTTTTCGAGCTATTCTAACTAAAATATACAACAAATGTCTTTGAGATGGAAAATTAAAAAAAAAAAAAACGTATTCACGTCAAAAATCAACGAAAATCTAAAAACTGAATACTGATTACCTCGTCTTTCCACAAAAAGAATAAGAAAGGAAAACAGGATGACTTTTCTTTCGATTTAAAAAAAAATTATGTTAAAAAAACAAAAAGTTCATGATACGGAGTGATGTTTTACTTTCGATTTGTACTCGTTAATTATTTTTTAAAGAAAAAATCATAATAATCCCGGACTTTAATTTTATTTGAAAGACCAGCTCTCAAATAAATTTTTTTCCCCTTTAAAAAAAAATTTAATTTAATTTTAAAAAATCCTCCCGGGTTTTCGGTATTTATGTAAAACAAAATTCTAATCCAATTATCAATTAATATAAAAAAAATCACATTTAGTTTTTTTTTTTTTTCTAAATATTAGAAAAGAAAAAATGGCGAATTTTTTCAAAAATTTGACATACAACTCCGAAAAGGATTTTCAAAAGAAAAAAAAAAAAACAAAAAGAAAGAAAAATCATTCTGGAGAAAAAGGAATTTTTTTCTTATATAAAAATACGAAATTTTTTTTTTTTAAGGAAATCGAACGAAAATATTTGAGGATATGTTAGCTGAAAATCTGTTTCACGGAGAAGAAAAAAAAAATTAATAAAAATATTTTTTTCACCTTATCGGGCTGTACTCAAATAAAATTATTAAGATATTACAAATTCGTTTTGACTAATAATTTTTATTTTATTTTTTTTTTTTTAAATTCTTGGAACGTTAAAAATGCTTCACGGATATTATTCTAATTTTTAACTCTTCTTAGTGAAAAATAAACGATCAGCTCCAAAAATATGGAAAGTTACCTAAACTCATTTAACTATTGAATTAAAAAATAGAGTTAGAAAAAACGATTCTTGTATTTTTTTTTTCTTATAAATATTTAGCAATCAATTTTTAAAAGTCTAAGATTCGAATATCTGCATTTCTTTATTAAAGTTGGTAAATTAATTAAAAACTTATGCATTATTCGAATACATTCAGTATACAATAATTTTTTTTTTGTAATAATTAATTAATTAAATTCGTTTCATTTTTATTTTTTAATTAATTTAACTCAATTAAAAATATTAATAAAACGCATTTAATATCATAATTTTTTTTTAAAAATATACAACTTATTAAAATTATTGTATAAATATTTTATTAAAAATATTTATACGGTTGGTAATTTTTTTAAAAATCTTAAACGATTGATTTTCTTTTTTCTTTTTTTTAAATGTTAACATTTACAATTTATTTAATTTTATCATTAAACTAATTTTTATTTCTTTTTTTGTGTCAATTTAATCAGATAGGCCAGACAACTATCAAAAAAAAATGCCATCAGTTCATTTTTTTTATTATTAAATATTATTTTTTTTTGCCTAAAACCATAATAGCTTGAGCTTTTATGTACGCAACAAAGCGATAACACCGTACATCAACGACCCTTTTTTCTTCCCCATTTTTTCAAGCATAAAAGCGCAAGCTAATACCATCCAAAAACCTTATAAACTAAATCCTATTTCCGAAGTACCATGTCTTAATATTTTTTTAATTTTATTTCATTTTTTTTTTCTTTTTTACAAAAATTAATGCTCTGTACCAATTGACTTTAATTACACATTTAAAAAAAAAGTGTCGAAAGCAGTGACATTCTAACAACTAGTATTTTTTTTTTTTTTTTTTTAATTAGGTACAAAAATTAAATTTTTTTCGGTTTTTATTTGTATCAGACAAAAAATTTGTTACTTTTTGAACAAAAAAAAATTTTTACGTATTTTTTTGTGATTTTTGTATTCCTGCCACTAAAAAAAAAAAAAAGAACAACAGTCAGCGACAGGGTGTACGTTAGGGTGTCTCTTAGAAATGCAAATATGGAATTTAAGGGCGTTCGCCCCCTAAAAAATTTCTAAATAAATAAATAAAAACATGTCCCGAAGCCGGGCTTCGTAACTTGTTTCTAACCCGTGCCTCTGAGGCCTTGCTTTTTCCCATATAAAATGCATGGGGATTTTCACGACTATCCGATGTTATTTTTGAAGTAAAGAAAAAATGAAGGGAAAATTCTGCCGGTGTGGTGGAACAATGTCTATGAGTAGGGCTTTCCATAAGACCTATCCCGGACTTCCTCCTCTGAGTTCAAAGTTCAATTTTTCTTATTTTTAACCATCTTTTAGCCCCCATTACCTCCGTTATTAGTCAGAGGAGGAAGTCCGGGATAGGTCCTATGGAAAGCCCTACTCATAGACTTAGTTCCACCACACCGGCAGAATTTTCCCTTCATTTTTTCTTTACTTCGAAAATAACATCGGATAGTCGTGAAAATCCCCATGCATTTTATATGGGAAAAAGCAAGGCCTCAGAGGCACGGGTTAGAAACAAGTTACGAAGCCCGGCTTCGGGACATGTTTTTATTTATTTATTTAGAAATTTTTTAGGGGGCGAACGCCCTTAAATTCCATATTTGCATTTCTAAGAGACACCCTAGTGTACGTACGTAATGTATACGGCATCAGAAATTTCCGGTTTCATACGTCGCCTCCGTATGCGAGCGATTTACTACAAAAAACACCGCTGATGCGTATAAACACGACAGAGACACATACAAAATTATATTCGCGTTTTTCACACGATATGAATATTGTTAATTTTAAAAGACATAAAACTTTCCCAGCCTTTTTTTTTCGAAAAAAAAACTTTTTTGATTGTCGGGTCTTACACTCTTCTTTCGAAAACACCCTGTATATCAAACATGATATTTTTTTTAATATTATTTTTTTTTTTTTTCTTCAAAAAAGTAAACAAACCTTTATCCAATAATAAAACATATTTAACATGAGTACATTTAACCCTTATAAAAAATCATATAGCGACACTTTTATTATTTATTATTATTTTATTTATTTATTTTTGTTGAAACTGCCCTAAATGTAGTACCAACAAACACTGAATAAATACCAGTTTTATTCTTTTTTTTGAGATTTTTTTTAAAAATTATTATTTTCAAAACTATTTTTATAATTTTTTTTTTGTGTTATTTTTAATTTTTTTTATACGATAACAAGAATAACAATATAATACGATGTTCATAGCACATTTTTTTGTTTGTATTAATTCATGAGTTCTTTCTTTTTTTTAAAATGAATTAATAATTTTTTTTTTAATGCTTACAAGCAAAATAATTAAAAAAATTAAAAGTTAAAAAAATTATATTATTAAGCGGATTTTTTTTCTTCTTTATTTGAATGTATACCAAAAAAGAAAGGAAGACGTGCCTGGCAATAATGGTCCATTTTTATTTTAAAAAATTATTATTACTCTTTTCTTTAATTTAAATATTTTTTTTTTCAATAACTTTAAAAGGCTTCAGAGGATTTATTATTTAATTAAGAGCTTTTTTTTTGTCTACTTTAAAATAAAGTATTAAGTATAGGGAAATGAAATTAAAATTGAATGAGGTTTACAGCAGGGGAGAGACATCCAGCTAGAGACAAAATTGACTGGAAAATGACGGGGCTTTCAGCGACTGAAAATAAATATCAAATTCGCAACTGATACAAATTGCCGAAAATTTGGCACTGACCTGTTGGCAATTTGGCACTGGGTGTTAAAACAATCAATGTATAAGTACTGAGGAGCCTTAAAACTTTAGAAATTTTCGTAATCGTATCCTTCGTATCCTTTTCTCCGGGACGTCCCCTAGGAAACGCTAAAACTATCATTTTAATATTTTTTTAAAAGCGCTAATGATGCGGCCACAGATGTCTTCAAAAGCTTATGCATAGACTTTAAATTGAATTTTAAAATAATAATACGTGCCAGACTTTCGCACCTTATGCTAAACCCTAGTCAGCAAAAAAATATTAGTATCTATAAAATTTTTTTTAATGTTTTTCAATATTTTAAAAATATTATGCAAATATTTATTGAAACACAAAACGGTAAAAATATTTTAAAGATGTTAACAAATATTTTTAAAACGTTTTAAAAATGTTGACAAGTATTTTTAAAACGTTTTAAAAATGTTGACAAGTATTTTTAAAACGTTTTAAAAATGTTGACAAGTATTTTTTAAAACGTTTTAAAAATCGTTTTAAAGATGTTGACCCATATTTTTAAAACGTTTTAAAAATGTTGACACATATTATTAAAACGTTTTAAAAATGTTGACAAATATTTTTAAAACGTTTTAAAAATCGTTTTAAAAATGTTTACACATATTTTTAAAACTTTTTAAAAATGTTTACACATATTTTTAAAACGTTTTAAAAATGTTTACACATATTTTTAAAACGTTTTAAAAATGTTTACACATATTTTTAAAACGTTTTAAAAATGTTTACACATATTATTAAAACGTTTTAAAAATGTTGACAAATATTTTTAAAACGTTTTAAAAATGTTGACAAATATTTTTAAAACATTTTATAAATGTTGACAAATTTTTTTAAAACGTTTTAAAATGTTGACAAATATTTTTATTGTTCTTGTGTTTCAATAAATATTTGCGTAATATTTTTAGAATATTGAAAAATATTTCAAATATATTTTATAAATATTAATATTTTTTTGCTGGCTTGGAAATGGAGTTAGTGCCAATCGTAACTGAGTGACAGCCAATGCTCGCTGAAATTTAATTAATTTTAGAGTGCCAATTAGTGTACCTTCAATTGTTTGCATAGGCGAAATATTACGGTTTGTTTACTTTTCTAATGCTATAACTTGTTTCATTCTGTATTTTAATCAGCAGTCGGATATTTTTCGAAATGCCAAGAAAGGCAGAGTTTTTCGTTATACAACATGTTTCAGCTGAAGTGCCAGTGCCAGAAATATTTTCCATAAACGGAAAAATTGCATATTTTTTTTTTTCGAGCACAAATTTGTCATCCCCCGCTGTAAAAAAAAAAAAAAAAATTGTGAGAAAGAAAAAAAAAATAGAAAATAAAATCTGAAAAAGCTAAAAAAGAAAAACGTTAAAGCCCAGTAATAAAAAACATGTGATTTTCAGCAATGGAAACTGCAAAGAGAGAGTATATAGCTGATTTTACATTTACAAAATATCTCCATTGCTTATGCAAATTCAGTAACAGGAATCAATAGCTATTGTGTCGACTGAACAATGAAGCTATGTGCATCGAAAATTTGTCATTAGAAACGTTTTCCTACTAGAAATAAAGGAGGGGCCCAAAAAAGGAAGGAGAAAGAGAGGGAGGGGGAATAAAAACAGGAACAACAGGAATTTCGAAAGCGTTATTTGTATATGTTAAAGGTAATTCGTATAATTCAGTTCTTTCGATAAAAAAAAACTAGTTATTTCGTCAAATATCTGCCTGAAATATCTATCTGCTGATTATGAGTGATGATGGCGTTATTTTTTGCACGAAGTAACTAATTTTTTTTTTTACATAAAACAACCGCATTTCATAAATTACCTACAAAATATTAAATAAGTCAAGGTAAAAAGGCTTCGTATTGTTTTTTTTTTTTTATTAAAAAAAAAAAATAAAGAACAAAAAAATTGCCGCGAAGCCTTTCTTCTTCTAAAATTTAATAAAGCTTTCGGAAAAACAGAGGTAGAAAACACGACATAAATACGTTTAATATATATAACGACAATTGCAGTTTTAACCATGTTGTTTTCAAAACAACATGAATACACCATTAATATTAACAAACCTACTGACAGACAAATCTTCAAGTTCATCGTTATTGCTTTTTCTGAATATACAGTATCAGTCAAAAAAAATTTTTATATTTTTTTTTTATATTTATTTAATTAAATTTTTCATCATTCACACTATTTTTACTTAATAATTTTTTTTTCCTCAAATTATTTTCTCCTTTTTTTTTTCTTCTAAAATATCATGTAAAAATTTGATCATCGATTTTTTTTTTTTAATTTTCATTTTTTTTTTCTTTTTTTTCCTTTTTAAAATTTATTTATATATTTATATATATTATTTATATGTATATATATTTACAATACACCACATTGTTAACAATGATGAAACAGGGATTTTTTTTTTTTCATCTTTTTTTATTTTTTAACGTAAGTACAATAAGCTGCACACATACCTGTTTTTTTTTTTAAATTTTTAAATTCATTTATTTATTTATTTATTTTTATTATTATTATGTTATTAGTATTATTTTATTTTTCAATAAAAATGATAAAATTCATGACGCTTTTTTGCCTCGTTTTAATTTAAATTTAATCATAATCATATAGATGATAATGAAAATTATAACAACAACATTCATTCACTCTTCAGCTTTGATTTCCCTTCATTTTTTTTTTAAATTAAAAAAAAAAAAAAGTTATAATAATAAGATCTGTCCTCAAATAAACTTTTTAAATTAAAACAATTAAAATTAGATTTAAATAACCGATCATTTATTTTATTGGGGGGGGGGGGGGGGATGAAAATTTTCAAACAAAAAAAAAATTGTTTTTAAGTAGGTCAACTTAAGATTCGTATTTTTTAACAAAGAAGAATTGGTCGCATTTTATATTAATGATGATTAATTGACTTTTTCGGTTTAAAATTATGAAAACGAGCTGCGAAAAGTTTTTATTTACTTTATTATCCCTCATTAGAAAAAAGAAAAAAAAAATTTTATAAGAAAAAAAGAAAAATATAGCACACTTAGTGAACTATTAATAAAAAGATAAATTTTTTTTTTCTTAAACGCTTTCCTTCATTTTTTATTTAAAAATGACAACAAATGACAACAAGCACTGGCCGTCATTTTTAAGAAAAAAAAAAAAAAAAAAGTTATTAAACGAACAAAGCTTTGCCATTACCTTTTTTTTTTTTTTTTTTTTTGGGCGGGGAATTTTTCCGAGGCGACTTAACGTCGTCGAAGGAAAACCTTTAAAAAATGCCAACAAATTTATATAATTTTTTTTTCTTTTTTCTTTTATTATTACTTTTTTCTCTTATAATTATTACCAAATATTGCTTTTTTTTCGTGCCTGTTCGTTTATTCTGAAAAAATAAAATTCAATGTATTTGTCCCCTGATGCTCCAAAAAAAATTTATTGCTTCTGAAAAAATTTTTAACGCGACCTTTTCTGATTTATATTACGAATTAAAAAAAAAATTAAATAATTTTTGTTAAAAAAAACACGGCAGTCGTAGAGATTTTTTTTCCTAATTACCGCAATTAATACTTCAAGGAATTTAAAAAAAGAAGTACCTTAAAAAAAATCAGAAATTTTAAAAAAACGCAGAACTATCCTATGTTTCACTTTGTTTATTTATCACACTGCGTTTTTTTTTTTTTTGTTAAAAAGAAAACGTATTCACGTCAAAATGAATTTCAATTTTTTTTAAAAATAACACTAACTATATTCTCCTCAATGGTTCTATCACTATTTTTTTTTCTCGAGTGCTAATCCGGTGTAATTAATTTAGAACCATAATTATTTACAATATAATACACTCATTAATATTTTAAAAATTTATTTTTAAAAAATAAAAAATAAAATAAAAATTATTTTGGTGTCGATTTTATTTTATTTTCAAGTTCAAATGAAGATTTTTCGATCATCACCGTTGTGCTCTTTTTTTTTTTTTTTCTGAGGGAGGGGAAAAAACACTAATGAGTGTAAAAATATTTAATGAATATTTTGTAAGCTACGACCAAGTTTTGTTACCAAGATGGAGGAAAACAAAAAAAAAACAAACAAAAAAATAGTTTTTTGGAATTCTTTTTCTATAATGAGTATTGCTCGTTTTCGATTTTATATGGTTTTTAAGCGAGATCTATATATTTTTAGTCGGTATATATTCGAAGAGATCAACATTTTTTTTTATTTTACTTTATTTTATTTTATTTGGAGCGCGTATCATAAAAAAACGCAGCGAATTCTAACAATTATTTTATTACTCGTGATCAGGAGAATTAAAGTGAATCATTTAGCTCACAAGCAACCGTTCTGATTTCCCATTTAATAAAAAATAATGAAGGTTTTCCCCAACGGCCAAATTCATATTAACAAGGATACTGTTACCTTCAAGCGAGGGGACGGTAGCCTAGTGTGAAGAGCGTTCGACTATCGCATGGGAGTCTCGTGTTCGATCTTGGTTTGAAGCTACGATTTTTCTTTCCACAGAATGTTTAACACTGATTCACATTATGGCATCACCAGGGTACGGATAAGGAATCGAATTATTCTTTCCACCACTCAGGGAGGAAAAGTACACTTTTCGTCCCTAGGGGGTTGTTTTAAAGAGATTTATTCTACGCAGCTCTTCGCGTTCAAAAATATCTCACAATGCAAGGAAAGTTAAAGACTCGCCCGTCCCGACCTCTTTGAGGCCTTCGCCTTCGACTCGGGCTTCAAACTCTTATCTCGACAGGCATTTTTGTCGTTTGCATCCCTTGTAAGGTAATATACTATTATTCCTTGAAATAACGGAAATAAAATAATCACTTTGGGTATAACTCCCAAAGAGCTGAGTTATTCTTATTCCTATTGTGAAAATCGGTCAATTTTAAAGATTAAATATTATGATTATGTAGGTCGAGTTTGTTAGGAACAAAATTACATACGTCCTGCATGCACGTGCATCAAACGATCTACTAATTTATCATCAGAACCGAATGTTTTGTTCTTTCCGAGGCTATGAAAGGAATTATTTGCCTCTTAATTTACTCACAATAAAAAATCATGCGCTTAATGTGTTAAGCAGAACACACTCCTCTTTAGGAACTATTTCGACATCCCGACAATATTTGATTTAATGACGCCTATTGTTTAACATACGGGGAAAAAACGATAGCCAAATTGTGAGGAAAATCTTACTCCGAAAATTAAGATAAAACCTACTGGCAACCAACGAAAATTATTGAAAAATAACCGTTATTGTTGTTATTACTGCGAGTTTAATCTTGTAAAACAGACGGCAAAATGAATTAATTAAAACTATACGAAAAAATAGTTTGCGATTTTATCTTGACGTTGAGTATTGTTTAGGGTTAAGCAACGACTGGAAAAATCTTTTAGGGATAATATTAGGGGTAATAAAACATTTACGAAGTAAATTCCTAAATTTTAAAAAATTTAATAAAAAAATTGAGGTGAAATTAATATTGGGAATGAGAACTTTTAGGAACTATTCAAGATCGTACGTATCCATCAGGAGTCAAGAATTGATCAGGATACAAAAATTCTATCTGCTAACCCCCCGAAGCTAACCTGCCTTCCTAATAGCTAACATTAGATGAACTAGGGGCAGAATTATTCACTTCTAAAAAATGGGCGAGTAAAGAAAGAAATAACTCGAAAGAAGTGAATTGTTCCAAATAACGGAATAACTCAAAAAAATGAATTATTCTAAAGAATGGAATAATTCAAAAATAGTGAATTATTCCAAAGAATAAAATCATTCAATAGAAATGAATTACTCCAAATAATGGAGTAATTGGGATAATTCAAAAGGACTGAATTATTCCAAAGAATGGAATTATTCCAAAGAATGGAATAATTTAAAAGGAGTGAATTATTTCAAAGAGTGGAATTATTCAAAAGACTTGAATAATTTCAAGGGATGGAATCATTCCAAAGCAAGGAATCATTCAAAAGAAGTGAACTATTCCAAAGCAAGGAATCATTCAAAAAAAGGGAATTATTCAAAAGAATGGAATCGTTCAAAGGAAGTGAATTATTCTAAAGAATGGAATAATTCAAAAGAATGGAATCACTCCAAAGAATTGAATAATTCCAAGTGATGAAATCATTCCAAAGCAAGAAATCATTCAAAAGAACTGAATTATTCCATTCTTTAAAATAATTCACTTTTTAAAATACAGCAGACGCAACGTTACCAGCATTGTTCTGATAATCACTTTTAGGCTATCCGTTAAATTTTAAGTTGATCCTACAGTTTTCTCAACAGCTTCCATGTTAAATAAATAAATAAATAAATAGCCTCTTCTGGGTCATTTTCTCTTCTTCAGATGAAAGAAAAAAAAAATACACCAACTTTAATTATTTATTTCCTATTTTTTCTCCCTATTTCCTTCTCAATCCCTAACCTAACCGAAATCCCTCAAAAGCAAACGCTTTTTCTTACCATATTTTTCCCTCTCTTTTTCTACCGTCAAGAAATCCTTGTATTTAGAATATTTGATCAAAGTCTCGGGGAATCCAGATTTTATCCCCCTTTGAAATCGTACGAATTTTCATATACCGTATTTTCTTTAATAAACCTCATTTATTTATTCTCGCTTTTAATTAAAATCTTGCATCCCAAATTTAAAAAAAAAAAAAATCCGACCGGTAAAAAAAACTTCTTCTTTTTTCTTCCCCCCCCCCCCCCCCACGTTTTGTTTACGGAAGGGATAAAAAATTTATTCTTCCCGCGTTTTTCTTTTTAAATAAGGTATTTTAAAACTCATAAAACCCAGAGGAATATTTTAAGAACATATCACATTAACAAACGTTTACAGCATAGGGAAAACGAAAACATTAAGATCTCTATCTCCCAGTGAAACCCGTCAAA
Source organism: Liposcelis bostrychophila (assembly GCA_037577465.1). Taxonomy (NCBI): domain Eukaryota; kingdom Metazoa; phylum Arthropoda; class Insecta; order Psocodea; family Liposcelididae; genus Liposcelis; species Liposcelis bostrychophila. Next base: position 7,394,451 of record CM075211.1, read on the forward strand.
TTCTTAAAACGAATGGTATCATATACAAGTCTGGTTTTTACGATTTAACTTAAGATTATCATGCCGGGCGGGGCAGGAGGGGGGGGGGGAAGCAACATTCTAACTACATATATGAATCTTAACATCTCCCTTTTAAATGCTACCATTTATTTCGTAGCATTTTCTTGGCCACAATTTCACCGAAATTCTCCTTTCATCACGAGAAAAGTTTTCTCGCCGGGATCTAAGCCTATACTTCTATACTTGGTCCGATTATTTACAACAAAATTGTTCGCTTCCGTCCAACGAAACAAAAAAAATTAAAAAAAAAAAAAAGAAAAAAACAAACAAACAAACAAACAAACGAATACCCTGTTGTTAATATTTTTTTAAAAATTTAATAATAATTATTTTATTTTATTTTATTATTATTTTTTTTTTTCAAATAAAAGGAACCGGCAATAAAAATTATCGTAGTATTTTTTTTTTTTTTCGAAAGGAGACGAGGGGGGAAAAACAAAGTAAACAAAATGGCGCAGAGAACATTGTAATGTGTGTAATGAAAAAACGTTTATCAAACTGATCTTGCTCCTTTTCCGCTTTTTCCCCGGCGCCAAACGATAAATAAGATAGACATGGAAAACCCTTAACCAGCGATTTTACGTTTTATTTATTAAATTACATTTTACCTAAAGGGGGGGAATTTAAAATTCTTTTTTTTTTTTTTTCGGGGAAAATACATTTTCTTTTACATGTCCTCTTTTCAAGCCATTATCGTTCTTCGATATTCTTTTTTCTATTTTTTTTTTATTATTTTTTTTTTTTTTTCGAAAGGAGACGAGGGGGAAAAACAAAGTAAACAAAATGGCGCAGAGAACATTGTAATATGTGTAATGAAAAAACGTTTATCAAACTGATCTTGCTCCTTTTCCGCTTTTTCCCCGGCGCCAAACGATAAATAAGATAGACATGGAAAACCCTTAACCAGCGATTTTACGTTTTATTTATTAAATTACATTTTACCTAAAGGGGGGGAATTTAAAATTCTTTTTTTTTTTTTTCGGGGAAAATACATTTTCTTTTACATGTCCTCTTTTCAAGCCATTATCGTTCTTCGATATTCTTTTTTCTATTTTTTTTTTTTATTATTTTTTTTTCTTTTTTTTTAGAATTCGTTTTTTTTACCTATTTTTTTTACTACGAATATAACCTTCTCTATCAGTCATTTTAGATCTAATAATCTAAAAATTTACAATTTGATGTTCCGTTTATTTACATTTAAAATTTTTTCTCCTTTCTTTATTTTTCTATTTTCATTTTTTTCATTTCCTGCGATCGAAAAATAAAAACTAAACTAATATTCTTCCTAACGGAGTGGCCGAAAAAGCCACGTTAATTTTTTTTAAATTAAAAAATAAATTAAAAATTAATCCTAAATCATAGAAACGGTCAAGAAAGCCTTTTATTTTTTTTTTCTTAAAAGGAAAATACGTCAAAGGCCCGATTGAACGTCCCGTATAACAAAATTATAATAATTATTTTTTTCTTTTAGATAAAAACTTAAAATATAAATATTTTATATAAATAAATTGATTAACTCAAAAAATGGACAAGATAACAGATTCTTTTTTAACTTTCATGAAATGCAAACAACTCCAGCCATAAATCACCTCATACTTAAAAAAAAAAAAAATGAGAAGAAAATAACCTAAATCGTCGACTACTTAAAACGAAGACGTATCCACGTCAAAAAAATTAAGTTTTGTAAAAAAAAAAAAAAAAAAAAAAAATCGGACACACTGACGGTAACCTAAACGTGGTCGAGCACGATAAATTGTTAAAAAAAAACTATAATAAAAAAACATTTTCGTTGTTTTTTTTCTTAATTTTTTTAGGTGACAATAATGGCGGATGACAACGATGATGGGAGGGCAGAGGGGGCGTGTAAAAAAAATTCGAAATAAATTATTTTTTCTCTGATTTGCACTTCACTCCATACTCTTAAAAAAAAAACCTTTATAGGCGAAAAAAAAAAATCATTCACACGATTTCTTTTTGATTTTTTAGTCGTCATCGTCATTCACACGATTCATAACACGAAACGAAAAATAATGATAATAATCATAATAAAAACCTATGATAACGGATAACATCGCATACAAAATAAAAAGAAAAAAAAAAAAAGCTCTTCCTTCTCTTGTTGGAAAATTGTTAACAAATAAAAAAAATGATCTTAAAAAAAAAAAAAATTAAATAAGTAACCTAAGCAATGAATTTACGAACACATAAAATCGACTGTTCACAAATTTAACGAGCGTTTTTTTTTTCTCTCCAACGGGAAAATTTATATTTAACATATCTTTTTTTTTCCTCTTAATTTTCTTTGATTATAAGTGAAAAATTAAGAATAATTGAAAACGATGAGGATTAATTAATGTAAAACCAAGAGGAAAAAAAAATGTTTTTCTTGATTTTTTTTTCTTTTTTTTTACAAAACGAATAACAAATCAAAAGCAAACATCCGGCGGAAACAAATTCGCCATATTTTTTTTTTCTTTTTTGAAAAAAATTTTTTTTTTTTTTCTGAGTGAAGATCCATTTTTTTTTTCGAGTTCCACATTAAATTAATTAATTATTAATTATAAATTCATTAATTTAATTATTATTATTATTTTAACCATTGTATCGTTATTTTTTCTTTAAAATTATTATTATTTTTTTTTTTTTTAAATTTATTTATATAAAGATATACCACAAAGTCGGTGATCAGGACCTTGGAACAAGTCCTGCACACAGTGCAGACAACTATCGGTACGACACAAAGCTCCATTTAGCTCAGACCTAAAAATAAAAAAAACCCCGAGTTGTAGGTTTTTGGGGTTTTTTTGGTTTTTTCTCAAAGATATTTAGGAAAAAACGAAGAAAATAAAGAGCTTACCTTCAGTTGTGGCTGGTAAGTGTCTACCACACTCAATGGTAACCATTGGTAAAAGCTGCCGGTATCAAAGGTCCCTGAAAAGAGAAAAAGAAGAAGTCAGCTAATTTTCGACTTTCAGGTTTGAACCTGATATTATCCAGTCCAGGCTTGACAATGTTAAATATGAACTTCACAGTGTCAAGTTCAGACTTTAAAATGACACGACTAAACTTGAAAATGACAAATTTCAACTTGAAAATATCAGATTTCAATTTAAAGATGATCGGTTCAGACTTGAAAATGTCAGGTTTAAAATATTGTTGACAATATCAGGTTTCAACTTGAAAATATCCAGTTTCAACTAGAAAATGACAGGTTTAAACTTGAAAATATCCCGTTTCAACTTGAAAATGTCAGGCTTCAACTTGAAGATGACAGGTTTAAACTTGAAAATATCAGGTTTAAACTTGAAAGTAATAGGTTTCAACTTGAAAATGACAGGTTTCAACTTGAAAATATCAGGTTTCAACTGAAAGATGATTGGTTCAGACTTGAAAATGTCAGGTTTAAGCTTGAAAATGTCAGATTTCAACTTGAAAATGTCCGGTTTCAACTTGAAAATGTCATCTTCAACTGAAGATGAACTGAAGATGACAGGTTTAAACTTGAGAATGTCAGGCTTCAACTTGAAGATGACTAGTGATGGACGACAAGCAAGAACAAGACAGCCAAGACAAGTCCTCGGTCAAACTCTTGTCTTGTTTACATAAGCGAACTATTACGTAAACAATACAAACAATTGAAAAACGCAAGAGTCTTGTGCAAGCTCTTGTCTTGTCGTCCATTACTAAAGATGACAGGTTTAAACTTGAAAATATCCGGTTTCAACTTGAAAATGTCCGGTTTCAACTAGAAAATGACAGGTTTCAACTTGAAAATGACAGGTTTAAACTTGACAATGTCAAGTTCAGACTTGAAAAAGACAGGACTAAACTTGAAAATGACAGGTTTAAACTTGAAAATGACAGGTTTAAACTTAAAAATGTCCGGTTTCAACTGGAAAATGGTAGGTTTAAACTAGAAAATGACGGGTTTAAACTTGATAATGTCAAATTATAACTTGAAAATGTCACATTTAAATTTAAACTTGTTAAGTTTGGGCTGATGCGAGTAGGTTGGCAGTTCCTGACTGGCGGGATGCCTGCCAAGGAGGCCCGAAAGGAAAAAAGTTTATAATGCGGCGATAGGGCTCCAGGTTCTGTAAAACTCCTCTGTGTGTAATCATTTCCTTTTCCGATTAATCCTCCTGAAACCTACCAGTCCCAAAAGCATCGCACTCAAAATCGTCTGCGACGAAACAATAACAATAATGAACATCTCAGACAAAATATCGAATGATAATCGCTCCAAGTACATATAAGGAGACAGAACAAGAGCATTTCTCCGGCATTGTAAACGGATCAGTAAACCCAACAAGGAGCAACCAAAGTTGTTCACGTCTAAACTTTCACTGTTTCAAATTCAACAGTACAATCATCTCTATTTAATTTAATCTCCCCCCTTCTCCTCCCTTATTAATAACGGTTTTCCAGAAATAAATTTTTCCGGTTAAAAAGGAAATACGAAAAACGCAATATCTTAATTTCACCCATTTTTTTTTCTTTTCCCAAAGAGATAAAAAAAAAGGTCAGCGTTATAAATTCGATCCTGTTATCGAGAGATCTCCGCAATCAAAGATTGAGTGGCACATATCCCGCTGAGATACAAAAACGCTTTTCTCTTTTTCTACCGAATCGACATATGCTTGATTCCCCTTGTGTGAAACGGGGAAAACATTCCGGGCCGGTTCATCAATCCTACTTGAAAATTCATGCAATTTTTTTTTCTGGGTTTCCCTCTAAGAAAAAATCCCCGAATGAGATGCCATTTAATTAGATCGTTTGAAAATCCTCAAAACTTGATAAAACTCAAATTACGCTTAACGGGAAACCGATGAAAATTATCCCTTGTGATTAATGAGGAGTAAAAAAAAAAAAAAAAAAAAAAAATTTTTGAAGAAAAAAAAATTGTCACGATGGGGACATTATTGATGATTTATAAAGTTGTCAGAAACACGCTTTTCTCGTTCAGTTTATGAGTCGTTTTCAAGTGCATTTCAAATCCTCCAGTAAAGGATTTCCAATAAAGACTTCAAACGATTATGCAAATCGGATGAACAAAAAAAAAAAAAAAAAATCGTTTGAAAAATGCAACGAGATATGTTTTATTTTACTTCTTTTTGTGTGAAGTTTTTGCAACAACGAAAAATTTCCCTTACCTCCCTCCCCACTCCCTTATCTTCCCACGCCTATCTCTTCCCCCTATCCCCCCCCCCTCCTTTATGTTCACGAAATCTAACTCAGGGAAAGAATTTATTTTCTTAAAGAAACATGACATTTTTATTTCTTAAAGGTGCAAAAGCCCGGATAGCTGAGAAAAGTTGGCGAACGTGCTGGAGAAATTCACCCTTGCGAAACGGTAGCTTCGCAAAGTTCCATAAGAGATGACAAAATGATATATAGCTGCGAAGGAAGAGGAGAGATAAAATTGAACATTTTAGTTGCGTTACAAGATCAACAACGTGAGATTCGAAATAAACAAACTTTTCGCGAAAAGGAAAGATAAGTAGTAAGTATGGCTTGAAGACAACTTTATATTGAATCCTGATACTGGAAACATGTGAACTCGCTTTTAATTCATTATTTCTAACTTTATGTACTTCACTAAAATATCTTTTCTAAACCCCTTCTCCCCCTACCCCCTACCCCCTCACAGCTTCCCATCTTGTGTTTAACAAAATGTCATGCTCAGGCTTAATCGCAAAACAAAATCTAATGACTTCCCTCAGAAAAAAAGAAAAAACATAAAAATGAGGGAGATTCAAGGGTCATCTCCTCCCTCCCCCCCCCTCCTCCAGACTGAACTTACCGGATTGTAATTAATAGGAGCTCGACTGACGGCAATGGCAGGAAAGCCGGAAGGCTGAGGAGAAGCTGCCTGTACATAATTAGCAACACTGTCCGCTGCACTGGAGCTATACATATCAATAGTAGGGCCTGGAGAATTAGCTGGAGGGAATCCAGCTCTTGTATTTGTTGCGTGTGGTGATGCAGGCGGGCCGAAACCTTGCGCTGCTGCAGCCGCGGCTGCTTGATAATTATTCATAACTGAAAATAGAAAAGAAAAAAAAAAAAAGGTTAATAAAATGTAGAAAACGACCTCAGTAATTGCGGTTTTCGAACTGAAGGATTGTCTTCCATCTAGTAGGATCTACCTCCATTTATTTAAGTCTTACTCCATTTATTTAAGTTTTTATAATCGAGCCATTCAAAAATTACGTCGTCATTTGTTTTCTGTTCTATGTCATCAAAAAATTGGCTTTTCTTATGGACAGTTAACATTACCGTCCATTTGAAGGATCCCTTTGATCCATGATCCCCTACCATTTTTCATAATCTTTTTTTCCCAGTTAAATTTACCTAATTTCTTTTCCTAAATAATCTTTCCTCATTTTTTCCCAGTTAAATTTACCTAATTTCTTTTCCAGTTAATTTTTCCCAATTTTTTTCCAGTAAATTTTTCCTCATTTTTTTCCTATTAAACTTTTCCTCATTTTTTTCCTAAATAGTTTTTCCTCATTTTTTCCTAGATAAATTTCCCTAATTTCTTTTCCAGTTAATTTTTCCAAAATTTTTTCCTAATTAATTTTTCTTCATTTTTTCCTAGATAAATTTTCCCAATTTTTTTCCAGTTAATTTTTCCTCGTTTTTTTCCTATTTAACTTTACCTCATTTTTTTTCCTAAATAATTTTTCCTCATTTTTTCCTAGATAAATTTTCCCAATTTTTTTCCAGTTAATTTTTCCTCATTTTTTTCCTATTTAACTTTTCCTCATTTTTTTCCTAAATAATTTTTCCTCATTTTTTCCTAGATAAATTTTCCTAATTTCTTTTCCAGTTAATTTTTTCAAAATTTTTTCCTAATTAATTTTTCTTCATTTTTTTCCTAAATAATTTTTCCTCATTTTTTCCCAGTTAAATTTACCTAATTTCTTTTCCAGTTAATTTTTCCAAAATTTTTTCCTAATTAATTTTTCTTCATTATTTTTCTAAATAATTTTTTCTCATTTTTTCCTACATAAATTTCCCTAATTTCTTTTCCAGTTAATTTTTCCAAAATTTTTTCCTAATTAATTTTTCTTCATTTTATTCCTAAATAATTTTTCCTCATTTTTTCCTAGATAAATTTTCCCAATTTTTTTCCAGTTAATTTTTCCTCATTTTTTTCCTATTTAACTTTTCCTCATTTTTTTCCTAAATAATTTTTCCTCATTTTTTCCTAGATAAATTTTCCTAATTTCTTTTCCAGTTAATTTTTCCAAAATTTTTTCCTAATTAATTTTTCTTCATTTTATTCCTAAATAATTTTTCCTCATTTTTTCCTAGTTAAATATTCCTAATTTAAATAATAAAAATTTAAATTCTTACGTAAGGTTAATTTCACCCCTTCCCCCCCTCTCGTAAGACTTGGTGAGCAATTCGTGATCTCCCCCTCCCCCTTGCCCGGTCGATGGCTACGTGATATTTGAGCGCTCTCAAAACGGATTAGAAAAAATAAATTAGGTAAATATGTTTTTATGAAAAAGGGTTAGGAAAAATGGTTGGAAACCCTACCCCCTGTGGTGTATTCCCCCCGAAGATTCACTCGACTCCCAGGCCCTCAATGAGAAAGGAATATGTGCGTTATCTCGGTATTTGCCACCAGTTCGTTATCGCCTACTCACTGCCAGAAAACAGGAGGGGCCCAAGAACAGACCCCTGCGGAACCCCTACATTATTACTATTGATTTCTTTTTCAGCAAAAAGTTTTACTCGCTTCTTCGCTTTCTTCTTTAAACGAAAATTTGGGAGCAATACTCATCGCATCCGGTTTTCTTTCTCAATTTTTTTTATATTGTTTTATTTTTAAAATCGGATGAATTAAATACCGGTTATAAAACAAAAAGCTCTCCCGTTTTACACGTGAATGATCCAATGCCGGCATGATACAACACAAAGAAAAAAAAAAAAAAGGAGGAAAAAAAAAAAAAAAAGAATTCCAAAAACAAGCAAAAACCTTATGAAAAACAATTTGTGAATGAAACTGGAAACATCGCTAACCGAAAAGAATTCTTTTGGTCAATGTACTTTGTATACGGGTTTCCACTTCTAACCTAGCTTTCACTATCACTTTGCCAACTCCCTTTTGTCCGTCCGGTTAAACTGAAACTAATGCCTTTTATTCCGACAATAGACAAGTTTTTTTAGCTCTTTATTCCGATTTGAAGTTTTCATCAGCCAGCGGGTTCATTTTGTTCCCTTTTAAACCCCGGGAAAAATGAGGGTAACTGAGGGCGTCTTCGGTTATCACACAACGAGGCTTTTCGCTTTTTTTTTTGTTTCCATAAAAAATAAATGAATTTACTTTTTTTTAAAAACGAAAACGGGACACTTTCTCCTAAAGTTTTTTCCAGTTTTTTTTTTTTCGAAAAGAAAGGAACCTAAATATCTTGTATAACTGACCGCCATAAATTTTTTCACCCCGGATGGAAAGATTTATCTCCCTCCTTTTTTTTGCGGGATAAAAAAAAAGTTGCTTGTTTTTTTTTTTTGTGCAACACAATCACCCATTGTTCTAACGAAAAGTTCTGAAAATGATTGCAAGCGTGTATTTCTTTTCGAAACATTTGTTCCGTTGTTGTATCGCGATGAACTATTTATTTATGGTCCTTACTTTTATAATCCTCCATTCTTCTTTCACAATATTCAGTAGGTTGTCCCATTATGTTATGTGAAAAAAGAAATATAATAATAATTTAATAATCCAAAAGAAACAAAACGTTATTGTGCCCCCCCCTTACTCTTGTTTTTTTGAGCAGATAAAACCTCGGTTAATTTTTAAGATTAACTTCAAAAAAAAAAAAATTGGGGATCGAAGTTTCATAAAAAAAAAAAAAATAAAAAAAAAAAAAAAAAGTTAATTGATTTTTGAAAGCAATGTTTTTGTTTCCTTTTCGTCGATTTTTTATAACGTTTTTTTTTTCTCTAATTTTTTTTTTCTTCTATCTTAATTCTTTTCTCTCTTTCGCTGCCCCCGATATAATGTGATATAATTAAAAAGTCATAAATCTCTCGGCTGACTGTTTCTAAGGGATTACTACACAACTTTCTTGAGAAGTATTTTTTTCCTCTCCTTGTCTCTCTCTCTCTCTCTTCCCTTTCTCCCTGAGTTTTGAGGATTTACGAGAAAGGATTATTTTGACCCGTATAAGAAGTTGAGGTGTATATATGTGATTCGTGTCTGAATATGTTTCCGTTTATTTGCGGTTTGGTTTGAAAACCTGGATGGTTTTTCTTCTAAAGGTGACATACCTGTGTCTAGTATAGTGAGCCGGGAAAAAGTAAAAGAATTTTTGAATTTGAAAATACCTCATGCTGGAATCGTTGTCTTTTTGGTGTTACTATCATTTTTTTCTTTTTTTTTTCAGGTTTTTAAGAAATGATGCCCTCATGTCGCGCACTAACCTTGAAAAATTTTAAAAGCTCATTTGATAGCCAAAAAATGTTTCTTTTGTATTACCGTAACAGGGGGTTACTTTTTACACATTCTTGGTGAATGGTGTTTTTTTTTCCAAAAACAGATGTAAAATGTAGAAGAAAATTCATAATTGTTTTTTTTTCCCCCCAAAATTGTTCGGAAAGTAATCGGATTGAACTCAACGGTGGATCCTCCTCCTTTGCAGGACCGCTCTTTTTAAAATTTTAAGAACTTTTCGAACAATTTTTTTCGATCGAATTCGAATAGGATGACTTTTCGAACATAAAAAACACGAATCGGATTCAAAAAAAGTCGATCCGATTGGATCCGATTGGCTTTTCGAACGTCAAAAATTCAATCTGATAGGATCCGATTGACTTTTTGAAAACCCTTAATATTACACTTGTTCTCAAACTCGATTTCACAGAAGGTTCTAACAAGAATACAAACTCGATTTTACAAAAGATGTCCTTCTAACAAAAAAGGGGTTACTTTTTACAATCATGTTTGTACCTGAATATCTTTAATAACTGGAGAGGATATGACAAATAATTGGCTTCTATAAATGGAAAATTTCTTAATAAAACGATTTGTACCTTTTTAGATATTCTATTAATGACTGTCGCTACCGTACCGAGGGGTTACTTTTTACACTTTCTTGGTTAATTGTGTTTTTTTTTTTTCAAAAACAGATGTAAAATTTAGAAGAAAATTCACAACTCTTTATACCAACATTAAGAGGCGTTCTTCAGCTTTAATTTGATACCTTGTTATAATATCTACACTTGTTCTAACAAGAATACAAACTCGATTTTACAAAAGATGTCGCTCCTACAAAAACGGGGTTACTTTTTGCAATCATGTTTATACCTGAATATCTTTCATAATTGGAAAGGATGACAAATAATTGGCTTCTATAAATGGAAAATGTCTTAACAAAACGATTTGTACCTTTTTAGATATTCTATTAATGACTGTCGCTACCGTACCGAGGGGTTACTTTTTACACTTTTTCACTTTTTACTTTCTAGTGGCCGCGAAGCGGGCGCGAAGAAAGTATTGCCGTGGTCGGAAAAGGGAAAATCGTTAATCCTGCGAGTTTCTACATGAAACTTATATAGTTATACTTAGAATAAAATTCTGAGTTCCCGGTTGTCCGCCTCGTACGCCTCGTACGCCGCGTACGCCCGGAGCTTTTTCTCCGCTATTACGCATCGGATCAAAAGGAAATTTTGCACACGTATTTTTCGTCGAAAAATAAGAGGGGGTCTTTTCTTATTTTTTAAAAATTTCAAAAATTACGTAAACGGCAAATATTTGAACTTTTAAATTTGGTTTTCTTCTTCCGACGATAAATCTCGAACCCGGCTACAAATCATCACCAATTTTCGTACTGTAGTAGATATTGGTCAAAGTATCATACCATCAAAATTTGGTTGAATTCGGATGATTGGTTCACAAATTATGAGGATTAGGCTACGTGTAAATTAGGCCTAAAAATCGATATCTCGAATGACGTAATAAGTCATATCGATATATCGATTAAGTCATTTCGATATATCGATATGACTTATTACGTCATATCGATATCTCGAGTTACAGGAACAATCCATAATTCGGATTTTTTTTGTGGGTACAGCGGATTTCGCGGACCTCGGATCAAAAAACTAACCGGATTTTTGAAAATATTTTCGGGGTAGAGGAATCCGAATATGGAATTATTTTTCCAAAATTGGGATTCATTATGTGGGTACAGCGGGAATCGTGTACCTCAAATCAAAAAACTAACCGGATTTTTGAAAATATTTTCGGGGTAGAGGAATCCGAATATGGAATTATTTTTCCAAAATTGGGATTCTTTATGTGGGTACAGCGGGAATCGTGTACCTCGGATCAAAAAACTAACCGGATTTTTGAAAATATTTTCGGGGTAGAGGAATCCGAATATGGAATTATTTTTCAGAAATTGGGATTCATTATGTGGGTACAGCGGGATTCGTGTACCTCAAATCAAAAAACTAACCGGATTTTTGAAAATATTTTCGGGGTAGAGGAATCCGAATATGGAATTATTTTTCAGAAATTGGGATTCATTATGTGGGTACAGCGGGAATCGTGTACCTCGGATCAAAAATCTAACCGGATTTTTGAAAATTTTTCGGGGTAGAGGAATCCGAATATGAATTATTTTTCCAAAATTGGGATTCTTTATGTGGGTACAGCGGAATCGTGTACCTCGGATCAAAAAACTAACGGATTTTTGAAAATATTTTCGGGGTAGAGGAATCCGAATATGGAATTATTTTTCAGAAATTGGGATTCATTATGTGGGTACAGCGGGATTCGTGTACCTCGGATCAAAAAACTAACCGGATTTTTGAAAATATTTTCGGGGTAGAGGAATCCGAATATGGAATATTTTCAGAAATTGTAATTCATTATGTGGGTACAGCGGGATTCGTGTACCTCGGTTTAATTAATACCCTTTGAAAACCTAAACTTGATTTTTTACATTTTTTCTTTATTTCAACTTCTTTTTTCCACCAATAAAGCCGCGAGAAAGTTTAATGGGGTGCGTATGCACCCCCATTACCGTTCTCCTTGTTTTTGTTATTACGTGTATAATACTGAGGAGATTTGCAATCTGCCTTCACAAACATGAAGGGAAATCCTTCGGCTTTCAAATGATACCCTTTTTTAATGGTTACACTTTTTCTAAGTCAATCTATGACTCAATTTTCGGAACGCCCTCGACGATCTGAAAGTGGGGTAACTTTGGGCATTTTTGTTCCTGCATCCGTAGCTCTGTAATTAAAACAATAAACGGCGAAAAAATATTCTCAGTTAATAAATAAACAATTTTTATTCCGTTAAATAATTTTAAGAAGAGAAAATGATCCAGAAAAATAAATTCTTTGAAACCAAAATAAAATGTGTCTGGATGAATAAAATGGCTGATAAACATGGCGTTTATGGAGTGTTTACAAACATTTTTTTTGTTAATTCTTGTTTTTCTGCTCTCGGGAAAATACATTTAGAAAGAAATTCTTGGGTAGTTAAAGGATGACGTAGGGCAAGTGCCGAACGTGTTTGAACCTGAATTCGGCTTTCAGATACCGTGGGAGGGACCTTAATATTCCGAACTTTGAAGTTTTTTCCCGTCTCGCATCATTTTTAAAATCGAATATTTTTATAACGAAGCTAATCTAAAGGGCCAGTTTACTAAATAATATTCAAGAAGCTTCACTTTATGAAAAGCAATCGTTGTTTGGGCTTTTCCTTGTTCTATTTTCAAGGATTTAAAGGAAAATCGAAGTGTCCAAAGTTACCCGGTCGAGCACAAAGTAACCCCTTGATACGGTGTTTATTTTAAAAAAATTAGTGAACGTAGTAAAAACGTAATCAAAACCTTGGAAACGTCGATTCGATGTGGATTTAGCACACATAGGACATCGCCATTGAAATATCTGTAAAAAGTAACCCCATTGATCGTTTTTTTTTTCTTTTCAATCTTTTTTTGCCTTCTAATAGTTTAATTTCGAATGAAATTAGGATGATTGTTTAAGACACTATTTAGGGCAAATGCGAAAAGCTATTTAATTTCAATTTGACCGGTGGATGCAAGAGAATCCATCTTAGAATTTTAGGTTACGCGGTTTCTAAATTTTTTTTTCGTATTAAAAACTTAATATTTTCATAATAAAACAAGTTTAGGCAACTAGGCTTGAACATAACACTCGAAAATAATCAATGACTTAGAATAAGTTCAATTTTTGAAACAATTCTTAGCCGTTTTCAAGTATTTTTTTAAAAAATAAAAGTGTCAAAAGTAACCCCCTGGAGTAGAAAGTAGCCCCATGTTACAGTATGGAAAAACTAGCTGTCCATGCTCCCTTTAATTCGCGCGTTGCAGCTAATGTCCGAAATATTTTTTTCTGTCGACCAAAAATACTGACATTTAACACTCACATTCAATTCGAAATTTTTGTTTTCTTCTTCAAATCTTCGACTTAAAGAAAATCTTCTGAAAAAAAATATCAACATTTTCCACATCCGAAATATTTTTTCTGTCGGACCTATTACTCGGATTTAGCCCGACCCCATTCTAGCCCGAGGGATTTGGTAAAGAAAATTTTCTGTCCTGAAAATTTTTCAAAGAAAGCTTCTAAATCTGGGAAATTTCTAAGGGAAAATTTTTAGTCTTCAGATAAAAACCAATAAAAAATATCGAGCTAAAATTAAAAAACGATGGAGAAAATATTTTTTTTCGGACTCATTTTCTTCACGCAAAAAATTTCAACAAAAAAGAAAATGGAGCCTTTTAAAAATTTTCTCCACGCACTTTGCGTACAGACAAACCCCAAATGCCTTTCTCCCCATGGAGGCTACGGAGTGGGTGGGAGGTTTCCAAGATCCTACTCCACTCCTAAATATTAGTAATAGAATGCCTATTTTGTTTTTCCAATGGGGGGGGTTTGGGAAAGGGTTGAAAATAATTAAAGTTCTACCTAAACCTTAAGAAACTTTTTACCCTCTTTTAATCACAAATTGAACCTCCCCGAAGTGGAAAACTATTGACGCTACCTTTGCCAATTTACCCCCCAACGTGCTCACGTAATACTTCAACAGCCCCTTTTAATATATATACAATCAAAAACATCATACGTTTCTCGCTAAGTCAAAAGTTTCTTTTTTTTTTTTTTTTTTTTTTTTTCTATTCCATATCCGGATATTAAAGCTTAAAAGTAAGATTAAAAATGAAAAGTTTGTACTCTCCGAGAAAAAAAAAATCCTCTTAGAAAATAAAACTTCTGTTTTAATTATACCATCGTTCAACCAAATATTTTTCGCGTAAAAAAAAAAAAAAAAAAAAAAAAAAAACCACATGCTTAATTTAAAAACTTTTCAACTACAAAAAAAAAAAAAATTTTAACTTGTACGTAACAAACTTATTTCGTTATTACTCACCTGAAAGTGCTTGCGTAAGCAATGGCGTATTATTATTAGGTGTCAGCTGCCCATTCGTTAGGTCAACTGTAAATGAAAATGAAAAACGGAAATTAGTGAAAGCGACTTGTTATTTATTATTTTCAAAAATAATAAAATTAATAAAACGGGCTGATTGTCAGATAACAGATGAAAAATTTATTCGCCAAAAGCAAAATTAAATGTTTATAATTATCGAAAAATCGAAGAGGTAGAGAACCGCAAAACAAATTCGAAAAAAAAAAAATCGCGAGAATAAAAAAAAAAAAAAAAAAAAAGTTTTTCTGAAGGATAAAAAAAAAAGGTAAATCAGAAGTAAACTTATATAGTGGAACTTGATATTAGAAGGGGGGGAACCTTAAAACTTATGAAAATAAAGTTGTTCAAGTAGACAATTTCATAAGACATTTGTTTAACAATTTTCAGTGTACTGTACAATTCCTTGGGGCTCGTTTCCCACTTCATTATGCGTTCGTGAACTTTCAATTCTAAGCTTGGAAACTTTTCATTGATATATTAATATAAACCGGCGTGCAAACTTAACGAAATCTTTTTTTATTTGTCATAAAATAAAAACTTTTGAAACAAAAGTTTTTTTTTTTCTTTGCGAAAGGTGAAGGTTTTTTCCACGACACGGAGCGGCGAGTTAAGGGGCGGGGAATGAGGAAATCATTTTTAAGCAGAATTTAGAAGAAAATAAAAAGTGGGTGTCGAAAACCTTGATATTTTCTATACAGGATAAATAAAATTTTGTTAAGGGGGAAAAACTGTCGGAAGACAGGACAAGGTCACCTGCTTTTTGTGCAATACAGGTCAAGACAGGAAAAGAAAAGTCGCGGACATTTTCTTTTTAAATGAGATTTTTGCAGCGGGGTTTTGTTTTGCAATGCATGGGAAATAAAATATGTTTTGGGGAAGTGCGATTCCGATCCGATTCTTTAAGAATCGAATTTACTTCAAACCGATTCCGATTCTAATTAGATTACGAAAATCTTAGTAGCGATTATCCCCATTTTTAACCCCAAAATTAATTTTAAAAAAAAGTTGAGAAAAAGAGAGAAAAAAATAAAAGGCGCCACGGAAAAGTCTTTTTTTTTTAATGAATTTGTTGGCTGTCGACTTTGAAGATGTTTTCTTTTTTTAACTTTTTTTTATTCCGATTCCAAACAATCGATAGAAATCGATTTTTTTTTGAGCCGATTAACAGAATAAAAATCTTCATAAAACGATTCGACTAATTTATGTTATCCCCGGGATCTCAAATCCCAAAATCTGTCCCCTTTAACGCAATTTCAGTAGATTCAGCCCAAGATTTCCCGTCTCGAGAATTCCCGGGATCCCAAAAAAATGTTAAATTCCAAATCCCGGAATTCAATTTTTTTGAATTTTTCCTGTCGTTTTTTAATTCACTGGAAAATTTCCGAGAATTCAGGGAAAATGCCAGAAATTATCCCAGATCCCGGCGAATTATATTTCCCGAATCCCGGGAAACTATTTTTTCTTAAAAACGAGAAATCCCGAATCCCGGATTCACAAATTTCCCAGGAAATCAGAACCTGTATCGAAATCCCAGGAATTATCCCGGATACCGGCGAATTATATTTCCCGAATCCCGGGAAACTATTTTTTCTCAAAAACGGGAAATCCCGAATCCCGGATTCACAAATTTCCCGGGAAATCAGAACCTCTATATAAATTTCAAGAATTATCCCGGATCTCGGAAAATTTTCATCTCCCGAATGCCGGGAAACGATTTTTTCTCAAAACGGGAAATCCCGGATTCACAAATTTCCCAGGAAACCAGAACTTCAAAATTCAAAACTCTGCTTGGGCACTAAGAAGTTAGGGAAAATTTGCATTCCCAGAAACGGAACAGGCAATTTTCTAACCCGGGTAGAGAATCCGCCCGGGATTCCCAGCCCAGGGAATTCCCGGAATGAAGATAAAATTCCACTCCCGGGATTCCGGGATTTTTTCCGCTTTTCAGATTCTTGAGACTCAACGGGAAATCCGGGGAATCACCCGGGATCCAAATGGATTTTTTCCCTAAACTTAGGAAAACTGTTCTTTCTCAAAAAGCGGGAAATCTCGGATATCTGGACTTTCCGGGGATGACTAATGCAAGAAACCAAAATTTCGGATTTTTCCTTTGTATCTAAAAAACTCACAAGGGGATCTTTTTCCAGGAAACAAAAATATCAGCTCCGCCATCTTGAATTTTTAGCAAATTGGCAATAAATCTGCTCTCGGATCCCCCTATATCCCGTTAATAAAAATTTCCCATGAATCCACACAAAAATTCAGTATCCAACCCTCCTTGGATTAGACTCAGTGGCAGCCTTCAAACCGTGGAAAATATCAATTTTTTCTTTCGGTTTAAAAAAAAAATCTTCTGGTTCACTGTACAAAAAACAACTTTTCCGTTAAAAAAACAAAAAGGTTTAGGAAAAACTTTAAAAAAAGATTGTTTTTACTCCCCGGTAAAAAATATGTCGCGTGCTAAAACCGAATTCGGTGTAAAATCGACTGGATTGAAATCGGAATTGAATTGAATTAATTTCGCTGGGAAGAAATGAAATAAAAGCAATTACGAGTCCGAGCTACCAATATTCCAAAAATATTGCGGGGGTATGAATCGTGATAAATTGCCTCGGGTATTACTTTATCCTATTTAATCTCACATTAGCGGCGAACCCTGGGTCTCAAAATTTTATCCCGGAATTCGATTTCATGTAAAAGTTTTCCGACTATATATATACACACACACACACACAACATTTTTTAAAGGAAAACTAATAGCTACAAACCGAAATGTCAGCGACAATCCAAGGATAATTGATGGCATAACATACAAAAGCATTTTTCCGAAGCATTTATCCTTTTTTTTTTATTTATTTATTTATTTATTTTTTTTTGGATGAGAAAAAGGAAATTAACTGAGCGAATAACGCGCTAATACAGTTGGAAGCGTCCATTCATTGTTAATTGCTTACGAGAACAAGAGAGAGAAAAAAAGAGAACAGGTTAACCCAAAAACGAGAGAACCCCCCCCCCCCTTGTAAGTCAAAATTGAAATAAGATTAAATCTAGGAAGTACCGGAGGAAAATGAGCAGGGTAATGTGTGACCCCCGGTCGGGGGGAGGGGAATCCCGGCTTTGTCCAGGAAATGAGAAACAAATTAAACTTGCTTCGCGATCGGTATTTTCTACTCCTCCCCCTCCCCCCAAAAAAAATCCTTATTTTTCCTTGACATTGTTTTCATTATTAATTTCAATTCCTGACATGTCTGGGATTTAGGAATCAGACACCCGGGATCGGAGGGGGTGCGGGAGTAGTGGGGGGCAAAGCATGGTTGAGGGGGGGGGGGAGGGGAATAGTTTACCATACTTTTCCCAAACTTTAATCTTTAATTAATCTTCGTCTTTTAGGTTAAGGGTGAAACTTGTAAGTCTTGAAAGACTCCTTTTGTTTTGCTTTTGCTTTGCTTTTCTAAAGGAGCGATATCTCGAGTGCTTCTAACTTCTTTTTCCTTATTCTCTCATTCCAGTTGTGCCTGGAATTGAAAGTAACAATTACTTTTGTTTTATTAAACTATGCGCTCATCGTTCTTTTTAACCGATAAGCATTGTGTAATTAAAAGTCACGGGGGGAGGAAAAGGAGGAGAGAGAAAATGCGGGCGGCGGGTAATTTCAACGAAACTGGGGATGTGATCGATTTTGACGAAGAAGCATTTAAATCCCGACGGGGGAAACTTAATTTCGTAAGCAGAAACATATTTTCAAGCAACAACTGTGTAAGAAGAAGTTTTTTTTTTTCGAAGTGAACAACTTTCCTAGATCTAGCATCATCAGCCTTTCTGTCGTCGATTAAAATGCACAAGGAATAGAGATTCTAATTTCCCGGGAAATTCGTCAATCCGCGATTTCCCGTTTTAAGAAAAAATAGTTTCCCGGGATTAGAAATTTCCCGTTTTTGAGAAAAAATAGCTCCCTGGAATTTTGAGTTTCCCGCTTTTGGGAAAAATAGTTTCCCGAGATTATAGATATTACGTTTTTGAGAAATAATAGTTTCCCGGGATTCTGGATTTCCCGTTCTTGAAAGGAAATAGTTTCCCGGGGTTAGAGATTTTTCGTTTTTGAGAAAAATTGTTTCCCGGGATTAGGAATATTACGTTTTTGAAAAAAAACAGTTTCCCGGGATTCTGGATTTCCCGTTTTTGAAAAAAAATAGTTTCCCGCGATTAGGGATTTTTCGTTTTTAAGAAAAAATTGTTTCCCAGGATTTGAGATTTCCCGTTTTTGAGAAAGGTCTTTTCCCGGGATTAGGGATACTACGTTTTTGAAAAAAAGTAGTTTCCCGGGATTCTGGATTTCCCGTTTTAGAGGAAAAATAGTTTCCTGGAATTTTGGATTTCCCGTTTTTGAGAAAAATAGTTTCCCGGGATTCAAGATTTCCCGTTTTTGAGAAAAACCGTTTCCCGGGATTCGGTATTTCCCGTTTTTGAGAAAAAGTAGTTTCCTGGAATTTCGGATTTCCCGTTTTTGAGAAAAACAGTTCCCCGGGATTAGGGATACTGCGTTTTTGAGAAAAAATAGTTTCCCGGGATTCAAGATTTCCCGTTCTTGAGAAAAAATAGTTTCCCGGGATTCAAGATTTCCCGTTTTTGAGAAAAACCGTTTCCCGGGATTCGGTATTTCCCGTTTTTGAGAAAAAGTAGTTTCCTGGAATTTCGGATTTCCCGTTTTTGAGAAAAACAGTTCCCCGGGATTAGGGATACTGCGTTTTTGAGAAAAAATAGTTTCCCGGGATTCAAGATTTCCCGTTCTTGAAAAAAAATAGTTTCCCGGGATTCAAGATTCCCCGTTTTTGAGAACAAATCGTTTCCCGGGATTCAAGATCCCGCAAGATTCAAGATTCCCGCAAGCGGGAACGCTTTTGAGAAAAAATAGTTTCCTGGTATTCGGGAAATTAAAATCCTCCGGGATATTGGGTGATTCCCGATTTCCCATTGGACTGGATTGATTGATTTCCCATTTCCGATTCTGGATTTCCCATGGATTCTCAGAATTTTTCCAGGGAACTAAAGAACAACAGGAAAAATTCTGAGTAGTTTGAATCCCGGGAATCGGATTAGAAAATTTTCTCGGGATCCCGGGAAATCCCGGACAGAATCTCTAACAGGAAAAAATAAAGTATGTTAAAACCTTAAAAAAATAAACAACACCATTCCAGTTCAGTGGGTAACTGGCCCATGTCAGACAAGCCCACAGCTACGGAAGTCAAGGACTCAGACTTCCCAAGCGGAGGATTAAGCATCCCCTCCGAATTTTTTATTTTATTTGCTCCCCACATTTTCCCTACTTCAATCTACTACGACATGAAAGGCTATTCGAAGCCCCCGTCAGCCTTTACGGGAAGCTGCTCCACGAACAAAGAAATGCGATCCTTAAAAAGAAAAAACCCTAAAAAGTAAAAAAAAAAAAAAAAAAAACTCTTTCCTCTCGAAATCTAAACCCGAAACAGAGAATCGTGATTTCCCAACATAAATCGAAACTTACATATGCTCATTTGCGATTTCAATAACAGGATATAAACTTGGGAACGAAGAGAAATCCTAAAGCGGAAAAACAAAGGTGAGGGAAAGTTTCCAAATTGAAAACGAAACCATCTAATAATTATCTACGATCTCTATACGCAAAAGGGAGAGAGAGAGAGAGAGAGCGGAAAATCGAAAAAGGAGAAAACGCAACTTTTCAAACAACATTCGGAAAAGAAAACAATTTTGCATATAAATACGCAATAGCCATCGAATTAATTCCTCCACAAAAATAAATTTCCCCGCATCGAATAAATAAATATATAAATAAAAAAAAAAAAAGGAAAAGATTCAAGTTGACTCAGCTTATAAAAAACCTGTGTGATGATTAAGGTATCCTCGTTTCCAGTATCGTAGCTCGTGTAAGCGGCTTTAAAATGATTGCTCCTTTGATGCGATCAGTGATCATATTGGATTTGTGTCGGCCGGTTTCGTTCTTTGAGCTTCTAAACGTCTTGTAAACCTTTTTACTGGGAAAAATTCTTTCTTTTTTTTCCCCGAGAAAGAGAGACGGAGGGAATATAAAAAACAAAAAAAAAGTTTTCGGAAGTCAATGTATATATACAAGATCCCGAAAAAAAAGGAGAAAAAAAAAAAAGAAAAAAAAAAAAAATGAGAAAACATTGAAAACGGGTCCAAGTTCGAAGACAACCAAATCGAAGTTCATTAAAAAAGAAGCAAGAAAAAGGCAGACGATTTCACACATTTTTCTTTTCTCCCCCCCCCCCCCCCCTCCATTTTCTTTTTTTTTTCTCCTACAGTTCAATTACCACACGACAGGACCGTGTTTTCTCATTCAATTAGGCACCATTTTTTTTTAAGAAAAAAAAAAGAAAAATCAGGCAAACGAAAAGGGATGCAAAAAAGGGGATGGCTACGTCATCACTTCCTTAACACATACGGTTTACAAACCTCACTTAATTAATCTACGGGATTAAATTTTCCCATCGCCTTACATTTTATTTCTCGACTTCATTTCCGTTTGATATAAAATTTTCTGGTCAGCGCGGACGTAGGAGGAGTTTTGAGGTTTAAGCAAGCAATGGAAAATAGGAAGAAAAAAAAAAAATCACGTTTCCCTCGTCTCTTGTTTCTTCCGTACCTGTTACGTATGTTTTAACCCTATCGTCCATATTGTACATATCTGAACGCATCAGCATTTGAGGTGTCCCCCTCTGCTGCTGTTGCTGATGCAGTTGTTGCTGTTGTTGTTGTTGTTTTCTTTGTGTTATCATCCTCTGGTATGTTTGATCACGGTGAACCGGTGATTGGTCTGGTATGTCTTGCCTAGGCAGGCCGTTCTGTTGCGGGACGGTTGTATACTCGTAGCTCGGCCGCTCTGTGGTGGCGGATGGTGTGGTAGTAGCGGCAGATTGGGTAGGGAAGTAGCTGTACCCTGGGTACCCTACGGAAAGCCAAATTGCAATCAAAAAAATTGGGATCTTAACTTTTTTTTTTATTTTTAAATTGTCAGCTCCCGACATTTAGAAAAAGAAAAGAAAAATATAGAAAAGCAAGCTTATTAAAAAAGAGCTGAACTCAAAAAAACAAATAAGCATGAACCCGAAATGAAGGGAATATTTTTCTTTATTATATGTTAGTAATCCCAAAATTTTCTTTCAATTTGGCATTGATTAGGATGATTTTTTTTTCTTTTTTTTTTAGGAATTCTCCACCACCAGCCCCACCGGCCACGAATATACGATCATGCAGTTATATACAACAATATCGTCATGCAACGACAATGGGGATAGATATTTTTTTTTGTCAACCTTTGTAACGTATACAGCGTCAGAGTCTGGTATCCAAAGATATAGTACGAAATTCGAAATCAGCAGCCTTGGAAACCATGGAAACGAGTACAATGACGACTATTTTAAAATGAATCAAATTCAGTCTGTATCGGGTAATAAATTACTGAGCACTCAGGTAATAATAGAATTTATTACCCCAATAATGAATGTTTTCCTCCATGTAAGATTTTACTATACGTAAAAAGACGAGTACCATGACGGCTATTTTAAGTTGAATCATATTCAATCTGTGTTTGGTAATAAATTACTGAGCACTCAGGTAATAATAGAATTTATTACCCCAATAATGAAATATTATACTCCATGTAAAATTTTGATATACTTAAAATACGAATACCATGATGCATGTAGCAAAATATTTCATTATTGGGGTAATACATTTTATCATTACCCGAGTGTTCAGTAATTTATTACCCAACACAGACTGAATGCGTTTAATTTAAAAATAGGCGTCATGGTACTCGTTTCCACGGTTTTCGGGGTTGTAGATTTCAAATTTACTATCATTTTCTTAATTAAACAAGCCCCTGAAATGTTAGGGAACCAGAAGCACTATTTTTCTTCATACAGTCCTAGGCAGTTTTATTTGCAGACTATTTTATACTTTTGGATAAAAAATATCTTTCAATGCAAGAAATGAAAACGATTTGTGCGTCTCGACCTACTTAAGGTCCTCGCCTACGGCTCGGGCTTAAAACTCGACGGACAATTTAGTCGTTTGCATTCCTTGTATTGATATATATTATTACTATATGCATCATGGTAATCGTTCCCATGGTTTTCGGGATCGTAGACTTCAAATCTGTGGTTCTTTTGGCGATTACTTGTACTGTTTCAAGTTAGGTTTACATGTAAATGAAATAGAAACGCACGCATAATTTTTCCAAGCAGACGAAAAAAACTTCACATTGAACACAAAAAAAAAAAAATCTCATTTCTCCTCCTCCTCCTCCTCCTTCAGCACACACAGACATTTTAACCGTTTAATTCTTAAATCAATAAAATCGAAACGATTGCATGATTTGATTACATCACGGAATGAAGTTAATGATATTCGGACATGTCAAGAATTAAAAAAGGAAGCGTTCCGGGGGTATTATTCACAACATGTTTGTTTACACGCCTTCTAAATGTAAATATTTTTTGTATCAGTAAATGTTTTTCCTTGTAGTGTTGTCATAAAACCTAACCCCCCCTTTGTCCCATCCCAACGATTTTTACCCCTTTTCGCGTTTTGTTCCAGATTTGATCAAGGGGAAAAAAGTTCCGCGCGGTCAACACTCCGTCACATTTTTTTTTTCTTTCTTTCTTTTTATTTTTTATTTCAGGAGATCAGAAACCCATCAAACATATCGCCGGTACAATAATAATTCGGGGAAAAAGCGGGAAGTGATGGATGGAGTGATATCAGTAAACAAACAATATGGTTAGGAAGCGTGAATGGGGAAAGAAAACCGGATTCATATTTGATACCTTATCCATAACAGAAGAGAGTTATAGAAATCAATTTCAAAAAGAGCTTCCATAAATTATCTTCCCCGGCTCACAAATCTTGAAATTCGTTTGAATTCATTTTTTTTTCCTCTTTTCTTTCTCTTTCTCGTTTTTATTCTCTCTGTCTCTCCCATTCGAAAAGCAAAAGATGAAAAATGATGCGGGAATCAAGGGATGGGGGATTATAGATGACCCTTGTCCAATACTTCGATTTTCTTTAATATCAAAAAATATTTTCAAGTTATATTTTCAACTTTTTTTTCTCTCTTTTCCTCCCCCCCCCCCCGTCCCCCTCCCCTTTACCCCCATTCTTTTTTCATCTTCCCGTCTTCCTCCTGCATCCCCCTCCC
Organism: Liposcelis bostrychophila; assembly: GCA_037577465.1. NCBI lineage: Eukaryota > Metazoa > Arthropoda > Insecta > Psocodea > Liposcelididae > Liposcelis > Liposcelis bostrychophila. Next base: position 7,418,204 of record CM075211.1, read on the forward strand.
CCCTTCCAGCGAAAACTATTTACTATAATAAAAATACTCATAACTTTATCCGGATTAGTTTTGTTTTTAACAGTTTTCGTAAATGGATTACCCACTCAGATTTTATTTATGTCACTCCGGGCTTTAGGGGTGAATTTTTTTTTTTTTTTTTTTATCCTTAAAAAGCATGTTCGCTCTCCGGAAAAGCGGTTATTCCGGCGTTAACCGTCCACCGCTTGGCGATAACGGTAGAAAAAGATAATTTGTGTTTATGTCGACCGGATTTTAATTCGAAATGATCACGCACAAAAAAATTTTCAGAGGGAAAATATTCAAATAAATTGGCGAATAAATTTTCCTAAAAAAAAAAGTTTTTGGTACAAAACATACTCGACTACCTTCCATTTTGCAAAAAAATTCGAAGATAAAAATCGGCTGAGCATTTGGAGGCAATAAAAATAACCTCTGCACAAAATAATAGGAATTTGGCTACCGGATAAAATTTTTATTTGTTTTTGTTTTGTTTGTTACAATTCGTTAGCATTTATTGTGAAGTTTAAAGCTGACAATGTCCAAGTTGAAAGTTGACTTTGCAGGTTTAAAGCTGACAATGGCAAGTTCAAACTTGACAGTTGTTAAGTTTGAAGTGGACAATGCCAGGTTAGAACTTGGAAATGTCGGGTTGAAACTCGACAATGTTCAAGTTCCAACCTGCCGGTACTTTAAATTTAAATCAGACAATGCCACGTTAAAACTTGACTTGGGCAGGTTTACACATGAAAATGGTAAGTACAAACTCGATAATGTCAAGTTCAAGCAAGTTGCCAACGTCAAGTTAGGACTTGATAATGTCGGATTATGGAACTTAAAAATATTAAGTTTGAATCCAACGTGGTCAGGTTCAAACTTGACCGTCGACAAGTTGGCAATAAACAATCCCAGTTAGCAAATAAATATTAATATCTACAAAATAATTTTTAAATATTTCTCAAAATGTTAAAAATATTATGTAAATATTTATTGAAACAAAAATCGATACAAATATTTTTAAATATTTTTTAACAAAATATTTGTCAACATTTTAAAAATATTTTTACCTTTTCTTGTTTCAATAAATATTTGCATGATATTTTTAAAATATTTAAAAATATTTTTAAAATATTTAAAAAATTTAAAAATATTTAAAAAGCATTTCAAAATATTTAAAAATATTTAAAAAATGTTTTAAAACATTTCAAAGTATTTAAAAAACCTTTTAATATATTTTAAAAACATTTTTAAATATTTAAAAATATTTAAAAAATATTTGACAAATATTAATATTTTTTTGCTGACCTTTAGCGCTTCCGAACTCCATGGAATGTGAAATTAAAATTAAGTGCAGACTAAAATTTCAGTTTGCGCTACAAGAAATTAACTAAACAATCTTCGGTTAGGGCCAAATTCCAAAGAGCTTTTACTAAAGCTCATTTGGTCTTTTTCAGAGCAACTCTCGAAAGCTACGAATTAGCCAAAAAAAACGTGGCTTTAACTGCTGCTAAAGCTCTATGCGTTGTTATGCTGATTCTTCGCTTGCAATGGAAAAATCAGATGCAAAAAAAAATCCGCTAGAGGGATTAGAGGTAACCAATCCCAAAACTTCCAGCAGAATAAAATGCATTTTTCTGATTGGTTATCATAGTGCCTCTTAAAAGGAATATTTTTGCGCCCACACTAAACCAACTTTTTAGGCAAAAGGAACCGAATTTAATTAATTCCACGTATATATTTTCCTAAAATTGTAACGAACTTCCCTTATTCATGTGCTCAAAATTTAATTTCGAATAAAAGCATAATCGAAAAAAGGAGTAAAGAAAAAAAAAAAAAAAAAACTACAAACTGAAAAAAATTGTTCGCTGCCACCATTTTTTTTTCCCTAGAACACCGCATTTTCCCGGCAGTACGTGGAAGGAGGGAAAAAAAACCGTTATCAAATGATAAAAACGTAAGAAGTAATAAATGACGTGTTATTAATTTGAGTCCAGAAAATATCTACGTGGTTAAGATGAAAACAACTGAACGCATAAAATACATTTTTTTTTTTTTTTTTTTTTTTTTTTGTTATTGAGAGGTAAGTTATACAGCAAAGCGCCTCATCTTCTAAATGAAGAAAAAAAAAAAAAAAAAAAAAAAAAGGAAAGAAAGAAAAAAGAAATGAAAAAATGTTTTCCTTTCCCGGTTTTGTAATATTCTTCAGTGTCACCTGGGCTTTTTTTTTTCTCGAAATAATTAAAAAAATATTACGACTTTTTTTTCCCTTATTAAAAATCCGCGAATAACGTTAAAAAATTTTAATTTATTTAAATAGCTTGTAACGATTTTAAAACAAAAAAAAAAAAAAAAAATTAGTGTCAATAGAAGAGCTGAACAAGGGAAAGCATCGATGCGATGTTTATAGAGCACTCGAATGATGAATATGCAAAATGGAAGAGAGACAAGTACATTTGTGTGTAACATTCAAATCAACAGTGCCCATCGAATAATGGATTTTGTTTTTAGATCGATATTCGCTAATTTGGGAGGGAGAATTTTCGCTTTAACCAATTTTTTTTTCTTCCCTTTTAAAATTCTCATTATTCGATGCTACACGTCGCCGTCACCTGTTAAGACATTTTTTTCCCTCTCCTAATTACGACGAGAGGGGGATAAAAAAATATTTTAACAAATGCCCGGAGTTTTCGGACTAATCTATCGGCTGTTAAACTATTACTTTCAGTAATTCAAATTTTAAAAAAAAAAATATTAAAAAAATACTAATAAAAACAAATAACACTCACACATACAACACTCACACCTAACTAATTAATTTAATAAAATATAGTTAAATACCACTTTTACTACATTTAAACAATTGAATATTTAAACATCAAAAAAAAAAAAATTATTTTACTTAAGACGTAACAATTGGTTTTCCCCCGTTTTTTTTAGCATATAAAAATTACTTTCGAAAAAAAAACCGAAGTCCCATGAATCAAGAGTGGAAAATACAATTCTTGATTACGACTTTCTGAAACTTATATATTTTGTCATTGTCACTATTAACATTAAGATAGAGAAATTTTCTTTTTCAAGATTCTTTCTTTTTTTTTCTCTCTTTCTCTTTCCTTGGAAAACGAGAACGAAAATTGATATTTTTTTATCCCATTTGTTACTTCTTACTTTCTACAAAAAAAATTTTTCATCTATAATTTTTCTTCTTTAAAATTAGAAAAAAAAAAGATTTTACTAATTTGGAAACGACTAAATAAATCACAATTAAAAAAAAAAAAACCTAAGCGCGTATATACGTGTTTATGCATCCGTCGTTTTGTTTTTGTGTTTAAAATGCGATTAAAACAAAATGACGTTAATACCCGCCTGATTAAAGCTCATAACACAATAGGAATTGTTATGATTGCCATTTTATACATTCATGGTTCCCCCATTCGACGATTAAAACGACATTTTATGTGGAAACTGCCCCCTATTTGTCCCCGGCTTAATTCTCCGACTGAAGCGAAAAACATTCTAAGGACGCATAATACGTATCAAGTCCGATTGAAAAAAAAAAAAAAAAAAAAAAAAAAAAAACTAAAACGATTATCTAATATGCAATTCATATAATGAAAAAAGAGGACTTAAAAAATAACAAAGTAAGCTCAAAGCTTTTTTTTTTTTGTTCAAAGTAAATGACTTTAATTTCATCGTATGAATTGCTTGACAACTATATATTCTCTTTTATTTAATTATTTTTGAAAATAAGTTTTAATTTTTTACTAACTGATTACTAAATAGAGAATTCAATTCTTAGACTTTATCCATTCAGATCTACGACAAATTTCGTACAATGGAGTAATGCCGATTCGATACAACCTTTTTTAATAAAAAGAAACCTGCCCACTAAAATTGTGTTTTAGTTCCTCAATCCAAGGAATAAAAAAGATTAATTTCCCCCCCCCCCCCCCAAAAAAAAGAATGATATTCGACGATTTGTCTTCAAAAATGAAATCTGTAGCCCAGAAAAGGACTCTGTAAAAGTCCATATAAATCGCACTGTAAGAAGACAGTTTTCACAACACAGTTACTATGGTCAAAACGTTCTTCTTATATTAAAAATTTTAAGGATTTATTATGACGTGAATACGTCTTTAAAACGAATATGAAGTTGACCAAAAAAACTCAAGAAAATATTTTTACAAAATGGAAATCTGTAATATCCGGTATGCTTGGCCGAAAATAATTGATTCGGCGTATAAATAATAATTAACGACCAAAAATTTTATATTTTAATTTTAATTAATAGATGTCAGATAAGCATTTCGGCAATTTTATTTTTATTTTCATTATCAATGGCTAAAAGAAAAGAGAACAAAAAACCAAATTATTTTTTTTTTTTTTGTAAATATCACATGTTTCGACCAGATTAGGTTACCGGTAGTTATTATTATTAAAATGAATAAGTTTTCGCACGAAAAAAACATCAGCAAAAAAATTAAAAGATTTAAGTGATCGAGAAGTGAAAGTCTATTAATTTAAATTTATTATAAAAAATTGTTTTCAAGTAATTTTTTATAATTTCAAATGCAAGGGAACGGGTACCCAAATAAATCTGACGTTATTTTCGGAGCGGGGTATATGCGATGCTGACTTTTTCTGACAAAGGAGAATCAAAACTTTTAAAATTTCTAGTCGAACAGACTAAATTCAAATCTAAACTACTAGACTTTTAATCCTAATTTAACATCGAGGTAGCAATCACAAATCGAATTTTGATCACCAAACTTGTTATAGTGCTGTTATCCCTAGGGTAATTTTACTTCATTTTGCTGACGTAATATTTGAATGCCTCCTTTTCAACAACACTTTTTTTTAAACATTTTAGTCACGTTTTTGAAAAACTATCCAAAAACACCAGGGATTAAAAAATTGTCAATAGGTCCGTTTTCGTGCAATTACTCCATTAAGAAACATTAGATAACGATTAATAAAAATTAAATAACATTTAAGTTCAAAATGTACCATAAAAAAAAATTACATTATTACCCGCAAGCAACAAGTAATCTAAGAATTGATTTTTTCTTCTACTCTACAAAATTTTTAATTTTCTTTTTCTATAAAATCTAATTAATCAATGAAATATCAAAGACTTTTTAATTTTCTAAAGTTTCACACTATTGAAATCTAAAATGTTAACTGATTTTTATCCTATGAAATATAGAAATAGATAAAAAAAAAATATACTTCGTCTAACGCGAGACATCAGAATGGGAAAAAAACTAATTTTTAAAAACTTCTAAAGTTTTAAAAACAACACCTAAAGAAAATAAATAAATAAATAAACTAAAAAAATGAGAAATAAAAACTTTTGTAAAAAAAAAATAATGAAAAGATAAAAAAACAAGAAACGGAAGAAGTAAGATGTTTTCCAAACCATATCTCAAGTTTTCTTATAACTTTGTCATCATTTCACTGATTTTATTTATACTCGGGAACGGCCGATGGCAATCGGTCGCTTTTTTTTTCTTTTTTTCTCTTTTTTTTTGACTGTTGTCTTCCTCGCTCGACGCCTTTTCCTTCTTCTGTCGTCGATAAACTCTCGAATTCCATTTTTCCTCCTGACTTGATTTTGTTAAAAAAGAAACTTTTTTTTTTTTTTCTCTTCTTTTAAATTATCCTCCTGTTTCTTTTCGCGTAACGCGGATGTTTTTTTTCACGTCTTACTTTCGGAGGTTTTTAGGGTACTGGCTAAAAAGTAAAAACAAAGTACTTTTGATTAAGAAAAAAAAATTAGGAAGTTTCAAAACTCGCGTCGTAAAAAAAAAGGAAAAAACTCTTTCCCATTTCAACGCCCTCGAGGTGTAAGAGGTTTTTCTTTGATCAAACGTTATTACCTGATTCCTTTTGAAAATCGAAAAAAAAAAAAAAGTTTTTACAAGAAAACACTAAAAATAAAGAAGAGGCATTAAAAATATCTCTCGAGTATCGTTAATAGAATTATTATTTACATTAATTATCTTAATAAGATTTTTTTATTTTCCTCCCCTTCTTTAAATCGATTAAGCTGAAATATTTTCTTATATCCATTTGAAAAAAAAAATTCTGAAAATAAAAACGGTACTTTGTTTTTACTTGAAAAGAGTTTTATTGCACATACTGACGTATAAAGCCTCTTTTAAAATCTTCCTTATCCTTTTTAAAACATTTTGAAAAACAAAAAAAAAAATTATAAATATATATTCCACTATACAAATGTAAAAAAATAAAAATAAATCGGTAACGAAGGAGCAACCTTGGTCATTTAGGGAAACATTTTCCCTCGGATTTTCCAAAAAATAAACAGAATGAACAAACACAATAAAGATTAAAGAATATTTTTTAATGAACATAAAAGTTACTTCTGAATGAAATCAGCATTATTCAAATACCCGAAGAGAAAAGGGTAAAGCTTTAGAAAAGTTTAAAATCTTCTTAGCAATAATTCATATTTACATTAAAAAAAAACTCCTTGTTTCTACTTCTCTATTGTATGTTAATAAGATTAATTAAGAATGTTTTTTTTTTTTTTTTTTATCTTCGAAATAATTTGTAATTATTTTATACTGCTACATGATTTTCGTATGGATTTTTATTACTTAAAAAAATATGCGGTAAATAACATTTTGTGAAGTTTGCATTAATTACTATGCTACGGCATATTTTTTTTGTGTTGTTAACAATGCAGTATAATGAGATAATAACAGGGCTCCCAAAATTTTAAGAATTGGTATAAATATGCTGCTTTACGTTATGAATCCTTTGTTTTGATTTGTTTTATGTTGTGTTATGTGCTGATGCTGACATGTCATGTATTAGGTGTGTTAAGTTTTTTTATAACAGTGTTCATGTTATAACCATGTTTCAACACGATCTATTTATCTAAAGGTATGTTATAACATGTTTCTGCATGTTATAGCCAACATGTTATGAAATTTAAACATGTCATGTTATTTAAATTTAAATATGTTATGTTATAATAAACATGTTATGTTATGTCAACATGTTATGAATTTCGTTATATGTAGGAGAACATGTTATGAATTTCGTTATATGCATGACATGTTATGAATTTCGTTGTATGCATGACATGTTATGAATTTCGCTATATGCATGACATGTTATGAATTTCGCTATATGCATGACATGTTATGAATTTCGTTATATGCATGATAACATGTTAGCTTTTCATTCAAGTCATAACATGTGAAGCTATAACATGTTATAGCTTCGTCATTCCAAAAAAGGTAAGCCGGCGTTTCGGAAAAATCGGAAAAATGTCAGATTTTAACTGACTAGGTATCGTTTTTCTTCAAAATTTTATGACAATTTAAGCATGCCCCATACTATTGTGATGCGGCAGTAGGGCTGCAAGCCCTGTAACGCCATATATCTATATCTATCCCATACTATAAATAGTAATTATAAACACGGTTGTACCACTAATGTTGAATAAGTTGGTATACTAATGAGGCGGTGGCTTGTCAAAATTCCGAGAATGAAACGTCCGTTACTTCGGAATGACCAAACTATGTTCAGTGAAAACTTGTCATGTTTTTTGCCGTAAACGTCTTACGTTGCTGTAGTTTTAACTTTTCGTTATTAAAGTTATTCATGTGTTCTGTGCGAAAACAGGCATGTGATGTGTAAATGAAATGATTGTGATAAATTATGTTATGTAAATGTGATGTGATATGTCATGCGTATTATGTTATGTAAGTCTCATGTGTTGTTATATAAATTCCACGATTTGGATATTATAACCATGTTATAACAAGTCGTGTTGAATATTTATCATGTTTTATGTACTATCTTATGTGTTATGTTAAAACCAAATTGTAACATGATTTAACCAAAGTACTTTATATTTCATACTATAAAGGTGTCTTAATGTGTCTTGAATTTCGTCATATGCATGACAACATGATATAAATTTCGTTATATGCATGATAACATGTCATGAATTTCGTTATATGCATAATAACATGTTATAAATCTTGTTATATGCATGATAACATGTTATAAATTTCGTTATATGCATAATAACATGTCTTGGATTTCGTTATATGCATAATAACATGTTATAAATCTCGCTACATCCATGATAACATGTTATGAATTTCGTTATATGCATAATAACATGTTATAAACATATTTTGCATGTGTTATTCAAGACAAATTCCATACTGGTCATTATTGTTTTTTTCGATCTTCTTAGCATAATTTTGTCATACGGATCGGTTATTCGGTGTCTTCGAAACACTGTTCACTCCTTAGACTTGGCATCACATGCATTTTGCGTTACCAATGCATTTGTACTGCAACTGCATCACAGATTGCATTACTGTTGAATTAGACTTAGAACCTTTTAATTAGGTGCAATCTCTCTGCATTACGTGCATTACTTTGCAATACGGTTGTACTACTTGTGTTGCTTGCATTACTTGCATTACCCCTGCTTTCCTGGATAACTTTGCTCTTTTGCAGTAAGGTGTGTCCTTTTTTTAAGAGCGGGTAACCGTAGGTAATAAGCGGTCTCTTCTTCCACTTTCTTTTGTTCAGCATTTTCCAGGCTGAAGAAAAAATCCCCTCGTTTCTTTTTCTTCCTTCTCTTTCTCTTTGGCTCCGTTATTTATCGGAAATTCTAATCTAACAGCCTTCTGGTCACCTGTTCTCTCTTTCCTTTCCCCAATATTTCTTTCTCCTTTTCTTCTATTCTGACTTGTTTTCTGTCCATTCACATGTTTTAGTTTCTAGGTTTCTGTTCTCCTGAAGCTTCCTTTACCTCTTCATTTATTCTATCTCATTTTTCGGCCTTTTCCAATTTGGCTACAGCTTCTTTCTTCGTTGTGCTGCTTTATTTCGTAATATTCTTTTTATCTTAAGACGGTTTCAGAAAGTTGTCATTTCCTTTTGTTGAACCTCCTTTTCCTTACTACTGATGGCCTTGAGATATATGTCGCCTGAATCCTTCTCAAAAAGTAGCTTCTCTCGACTTCACATTTTTAAAAAAAAGTAGGTTCAACTTCGAAAACCTTTCCCACAGCTTGACCTTGAAACACTTAACCTAGAGCACCACTCTCGACCTTGAAACGGAATTCTAACGAGACCGGGGAAGAGGGGGTGTGTTAAAACTTTCCGTTTCTTACGCAACCCCAAAGAAAAAGTTTTTCCCAAGGATTTTAATTACGCATCAACTCGATAAATGCGGTTTTAAGGTTAACTAAAGAAGGGAGGGGTTCACGGCAGCGGTTAATAATTATTTACATCTGTATAAAATTACATGCCTCTGTACATTAAATGTTACATTCCATTATGCGAACCGTGAGTAGCAAGTGTGGATTGTACTAGTCCCACGGGAGCAGTGCTTACCCCAGCAACATACCGTAATAATTTCTCTTCCGTTATCTCTTTCCTTTTCCCGCGCACACTTCAAGTTTTAGTCGTCATAAAATTTAACAAGGAGCGATCACCTCCCTCCGGAGGTTTAAGGAAAACACATCTTCAAGGATCAATTTAACCGATCGCAAAAATAAAAATAATTTTTTTTTTTTTGTTTTTGCTAGAGAAAAAATAAATTAAAAAAAAAAAAACATTGAAATGAGACGGGAATTTCTATGAAATTAAAATTTTCTCACAAATTAATATAAAATTTAAATGAAAAAGGAATCACAAAACTACCTCGGGATTTAATTAAGTCGTCTTGAGGGTAAAGTTGGGTGTATTATATTACACAATCCCATGAACTATGATCTCATCTATTTTAATAAAATAAAAATATACTATACGGGCTAGACTATAATTTAATTAGACATACATTTATCTTTAAAAAAAAAAAAAAATTTTACGAGTCTACTGCCCTAGGATTAATCGTATTTACATAATCCTATTTATTTATATTTTTTTATTTTTTTCACGATTAAAATAGAAATTAATCTACAGAGTGTTTCTAGGTCAATTATTTATTACAAAATAAATATTTGACTTTTATTTTTTCTATTTATAAATTGTAAAAACACTCGAGTCTAAAAGGGCTAGTTTTAAAACGGCTAATCTATTACAGTCTTTTTTTTTATTTTTTTCGATTTTTGGGCTTACCGGCGACGACGCCTGGGTGACATCTTGTGGGGGAATCACGAACACCTGTCCGTGGTCTAGTTACACTGCAAAATGCTACCCCTAAACATAAATTTCATAAAAAATATTATTAAACCAACTTCTTTTTTTCAAAAAAAAAAAATTTTAACGCGCCTAAAAATATTTATCGGTCGAGCGCTTTCGAAATCCATATTTAATTTTCGCGCAATCAAAAAAACGATAGTGGAATATATATTTGTTCTCTAATTTTTTTTCTCTATGATACATTTTTTAAAAAAAGAAAAAAAATACAAAAAAGGATAAAGAAGATTGAAAACTAAATAAATCCCCATATAATACGGAGAATAAAAAAAAATATATATCAACCACTGAATTATTATTTTTTTTTTAAATATTTTCTTTTAATTGTTTTTGTATACATTCAATTGGGATTTTTTTTTTCAAAAAAGCAAGTTTACAAAAACAAAGATAGTCTTTTTTTTCAAATAAAATTTTTTAGTTCGTTTTTTTTTCTTTTATAAAACATGTCCTCATCACAAAATATATATAATTTTTTTTTTTTACTTTTAAATCTTGATTATCGGTTAATTACCATAAAATCACAATCTCACAAAATCACTCATCATAAATATAAAATAAATGAATAAGTAAATAAATGAATATAAAAAAATAAAAATAAATAAAATACGTAAATAAATAAAAGTCGTAAACAAAAACGCAACTGTTTTTTTTTTCTTGTCCGTAACAAATATATCACGATTAATTTTCTTTGGTTTATTTACTTTTTTCGTTTTCAAAGTCATAACTTACCAATCCGTCGTCGCTCAAAATTCACATTTTTTTAAAATATAAATTCACAATAAAGACAAAAACAATTTAGAAAAAAAAGAACAACAAAGCGCAAAAGTGTTTTTTCAAAAAAAGAAAAAAAAAGTTTAGCAACAACAAGCGAAAAAAGGAAGGTGTGGATTTTTAAAACAAATTGAGTTGCGGTCATTTTTATTTGCGGAAAAAGGATTCCAATGTATTTTATGTTGATTAAAACATTCATTGGTTCTTTATTGAAATACGTGATTAACATCAGTATCAAGTTTAAACCTGACATTTGCAAGTTCAAACCTGTCATTGTCAAGTTGCAACCCGCCGGTATTTATTGTCAGCATTAAACGTGACAACGCCAAGTTGGAACTGAACAATGTCAGGTTCAAACTCGACAAGGTTAAGTTTGCACCAGCACTGTCAGGTTCAAACTTGACAGTCTCGCAACTAGTAACGAACATATGTAATCAACTTGGCTTGTTAATGGAATGAAAAAATCTTTTCAATTTTTTTTTTCTTTCTCGGATAACAAAGTTCAAGAACCCTTTTATCGCATAATTTTTCGACCGCAACTCCCACTTAAGACCAGGAAATGTACAGATTATGTCGCATTTATATACATAGCAAATCCCGTTTTTTTTTTCTTTTAAACAGAAGAATCTCAGATTGCTTCTTAATTCGATTTTTTTTTCTCTTTTTTTAAAAAAAATAGGAAGTTAAATAAGAGTAAAAGGTCTTTTCTTTTGCACGAAAGAAAAAAAAAAGTATTTAAAAAAAAGGAAAAAAAAATCGTGCACCATGCTTTTGTGAACATTTCTTTGGAGTTATTTATTCTAATTAACTCAGATTTGAAAGCACAAAGTTCTAAGGACGCAAGTGATGAATTTTTTTTTTTTTTTTCGTCGTCGTCTCCTCGAAAAGAAGTAATAACCATGATGTAAAAAAAGTTTTCAGCTTCTTTTAATTATTTATAATAAAATTACTTAATTTTTTTTTTACGTCCAGAAAAACAAATAAACGAATTTTTTTTTTGTATATTTCCATTAGAAATTTTAATTAATTACGTGTTACTAATATTAAATCAAAAGATTAAGGGTAGTGACAGGAATCCTAGGTTCGCTGACCAAGTCATCCGGGCAAAAATTGTGTGGACGCAACGCTTTGACGGCAAATCAGCTCAAAATATTGCCCTTACAAAAAAAAGTGGCATCCTCTGTGCCGCTGGCATGGAGATTACTAAGGAGGAACGGAATTGGGGTGTGGTTTTTATAGCGAACGGGGGTCATTTAGTGCGAAATTCCAGAACGGAATGAGTAGCTCAGTTATGGGATGACTTATTACTCCATGAAAGGAGTGAAAAAATCGGACGGATTTGACGATGAAAAAAATGGACGATGGCACTTGGAACCACCCAAAAGCCGTAAATATTCAAGGGCATTTGAAAGGACATCTCTCGCGGCTAAGCATGGTTTAGAGGCGTCTGTATAGACCTTAAAGTAGCTGGGATGGAATCGTAAGGTTGGTTATCTGAGATGAGTTGCTGTAATTTCAGAACCAACTGAGACTCAGACAAAGAGGATCCGTGTGGTAAAATCTCCAAAGATAGGGTGCAAATTTACTATGGAATGTTGGACCAACATGTTGCACCAACTTGTTGTACCAACATGTCTGACAAACGAACGAATCGACTATTGCAGAATCTACTCCTAGGGTGCAAATTCACTACGGAACGTTGGACCAACATGCTGGTACAGCAGGTTGATCCAACATGTTATACCAACTTGTTGTACCATCATGTTTGATAAGCGAACGAACGATTATGGGTGCAAATTCACTGGGGAATGTGGGACCAACATGTTAATACAACAAGTTGGACAAACATGTTATACCAACTTGTTGGAATCTTGAACGAACTTGTTGTACCAACATGTTTGACAAGCGAACGAATCGACTATTGCAAAATTTACTCCTACGCCAAAATTAGTGTAGAATGTTGGTCCAACAAGTTGGAAAAACCAGTTGGTACATGTAGGTCCAACTTGTTGTACTACAAAAAGTTGTACCAACATGTTGCACAAACTTTTTGTACCCACATGTTTGACAAATGAACAAATCGGCTATTGAAGAATTTACTCCTACGCCAAAAGTAGTGCGGAATGTTGGTTCAGCAAGTTGGTACAAGTTCAACTTGTTGTATTAACATATTGGTTAAACATTCCATAGTGAATTTGCTTCCTACGCTGAAATTAGTGTGGAATGTTGGTCCAACAAGTTGGTACAATATTTACATTACATACCAACATACATTTACATATTACATACCAACAAAGTTGGTCCAACAAGGTGGTAGAACATGTTGATCCAACATTCCATAGTGAATTTGTACCCATACTGGTAAAAATATTCTCAAGAACCTTTCCGGAAATTTTTAGATTGTATCCTTAGCTCCAACAAATTACGGGCTACCAGTAAAGTACGGGATGTTGACCGAAAAAAAAAGGCTAAAATCTTACAACCGATCGAACTTTAAACAAAATCGAAAGCTGGCTTTCTTTTTTTTTTTTTTTTCAAATATCGTTTTTCCCTTTAGGAAACTCATTTTGTAATTATTCTGAAACGGAAACGATCTAGCCTAGAGAGAGGGATAGAGAGAGAAAAGCAGAATATGACACGGGGATGGAAAAGAGAAGGAGAGATGGAAAAGTTTCGTCTACAATGCTTCCATCTCTTAATCGCATCTAAATGTTTTCCTAGAGTTTACAGAACAAATGAAAATGGCTCGAGTCGATTGTGGTGAGTGCTTTTAAGCTTTTCAAAATATTCCGAATAATACAACCGAGGGAGAATTGTCGGGTTTGATTGCGGTCATGTTTTTAAAAAGTAGCGGGAAAATAAAACGACGGATAAATTCCATAATTTTTTTTTTCTCCGCGTCGCATTAATCTCATCTGAAATTATTTTTGATTTTCAAAATCGAGCCCTCACATCAGGTGAAATCCGAACCCCTTATATTGCATCAATCAACAAACACTTCCAAATGAAATAAATTGTAATTATTACACTCGATTCCCCCTTCTTGATTTTGTTATTTTTTTTATTTTATTTTAAATTCGTTTCATACTGTCACAGGGCGAGGTAGTTATTTCACCGTCATATGTTGTATCCTCTAATGTCGGCTACATTGTATTATGTTCCCGGCAGCCTTTCAACACTCGTTACAATATACGATTTTTATGTCTTTTCCCTTTAATATCGAGGAAGACGCAATCAAGTTGACATGTAATTTTTTGATTTTATTGCCTCGGACTTCTTTTTTTTATTTTTTATTTATTTATTTTTATAGACTTTGACGACTGGAACGACGTCCTCAAACTGGTAATGATGATTGTTATTATTATTTGCGGAAAACCGACGCCGGTCAATGCATTGATATAAATTATAGTAATGAACCTGATAAGAACGACGTTAAAGTTAAGAAAGAAAAAAAAAAGGAAAAAAGTATTTTGATAGATTTAAAAGAGAGAGAGAAAAAAAAGAGTGTCGAGAAGGAAACATGTGACAGAACCATAAAATCGTTGAATTAACTCGATCGATAGCGAATAAGGATATATTTTCGAAACTAAAAAATTATTTCCCCGTAAAAAAATTTAATATTTAAAAATATTTCAAAGTTTTTAAAGACATTTTTTTTCTAAAACTTTTAATCTTGACTTTCCAAAATCAGCATTTGGGACTGAATTTTGTCAGTGATCATAATAAGCAGGAACAGTGAAATGCGCAAAACTAAAAAAAAATCATCGTTAGCAATTTAATTTAAAACATTTCTTCCCGAAAGACTGAAAATGTTGAAACTCGAACCCTTTTATTGTAACTAATTATGACCTTGAAGTATCAGAATCCTCATTTACCTACTACTTTTGACCTTGAAGTATCAGAACCCTCTTTTATTTACTACTTTTGACCTTGAAGCATCCGAACCCTCATTTACCTACTACTTTTGACCTTGAAAATTTTTAAAACAAAAAGAACCCACGCCTTTTTTTTGTAAAACTAAAAAACCGCTTTTTCGATTTAAAAAAAAAAAAAGAAACTTTTAAAAACATTTTCTCTTTTTCCCGATTAAAAAATCTGTTTGCGAAATTAGCTTCGCAAACACAAAAACTGTTGACAATAGTGTTGAAACAGTTTTCGGAGGGAGAAGCTCTTCACCTTCCCGTTTTAAACCTCGTTCCCCTATTATATTTATTTCATTTGGTTACTTTTTTTTTTTTTTTTTTTTTTTTTTCAAAAAGCAATCAACTTGTCATTACATTTAAAACTTCATTAAAACGAATCTGTTTACAACGCATATGGACTTAATTCAAACAAAACAAATAAAAAAAAAAAAAAAAAAAAATTAAAAACAGCCTTTTTGCCTAACGTCGATACTATTAATATCCGCCAATAATGCTCGAGCAAAAAAAAATGGGCAGCAAATATAACATTTTTAACTAATGCGACAAGACCGCCATTAAAGTTGCAAAATCTTCGCTTTGATTTTCCTCTGTCTGAAATTTTCCAGGATTTTCAATATTTTTTTCCCTCCCCCAATTTCCCAGAATTTTTAATATTTCGTTAATTCCAAACCGGAAATGTCTAACATATTTATAATTTTCGAAAATGTGTAATCCCAGTGCCGTGTACAATATAAATTATTTTAGAGGAGAATGCGTGGGCGGGGGGTGTAGGAGACAAGGGGCAAACGGCAAAAACATTAATATGCCAGAATAAAATTCTCTGACTGAAAAATTATTCAAATAATTTCCAATGGAATCCAAAATCCTTCGTTAATACTATCAAAATGACATATACTCTGGCGAAAACCCGGCAATAATGCATGATTTATCCGCGAAATCATTCGCTATTATTCTAATAAAAGAGATTTTTTTTTTTTTTTTTGTACAACAAAAAAAGTTTCGTCGAGAAAATGCAGCAGCGGAAATTTTATTTTTTTCAATTATTCTGACGTTATCTCGTAGGTGATCGTGCTTTATTTTAAAACTTTTCCGTTTGTCTTTCCCGAGGATTTTTTTTTCTTTTTCATTCAAGCACCAACTTGCGATTCTGAAATTTCTTTTGTACCTTTTTTATTTTTTAAATCGAATTACGACTCAATCTTCTAAAATTTGACAATACATAAGGACGAAATGAACTGGATGGACGATGCCATTAACGCAGAACAGCGATTTTTTTAAAATTAAAATTTGGAATGTTTCTTTTTATCCGAAATAAAAAAATCGATGATTTTTTTCCTTGAAAAATATTTCTTAAAATTTTTTTTTCGGAATGATAATTTAAAAACTTCGAATAAAACAATTTTCTTTAAATATTTTTTTTTTCTTTTTAAATATAAAAAAAGACGAAATATATATATTTTTTTTCACGATTCAATAATTAAAAAAATTAACGTGCGTGCAGCGCTTTCCAAAGAGAATTCGATTTGTAAAAGAAAGAAAATCGCTTATTTTTTTAAAATGGAAGACCAAGTTTTATTTTTTCATCGTTTCCAAAGGCTTTTAAAAGGATAGAAGGTTGTACACAAGTCTGAAAGTAGTATAAAAACGAAGGTATTAAGCTCACTGGGAAATTTCAAATCAGATTCTGATTTCCTGGAGATTCGGATTTTTCGGGAATCCGAGATTCGGGATTTCATGGTTTTGAAAAGAAAAAAAATTCTCCGGGATCCCGGGTAAATCTCGAAATTTCCCGTGAGTTTTCGGAAAGTTTCCGGAGAATTATTTGAGAAAAATGGATTCCTTGGATTTGGGGTTTCCCATTGTTGAGAAAAATGGTTTCCCTGGATTCGGGATTTCCCGTTCTCGAGAAAAAATATTTTCCCAAGATTCAGGAAATTAAAATTCTCCGGAATCTTGGGTGATTCCCGGGAAATTTCCGGGATTTCCCATGGATTTTTGAGAGTTTTCTTAAAAACTAGGAACCTACGGGAAAAATTTCAAAAAATTTGAATCCCGGAAATTGGGATTGAAAATTTTCTCGGAATCCCGATAATTCCCGGGATGGGAAATCCCAGGCGGAATCTCTAAAAATGCCCGATTTTAAAATAACAAAATGTCTTGAGAGTCTGATTTTCCGTTGTGAATCCTGGATTCGGGATTTCATGTTTTTGAAATAGAATAATTCCCCGGGATTCGGGAAATTAAAATTCGCCGGTATTTCTGGAAACTCTCGGGATTTTCCGTTAATTTTCGGAAATTTTCCCTAGAATTAAAAATCGACGGGAAAAATTCCAAAAAATTTGAATCCCGGAAATCGGGATTGAAAATTTTCTCAGGATCCCGAAAATTCCCGGGATGGAAAATCCCAGGCAGAATCTCTAAAAATGACCGATTTAAAAAAAACTTTCTACAATCTCTCCGGATACTGAAAAAAATATCTGCTGGATTTCGCGAAATCCCCAAAAAGTTTCTGAAAAACTCTTTCTGAAAAATATTCTGGATCATTTTTTAACAATTTTTAGGTAACCCCTAAAAAATAGAAAAAAAAAAGTCCACGAATTTCTGAATGCTTTTTCCGGAGAAAAAAGCAGAATTTTAAACAATTTTCAAAATAAGCAGAACCTCCTTAGTTACACCTCTACGATTTTCAAACTTCCCAAAAAAATATTCCGGTAAAACGCAGAAAATTAATAAACATTCCTCAGGAAGGAACTCGGAACAATTTTTTGGAATTCAAAGAACATCTGTAACGGCTTCTTAAACTTATTTCTTTACGATCAAAAATTTTCCGGGTGAAGTAGAACTTCCCTAACAATACTACTCCTCTGTAACCAGATCAAAATGACGCTAACACATTGCCACCTCATGACAAAATATCGAAACTGACACAAAGAATATCATTTAAAAGCCTTTTTTTTGCACGCGATGACTTCAAACAAAAAAGCAAACTAAAAAAAAAAAAAAAAAATCTTTTTTCCTCCTTTTACAAATCGAACTCTCGTAATGATAAAATTAAACCCTGCCATAAGCGATTATATTAAACGATTTTTTTTTTAAACGGAAAATTTTTTTCCCTATATTCAACAAAATAATCTTTTGCAATTTTTTTTTTTCTTCATCCATATATTAAAAAACGTTGATGAGATAAGGCAGTGATTAATGCGAAATCAAATTTTCAAAAAAAATAACGTGTGCGCGCGTGAGTTTTAGGGATTTGGGCCTAATACTATGATTAATACTTTCTTCTCCATCTAGACAGATAATTTTTTTTTTTAAAATGTACTTTTTTTTAAATAATTTTACAATCTAACATTGAAAAAAATTTGCGGTTTTTTTTTAAAACAGATTTTCTCAAAGCTACATCGACTATATGAATTTTCTTCTTTTTAAATTTTTGTTTAATCGCTAGAAAAAAGCTATTACTTTTTTTTTTTTTATTAAAGCGGCGTGGAGATTATTATTTTTTATACTAATCGTCGATCACAGATAGGAGATAAAGAAAGTAAAAAAAAAAAAAAAGGACGAACGAGGGAAATAACCCGCAATAAATTGCTTCCGTTTCGTCATAGACGTCTCTGACAACCTCCGATGTTTTCCGGGATTTTCCCTCATCCTCTCCCGTTTGAAAAAAAAAATACAAAAGGTGTTTTCCCTTCTTTTCTTTTCGATTCTTATTCTGGAATCAGGATATCTCCAAGCCGCGCCTAAGCATCAAAAAGCTACTACATTAAATTTTTACTCATTTTTAAAGTTTAAGATTTTGTTCGATTACTTTTTATTTTCAAAAAAAAAAAAAGATCATAGTGATTGGTTATTTAAAGAACAATCTACGATTACTAAGAGTGAAAAATAGAGCTAAACTAGCCCGATTTCCCCGTTATGAAAAGAAATTTTTTCACCCGGAACATATCATTTTTTTTAGAAAATGTTTATTAATGCGCTTAAATATTTTTGGGAATTTCAGGACTGACCGCATTTAAAATAAAAGAATTGGGGATTTTTTGCGGCTTTTTTTTGTTGCGCATGCGCACTTTTGCTGGTGCTCAAAAAGTGAAAAATAAAAAAGAATAAGAAAGGATCGTTTTGGGTTTAAATCAACAAAAACCAATGGGTAAACGATCATGTCCTCTTTGGACAAGCTTGAACAAGTTTGAACGATTTTGGACAAGATTGAATGAGTCTGGACAAGTTTGAACAAGTTTGAACAAGTTTGAACGAGTCTGTACAAGTCTGAACATGTTTGAACAAGTTTAAACGAGTTTGGACAAGTTTAAACGAGTTTGAACGAAATTGAATGAGTCTGGACAAGTCAGAACAAGTCCGAGCAAGTTTGAGCAAGTTTAAACGAGTTTGAACACGTTCGAACGAGTTTGGACACACTTGAACGAGTTTGTACAAGTTTTGACAAGTAATGGGCGCAAACCCCGGATACTGTATAATTCCTGGATTATCCCGGGAATTCTCGGAAGGAAAATTACAGGGAAGATATTTATCTACTTTTTCGAGATATTCATCTACCATGACCATAGCGGATTTGCGCTCTAAGAAATAGGAAAGTAAACGAAGTAAAAGCCAAATGAAATGGCATAAAACCATGTTGCAGAATAAAAAAAAAATTATAAAAATAAAAACGATGGACGGTGCTCCTATTTTTTGTTTTTCACTTTTTAAGCGCTTTTATCATCAAATGAGAAACACAAACCGCCGCAAATGCTCCTGTTATATAATTCGATGACCGACATTTTAGCAAAAACCAGTCGATTCATCGCAAAATAAAGGGATTAATTTTGATCCTTATTTTTTGGGTAAAATCATAAATCAAAATCGGTGAAATGATATATCGCTGACTACCGCTGAATTAACATGAATTTTAATCAACCCTCGATACCCAATACCCATCAATAATTAATAAATAGATGTTTAATATTGATTATCAAAAGGGGTTTCTCTGAAAATTTTTTACGGGGTTAAAAAAAAAAAAAAGCCGATATGCGATGTATTTCCCCGAAGCTTAAATAATTAAAAATGACCGGTTATTAATAATCACAAAGAGGAAAAAAAAAAAAAACGAAAAGAAAACGTTATTAAATAACGAACGATTAATCAGTCTTGAAGATGCGGTCAGAAGGGGGATGGAGAGGGGGAGGGGGAGAACAATTTTTTTTTTTTTTAATGATATGTTTCAAGCGTATTTCAAAACCCATTTTTTCCCCGAAAGAAATGTTCACAGGGGCAATGCATGCACACTTCCAGAGCTATAGACCCCAAGGTCTAATGGATAGGGTAACAATGTAAGAGGATGGTGATTGTGATGGTGATGGTGATGTAAAGTGGCCAAATGATTACCTGTTGGGTATGGAAGTCCAAAACTAGGGTATCCCGAATATCCTCGTCCGGCCGCATACGCGGCATACGCGGCTGCGGGAAAACCTGAAAGAATACAAAAAAACAACGAAAAAAATTAGACTTTTTTTTTTTTGCTTTGACGTGACAATCATTAAAAAAGCGTTAGGTTTTTTTTTTTTTTTCCTTTAGAAGTTAAAATTTATCTGACTTTTTTTTTTGAATGAATGAAAAGAGACGACACATATATATACAAAAAAAAGACAACACCTTTTGACCCCACACCATCATGCAAAAAAAAAGCACCTTTTTATATTTAAAAAAAAAAAGAGGATCTAAAACCTCGGTTAAAAAAAAAAAAAAAAAAAAAAACGGTGGGGTTTTATATGAAAAATAAAAGTCGGATTCTTTACTTTTTAATTAATATTTGTAGGCTCCTTTTTTCTGCTTCCTAATACTTAGGGAAATTTTTTTTTTCTTTTTGTTCTGTAAATATTTGATGACATTTGCATCGCATAAAAATATAATTAAATTATGTTTTTATTTTTTTTTTTAAAGAATAAATTTCTTCGTATTTTAAAATTAAAAGTTGGACGACGCTTTGGCTGAATTAAAATAAAAAATGCATAAGTTGATTGACTGATCGGAATTTTATCAAAAAATAAATAAAAAATCAAGACTCTGTTAGGAGTAATTGCAAATGTTCTTAAATGTAGAAGAAAACGATTATTAAATAAGGAGCAAAAAAAAAAGGATAGTAAGGACCGAAGCTGAAGTAATAAAAAAAATTAAAAATTTAGGGTAAGTCAGAAAAAAGACCCTAGGGAAAAACCTGAGCGTTCTTTTTGAGAAATTCCACACGTAAGGTATGTAGTGTGGAAAAACCTGAAATTGATTTTTAAATATTTTTTGGCCCTTCTTATATTTCTTAGCTTTATGTTTAATTTACTTAATTATTCGGGTTGTTCCAGATTTCTTGCAGAATTACCTGAAATCGAAAAAAATTGCTTTTTTTTTTTAAATTATAACAGCCGCCGACAGGAAACGACAGCGTTTCTTCTTAAGTTTCTGTACCAGAATTAAAATTCGGTTAATTTTGAAGTATTTCATCTTTTTACCCTACGCAGTAGAAAAAGAAGAATTTTTTGTTTAAACTTCAGAATTGTTTTATTTGATAAACAGGTAGTTAAAAGAAGGGGCAATAACCTTCTCCATATTTTCATAAATGGATTAGTTGTTTATTTTATTTATTTTTTTTTTTTTTCAAGCAAAAAAATTTAAAATAAAAAAAAAGGCACACGATATGGAGGATAATGACTTAATGCGCTTTGTGCTCTAGTTTCATTGAAGGAGCATGTCCCTAAATAAAAATTAATTAAATTAATTTTTATAAATAAAAATTTCTCCGTTAACCTCTTAATTTCATATACTGCGTGCTGTTCCATTTAAGTACCATATCAGTTGAAGGTTGAATCGATTGTCGAAGTAGCTTAGTGGTAGAGCAATCGTCATGAAAAGGAGAGGTCGATGGTTCGATTCCATCTTTCGCCACTTCGATTTAACTTTTCAACTGATTTCCTATGTTTAGCATATATAGTTCACGATCATATAAGCGTGACTTTCTTAATAAAATGAATCCATATCCCGTTAAAAAATAAAATAAAGATTATCAATTAGGATCGAAAATAAAAATATCTTAAAAATTAATTACGGGGTTTTTAGGGGGGAAAGAAATTCTGTCCAAGTTGAAATATTTTAAAAATAAAACCGAATTTTTATTCTCGTACAGAAGAAGCGCTGTCGTTCCCTGTTAACGGCTGTTATAATTAAAAAATAAACGATTTTTTTCGATTACATGTAATCCTACAAGAAATCGAGAAAAACCAGAATAATTAAGTAAATTAAACATAAAGCTAAAAAATATAAGAAGGGCCAAAAAATATTTAAAAATGAATTTCAGGTTTTTCCACACTACATACCTTTACGTGTGGAATTTCTCAAAAAGAACGCTCAGGTTTTTCCCGGGTCCCAGAAAAAAATTAAGAAAGGGATTAGTCAGCCAAGTATTACGTAAGCAGCATAAGCTAAAAATAGTTTCATTACAGACCTGATAGAAACAGGCCGATAAGTAATGCCATTTCCAGTGTACAAAAAAAAAAAAAAAAAAAAAAAAAAAAATGCTTTGCAACACATGAGTGCTGGAAAAAATTCGTTTTCAGGTAATATGATGTAAATCGAAAAGTATCAAAATTTGTGCTTACTTAATACTTGATTGCCTTCAAAAAAGCTTAAGTTTTTTTAAACAGTTTGGTAAGTTATAAGGCCCTGTTAAAAAATGGATTAGACAAGAAGCTAATTAATTAGACGGTGAAAACATTAAAAAAAAAAAAAAAAAAAAAAACATCGTATCCTCGTTGCGCCTTGAAAAGGAGAAATTAAAAAAAAAAGACTATTTATGTTTATCCTTTCAAGAGGCAAGGACTCCGAAGCTACCGTAGATTGGGGTGAAGTTGAACGTGGGGGTGAAGTTGAAAGGAAATTCAAAAAAAATTCTAGGTTTATTTTAAGCACTAAAAATAAAATTGTTTTATTTCATTAAGTGGATAATGTTTATGGGATACTTAAGTAAAAAATTTTGAGGTTAGGTTTTACGTTCCTGGCGAATAGTTTAGGAAAATATTTTTACGGGAATAGGAACCAATTAATCCATTATTTTATTTAATGGCTAACATGTTTCATCTTTAATTCAAAGACATAGAAACATGTTAGCGATTAAATAAAATAATGGACTAAAAAATATTTTTGGTGCTTAAGAATATATTTTTTTTAAATTTCCTTTCAACTTCACCCCACCTTTTAACTTTACCCAATCTACGGTATTTTTAATTAACATGATAATAATGTACACTTTCACTTCCGATTAATAAGCTTAGATACTAGGGTGTCCCTTATTTTGGCAATTTTCGAATATCAAATCGCTTACCCCCAAAAAATGTTCTCCTTGGTCTACTGATAAACCCGATTTTTTTTTTTTTTTTAAATTTTTTACTCAACGGGAAAGCGTGGCGACTTAAAGTTCCAAAAATTGCCATAAGAGGAAAAAAAATCGACAAATTTTTTTTCGCGAAAAAATGTGATTTCTTATCGGAAATTTTCCGCAGATCACCAATTTGAAGGTTTTTTTTACATCTGGTTCGTTTTTTGAGCTAAAAGCCGAAATACGGCAAAAAAAGTAGTAAAGTGACAAAACATACCAAGTCCTCAGTTTTACTCGTATTTTGGACTCCAGCTCAAAAACTGGACCAGATATAAAAAATTAATTGCCCACAAAATAAAGCAAACCACACCAGACTGAGCCAGTATATTTTTTTTTCACTATTTAATACACTAACACTAAGTGAAAAAAAAAAATTCGAATTAACAAAGGCAAGCCACAAAATTTCGAGGAAAAAAAAAAAGATTTTTTTTCTTTTATTACACAATAACGTATCGCTATAAAAATTTTATATCTTTTAATTTGTGTTTTCCAAAAGGGGGCTGAGCCACCAAAACCCTCGTAAAAAAATTTAGAAAATGCAAATCTGATAATTTCCGAGCTCGCAATTTTATACAAATAAAAAAAAAATAAGGACTTAAAAAAAAAAAAAAAACCTTGCCGCCCTCGTCGAGTACATTTCCCTCGAGATACAAAAGTTATAACTTATTTTTAATTTTATAGCCTGCCCATGTTAATTATCAGAAGGTCTCTAAGTCGTATTAAAACTTCGTCTGGCAAAATGTGATGCGAATATAAAAAAAAAAAAATTCTCATCACACTTAAAGAAAAACGAAAAAGAGGAAAAAAAATATATATATATTTTTCCATCCCTTGCATAGGTTAAAATGAAAAGTGAAAGTCGGTTGCGAACGAAAAAGAGGAAGAAAAAAAAAGGGGGGGGGGGGGGAGTGTTTCTTGTATACTAGATAAATCAAAGCGAAAAACATTATGATATCTTGTTTTTATTCGGTTTTATATACGGAAAGTACTTTTAATACAAACAAAAAAGTTTTATTTTCAAACTCAGTAACTGTTGAAAGTTAATAGTCGGGTCTTTATGGGTTGTAAAATAATACAAAATCACTTCAACGACTTGATTTCATTTTACAAGGGAAATTCTTTTTCGTTTTTTTTTTTTTTTTTTTAAGAACGTGCAAGCATGCAAACGCGTGAAAAATGATCTTGTTAAGCTTATTTTTTATATATAAAAAAGTATTAAATAAACATTACGCCTACCATTGACGAAGGTAGAAGACTCACCGTCAGGCAAAGCTCCTAGGGACCACATAAAATCTAAAAAAACGAAAAAATAAATGGTCAGAATAATTAGTAATTTAAAAATTTAACAAAAAAAATTATTTCGGGTAAATTTTTCTGTTAAATCTGCTTTTGGAAAGTAATGATCTTTTTAAAGGTAAATTTTTTTTTTGAAAAATTTCCCAATAAAAAGAATCATAAATAACCCCCGATTAACCAAAACCGTCGTATTTATTTTGTAACATTAAAAAAAAAAAATGTTAGCATTCATGAAATTTCATAACAGCTATTTTGATTAATAAAAACTACTCTAAATTTGACTAAAAAATCTACGCCGCTTCTTACCCTAAATAACAAAAAAAATTAATTATTTAATAAAAAAAAAAATAAATATATAAACAATCTGAGATACTTCTATCAATTTTTTTTTTCTGAAAAACTACTGAAGATCCATTCGCTGTTTCACGTCGAACACTTCCTTCCACAAACCAGAGGGAAAAAAAATCGTCCAATCGGAGAGAATTTTTTGTTTTTAAAAGGAGGGGAAATTCCCAAGACCAGAAAACGGATGTATGAAATTTTGAGTAAGAACATGGGAAATCGTTTAAGACATCCTAGTCTCATGAATTATCAACTTTAGCAGGTCTAATGCATCAATTAATCTTTACAACGAGGAGAAGACGAAAAAAAAAAAAAAAAGAAAGGGACAGGAAAAAAAAAACGTTCCTTCCGTTTAGTTTTACGAGTTCGGAAACCCAAACTTATACGGAGGCCACGGGTTTTAATCTTAGTGTTATCTAAATTATTACTTTCCGAGGGGCATTGAAAATTGCACGAGTTTGAACAACTTGAACCGCGTTCAAAACTACTCTATGAGAAATAGTTGAGTCTTGTATTTGGTTTTCTTGATTGTTCGAAATCGAGCTGATGTCTATGGTATTAGTTAAAGTGGAATGGAGGAAATTCACACAAAATCGGGGGGGAATTCTAATCGAACCGAATAGTTTTAGGTTAAGTAATAATTCATTCGCTCCTTTTTATTTTTGGAGAAGGAGGAAAGGATTTACTGAAAACCTTTTAGTCTGTTTCAGTGTAATTTAATTTAAATTTATCTTCCTTGAAAAAAGCTTTGGGGGAGGAGGGGACCTGTAGGACCTGAAGACACTAGCCAGGGAGAAGATAACATGGTTCAACCCCCTCCTGTGAGGTACGAGCCTCCTCGTAGGGTTGTTCCTGATATAAATAGAAAAAGAATGCACTTAAAGCATTTTCTCTCAGCATTCTTTTTTCGTTTGGAGCTTTTCATTAAAAACCTTGCGACACCCTTTAAGACTTTGCCCGTAGGAAAAAACGATGCATAAATAACATAAAAATCATGTATAAATGAAAAAAAAATTGAACAAACGTAAAAAATGCAAAAATGATGCATAAACTACTTAATTTTTTTAAACTAGAAAATGTTATTTTTTATCCTCCAATATAATTATGCATAAACAGTTACGGATAAATAAGTATGCAAAAATAATTACACATAAATAAATATGCATATACAACAATTATGCATAAATAAGTATGCATATAACGATTATGCATAAATAAGTATGCACACAACAGTTTTGCATAAATAAGTATGCACACAACAATTACGCATAAATAGGTACGCATACAACCATTATGCATAAATAGGTATGCGTACAACCATTATGCATATTAAGTATGCACACAACAATTACGCATAAATAGGTACGCATATTTAACCATTATGCATAAATAGGTATGCGTACAACCATTATGCATAAATAGGTATGCGTACCACCATTATGCATAAATAAGTATTCATACAACAATTATGCATAAATAGGTATGCATACAACCATTATGCATAAA
The DNA here is from genome assembly GCA_037577465.1 of Liposcelis bostrychophila. Lineage (NCBI taxonomy): Eukaryota > Metazoa > Arthropoda > Insecta > Psocodea > Liposcelididae > Liposcelis > Liposcelis bostrychophila. The sequence continues at coordinate 7,444,670 of CM075211.1, forward strand.
TAAGTATGCAAAAATAGTTATGCATAAATAAGTGTGATGCACATACAATAAAAAAGTTGAAAAAGCATCATTTTTGCAAATTTTCCTGTTTTATGATTTATTAAAAAATTATATGCATAAATTATACAAGAATTATGCATAAGAATTATGCATTAAATAGTTATGCATAAATAAGTGTGATGCACATACAATAAAAAAGTTGAAAAAGCATCATTTTTGCAAATTTTCCTGTTTTTTGATTTATTAAAAAATTATATGCATAAATTATACAAGAATTATGCATATCCAGATTTTGATGCTTTAAAAAATACGCATAAACTTTTCAAAAATTATGCATGTCCAAATTTTTGTATAAACGAAACAAAAATAATACATTTTTTATAAAAAATTTTTGCATTTATTTTCCAAAAATTTTATACACTTTTTGCATCATCTTTTTCAACGGGCGACTCACTACCGATCTTTGGGCAACAATGGTAAGGCAATATATTAATTTTGGCGTCAGAGTAGTTAATTTTGAAGCTTGCTGGGACTGTTGTTAGTAGCGAATGCAGCGATAAAGATTATCTTTGCAGTGAGCCTGAAGCTACATCTTAGTGGTTCCCCCTCAAAGCAGTTAAAAATTGTGGAGATTTATTTCGCCATAATTGCGGATCACACGGCAAAAAAAGACTGATCGACATTAGGAATTAAACTGTTTCGCCTATGTTTAACTTTTAACCAAACATAACCAATTCCGAATGTCGACCAGCCTCATATTTGCCTGAGCCTTCAATTAATACTCGGGATAACAAACGTTCAACCGGAGACGTCCCTACGTAATGGGAGTTACTCACTACGGGGAATTTGGCTAAAAATGAAATTTTTTTGGTATACACGTTGTCAAAAATTTTCAGCCAAAGAGTTACGCAAAACTTATCCACAAAGACCTAGTCACGTCAAAAATTCAAATTTTAAATATTTCAGATTTCAAAATCTTCAATAATTTTTTCTTCCTCAAAAATTATTTTTTTTAATAAAACAAATTTTTTTAATAACTCCTGCCTGATAAGACTTGAAAAAAAAATACGAACGTACAAAAAAAAATTGTCCCAGTAACCCAATCTAAATTTAAAATGAAGAGAAAAACAGATCAAGTAGGTAAGTTCATAATTACATTTCCTATGCAAAAAAGCTCGGAGAAGAGTTTTTTTTCCGTCGGAATTTAATTTTTTTTTTTTCTCCAGCCCCGTTTTTCTTTCCTTTTTAATCTGCTGTGAATCGGAAAAACGAAATCTTAGGCTAATTTTAAATAAAGCAAAAAAAAGAGAAAAAAAAATTCTTTTTACTGCGGATCTATTTCAAAATCTCGTTTTTTTTTCGCTGCAGGTCTTCTCAACAGGAGCAATAATATAAAACGATTGAAAATTTAGCCCATCGATTTTCTCCGGGATCGAAAAGTGATTACTCAATGAAATAACGTAGATAACAGAAAAAAGGGTTGTCAAATCAATTTTCCTAAAGGAAAAAAAGGCTAAGGTTTTTTTTTTTACCTTTTTCTCCGGCGAAAAAAAAAATTAAATACTCATTACAGAAAAGAAAAAAGATCCGATTGGACGATTTTTCTTAAATCGATGACACCGACACCCAACTAAACTAAAATCACATTTTTTTTTCATTTTTTCTGTGGAATAAAAACTAAGGAACTACGTATTGGAATATTCTACTCTAAAAGAAAAGAAAAAAAAGTGCTACTCTAAAAAAATAAATTTCCATCTTTCTACGTAAAAAAAGAAAATAATTATTTTTTTTTTTCCAACAAAAAAAATTTTACAAATAATTAAATTCTAAAAAATCATATTTTTTTCTTTTATCATAAAACATAATACTTTTTTTTTTTATTATTATTATTATCATTTGGTATTGAGCGACATTTAACAATAAAAAAAATAAACCTAATTCACCTTTTCATAATGACGAACTGAGTCGAAAAAACTGTGTAGGATGATTTGTTCGACTTCCTTTTTTTTTCTCGATAATAATAAATAATAGATAAAGCTTCATTTTTAAAAGTTTGAATTAGCGAAAAACTCCAAACAAGGTTAGGAAAGCAATTAGGAAAACACGAAACTCGGAAAAAAAAAGAAAAAAAAAAAAAAAAAAAAAAAAAAAAAAAAAAAAAGAAAATGGAAAAAAAAAGTTTTTACGATCATTTCAATATTCGGAAAGTAAATCAGTGGCGTAGCAATTTTTTCGCGAAAATTACGTTTCAAAGTAATTTTTTTAAATTTTGGCTCACAAAACGTGATTCAAACGACTACGAATTCTTTTTTGCCCCTGTCCAGTGGGTGACAAACGATTGATAAGGGGGAGAAAAATTAGGAAAAGGGAATAAAAAACGTTCTTAGAAAAATTGATAACTAGTGCCCATGGAGGAATCGAACCGCCGGATTCCCGTTTGATCCGGGCTGTTATAACATCTTAACTATCGTGTTCTCATAAAACGACTGAAATGGTAATTCTGTTAAACGTCTCATAATGTCCTCGAAGGAAGTAATTTCAGAGGATTCATTTCAAAAGAACTGATATCAGAGAATTAATTCCAAGAGAATTAATATCAGAGATTTAATTTCGATAGAATTAATCTCAAAGAATTAATTTTGAGAGAATTAATTTCGAGAGAATTGATATCACAGAATTAATTTCGAGAGATTGATATCACAGAATTAATTTCGAGAGAATTAATATCAGAGAATTAATTTCGAGAGGATTGACATCAGAATTAATTCCGAGAGAATCAATCTCACAGAATTAATTTCCAGAGAATTGATATCAGAGAATTAATTTCGGGAGAATCGATATCAGAGAATTAATTTCGAGTGGATTAATCTCAGAGAATTAATTTTGAGAGAATTAATTTTGAGAAAATTGATATCAGAGGATTAATTTCGAGAGGATTAATATCAGAGGATTAATTTCGAGAGAACTAATATCAGAGGATTAATTCCGAGAGGATTAATATCAGAGGATTAATTTCGAGAGAATCGATATCAGAGAATTAATTTCGAGTGGATTAATCTCAGAGAATTAATTTTGAGAAAATTGATATCAGAGGATTAATTTCGAGAGGATTAATATCAGAGGATTAATTTCGAGAGAACTAATATCAGAGGATTAATTCCGAGAGGATTAATTTCGAGAGGATTAATTCCGAGAGGATTAATATCAGAAGATTAATTCCGAGAGGATTGACATCAGAGAATTAATTTCGAGAGGATTCAAATCAGTATTCATTCCGATAGAATTAATCTCAGAGAATTAACCTTGCGAGAATTAATTTCGTTAGAATTGATCTCGGAGAATTAATTTTGAGAGAATCATTTTTGATTAATTTTGATCAAATTAATTTCGAGAGCATTAATCTCAAGGAATTGATATCAGAGAATTAATTTCGAGAGGATTAATTTTAGAGAATTAATTTCAAAAGGATTAATCTCAGAGGATAAATTTCAGAGGGTTAACTTCGAGAATTAATCTCAGAATTCAATTCAAGAAAATTAATCTCAAAAAATTAATTTTCGTAAGAAATAATCTGGAGAGAATTCATTACAGACAAATCATTTTGGGAATTAAGTGCGAGAGAATTAGAATTCAGCTCGTCCGTTTAAGTACTAGAAGAGTCAGAGCGAAAAGGAAAGACGGGGGTTCGAGTCCTTAGGTGCGACTTATTCCTTTTTCTCAAAGCTCCCTTTGTATGTATCTTTCTCTAAATTTTCTCTTCCTCGTTCAAAAAAAAAAAAAATTCTCGACTACTCCTTCAATATTTCTACGATAATTTTTGTAAACACCTTCCTCAAAATCTATTTTTTTTAAATCCGCGCCCGCCGTCAATTAATCCGACAAACGGATTCAAAACGTATCGAAGTCTGATCAATTACCCGCTGCGAAAAAGGCAAGTGAAAAACAGACAAAAAAGGGGGAGACAATAATTGACAAGTTTCACGCTTTCCTGGATATAAATATCAGGAGTAAAAAGGGGGAAAAAGGAGCTTCGTGAATCCCCCTTTCCCGACCAGATAAAACGGTATAACTAATATTTTTGTTTTTCCTCCTAAACAATCCTTCTTTTTCTCTTCTCTTATAAAAGCCTTTGCAACTCAAAATATTTTAAGAGCTTAATCCCGTGCTTTAATCTTAATTTATATCAACACATTTACATTTGTCACACCGTGAGCCATTTCCCTCCAGATAATATTTTAAAAAACAAGTTATGTCATTTTAAACGACGGGAGTTTAAAAAAAATGCGATTCGACGCAATTCGTCATTAAATCTAGATTTCATCTTTTTAAATCCAAAAAAAACTATTCTATCGACACTTAAAAAATATCTAAAAAAAAAAAAAAAAATCTATCGAAAGAAAAATAATAAATAATGAAAAAGAAAATACCTGATAATTTCTTTCTTTTTTTTAATAAAAAAAATAAATCTTCCAAATTTTCATTTTTTTCTAATCGAACAACTATATTATTAATTTCGTTTTCTTTGTCAAATAAACTATGATACAATTTTTTTTTATTCGGTAAAATAAAAAAAATAAAAAATGTTTCAGTCCAAAAAAAAAATCGTACTCTAAAAAAAAACGAAAAAAAAGAAAAAAAAAATTCATATCTCGTTTAGGCTACCGGGGAAATTTTTCTTTTTTTTCTTTTCCCCACTCTTTTTTTTTATTTTCTTTTGAGAGAGTATAATTACGGCCTTCAATTTGTTACGACCAACATGAGAAGTAATTGCTCGTTATTCGGGTTTTCCCCTGTCATTTTCCTAACCGGATAACGCTTTAATGGGAAGTCGTTGCTACTTTTTTTTTTTTTTTTTTTTTTTTTTTTTAAAGTATCGATTTCCAATTCTCGAATAAACAATTAATAAAATTCTTTTCTTCTTTGAAAAAAAAAATGGCGACTGCTATTATTTAAATCCGTAAACGAGGTATAAATTTTTTTTTTCTTTTTTGGAAAATGCAAGACCTTAACATTCATGAAAAGGGAAGGAAGCGTCGTAAGACGTAAGGTCATTCAAATATTACGTCAGCAGACGGGTAAGGGAGTTTTACCAAATGATGAGATTATTACTAAATATTAGTTCGCCAAACTATTTTTTTAGTCTATGTAAGTAAAAGCCTTTTTAATCTAACTAATTCTGACTAAAAAAAAAGTTTGGCTAACTAATATTATTAGACATCCCATTTTTCACTAAATTTACTCCTTCCGTTTTCTCGGTTTATTCGTTTGAAAATGCCTGTTTTGCTAACTAAAGGGATGAAGGGTCAAAAAATGCCGAAAATAGCACTGACGTAATCTTTGAATGGTCCCTTCGACGGATTTATTGCTTTTCTAGTTTTCTTTTCAAATATAAATTTGTAAATTATTGTCTTTGACGATAGTCTAATTCTTTTAAATACACTAAATTTTATTTTACTACGCTAAAGAAGGCAGTTTTGTTTTCTTTGTCAATTTAAAAACTAAATTTGTAAGAATTTTTAATTTTTTGGTTTAGGAAGACGAATTTGTACGGTCGCATCGAGCAACAAGATTTAAATTTCAGTGATAAAATTTTTCAATTTATCAGATGGGTGACTTGAAGCCAAAATCATGTATAAATAATACCAACAATAGGCCGTATATAATAAATGCATAAATTATGTACCAAGAACTTATTTTTTTTTTTATGTTCCAGTACAATTATGTATAAATTATGCTTAAATAAGTATGCAGAAAATGAAAAAAAAAAATGTAAATAATCATAAAATATTTGCAAAATTTTCCTGGTTTAAATGATTTTAAAAAAATTATATGCATAAATTTTGCAAAAATGTATTTCCAAACTTCGGTGCTTAAGAAAGTATGCATAAACCTTGCAAAAAATTAAGCCCTTCCAAAGGATGAGGGTCGATAAGGCCGTTTTTTGGGCCAAATTTTTTTTTTCGTGGAATTTGATCCTTGAATCCTTGTAAATGATTTCCTAAAAGGATTTTAAATTTCGGTGATCGATACCCTTAATATTCGCCTAAAACCATGATATTTTCTTAAAGCAATTTTAAGGACCGAAATAGGAATTAAAAAATTTTAATGCTGCAGGGAAGTACCCCTACCTAAGACCTTTTAAGGGTATTTTTTCATGTTCCGAAAAATGTGTTGAACCCCCTTAAAAGTGGTCATTGTAGGTGTTTTTATTTTTTTTAACACCGTGTCCGTTGGAGTCCGTCGAATTCCCGGTAATATATTATAGGGCGACCTAAGATAGACCATATATAATTTTCCCGGTATACGGCTGCATGCGGCCCTATATTAAAATTTTTTTCGAAAAAAACATCATTTAGGAGTGACAACTGTTCGATTCCAGCCATTACCTCGTTCCATCCATGATCAAGTTATCTTCAAAAAAAAATTAAAAAAATTATCAACATTTAAATAAAAAAGCACTTTGCACTTGATGTGTTCCATAACAACTTTTTGAAAATGGAATATGAAAAATATAAATAATTTGTATATTTCCTTCTTTTTTTGAATTTAGTTATTGGTATCCTTCATTTACTCTTTAGAAATGATGTCTTGCTTCTAAAAGAACAATTTAATACGAAAAATTAAAGGAAATATACAAATTATTTATATTTTTCAAATTCCATTTTCAAAAACTTGTTATGGAACACATCAAGTGCAAAGTGCTTTTTTATTTAAATGTTGATAATTTTTTTAATTTTTTTTGAAGATAACTTGATCACTGATGGAACGGGGTAATGGCTGGAATCGAACGGTTGTCACTCCTAAATGATGTTTTTTTGAAAAAATACAGATTTGACAACCGGGGTGCTCAAATAGACCGCTAAAACCGCGTCTTATGCATTTTTAATATAGGGCCGCATGCCGCCGTATACCGGGAAAATTATATATGGTCTATCTTAGGTCGCCCTATAATATATTACCGGGAATTCGACGGACTCCAACGGACACGGTGTTAAAAAAAATAAAAACACCTACAATGGCCACTTTTAAGGGGGTTCAACACATTTTTCGGAACATGAAAAAATACCCTTAAAAGGTCTTAGGTAGGGGTACTTCCCTGCAGCATTAAAATTTTTTAATTCCTATTTCGATCCTTAAAATTGCTTTAAGAAAATATCATGGTTTAGGCGAATATTAAGGGTACCGATCACCGAAATTTAAAATCCTTTTAGGAAATCATTTACTAGGACTCAAGGATCAAATTCCACGAAAAAAAACATTTGGCCCAAAAAACGTCTTTATCGACCCTCATCCTTTTTGCATTCATTTTTCAAAAATTTTATACACTTTTTTCATCACTTTTTCCATCACTTTTTCGCATGGGCGTATGTATATCTCTCAAAATATTTTGAGAGATATACGCCCGTTCGGGACCGGCGTTAAACTGTAGGTCCAATGTATATGTGAGCACACGCACACAGGTATATGGGACCTACAAGTGTACGCCATGCTCATATTCGAGCAAAAAACTAAGGAAAAAAATTAGGTAAATGCAAAAAAAAAAAAAATCTAAGGATATTTATTAAAGGTATCAATTGCACAATTTGCCGTATAAATTTCACAACTGACAGCGCCAAATGCCCATCTGACACACTTTTGCTGCCGTTTATGCGACTGATGCTGACAGACGTGCCATTGACCCTAGCAGTTGTTTGATTGTCAGCAAACAAACTCTCTATTGAAGCGACCCCTCAGGGTTTCTAAAATACGCTTAACGTTTTTAATGCATTTTGTTGAGTCTTCCGCTTTTATATTCAACCTTTTCGTTTTACGGTACAGATACAGGCTCATTTTGCAAGCTCATCTTTCAAATCATTATCCCTGTTTTAAATTACCTATTGTAAAATGATAATTTAAATTTTAACATTTGATTACGCAGAATTCAGATATAAAAAAAAAAAAACCTGTCAAAAATTAAAGTCAATCTCTCCGACGCCGACCGTACTTGTCCTCTTTACTTTCATTACTTTACAAATATCTATATTTTAATTTTTACCAAATAAAATTAAACCTAATTTTCAATAGTATGAAAAAAAATAGATATATACGTTCAGTACACTCTCGTTAAAGTACCAATTAAAAATCTATGTTCATCTTACTCCTCTACGATTATCGAGAGCTTCCTACACTGCCTAATATACAAACTAATCAAAACTAACCAACAAAAAAAAAAAAATTAGCGACGCATCGTCCCCTTTCCAAGCCTAAAAAAAAAACTTTTTTTTGTTGTTTTTTTTTTAAATTCTTATCAACAGTGAAGAATAAAACATAAAGCTCGAGACGTTCTAATGAATATTTCACCGGAGCCTAAACTTGTGAATTTTAATGTATTCAAAGTCTTATCATTTATTAACGTGAGAAAAAAAGATTCCGTTCACTATTTTAACTTTTCTCCGTCCCGGGACGAGAAAACTCTTTATGTTAAAAAAGTGTTAAGGCCCTACATGAATATCAAAATAAGTACTTAAAAACCACTTTACTAATTTTTCATAATTAACATGTCTCACAATTTTTTATTTATTTTTTTAAATTTAACCAGCTAAAGACGTAACCGAATAAGCGATTACGACAACAACAAAAAATGCGCCGAAGATCAAATGACGTATATCTCCGTAGGAGATATATACGTCATTTGGAGATAAGAGGGTTCCGGCTGATTTTAAAAATGCCGGGCAAACATCCGGTCACATGATCTTCACAAACATGCGAAACAGATTATCTCCAATTTTAATCAAAGATGGAGATACGTCATTTCACCTCCGGCGCACGGAATTTAATCTTGCATCGCGAATAAACCTGATCGATCTCTTATTCAATTAAGTCCCGTTAAATATACATCCAGATCGTTATAAATATTATTTTAATATATTACAATTCTAAAATCTAAAATTCTATAAATATTTATTTGTTTACATAGTTAAAACATTTAAGAGATCTATAATCTTTTTATAGTTAAAAAAAAAGCGGACTAGGTTCTTTTTTCAGAAAAAGAAAAATTACAATTTATAATTTACACATGTAAAATACCTCAAGATTCCTAACATCTACAGATATACTTTTTTTTATTCTTTTTAAAATTCACTTTACACTAATAATATTTAGATTGTAAGAAATTAAAAAAAAAATGTGCGTCAAAGTTCTAAATTTTCTAACTTCTATCTCTTTTTTTTTTTTTTTAATTTTTGTCTTTAAAAAGCAAAATATGAATATCCCCTTCACCAGCTAACTAACATTTGATTGTGTTTTAAATTTTTTTTTAGTTTTTTTTTTTAAATAGAAAATAAAAGAAACAGTATCGACAATTCAGATTTTCTTTTCGTCTCGCATTATGAAATTTCATGAAAAAAAAACTTGATTTTATACAAAAAAAAAAAAAAAGAAAGATAAACGAAGAATTAAAAAAATTTCCATCTAAGAAAAGAAAAAAAAATATTAACAAAACTTAACAATCTAAATTTGGCACAATATGCGCACGAATGTAAAAATTTTTTTAAAAAAATTAATACTTTAAAGGATTATTAGTTCCTGCAGATTTCTTTTTTTCCCCCGAAAAAATTAATAAATTCAAATAAATCTGCAGTTCTTTTTTTTTTCTTTTATCGAAGCAAATACTTTTGGTTTGTTCCCGATACTAATGCGAATGAAAAATGAAAACGGGGAGAAAAAAAAAAAAGAAAAACTTTTATTTCTCCCTTTGGTTTTTAAGAATTTATGATTTTCCATAGCTAATTTTCTTCTTTTTTTTCTTTTAGTAACAGAAGGAATTCCGGGAGATTTGTTTTACGATCCTCAACATGTGTTAGGATCGCATTAATTATATTCAACACTTAATTTTTTTTTCTTGCTTTTTCTTTTTTTAAGATTTTGAATTGGTAAACGGGAATCGGAATAAAAAACGGAAGTGTTTCTTTATGGGGCCCGGAAATAAAAAAGTTTTCTTCGGGATTTTTTATGGGATTTAAAAATTAAGGGCAGTAATTAGAGTTGTAAAGAATTACCAAAAGGGACTTGAAATTTAAAGACGAATAAGGTTTTTCAACATTCTTCCCACCGCCCCCTATTTCTCTATTTTGCTTTTCCCAATTTTCCAAATCGCATTCCATTTTTTCCATGATTTTCCTTTCCTATTAGAGCGGCTGTTCAGCTGTAGAGTACATCATTGCGCCGGACGTCAAATGACTTATCTCCATGGTAAATATGATTGGAGATAATAACTCGGTTTGGTTATATTACAAAATCAGTAAAGATCAACTTGAGCGAGTAAACGTGATATCGAAACAGACTATCTCCAGTCATACTTATGGTGGAGATACATCAGTTGACCTCTAGCACACCTGTCATAGCATTGCTGAAATCAGATCCTATAGGCGGCACCACTTGTTATGAATATCTCCACCATAGTAATGGTTATCTCCAGAACAAAAGATTGAAAAATGAATCTTTTTCCCTTGTGATCGATTGCCATGGACACCGTTAATCATAAAAATGGCTGCTAAACCATTTCCTGTCACTAAAGCCATGAGTTGAAAGTCAGCTGACGTATCTCCATCATTAATATGACTGGAGATAGTGCATTTTGATTTCTGCTAAAAATCATGTCACCACAAGTTTGCTCGCTCATGTTCGAGTTAACTTGTGCTTACATGATTTGAAAAAAACTGTCAAAACAAACTATCTTTATAAGTTGGAGATAGGTGGAGATAACGATTACTATGGACACCATTAATCGTAAAAATGGCTGCTACAGCATTTCCTGTAATTAAAGCCATTAGTCGACGTATCTCCATCATAAATATGACTGGAGATAGTCTGTTTTGATTTCTTCTAAAAATCATGTCACCACAAGTTTGCCCGTTTGGTTAACTTGAGCTTACAAGACTTGAAAAAAAACCAGTCAAAACGAACTACCTTTAATGGATGGAGATAACGTGGAGATACACCGGATCTCCCAAAGATGGAGATACATCACTTGACCTATGCGATTTTCAGCTTGCAGATGATCCTTTAAAATGAATCTAACAATCGGTCGGTTGGTGGAAAACACCTCCCCTTGGTGCTTTTAAATATTTTTACCATATCGAACGTGAAGAAGTAATTAAATCAAAGTTTATTGCTCCCACCATCGTCGAAATAGCCCATTCCCACAATCTTTCCAAATATTTCCTGGTAAAATAATTACACGGGCCATTTATAAACCCTAATCGCTATAACACCCGAAGTCTTCCTTTACCGAAAACATATGCGGGAAAACCCATTTCCAGACGAAATTTCCATCTATGCACCCCCATATTTCCACTTGCTACTCTGCCCCCGGTTTAACTTAATAACTCATTTACTTAGACAGTAAATCAGCGTAAAGAATCTTTAATATTTCTCCCAAGTTTATAATAAATGTTCGCACTGTCATCGTCTTCTTCTTCCTCCTCTCCATCCAAACGGAAACTAAGGGAAATTAGTCACCGTGAAAATCTTTGGGAAAAGCGGAATCTCTGCCCCTCTGCCCCATCTCCCCCTACCCCCCTCCTTTTTTTTCACGAAGAAAAAGAGTTGGGTAATTAAATCAAAAAAACAGAAAAAAAATTTTCCGAGACCCTTAAAAAAAAAAAAAAAGAGGGGGTGACGATTTTGCTGTGGAGATGTTCCTCACCGTAAGTTTTGGCATTAATATAACATTAACGTCGCAGATGTTGACATTACTGAATTTTCCCTAAATATCACATCTGCGTATGAAACGCTATTAGATTATAATTAGTTAATTACCATATGTACTTGTGAAAAGCAAAACTTGGGTGTGCTTCGGTGATCGATCAAAATCTCTTACGAATGTGACATCACGGAAGGTTTTTACCCCCGGGAAAATAAAATAAAATAAAATAAATAAACCAAAAGTATTTGCACGAGAAATGATACTGGCTACTTAGTGATCTGCAAGGGCCCAGCCTGGACCGCCCAGATTTTAATTGGACTGTTGACCGTAATTTTGCCAAGAGGACACCGATTTTTAAAAAAAATTCGAAAGTTTTTAAAAGACTTAAGCCATGCCCAAAAGACTTGAACGACTGTACAATGCCGTGCGTCGGAGGCCAAATGGCGTATCTCTATTATGAATACGATTGGAGATACTGTCTGTTTTCATTCCTGTTAAAAATCACGTGACCACACGTTTACTCTTTAATGTTGGTGATCACATGATTTAGGGAAACAGTTAAAACAGACTATCTCCAATGATATTTACGATGGGGATAAGTCAGTTGATTTCCGGCGCAAGGAATTTACGAATGGAAATTCAATGAAGTACGTAGACTAAAGAGTTTGTACTGTGCAGAAGCTCTAATAGTTTAAAGTTTGTAACTTAATTCGGCTGGCAAGTTTAAACCTGCCATTGTCAAGTTCAAACCTGCCATTACCAAGTTCAAAAGTGCTGATGCTATGTTGAAACTTGATAATGCCATGTTCAAATTTTAATTTTTAAAAGTCAGGTTTGAACTTGAAACTGCTAATTGTGACACCGGCATTGTCAGGTTCAAACGTGACAGTCGACAATTAGCAATAAGCATATAGCTGACAACAGAATCGGTTTTTTCGTCTTCGAAAAATAAATCATACTGTATTTTTCTTCTTCGATAATATCGGAATTTTAAAAACTTCTGTATTTCTCGTTTGGGAAATGCAGCCCGGCTTTTGAAACAATAGGCACACCGAGCCTCAAATTTCAGTCCCGTGCAGACCACTAGGCTACACAATTAAAACTATTTTAAAATACCGGGATTTTATCTTTTAAAAATCGCTAAATCATAAATATATACTTCCTTGTAAAAATATATATTAATATCATATATATACGATGCTTGGTGCAAGCTGTCCGGTTATCAAGACTTCCACTATAAAAAAAAAATTCTAGAGGCTAAAAAAATTCTACGGACGATTTATTCCCTCGCTAAAAATGTAAAGAAAAAAAAAGTTCTTCGTAAAAAAAAAAAGGTGTACGCTAATTAATATTTCTTCTCAAATTAATTAATTAATATAAAATTCTACTAATTCACTATAAAACAAAATAAGGCGTATCGAATCACAATTGGTTTTTTAAAAATTTTCAATTTTTTTTCTTCTAAAAAATTTTAATTTTCCTGACTAGACTACCATCACCGGTTTTACTAATATCGCTACGATTTTTTTTTTCGATAAAATAAAATAAAACGACTACTTTTTGCTATGTAAGCCAGTCTTGTGGTTTACTTAAAAGACACGATTTTTTTTTTTTCGACAATGATCCTGAGCCGTTAAGACGAAACTTTGTCCCGTTGAAAAAAAAAGGAGATTCTACTCTAAAGAGTTAATGGAAGTACGCAATTCATTGTCATTTTGTTTCCTGTGATTTCTTTTTTTATATATACAGAAATAAATAATACTAAAAAAAAATATCACAATAATAAGGAGAAGCGATATGTTTTCCTTAAAAAAAAAAAAAAGGGGGGGGGATATGTTAAAAAATCAATTTTTTTATACTCACTACTAATCTACGTCCCTGATTTTTTGATTTTAAAATAACAAAGGATTTTTTTTCCCTCTTTGGGAACTACGAACACATAAAAGGATTCGTCTTTTATAAAGTAAACAGAGAAAATCCATAAAATCCAAGTTGGAATAACAAATTTAACCAATACAAGGTTTGTTTTATTTGAAGGATTTTTTTTTATTATTTCTTTTTTGCCTCGGAGGAAAATAAAAAAAAATTCTTTCTTTATTTCCAAGCGAGAGGATGGTCATATCAGTTTTTAAAAAGTTTTTTTTCTGAAAGTGATTTAGAGCGCAAAAATTCAACAATCCATGAGGATAATTTTAAGTAAAAAAAAAAAAATGTTAAGTCTTCAGCATGAAAAGTTTAAAATCATTTCTAGTTGTAAAAAAAAAAAACTTCGCTTTCTTGTAGCAGTAATAAAATGTCTCTTCCGTAGCCAATGACGGAACTCTAATGGTGGCGCTCCCTAAAATATTTCCAAATAATTAAAAAATAACGTGAGAAAAGTTTCGGGCCTTCACCTAAACGCGAAGTGGTGCTGTAGCACCACTACGGTTCTGGTGGTGCTACAGTAGGTGCTACAGTGGTACGACAGAACTGTAGTGGTGCTACAGCACCACTTCGTGTTTAGGTGGAGGTCCCAAACTTTGCTCAAGTGGTGCTACAGTAGGTGCTACAGTGGTACGATAGAACTGTAGTGGTGCTCACGTTTGGGTGGAGGCCTGAAACTTTGTTTGCGTTGTTTTTGAATTATTTGGGAATATTTTAGGGGGCTGCCACCATTAAAATTCCGCCATTGGCAATGGAAGAGGCACCCTAGGCAGTAATCGTTTCTTCATGACGAATAACTGTTTAAAAATTTCTTTACCGCGAAACTGCTGGCAACATGCTGATCGAAAAAAGTGCTGCCTATCATATTTCATAACACGTTTCATAACACACGTCATGAAATACACCTGTTTCATAACACTACATCCAATATTAACATGTAATGTTTCATAACGTGTAATGTAAGGACATTTGTCATAACATTTATGTTAAAACATTAGTCATAACATTTATGTCATAACATGTAATTACATGTTATGACATAAATGTATAACGTGTTATGACATAAATGTATAACATGTAATTACATGTTATGAAAACATTTATGTATCACGACATGTTATTAATACATTTTTATGTATCCTAACATGTTATGAAAACATTTCTATGTATCATAACATGTTATGAAAACATTTCGACGTATCATAACATGTTATGAAAACATTTCTATGTATCATAACAGGTTATGAAAACATTTCTGTGTATCATAACATGTTATGAAAACGTTTCTATGTATCATAACAAGTTATGAAAACATTTCGATGTTTCATAACATGTACATTAATTTCTTGGGAGTTTATTTGTTCGGTATAATCTGGTATCAGGGAAAACACGAGCTTAACCAATACCGTGAAAAACAATTGGCCATTCAAAAAAAAAAAAAACTTTTTATTCGGAATGCTTAAAATGAATGAAACATTAAAAATTCAAGAGCTTACTCAAAGAATTTTTAATAAATGATGAATGTCTCTAAAAGTGTAAAAAGACTTTTTTCGTCGAAAACAAAAAGAAAAATATATTTCGCGGTATTGTGTGTTGTGTCAGTGAATCAATGAATGAATAAATAAATAAATAAATATTCTAAAATTATTATCATTATTATGCAAGTACTTTTTCCCCCCGGTAAGCACTCGTCAGGGGTTTTATAGCATTTGGCACCGTTCGCTTGTAACGAACACTGGTCACTACTCGTTCTGCATGTTAGAACATGTAGTCATTCATTTACATCGATAAATTTGACTGGCTGAAAATCAACAATAAATTATGAGGCATGAAGTGCTGCGTAGTGGCCAATGTTCTTTATTCTTTCATAAAAAAACCTAAATCATTATTTCCACTGAATAACAACCAGTAAATGAGGTTTGGAATTGTGACTCTAATCAAGTGGAAGTGGCAAACCCTAAGGGTATAATTCCACGACAAACACATCTCACAAAACAAGTAATATCTGAAATGTGGAAAATTTGGATTTTTTTCCGTGAGTTTTTTTCCATTTTTCTGATAATTTTTCCACTGCCGTATCCGTTCAACTAAGTATTTTTCTAAATAAGTTCTAAAAAAAGATGGAAAATTTTTTTTTCGTAATTTTTGTACTGACATGAAACTGTAGTCAAAAAACTCAAAAACAGTATTTTTACTAAAAATAAGGAAACAGTTCTCTCCTCAAAAGCTATTTACAAGTTTTCCGGGATTTTAAAATTAAATATTTTCAAAAACCATAATTCAACGTTTCGCGTGAAAGACCCAAGTTTTTCCTCCTGGACAAATGTTACTCCATGATAAGTCTTTTCTTCTTGGCCGAAATTTCACGATGAAACATGTTGCAGTAACATGTTGCTCAACACGATGAAGCGTAAAAACATGTTGCTCAACACTTAAAAATTTGTAAATTTTGCGCAACATGTTGCCGACATGTTTCTAACGCTGAAAAATGTTAAGGAACATGTTTCGAGTCTGCCTATTATTATTATTATTACTACAAAACTTGGCTGGGTGCACTCCGTGCACCTTGATTATTATTTTTTTTTCTTTTAAATGAAATAACATGGTACTGCAACATGTTTTAGAGTGAAATTTCATCGTATAAGTTTTCACTCTGCCTCTCCATGATTATTACTATAAAACTTGGCTGGGCGCACTCCGTGCACCATTATTATTATTATTATTATAAAACTTGGCTGGATGCACTCTGTGCACCTTGATCATTATTACTTTATTTTTATTTTTATTTTTTTGAATGAAACATACCACTGCATGCCCTAATTTCTTACAAACTACGAAAATCAATATTCTATGAATTATCCCCATCGAAATCCTGCTACAAAATTTTTTTTCTTTAAAAAAAAAAACGGAGGTCCTACAAGCCAAAACTTTTTGTTTTTCATATCGTCATGGACAGCTGAATTTTTTTTCATCAAATACAAAAAACATATTTACATTTCTGCAAAAATCTCCTTATTATTGATGTCTCAAGGAAGTCAGAACCGGTCAGAGCCCGACGGCGGCGGGTATTGGATGGTACACCGCTCCGACATCCAAACCTTGAACCCCGAGTAAATCCGCCATGGAATAGGTTAAAGTCGGAGGGGCGGGTTGGGGGCGCATGGACGCGACCGCGGCAGCGGCAAAAGCTCGCTTGACAGACTGGGCAGCTTGCACCGCGCTCGTGACGTCATACACAGGGGCGTATTGAAACGTGGGGGTCGCGGGGGCAGTGACGATCGGGACCATCGGCATCGTCACCCCCGCCGCTGCTGCTGCTGCTGCAACAGCATGGTGAGACGATGAAGAAGGTAATGGGTACGGAGTGTATCGGTATGTCGCAGTAGGGGCAACGGCTATCGAAGGCCCTCCGGCAGGATTCGATGGAGTAAGTCTAACCAACTCACCGTATGCGCCTCGACCCGCGGCTCTTGTCTTTGCTAAATTGGCAGGTAACATGACTTCTTTCGGTTGCGCTTTCTTACATTCCACCTGAAAGCAACAAAAAAATACCACAAAAAATGGATACATAACTAATGAAGCAAATTACGTCGCTATAAAAAAAAAAGGGGGAAAAAAACAATTGGGAAAAGCGTAGCGCCTGCATTAATTACTAATTATCCTCCCCGCCGAGTCCGAGACGAAAGCGCCAGTGAAACTAGCCTGAAAATTCAGCATTTTTACATCAAATCTGTCAGAGTAACGTTAGCTGCTTCACTTTTCTTTTTTTTTTTTTATTTATTTTCCCCTTTTCACTTTTCGTTGTTCCGTAAATCTCTTCCATATCCATCAACATGATTGAACAATGGTACATCTTTCCCTTCAGTTTTTCTCCTTCTCCCCTATTTTTTTTTTTTTTTTTTTTTTTTTTTTTTATTTTCTCTCTTCATTTTTTCTCCATTATAAAAAAAAGAAGAAAAATATTTTCTCAAAATCGGTTTAAGAAAAAAGAAAAAAAAAATCTCCTTTTTTTTTTTTTTTTTTTTTTAACATAAATTGGATTAACATTAATTTTACGGAGCATCGGGTTAATTTTTACCCGATGACGGTAATCCGCATGAATTTTACATTATTAGGAGAAGAGGATCAAGGATCAAGGATCAAGGATCAAAAATCAAAAAAGGAAGAGGATGAAAATATGAAAATGAAAAATACCCTGCTAAAACCTTCCGAAAAAAAAAAAAGTTAATTCCAAGAAAAACGGAAATATTTTATGTGTGCCCAATTTTTTGTAAAATTTATACATGATTTCCATATAATTTATGCATCTTTGTTTCGCATGGCCGTACCCAGAACTAATTATGTATAAATAACTATGTAACTAAAATGGGGAAAAATTGTATAGGTAATAATATTTCCAAGTCCAAAATTAGCTTACGTTTTAAAAAAAATAATATGCATAAATTTTGCAAAACTTTTGCACAAATCGCACAGAAACAATACATTTTTTACAGAAATATTTTTGCACTTAAATCGCAAAAATTTTTTTCCGTTCCCCACCGTTTTTCCTAAAAAAATAAATTTCTAATCCATTTTTTGTAAAAATTTTGGTTCCTAAAATTTTTTTCCTAACCATTTTTTTTTTTTCTGATTTTCAATTTTCCTGATTCCTAAAATAAGATTGTGTCTGAGCGGGGTGAGGTCTAGGGTCGTTTCGAACGGGGTTTTGAGTGATGCCTTCGATGTTAACACCGGACTTAGGCAAGGCGATGGGCTTTCGCCTGTCCTTTTCAACCTAGTCCTAGAGAAAGTCGTACGGTGCCTGGAGAACGTCCCTGGGGGAGTAAATGTAGGCGGACTCATTAAAGATCTGGATTATGCTGACGACATCGATTTATTAGGGGAAACCCGTGACGATGTTCGAAGGCTGTGTGGAGAGTTGCTAATTACTGCTCGTAGGGTTGGGCTCGAAGCGAATGAGGAGAAAACTGAGTACCTTGTTATGGTCAATGAGAAAGACAGGCAGAGACGGCACGATGAACCTCTGGAGGTGGGAAACCTTAGGTTTAAGAACGTTACCGAATTTCGGTACCTAGGGTCCTATGTCACCAGCGACAATGACATTAATTTTGAGGTCGCGGCGAGGATTCAGAGTGGCAATCGTTGTCTTTTTGCGCTAGGCCATCTCCTTCGTAGTAGGGTTTTATCTAGACGAGCGAAACTCCGCATTTATAATGCCATAATCCGCCCTGTAGTCACGTACGGCTGTGACACTTGGAGTCTTACCGTCCGCGCTCAAGAGAGGTTGCTGGTATTCGAAAATAAGGTCTTACGCCGAATTCTAGGCCCTAGAAGGGATCCAACTACTGGCAGGGTGCGCATGCGTTCAAATGACGAGATCCGAAGGCTCACTGGGCAACCTTTAATCACTAGTGTGATTAATTCCCGAAGGCTCAAGTGGGCGGGACATGTCGCTCGCGCACCTCCGTCAAGATATATCCGGCAGGTCCTGGAGGGCAGACCGACGAGTCCCAGACCTCAAGGAAGACCACGGATCAGGTGGGAAGATAACGTGGCGGCAGATGCGAGAAGGTTGGGAGCGCCCGACTGGCGAGTTGCCTGCCAAAGGAGGCCCGATTGGAAGAAGGTTTATAGCGCGGCGATAGGGCTCCAGGCCCTGTAAAAGCCAGGTGTGTGTGTGTGTAAAATAAGATTTCCTAAAATGAATATTTTTCCTAATTTTCAATTTTCTTATTCCTAAAGTAAGATTTCCTAATATGAATATTTTTCCTAATTTTTTAAATCTCTAAAAATTTTTTTCCTAAACATTTTTTTTCCTAACCATTTTTTTTTTCTGATTTTCAATTTTCCTGATTCCTAAAATAAGATTTCCTAAAATGAATATTTTTCCTAATTTTCAATTTTCTTATTCCTAAAGTAAGATTTCCTAATATGAATATTTTTCCTAATTTTTTAAATCTCTAAAAATTTTTTCCTAAACATTTTTTTTTCCTAACCATTTTTTTTTCCTGATTTTCAATTTTCCTGATTCCTAAAATAAGGTTTCCTGAAATGAATATTTTTCCTAAGTTTTTAAATCCCTATATTTTTAAAAATTTTAGAAACCAAAATTTGTAGGAAAAATGAATTAAGAATTTATTTTTTTAGGAAAAATGGTAGGAAATCGTTTTTTTTCTCCCCTTTCGGAATCAGCGTCTGATCCCAAAAAAAAAAAAAAGAAATTGAAATCTGACTAGAGGCCATCCAAGTATTACGTAAAATCAAAACTATTGTTATTCATTCATGTGTTTTCCTTAAACAACACCCCCCCACCCCCATGCTTCCTTCTTCCTTTTCATTTCGTTGTAAAATTTCAATTAAAAATCGAAAAATTTCCCGTCCAAAGTTTCAAAGAGGTGTGCGTTTAAAAAGCCCCAAACACAAGAGTAAACAATTTCATTCACACAAACTCTAAAATTGTTTTGAACTTATAATCAACTATTTCCCCCCCGGTTTTGATCGCGCCGGCTGATATATTTGACAACATTCATCTCGCTAATCCTTCATTAAACCCATACGTCATTTAACTTGAAACAATATGTTTACGTTCTGAATTCTATTAATTATTATTACAAACTTATCAACCTTTGCCCGTCAATGTTTCCCGCGACGACGAGGAAAAAAAAAAATTGTTCCAAAAACGAAATAAGTATACAGGGGGAAAAAAAAGGAAACATACTATACAAATTCGAAAGGATTCATGGTCGTTAAATAAAAAAAAAAAAAAAAAAAAAATTATACTTTTTTTATATCCTCAGTTTCCCCACTTTACGGACGCTTGATGCTTGGATTAACGTGGTCGACTTTTTCATGCTAAAGCAGATGAAAAAGTAAGGGGTGGAAAAAATGATGGACCATTTCCCCAGCTGTAAGTATTTTTAATAAATGTGGATAATAAATAGAAACGAGACAATACGTTTTAGTGCAATTTAGAAAATCTTAAATTTTCCAGAAAGAAAAATATGACTGTAGATTTGTGTCTGGGAGTTAAAAAATATGGGGGAAATATAAATGCGCGTAAAATAAACAGTATGACATTTGCGTGGAATCACCGTTTTTTTTTTATTCCTTCGTCTTCTTCTCATCCTTTCATCCTTCAAAAAAAAGGAAACATCCAGGAGAAGAAAAGGGAAAGCCTTGAGAATCCAACCGCTAAAAACCTTTTCAGAAAATCAAAAGGTGAAATCGATGACTATTGCTCCGAGGGGGAAAAAAAATGAAAGAGATTATAGCTCTCGGGGTAAAACGGTCAATGACAAAATTTTTTTTTTTTTTTTTTTTTGAAAATCAGCGGGAGAGAAGCGAATAAAAAGAGGAAGTCTTTGGATGAGGTCACAATGAATCGGGGTTTGTCAGTGCTTACGAGGCCGTGTGCTTCGTCCTTTATGGTACACATTTTCCTCGTATTATCTCCATGAGCGGAACATGCTTGTTCCGTTAACCACGTTAAGCGAGACAAGTGAATGCAATTTTCTTCATCATTCATGCTGTGGAGCCTCTTTTGACTGACGGAAGTCACCCGACATTACCTCTCTAGTTTCAAACATTTCCAAACAGGCGGTTGTGTATATTATAAAATGCGATCCGTGAAATCGCCGTCGGAGTTTCCGTTTTTTTGCTTCGGAATAATCGTCAAAGATAACTCTACCGTCCCTCTCTCGTATATTTTCTTTTTAAAATATTTTGCATTTATTTTTAAATCATGTCCCTTGAACCAGAACAAGGAAAAGGAAAAAAAGGAAAAGGATCAGGGATCCGAACCCGAAACCGGTACCAGCGCCGGCTAAAAAAAAAATCAGGTCGGTGCCAAAACTGGTGCCAGTGCTGTATAATTAATTTTAAATTTGGTTTTTTTCAAGTAAAAAAAAAAAAAAAATTTAACACGTTTACACGTTTGACAAGTTTAAACGAGTTTGAACAAGATTAAATGAGTCTAAACAAGTTTGAACACGTTGGACCGAGTCTGAGCAAGTCTGAACAACTTTTAACGCCTTTGAACGAATCTGTACAAGTCTGTACAAGTCTAAACGAGTTTGAACACGTTTGACAAAATTGCCATTGCCATTGCCGATTCCAACATCGGAATCGGTTCCAGCACGAGCACCAGCGGTAAAAATTTTCCAACTTCGGTACCGGCGCTGGAGCCAGCTCCAGCACATTGGATATTTCGGCTCCGATGCCGGCAAAAAACGGACATTTCAAAAATATTAACGGACGTGCCAAAAATAGTAACGGACGTTTAAAAATGGTAAAGGGCGTGACGAAAATAGTAACGAACGTGTAATGGACGTGACAAAAATAATAACGGGCGTGCTAAAAATTGTAACGGACGTGCCAAAAACGTGCCAACAATAGTAACGGACGTTTTAAAATGGTAACGGACGTGACAAAAACAGTAACGGGCGTAAAAGTAACGCACGTGCCAAAAATTGTAACGGACGTTTCAAAATAATAACGTATGCTTTAAAATTGTAACGGACGTGACAAAAACAGTAACCGGCGTTTCAAAATAGTAACGGACGAGCCAAAAACGTGCCAACAATAGTAACGGAAGCGCCAAAAATTGTAACGAATATTTCAAAATAGTAAAGGACATGACAAAAATAGTAACGGGTGTTTTAAAATGGTAACGGACGTGACAAAAATAATAACGGGCGTTTCAAAAAGAGTAACGGACGTTTCAAAAATAGTTTCGAACGTTTCAAAATAGTAACAGACGTGCAAAAAATGGTAACGAACGTGCAAAAAATAGGAACAGACGTTTTAAAATAGTAACGGAAGGGTCAAAAATCGTAACGGGCGTTTCATTGTGCAAATTTGGTCAATGTTAGTAATCTTTTTTTTAAATTGTCAAAATATTAATAACGAGGTAAAGTTGGTCGAAACGGTACATTTAAATATTTATAGTGTTCGTAAAACATAAATAAAAGTGATTGAACGCAAATGTAACGTACCGGTAATTGGAAGTCTTGGTTTAAATGATAAGCAAACAAATCATTTTAAGTTCAATTTTAGGTTTTTTACTAGGCACAACTTCTTTCTAACGACCTGCAATGTTAATGGGCTCGCTGTTCCTGGATCAATTTTTTATGCAGGTTTAAGAACTCAGTTATTTTTTTTATTTTTTTAACTTTTATCGTTTTTCCATGATATTTAAAAAAAGAAAAATACAGCCAAAACTGGTCCTTTTTCTAACTTGTAATTTTCAAAATGGCTAAAATTACGCTTAAAACTATTTCATTTTTGGAACTTACGCCTTAAAAAAACAACGGGAAAAATTATTTTGTTTTCTAAAATCTGACAAAAAAAAATTTTCTGATTTTTCTAAATGCCGCGCCGGCTCACTTCTTTATTTAAATTATCGAAACCAACAGGAGGGAGAAATTAAATGAGCAATTGGAAAAGCCGAAAATTTAAAATACACAAGGGAAACAGAAAGGCAAATAAAAGAGAAGAAAATAGAAGCACAACAAAAGGAAATGCTACGAGAGGAAGACGTTTCAAGTCAGATCAAAAAAAAAAGTAGGAGCAAAGGAGGAAAAGAGAAAAGCGAGAAGGAAGGAGAAAAAAATGTAACATTTCTCCTGCAAAATGAACGATTTTAGGCATTTAATACCTTGGAACATTCAATAAACATGACAAAACCTTCTAAAATACCTCGATATATTTTTCAAACTTAAATTCGTTACAATCGCATTTTACCTCAAAAAAACGGTATCTCAATTCATATTATTCAAAAACTTACAAATCTACTTTACATGAAAATCCTACCCACTCGAAGAAAAAAAAAAAAAAAAAAAAAAAAAAAAAGGAGCAAAAGCATGCACGCTCTAAACCCGAATAAATCATCACGTATAAAGGAGACAGTAAAACCGGGTTTTCAAAATTTTTCCGCTGTACAAAAAAAAGAGGATTCTCGACCTTTGGCCTCTCAAAACGAGAAATGATTCCTAAAGTTGCAGAGAGGAAAAAAAAAAAAAAAAAAAAGTCCTCGAGTTTCTCAGGAAAAAAAAACTTTTCTTTAATAGGAGGAAAAAAAAGTTACGTAACTCGATGGACTCATCATCATTATTACTGTCATCATCATCATCATCATTATCATCGAGTTTTAGATTTTAATATTCGCTGAGTGGCGACTTAAACAAAAGAGTACTATACAGGGTAAAAAAAAAAAAAAAAAAATCGGATGAAATATATATTAAAAAAAATAATGATGAAACACTGAGAGGCAAAAGAGGGCAATAAATTACAAAAGTAAAGCTTTTGATTCAGACCAGGAGAGTTGTGTAAAAAGTGTCAAGATAATGGCGGCAATTTGTTTATTTTAAGACAAAGAAAAGAGATATAAAGCAGAACTAATGAGGCCGCCCTCCAGCTCGGCTCCAAATGAAATTTCCAGATATACTTGAGGGCTTTACATTGTGCGAGTTAATTTGATATGTTACCAAGGTTTTTCAGGTAGAGGAGATAAGAAGGGGATAAAGAAAGAAAGAAAAAAGAAAGAGGGGGGGGGGGGGGAAGGAATAAAAAAAATGGGGGGTCCTCATTTGAACGCAGAGGAGGATAAAAAGGAATGCATCCGGTTCCTTATTCGCTCGAGTAAAAAAAAAAAAAAAAACCGTGTAAGTAGCAATTAGTTCGGAAAATCTTGAAGTTTATCCGCGCGCACCCAGACTTATCAAGCTGCGATAATGGTTTTTTAACCGGAAGTATACACATTAACGTAAAAACATTCAGGAAAGGATATGCCGTGTTCTCTTGCTTTAGAATTTTCTAAAGGAAGCAGGAAAAAAAAGAAGGGGTGAAACAAATGATGGGAGGAGAGAGAGAGATTGATAAAAAAAAAAAAAAAAAGGAAAAATATAGTCGTGATAGCGTGCGGAATTTTATGACAACCAAGTGTCGATTTATGTGTTTTATCTATTCTATAATTGACGTGGAACTGTATAGTCTTGCAATTTTTCGTTGTAAAATATGGGAAAAACCTCTTCCTTACTTTTTTAGTTTGAGCGGTAAATTAAAGAATTCTTTGCAGTACGACCGAGTTTAAAGAAGGAGACACCGATAAAGGCAGAAAACTATATATTTTTGTTGTTGCTGAGGAGGACCTGAAGAAGGAAAGATAAAGAAAAAGAAGAGAAACAAGATGAAGGAGACAAAAAGAGGATGAGGACTCCAGTCTAGTCTCCACATATTTTTTTAAGGAAATAATGACCAGAAATGCAAATGGAAAAGAAGTTGAAAAGAAACAGAAACATTAGCCAGAAGCAGAGAGAATATTAACAAAAGTTTGAAGAGACAGCGAACAGAAATAAGACCAAAACAAAATAGTACAACAGCGGAAAAAGACATGCATAAATTATAAAATTCATGTATAAATTGCCAGAAATGCAAAAATTATGTATAAAAAACTTTTTTTTTTTTTTTTTTTTTTTTTTTTACAAGAAAACGATTTTTTATCGCAAGATTCCAGAAGATCTCGCAAGACCTTGAGCAAGTTTCTTGTACGAGAAATTTTAGATTTTGAATCCTTAGAGTCTTACAGGTCTAGAACCAAAACCTGAGCAAATTTCTCTAAGTTTTGTTGAAATTTGTTTTGTGCATCCCTAATAATTATGCATAAATAAGTATGCATACAATAAAAAAAGTTAAAAAGCATAATATTTGCAAATTTTCCTGTTTTATGATTTATTAAAATTATATGCATGAATTATACAAAAATTATGCTTATCCAGATTATAATGCTGAAAAAATTTTGATATGCATAAGCTTTTGCAAAAATTATGCATGTCCAAGTTTTTATATAAATGATGCAAAAATAATACATTTTTTATATAAAAATTTTTGCATTTATTTTCATAAATTACATAAAAATCAAATACAAATTATACAAAAAAATTAAACATACATAAAAAATGCATAAATGATGTATGTATAACTATGCATAAAATGAGAAAAAAAGATAAATAAGCGTAATATTTGAAAATTTTCCTGCTTTAAGAATTAAAAAATTATATGCATAAATTATGCAAAAAGTATGTATATCTAGATTCTTGTCCTTAAAAAAATTATGCATATTTAAATTTTGATGTTTAAAACGTATGCATAAACTTTGCAAAAACTATGCATGTCCAAACTTTTGTATAAATGATACAAGACAATATATTTTTATACAAATTTTTTGCATTTATTTTTCAAAAATTTTATACACTTTCTGCATCACTTTTTCGTAGAGGTATTTAAAATTTGAAAAATTTTCATCCATTTTTTCCCTTTCAGTGGCTGAACACTATTTTGAAGCAATTCAAATATTACGTCAGCATAAAATTGACAATTTTCAGCCCTCTCCTCCCCTTTCCCTTGTCAGCAAAATCAACATCGCATCGCATGTACTCTCCTTCAAGAATAATATCAGATTTGGTGCACTCTTTCCCAACCCCATCATTCATTCAATTAAATGACAAAAGGTTCAAGCAAAACTTCGTACAATCAATTTTCTTAATGGATCACTTTAGTCTGTCAATTTTTTCACAGATTCTTTCTTGTTAAAACTTGGTTTATTTTCAATGCAATAAGTAACAAGGGATCGAGAAATCCTAACATAGTTTCTCGTCTTAGAGAAGTTTTAAAAAAATGTACTTGAATTTTTATTAAAACAAAGAGAGCTTTGTATACGCAGTTATAAAATAAAATACTGCCGTCAGATTAGCCTAAACCTAACATGCCGACCCAGAAGATAGCAAAGTCTATCCAGTCCCGAGAACATACTCAGGACGTCATGAGGATATTTATTGGACGTCTATTGGATTTACCTACGTCCGCACTGACCCAAAAAGCGTGCTTTGGACATCCTATGGGTATCCCATAAATTTGGATATCCTGTGGGTATCTAATGGACAATCCACAAAATGTCCAATGGATTGAAAATGCAGTCTGGAGACGTAAGACACTCCCAACCTACTCATTTGACTAGAGGCCTTCCCTGATGTCTGGGACTCGTGGGTCTAACACCTAGGACCTGCCGATTTCAATCATTACATACAGAAAAAAATTCACTAGATGGCTCGAACCTCCTCTAAGAAGGGGCAACTGAGCCCCCAACGCCTCCACACAACTCGACCCTACACGAAATCCAGATTGAAAGTATGGTCTAGCACAACAACCGAGGTTTCTAGGACGAAACATCTTGTTCTTATCGACTTTAATGGTCCACGAGACTGTTAGTGGGAAAGAAAAAAGAGGGTGATTTCTTTTTTTTTCACTTCTTAGGTTTACTTTACAAGGTAAACAAAAACAAGTTGCAAAGTCAATTAGCAGCTTCCCCCCTTCGAATTCTTATCACTTCTTTGCCACTTCTTATCACATCAACCATGCAGGTGGCGAAGAGCGAATGAATCGTCATCATTCGAGTTAGCAAGTTTTGAAGGAGCCATCTATTACCATAGCAACGATTGTCTTCAACTTATAAATTAGTTTAGTGTAAATAAATGAGAAGATTAAATTAGTAACTGAACGTCAATTTTGAGGGAAAGTTCGGGAGTTCGTTGTACCCGCAAAAGGATGTTTGTGTTAAAAAGCAGCATCTCCAGCTTCTCGTTAACAAGTCAATAATAACGATTTTGCTAATATTTCGGCCTGCAATCGTTTATGCAATGAATGGTAGTGCACTGGCTACCGCGGTGACTGCACTTCTAGCTTAAAAGAGTTAACTTATTGAGTCTTCGACCAGTGGACTTGGTCCAGTGGAAGTGCGAGCCTTTGACCAGGTTGCCTAAAACGGCTTGAAATTAAAGGGTGGGAGTGGTGACTCGTTTAGTGTAAGAGCTTGTGGTCAATGAAGTTAAGCAGCATTGAGAGCGGACTCCTTACGGATGGGTGACCCCCGACACCCCTACCCTCAGGCGGAGATCGTAGAAACTACAGATACAGTCATCTTAATCTCATTATATCAATTGTTCCTGCATGGCCTAAACAAGGCTTTAATAAGGAATATTAGGAATAATAAAGGAATATTAAGGAATAATAAAGGAATATTAAGGAGTAATAATGGAATATTAAGGAATATTAAGGAATAATAAAGGAATATTAAGGAATTTTAAAGGAATATTAAGGAATAATAAAGGAATATTATGGAATTTTAAAGGAATATTAAGGAATAATAAAGGAATAATAAGGAATAATAAACGAATATTAAGGAGTCGTAAAGAAATATTAAGGAATAATAAAGGAGTATTAAGGAATAATAAAGGAATATTGAGGAATAATAAAGGAGTATAAATTTTGTTTTTTTTAATTCAATAAAAAATTTTCCAACTTACCATTTTATTATTTATTTCGTGGAAGTGAATTTCACAGACTTTATCAACGATATCCTCACTTTGAAAAGTAACAAATCCAAATCCTGCAAAGAAAAAAAAAACAAAAAATTAATATCAGGAAAAAAAAGAAAAAAAAAACACTGCGACCGATATAAACTGACGCTAGGTTCATTAATTATTTTTCACAAAAAAGACTCAGGTGGGAAAGTGATCTAAAGTAACTTCGGTAACGGCATTTTACGGTTCCAACCACCGTGAAAAATATTATTTTAATAGTCGATACTAATTTATGTTTTATAGAATTTTTTTTTATACGAAATTTCTCGTTTATTTAAAAGAAAAAAAAATACAGCAGTATATTTATACGCAAGTTTCAGGGAAATGACCCCGAAACCGTACTGGGATTATTTTCTTCCTTTTTTTTTTTTTTTTTTTTTTTTTTCAAATCAGGACTTATACATGTAAAAGGATTAAAACTCATTCGAAAGCTCTATGTCACATGGCTATGATGAAGAGGTTTTCTCCAGCGTGATGCAGCCTCATTTCATTTTTTATCCCCGAGGGCATTACTTGAACCATTTTAATCATGAATGCCCCGGAAAAAAAAAAAAAAGTTAAACCTCCCAACGGATCTTATTCCGAGGCGAAAGATCCATAAGATAAACATTTCTGCGTATGTATACGAAATTTTCTAACTCGTGTCTTTGAATAACCATCTGGATTTTTTTTTTTTTTTTTTTAAATTTACATATTCGATGTTTCAATTGCGTTTCGCGAATATCCCCGTTTTTAATTCCTAATGCCTAAAGTTCGCTATGTTGTTTCGCATACGTATTTAATGATGAGAAAGGCTTTCCCGTCGGTTTTTTATTTATTAAAGGAGATTTTATCGGCGATCGGGAGGGGTTTTTTCGAAAAAAAAAAAAAAAAATCATGGGCCAGTAGAAATAAAAAATGAAATTTACAATTCTTTTACTAATTAATTTTGGGTTACATACATACGGTACATCAAGATAAATAATTCGGGGATGTGAAATTCAAAACGTTGAATTAACTAAAGGGAGAGAGACGGGGAGCTGGGGGAATCACATCAGTTTTTTTTTTTTTTTTTTAACAAAAAAACAAAACATAGCTCGGTTTTACATTTTGAATGATCGAAATGGCAATTTGGCTAGAAACAGCTTTAGTAGTGCAACTGGGAGAGTCACCTAGCAGCGCCGGTTGTACTCCTGATAGCGTCAGTTACACATCTAGCAGTGACAGTTGTACTACTAACAGCCTTAATTGTGCAAGCAACTGCGGCAGTTTTGTAACTAACAACGTCAGCTGTGCGACTAGCGCAGTCAACTGTACAAATAGCAGTCGGTAGCGCAATTTGCAGAGCCATCTGTGCAACTACAAGAGTCACTTTCAAGAGTCAAATTGCACCATCTGTGCAATTAGAAGGGTCATCTGGGCATATAGCAGACTTAGTTGTGCAACTAGTAGAGCCATCTGCGCAACTAGCAGACATATGAGCAACTGACAGATATCTGTGCAACTGGCAGACATCTGTGCAACTAGCAGAATCATCTGTGCAACTAAAAGAGTCATCTGTGCAACTACATAAGTCACATGTGCAACTACATAAGTCACATGTGCAATTACAAGGGTCATCTGTGCAACTAGCAGAGTCGTCTGTGCATATAGGAGAGTTAGTTGTGCAACTAGCATAGTTATCTGTGCAACTAAAAACATCATCTGTGCAACTGGCAGACATCTGTTCAACTGGCAGACATCTGTGCAACTGGGGAAGTCATCTGAGCAACTACAAGTCACATATGCAATTAGAAGGGTCATCTGTGCAACTAGCAGAGTCATCTGTGCATATAGCAGAGTTAGTTGTGCGACTAGCAGCGTCGTCTGGGCAACTATTAGTCATCTGTGCAACTGGCGGTCGGTTGTGCAACCAGCAGAGTCAATTGAGCAACTAGGAGCGTCAGTTGTACTGCTGACAGCGTCAGTTATTGTGCAAGTAAGAGTGCCAGTTGTACAGCAACTAGCGTCAGTTGTGCAACTAATTGATATTGCAATTATGGATGAACTTAATGTACGGAGAGAAATGTCTATTCGTGATCTAGCAGAATCGACAACACGACTTTTTAAAGTTGGTAACAAATTACGACCAAGAATCGTTAGTTTTTACCCAAAGTCCCAATATTGAAAAGTACCGGGATTGTGAAATATCGTTTTCTTAATCGACATTTTTACTTCCCTTACTATCCGCTCCCGCATCTTAGGACAATTTTAACAATATTCGCCTGGATCATAAATTCAACCAGGAAAAAAAAGTATGACGCCATTATAAACGATTCACGAATATTAAAAAATATTAGTCCGCATAAAAGATTAACATTTACCTGATGTAGGTTAAAGAATTGTTCGCAAAGGACGAAAAAAAAAAAAAAAAAAAAAAAAAAAAAAAAAAGCTTGGAATCATCGACGCGCAAAAAAGGTCGAATATGAATAATAGCTTTGGATAAAAAAAAAAGAAAAGGAGGGAGGAGAAGAAAAAAAAAAAAAAAAAAAGAAAAAAAAAAAAAAAAGGTTCAGATAAAAACTGGGTGATATAATAATCCGTGAAAATAACTGAGATTGAGGGATCCGAAGTCCACGGCCCATACGTAATGAAATCATGAGATTATCAGAAAGGCGAAGAAATTAATCTTTCGATACACGGTGTGTGTGCTCATTAATACGTTTAAAATTATTCTCCGTGATAAAAAAAAAAAAATCCCTCAATTTTTTTTTTTTTTTCGGGAAAAAAGAATCCACAGGATAGGATGGTTTATTTTGGTTGAGCGAGCAGAGACGGGAGATAAGAAAGAAGGGATGACAGACTGACAGGTGGACGGCGTCATTTATCAAACTACACTTAAACCTCATTCTTTATTAACCTCGTACTGAATGAAAAACTTATTACAACTCACATTTCACGTTTCTTTCACATTTGAACCCCCTTCCCCTCTCAAACAAATAATTTTTTTTTTTTCTGCTTTACTCGAGGGGAAAATGTGTAAAATTCTAACGAGTTAAAAAAAACGGAAGTTCATACTAATCATAAACGGAAGTTAAGTTTTAACCCGTTAAAACGAATGTTAAAAGTTACCATGACAACAATGAATTTTTTTTCCAGAAAAAATCACACAAGCGCGGGAAATTCATTAATTCCGTAATTTTGGCAAGGAAAAAAAAATAAAGCTACTGCCGTCGTGGGGATAAAAGAAGAGCATCAATATGCAAATTGGAATGCCACAAGCTTGTTATCTTGGACGTCTCTCATTTTTTTTTTTTTTTTTTTTTTTTTTTCTTCCCGGAACAAAGTCATAGTAATGGTCCCTATGCGTCTATTTTTCAGTACCGTCAGTAATGAAGCAATTTGATTGCATTAACGCGACAGGTCACCACTTTTTCATTTTCTAATCGCTGGATTTTCTTGGTGTTAAAAAGAAAAGAAAAAAAGAAATCTTTCGATGTGAAAGCCAAGTTATCGTAACGCGATTTTAAGTCAAACCGAAAAAAAAAAAAAACTTTACAATAAATTCGATTTAACTCCCATTTCCTTTCCTCCTTTTCTTTCCTATTTCGGGGCGAATGATGAACATGATAAAGCGCTGGTACGATATATAAATCCCTGTGATGTCGTTTACAATAAAACAATTTTTTTTTTTTTTTTCACTTTGTTGATTTTAATGAGAAAGCTTCGGATTCCGATGTCACAACGGCAGTTAAAATTGGTGTGAAATGAGCCAAAACGACCTCGTTATATCCATTCCGTTAGTTTTTACCTTTATTTTTTATTTTTATTTATTTTTTTTTTCACGTATAGAACAGATGGACGATATCGAATGAAATTTGATCAAAAATAAAAAAAAGAATTGGCCCGTGCGAAAGTCCTCACGTAGCTTTATCGACCTTGAGTGAGCTATAATTCCGATACGAACAAAACGGATTTTTCCATTCCGGCTGTTCATTAGTTGTTACGGTAACGCAGGCCCTTATTTAGGTGAAAATAACTGATGCAACAGATTTTTTTAAAGCTAAAAATGATCGTTAATTTGATAACAGTCACAGTAGAAAACCCTTCCATAGTCTATTACCCTGAAATAGGGTGTAGTGGCAAATCAACTGCTAACCTCGAGTTCAAAATTTTTTTTTTTTCGAACCAAAAAATCGAATGGTTAAAGACTTCAAAATATTATCATACCTTCAAAAGAAACGAATGAATATCATGTTTGTACGGAAGACCTGAAGGGTCATCAAACTAATTTTTTTTTGCTCTCAGTTCCGGAACAAACACTGTCAGTTCCGGAACTGCAATGTTTGTTCCGGACAGTTTCTGTCAGAACTGACAGTTCCGTTTGTTTCGAAACTGACAGGCAAATCTGTTAGTTCCGGTACAAACAGTTGTTATTATTAAAAATGTTAGTTCCGGAACAAACACCGTCAGTTCCGGAACAAACACCGGAACGAACATTGTCAGTTCCGGAACTGAGAGCAAAAAACAATTAGTTTGATGACCCTTCACAGTAAAAAATATTATGTAAATATGTTAAAAACGGTCTACATAAAGTCTATGTTAAGTTATTATGTTAAAAAATCAACATAACTTGTTTGTAAACAGCAAAAAAATGACAATCGTTAATGGACGCAGAACATTAAACAAAACAATTGTGTTATTTTTCTTAACAAAATATTTATGTAGACCGATTTGGACATACAATTTGCGTCAATTTTAACATAAAATTTTTTACTGTGTTCAGGGCTTCCGTATGTTTTTAACCTTCGAGATCAATTAAACAAAGATCCCGACCCCGTAAATTGACCGGTGACCAATATAAACGTGTTCGAAAATGGGCCATCCTCGAAATATGAAAATCACACCCGTTTACGGGACGAAAATAATTTTCTGCGGTAAACTGGGAAGACAGACACCCCCCAAAGATAATGAAGATAATTTTCCACAGCGAACACAACCTTTCAAATCAAGTTTACCTTTCGGTCTAGCCGACCTTGAAAAACTCATCGGCCTTGAGATAGTTTACTTCTGCTTCCTTACTCAAAACAAACACTACCGCGCGGGAGAGGAAAAAAAAAAATCCCAATGAAAATTTTTCCCTTCATTTTTTTTTCTCTCTTTTCTCTTTCCGGAGAGAAAAAAAAAAGGCAATTCGAAGCATTAAGTTTGTATCAAGGATTTGATGCAGGTTGTGTACTACATGAAAAACAATGTGGAAAAAACGGTTAGAAAAAAACCATTAATCACACTCGGGATTGACACTCTAAGCTCTTTTGGTATGGAATGACAGACTTTAAAAATTTATGGACATCTCAACTCAAGTTTTTAATAAATTTTTATCTTTTCCCTTTTTTTTTTTTTTTCTTCCTCTACTTTTGCTTCCATCCATAAAAAATATATATATATAATATTATATATCTAGACCTGTTTCATTATTTAATGAAGTGTGCTTTCTATTTAAATGCAAAACGGTTAGGGAATTATTGCCCTCGTTCGATAATAGTCTTCGTGTGAATTCCCGCGTTCATTCAAGAAAAAAAAAAGAAGCCTTTTCAAGAAAACGGAATTTCACGGAGTTTTGATTCCGATCCGAAAAAAAAGGTTTGATCGATTAGGTTAGGAATGACACATCCTTAAAAACTTTTTTTTTTTTTTCCTTTATCTTCCTTCTCTTCCCGGATCGTTGTGGTCGCGTGATCGTCCAACCCTGTGCTGTCACATTTTTACCGACTTTCCGATTGGAATCGATGTATCGATTCAAATTTCCGTTAAGGAGACATCTCCGTTAATGCTTATCCCAAAACTTTCCTCCCCTCCTCCCATTCCCCTTTTTCCCTAAGCAACAATCAGGTCCCTTCTATCCTAATCAAAAAAGGTATTTTCAAACATGTTCGTGAATTATAACGAGCGCGAGGAATGGAGTAATCAATCACGGCTTCGGGGTATGGCGATGACACTCATTTTTTGAATAACATTCGATTTATTCTCCTCGTTGCTTAACTTAACGGTTATTCAATTTTCATTTTTTTTTCGGTGTCTTGCTTTTTTTTTTTTTTTTTTTTTTTTTTTTTTGAAATGCAAATTCCGACGAAAATCTATAATGTTTTTTACCCCCATCAAAGGGAGATAGAAGGAAGGTAAAGCTTCAATGAATTGCACTCTCAGTACGGGAATCTATTTAATTAACTCTTGACTCTCATTAAGAAGAGATTGCGAAGGGGAAAGTAAAAGGAAAGACAATAAGGGTAAGTGGAAAGAGGGAAAGGGGAATATTTTCTTTGTTGGCAATATTTGCCGCATAAAATTCCGAATGTTTAGTTTTATATCAAAGGGAGAAACCGCGTTTTTGAATATTGTTAAAAAGCGGAGCTGCTTATCATGAAAAAATAAATAAATAAATAAACGGCCAATAAATTTTTTATCAGTTTTCTCTTATCCTCCTCTGCCTTTTCGGTTTTTCTTTTTTCTCTCTCCCCCTCTTCTTCCAGCCGTTCGGTAAATCTGCTTATTTTATTTCGGTCACTCTTAATCATCTTTTCTCCTCATTTCTGGCTTCGCCTGCTTCTAGTACTTTTACTATTTCAAGTCTGGTAATTTAAATGGGGCGCATAATGAATTCAAAATATCTTTTGGCCTAAAAGTGCAGCCTCTTGACTACACTACACTCAATGTACCCATGCGGGTACATTTGAAGGACTGGCATTTGCTTCAATGTGTCCTTCCAAAGGCTAGGCACTTTTTCCAATATGCCCATTCATTTGGAATCTAGGTACTTTTTACCAATATGCTCATTCGGAACCTGGGCGCTTCTTTTTACCAATATGCCCATTCATTTGGAATCTAGGTACTTTTTACCAATATGCTGTTCCGGAATTTGGGCACTATTTTTTACCAATATGCCCATTTATTTGGAATCTAGGTACTTTTTACCAATATGCTCATTCGGAACCTGGGCACTTTTTTTAACCAATATGCCCATTTATTTGGAATCTAAATATTTTTTGTAAAAAAGTGCTCAGATTCCGAATGAGCATATTGGTATACCAATATGCTCACTCGGAATCTAGTCACTTTTTTGAATATGCCCATTTGGAATCCAGGCCCTTTTTACCAATATGCTCATTCGGAACCTGGACACTTTTTTTACCAATATGCCCATTTATTTGGAATCTAGGTAATTTTTACCAATATGCTCATTCGGAGTCTAAGCACTTTTTACCAATATGCCCATTTATTCGGAATCTGGGTACCTTTTACCAATATGCTCATTCGGAATCTAGTCACTTTTTTGAATATGCCCATTTGGAATCCAGGTCCTTTTTACCAATATGCTCATTCGGAACCTGGACACTTTTTTTACCAGTATGCCCATTTATTTGGAATCTAGGTAATTTTTACCAATATGCTCATTCGGAGTCTAAGCACTTTTTACCAATATGCCCATTTATTCGGAATCTGGGTACCTTTTACCAATATGCTCATTCGGAATCTAGTCACTTTTTTCAATATGCTCATTTGGAATCTAGGTCCTTTTTCTAATTCATCTAAGAAAAGGGTTAATCAATCTACCTTTTCCATTAGTCTTTTCTGAGAATCAGCCCCAGCATTATGCAGAATTTTACTTCACCATCCATGAAGTAAAATCGCAATACCATCCTCCCGATTCATCGTTTAAAATTCAAAACTTCATCCCTTCGTCCCCAAACAAAATATACAAGCGAAAACAACCTACCATTGCCAAAACAACCTACCAACCTACCTTTTCCATTAGTCTTTTCTGAGAATCAGCACCAGCATTCTGCAGAATTTTACTTCACCATCCATGAAGTAAAATCGCAATACCATCCTCCCGATTCATCTTTTAAAATTTAAAACTTCATCCCTTCGTCCCCAAACAAAATATATAAGCGAAAACAACCCTGTTTTATAAACGAACAAAATATCGCTATTTCGATGATGATTATTAGTGCCTTTAAGGTAACAATGCGAAATTAAAATACTTGGAATCCCTACAAATAAGTAGGATATGGAAACAGCATTATGAAAATAACGGCATTTTAGACTCATAACAGAAGTATTAATGAATGGAAAATTATTCGAACGCAAAAGGCTGATTTAATGTAAACATAGGAAACAAAGACTCGTGCATCTGAACTGCAACGAGTCCTGAGGCACAAGAGCAGCGATTTTCAAATACGGACCAAAAAGTACTCCCAGGCGAGATGACTAGATTAGAAAATGCATCCCACGGTGTAGGTCCGAATGGCGGAGAATTTCATATGACCGCCTACGGCGGCAAAACGTGACCTTGTTTTCTCCACTGCTTCCCAATGATTTAGGTCGTGAATGACGTCGGTTTATGACGTGTGCTGATTTGTCTCTACACCTAACTGCAAGGGAAGACCTATTCTTTTCCGTTGCGTATGTTGGTCACATGCTCCACAATCAAGGATATTATTCTGAGAAGGAAGTTCGATCAAATTTTCCTTTAATTAAGCCGGGATTTTATGGACTTCAAATAGAACCTGTAAGTGTTCGTAAGACTTTGAGATCCATCTCCAGATAAACCATATAGGATTCTAGGGACCTCCAGGTAGACCCGAATTAGCTTCGTTTTCTTGTGTAGGAACCTCCAGATAGATCCAAATACAAGACTTTGTAGGGACGTCCAAATGACCCTACAGGACTCTGAGGACGTCCAGATGGGATGGAGGACTCAGCAAAGGGACCCTGTGGGACCCAACAAAGTCTTGTAGGGTCTCCTCAGACCTCAATTTGGTTTCCTTTTCTTTTGGAGGAACCTCCAAATGAGCAGTACAGAACTCTTGAGGACGTCCAGGTAAACCAAGCAGGAATTATAGGGACTCCTAGGATTTGACTTCTTTTCACTTGTGTAGGAAGCTCCAAATGAACATTACAAGACTCTGAGGGTCGTCCAGACGGATCCAACAGGACTCTGAGAGACCTCTAGATTTGACTTCCTTTTTGAATGGGGTAAGAGGGGAGCAGGGGAGGAAAAAAGAGGGGGGATGGAGGAGTTGGAGGAGGAAGTATAAGGTGGGAAAATTAGATGTAAATATCTTTGGTATTTGTATCTTATCTTATTTTCTTCTTTTTGTAACGGTGTCGTACCGGGCAACAACAATGGTATTGGAAGAAGAATTGTATTTAATTTATAATCCAAATATATACCATTATTATTATTTGACTTTCTTTTACTGTGCAGGAACCTTAAAATAAACCCTACAGGACACTAAAGACTCGGAGGACACCTCTAAGTGAGCTTTAGTTAAGATTGAGAATTTTTTTCAAGGGACTCTTCAGGTAAAACATCTTTTTTTAAGTTGCTTTTTTTTCTGGCTCCCGTTTTAACCATTTATCTTTTCCTACCCTCCTCTTTTAAGAAAGAAAAAAAAAATATACATCAAAATAAACGATTAAGAAAAGAAAATAATTTCAACTGGAACTTTTTTTTAAAGAAAAAATATTAGTCCATTTCAAAAAAAAAAAAAAAAAAAAAATCTTTAAAACATAAAAGAATGTGCCTAATTAAATTGAATACGAATTGAATGCGAAATGAACAAAAATTTTCCTTCTTTTTTTTTTTTTCTCCCAGTTTTCTATCCCCCGGATTTTCTTAAAGCCTTCATTAACGTTATGAAAATAGTCGTTTGATTTTCCTAACTTTCCTTTAAAATCATTAATTAATATTTAATTTTGCAATCTAAATATCATCCTCTTAATTTGAAATATGATTTATGACGGGGTTTTTCTTCGGGTTCTGGAGGGGAGGGAGGGAGTAAGGAGACAAGAGGGGAGGGGGAGACGGTGGAAAAGCAGCAACTTTTTATAGAAAAGTAAACCAATTTCCGAAAACTTAGCGGTTTTTGTTAGTTCCCTTCGTCGACACGTGTAAAATCGGGTAAATACACCTTTTTCGAGAAAGGGAAAAGGTTGGGGGGGGGTGTAATTTAAGGCGCTGATAGACGCAGGAGAAAGTTTTTGACTTACGGAAAATAAAGACGCGCGCTTTACCTGCCCGAAAAACTTTTATGTGTAGCATTTAAAATCGAAAACGCACAATCAAAAATAAAAGGAGGAAAGGGATGAGGGAACCTAGAGGAGGAGGAGGAGGAGGAGGTGTGGAACACGAACGCTTAGCAAGTCAAAATTCGACCTCACCTTATTTTGTACGTGTGTCGGAAATGACATCCAGGAATTTCAAATTCCCAGTTTTAACCTTGTATTTATGACATATCGTGCTGGAATTCAGTTCCATTGCCTTTTGTATAAATAGCTTTGTATGCAGCAGGGCTCACAAAACTTTAAATACATCGCCTGTTGTTTACAGATAACGAGGAAAAGTTAAGTTTTCAGTAAAGGGAAAGGAAGGGGGGGGGGCCGAAGAAGGGGGGGTAGTAAGGAAGGGCCTGCCTGCTGGTGATTTTCGCTATTTCGGAAATCCCATGTAGGTTTTAAAATAAATGTTCTTTGGCTTATCCACTACTTTTTTTTTTCGGCGCTGAAAGGAGGACAAATTGAAAAATAAAACACAAACGGGACAGACACGAAACGACATGACATATTTATCTTAACATGAAGTGTTTTTTTAGATTCCTCTACAGCACACGCACTTTTGTTGTTGATATGCAAAAAAAACTCTTTCCAGTGGCGTCTTTCCTCTACACGAAAAACGATTTTAAAAAAAATAAAATAAAAAAAATAAAATAAATAAATAAATAAAATGCAACCCTAATAAAAGAATCATTCGACTGTTTGCACTTTTTATGTATACACAGCGCACTCTACCGTGGATAATTGTAATTAATAACGGTCATTAAAGAGATTTTTGTTAAGCGCTGTTACTCCCCCTCCCCCTCCCCCCCTCTCCCTCTTTTCCATTCTCTTTTTGCATCAACGCCGGACGTTATTTTTTTTCTCTCTCTATCCCTCTCTCGCTCACTCCCTCTCTCTCCCCCTCCCTCTTTCCACTTCGGGTTTGTGTGCTTTTAAAAAGAAAAATGAAAATGAAGTGCCTTTTGACGGGAAAGCGGAAACAATTAAATTCGTTTAATCTTTCTTTTCCGTATGAAAAAACGAGCGCCACTGTTCGGTCTATATGGCAAATAACAAAAAGAAGAAAAAAAAAAATTCCTTCGCTAATTAAGTGAAACCAAAAAGCATAAAACCTATAATTACCATATGAAAATCAAACAAAGTAACACTTAAATAAAAACGAAACATGAAAATATCGTGCGAGAAAAGAAAAAAAAATGATTTCACGTCTTGTTTTTAATTAATGGCGACAAATTGCTCAACACGCGACAATTTTCTTTTTTCTAATTACATCATTATATCAATATCAAAGAAAAATCGGAAAGTGATATGACCAAAAGCCATAAATGAGAATTACAACGCGGACATAAATTACGCTTCTGTAATTTTTATAGCCCAAGATATCAGTGTCTCAATTTTTTTTTTACGAGGGACCGTTAAACTATCTCTTTTTTTTTTTTAAATAAGAAAAAAAAATTTCCGTGATTCTTTTTTTTTTTTTATTTTTTTTTTTTAATTTCTCCTTCCCCTCTCCGTTTTCTTCCATTTTAATTAATTGCGCTTTTTAAATTGTTAATTTTACTGCCCTCGGTACATGTTAATTATATGTTTCTTTTAAAAACCTCCCTTGGTAAAGGGATCGTTAATTGTAATAATATTTAACTTATTCACATTTTATTAATTTTTTATGTCGTTTGAAGTGTTGTTAATTATGTAGTTTAAGTTATTTTCGTCACCTCATTTATCAATTTCACGGTTTTTTTATTTTATTTTATTTTATTAAAAACGCTCGAAGGAAAAAAGGAAGGGAGAATAAAATTTTTTTAAATACGTAAAGAATCCTGGGAACGAAAAAAATGGTCGTTTCCAAAAAATGAACAGTTTCTGTTTGAATTTTCGTAGGTTCGATATCAAGCCAAAAAAAAAAAAAAAACGAATTTCATCTGAAGATATAGTTGGTCCGTTACTCAATATCCTATATTTTTATTGCCGAAATGTTATGCTAAAACATGTTGCAGTAACATGTTAAGGCAACATGCTGCTCAACTTGTTGAAGCTTTAGAAACATTTTACCAACATGTTACTCAACATGTTGAAGCGTAAAAACTTGTTGTGCAACACTGAAAAATAAAAATTAATTCGTGAATGTTGCGAAAAATGTTGGCAACATGTTTCTAACGCTGTATCATGCTGAGAAACACGTTTCTAACTCTGTATCGTGTTGAGCAACATGTTCCAAACGCTATAGCATGTTAAGCAACATGTTTCTAAAGCTGTTGCATATTGAGAAACACGTTTCTAACGCTGTAGGATGTTGAGCAACATTTTTCTAGTGCTGTAGCATTTTGAGCAACACGTTTCTAACGCTGTAGCGTGTTGAGCAACATGTTCCAAACGCTATAGCATGTTAGGCAACACGTTTCTAAAGCTATAGCGTGTTGAGCAACACTTTTCTAACGCTGCATCATGTTGAGCAACACGTTTCTAATGCTGTAGCATGTTAAGCCACAGAACCCTGAGTCATTTTTGGAAGAACCTTATAATTTCAGGTCCATGACCTCAATTTTGACCAACTTCCCGACTTCCTGTTGCAAGTCCCAACGAAAATCCTCCATTTTTGGGGTTTCCAGAGTTGACTAGAACGTCCCCCTTTTTTTTTTTTTTTTTTCCATTCGGCGAATGAAGCAACAGCAAATCTTTTCTCGGAACAAACGCTTAAAGGATCATATCAGACGTAGGTAAATATACTTTCTCTTTGACCTTTACATGCGTCCTCCTGGTTCTTTGGAGCGCATATCCTCGTTATGATAAATAACATCGAGAAAATTAGCGGAGAATAAGCCAGAAGGGAAACGGAAGCTAGGGACTTTTGTTAACGAAGTAAATATAACGCCGATTACGAAATTAACCGAAACTATACTTGAAAGCGCCGCGTGGGAAGGACAAATTAAGAAAACCGAAAGGTAGCTCATTGAAAATGGTTATGAATAAAGCTTATTAAGTGTTAAAAGAGCCGGAAATTAATGTAAGCAGCAGTAAAAAAAAAAAAGGAGTTTTATTTGTTTTATTTGAAAAATCATGAAATACTTTCCTAACTCATTAGGAAAGTAAGGGATGAGAAACCGATCGCGAAACGACCCCAAGGACGACCTCCAAAGCGGTGGGCAGATAGTTGGGCTTCGTCATCCGTGGATACTCCATGAAGAACTATTGTAGATGAAAAACAGGCTCATTTTTTTTTTTCCTTTTTTTTAAGCCTACTAAAAGAAGAAGAAGAAGAAGAAGAAAAATCTTGTTTCTTTGAGTAAATCACAGGATTGTTCAGGCACCAATCTGCAAAACTGTTTCAATAAACGAAGTCAAATAGCACAAACATTTAGCCTATTGCTATGGATTAAAAAGACAAGTTAATCACGAAAAACCGAACCCAGAATCCGAAGCCCGGTCCAAGGCGCAAAGAAGCCAAACCCGAACCGAACCCGATCCTAAAACGGCAGTGGAATCGAACTGAAACCGAACCTTGATTATTAGAGGGACCGAACCGGACCGACGTTAAGTGAGAGCCAAGCGAGATTTTTCCAAGAAACCTGGTTTTATTCCAAAAAAAAAAAAAAAAAAAATTGAGCAAAATCTGTTAAGAGTTAATCGGGGAAGACCAATTCATACAAAATTCAATTAACAACCACATCCCTTTTCCTAAAACGACTGCGCCCCATTCGATTCGAAATTATAACACGAAATTGCAAACTTAGGATCACAGGGCGCTGTCCCAGCTCCCCTGCCGATTTCATCTTCCGAGAAGCAACGTGTTAAACTACAACGATTTCGTATACTCTGAGATGAGCTTTCCGTAACTCTCAATAAATTCTCCCCAACTTTGTAGTTTTTCATAAACGATTTATTGAACGTTCAAAGTCACCCGATACCAATAAATCGAAAAAAATAAAAAAAAAAGTTTAGGACTTTGCAGATTTCGATAAACGATTTATCGGGAAGGCACGAAGTCGCCCCAGGCTCCTCGAACGTCGCCTCGATATACACGGTATTACATTTTAACGGGTTAACTAAAAACACGCCCACAAGTTACCAGCATTCCATTTTTTGCTTTATCGACCGCAGGGAGAATAAAGCATTGTTTTTAGCACAAATTTCAGATTTTCAGTTTTCGATATTTTTACACGTTTTGAAGTCCCCTGATGCCGAAAAAAGCAAAATTTGGATGGTGGCCGTGTGTGTGTATGTGTGTATGAATGTATGAATATATGAATATATGTGCAAAAAAATCTGTCCGTCGAAAAGCAGAAAAACGGAAGAACGGATGTCGATGATTTTTGGTGGGTAGGAACTTCTAATGAAATGTAGGTGCTGATTAGTTTTTGAGCCAAATCGGTTCAGCGATTCGGAAGCAGTGAGTAAAAATGTTGAATTTTCAACTATTTCAAGATATTTTTTGACTATAAATCGTGAACGCAGCTACCGATTGAGTCCGATTTTCGTACTGCAGTAGATATTCATCAAGATACGCTACCATTGAAATTTGGTTAAATTCTGTTGAGTGGTTCAGAAACGGTGAGCAGGGCTAAAAGTATGGGTATAGGCCTAAAAACCGATATCTCCAACTTTTGAAACGTCACGACATGACGTCATCGATTACGTCAACAAAGCGATTTGAATGCTGATTGGCGGGTTCCTCGTGGGAGCTAACGAAAAACTAACCGTATTTTTGAGAATATTTTCGAGGTAGAGGATTCCGAATCTGAGATAATTTTTCCAAAATTCGAATTCCTTATGCCCGTACTGCGGCTTTGGTGGACCTCTGATCAAAAATCTAACCATATTTTTGAGAATATTTTCGGGGTTGAGGATTCCGAATCTGAAATAATTTTTCCAAAATTCGAATTCCTTATGCCCGTATTGCGGCTTTGGTGGATTTCTGATCAAAAATCTAATTGGATTTTTGAGAATATTTTTGGGGTAGAGGATTCCGAATCTGAAATAATTTTTCCAAAATTCGAATTCCTTACGCCTATACAGCGACTTTGGTGTCTCTGATCAAAAATCTAACCGTATTTTTGAGAATATTTTCGGGGTTGAGGATTCAAAATCTGAAATAATTTTTCAGAAATTCGCATTCCTTGTGCCCGTACTGCGGCTTTGGTGGAACTCTGATCGAAAAACTAACTATATTTTTGAGAATTACCGGTATTTAAATAGTCGATAAAGCACTTTGATCGGTTCACCGATCTCATTTTTTTTTTTTTTCGGTCGGCAGATCAGTAATCCCGACATGTCATAAGATGTCATAATCGTCAATGATTTCCACCCAGCGTAATGCCCGACTGTTCGAGCTCAATAAAAAAAATAAAACTTGTGAATGCGATTATCTCATCTGTTTTCAATTCGGTTTTCACAAATCGAGGACGTCTTAATCCAGTTGGAACCAGAATTTTTTTTTTTAAATTTTTATCAGATTTTAAATTAAAATAAGCATCTTCTGTTCGTTCATTAAAAGCTCGAAAAGAAAAGAGACTTTCAGCGGTTCACAATTGCTATTTCAAGAAGAAAAAATAAAAACCGAGCGAGTCATTATTTTACCAAAATGATCGCTTTTAATTTGAAAAATCTCCTTTTGCCCAACGGTTTTCATTACAGAAATTTATATCACTTATCCTTTTTCCCCCTTTTCCCATTCGACACACGATACTCGAACGCTTTCAGCTGCACAAAAAATTTATTTTTTTTCCTTCCCCCCCCCAAAAAGAAAAAAAATCGTATTTAAGAAAGAAAAATTATCACTCCTAAGAATAAAAACAACGGGGCAAAAAAAAAAAAAAAAAAAAAGAGGAGAAAGGTTTTCAAGTGAGGTTTGGGATTTATTCCACGTCTTCGTTCCTCTTTCTGCCTCTTCCCAGGTGAGTTTGATTTACGGTCATGCTTTTGTCCTGACCTCTCGTTATTGTCTCACATCCTTGTAAGCAATCCTCCGCCATTTTTTATACATCCTTCGAATAATTGCTCCCGAAAAGAAAAAAAAAAAAAAGGAAAAAATTTGAACCTCCGACCTTCCCGTCGATTTTTTTCCCTTATTTTTTCGAGCTATACCGTAAGTCACGATTTAAATTCCAACCATGAGGTCTGACGTCATTCTAGTTTGTAGTCTTGAAGAAGCTGCCTCTCTGGGATCCCCTTCTTCATTTTCCAATCCCTTGAACCACACTAGTCTACGTTTTTTTTTTCTTCTCTTTTTCTTCCTTTTTATTTTCACAAAATTTATACTTTTGTTTTTCCTCTATAAAACTTTCATTTATCTTCCCAGAGTTTTTTTTTTCTTCTTCTAATAATTTTGTTATCTCCGCCATTGCATTTAGAAATATTTTATTATGGATTTTCATTTCTGAA
The DNA here is from genome assembly GCA_037577465.1 of Liposcelis bostrychophila. NCBI lineage: Eukaryota > Metazoa > Arthropoda > Insecta > Psocodea > Liposcelididae > Liposcelis > Liposcelis bostrychophila. Next base: position 7,489,149 of record CM075211.1, read on the forward strand.
TTTGTTATCATTTTTTTCATTCTTTTTTTTTCAATTTTTCTTCCGGAAACAAAAGTTTAGCCTGCTTTTTGATTAAATAACAGCCGGATCCATCGTAAACAGACCGGATTGATTTTAATCATGCACAGCAAAACTTCCATGAGTTTGGACACCGTGGTTACTTGTACGAAAAAGTGATGCAAAAAATACATAAAGGCTTCTACCGTATAGCCATATGGTATCTGCCCAAATCACCGATTTTGACGAAACTTTGGGGATATGTTAGGGTACCCTAGAGACCACTTATGGACCATCAACCGAATTTTTTTGCAAGCCCCTTATGGGGGTTTTCAATGGGAGCGTTTTTTTCACTTTTTATTTTTTTACGACCGATTGGAGAGGCCGATTTGAACGAACTAAAAACGAAAAAAAAGCTCTTTTTATGGCCGATGTAGGGCCGTAGGTGCCGTTTTTCGGAAGTAATTTGCCGAGTCGAAAAAACCATTTTTAAGGAAAAAAAATTTTTTTTCCGCAATTCGATCGCCGGATACAAATTGGGCATCACAGGAGAAAGTACATGAAAAAATACGTCTTATACGTATTTTCAAAATTTTTTTTCAAAGGGAGAAATTGGGCTAAAAAAGGGCCGAAATCTTAAAATTGATTTTCGGCGCAGACCCTTAGCCCGGACCAAAATTTCACTATCATAGGCCGAAAGTACGCCCAAAATTACCCCTGATACGTATTTTTCCGCATTTTTTTTCGACTGAGAAAAAGGCCCAAAAATGGGCCAAAATCTTGAAAATTGAATTTCGACCGAAAGACCAAGCGTCGCAGAAACGGCGTTATCATAGCATGAAAGTACGCCTAAAATTACCCCAGAAGAGTACTTTTCCGCGTTTTTCCGAGGTTGTGCAAACGGCCGAAAATGAGGCCGAAATTTTAAAATTGATTTTTGGCCCCGACCCTTAGCCCGGACCAAAATTTTATTATCACAGGGTAAAAGTACGCCCAAAATTACCCCGGATACGTACTTTTCCGCATTTTTTTGCGACTGAGAAAATGGCCCAAAAATGGGCCGAAATCTTCACATTCAAATTTCGGCCGAAGGACCAAATGTCGCAGTAACGGCGTTATCATCGGTTAAAAGTACGTCTAAAATGACCCCAGAATAGTACTTTTCGGCACTTATTCCTAGTTGTGATAACGGCCAAAAATAAGGCCGAAATATTGCATTAGATTTTCAGTCGCGACTCCTTAGCCCGGATCAAAATTTTACTATCATAGGGTGAAAGTACAGCCAAAATTACCCCGGATGCTTATTTTCCCTCGTTTTTTCGACTGAGAAATGGTCCCGAAAATGAGCCGAAATCTTGAATTTAAAATTTCGGCCGAAAGACCAATCTGCCCCTAATGTAGATATTATAAGTTTTAGATAATATAGAATGTAGATATTATAGGCGATTATGTAACTTAACGCACTCTATCCGCGTATTTTAGAACTAAAAAATTTGTTTGCTTTCTGAAGCTTCCTAAACTAAATACAAAGAGATACAAAAAAATCACACTGATTAACCTGCCTTCTTCCCGTGTAACATTAAATACCACGTTTAACTTATGGTCTACAAGATTTTTAAGTTTAATGTCCGAAACAGAAACATAATCCATCAGGGAATTATATCGCTGTGATATTATTCAAGATATACTGTCTATATTTAAAAAGTACACGTATCAGAGTAGTTTCTCAATTCTTACTGTAATAACCCAGATAGCAACCCAGATAGGACGTCTACAGGACGTGATGAGGATCTGTATTTATTGGGATTTACCTATGCTCGCACTGATCCAAAAAGCGTCCTTTGGACGTCATATAGATATCCCATGGATTTGGATATCTTGTGGATATGTAATGGACAATCCACAGGATGTCCAATGGATTGAAAATGTTATCTGGGAATATAAACACATTAAAACAAAATACAGGATGGCACTGAACTCAAGTATGACAACCGCAATTTTTTTCTCCTAGGGGGAATATAGACAGTCTGTAATTACTCAGTAGGTTTAAAATTAATTTTAGCGGTAATAACACTTAACGGAACTTAAGAATTTACTTCAATTTTCAAGTTTTCTAGACCCATTTCTCAGTCGAAAAAATTGCGGAAAAATACGTATCCGGGGTAATTTTGGCTGTACTTTCACCCTATGATAGTAAAATTTTGATCCGGGCTAAGGAGTCGCGACTGAAAATCTAATGCAATATTTCGGCCTTATTTTTGGCCGTTATCACAACTAGGAATAAGTGCCGAAAAGTACTATTCTGGGGTCATTTTAGACGTACTTTTAACCGATGATAACGCCGTTACTGCGACATTTGGTCCTTCGGCCGAAATTTGAATGTGAAGATTTCGGCCCATTTTTGGGCCATTTTCTCAGTCGCAAAAAAATGCGGAAAAGTACGTATCCGGGGTAATTTTGGGCGTACTTTTACCCTGTGATAATAAAATTTTGGTCCGGGCTAAGGGTCGGGGCCAAAAATCAATTTTAAAATTTCGGCCTCATTTTCGGCCGTTTGCACAACCTCGGAAAAACGCGGAAAAGTACTCTTCTGGGGTAATTTTAGGCGTACTTTCATGCTATGATAACGCCGTTTCTGCGACGCTTGGTCTTTCGGTCGAAATTCAATTTTCAAGATTTTGGCCCATTTTTGGGCCTTTTTCTCAGTCGAAAAAAAATGCGGAAAAATACGTATCAGGGGTAATTTTGGGCGTACTTTCGGCCTATGATAGTGAAATTTTGGTCCGGGCTAAGGGTCTGCGCCGAAAATCAATTTTAAGATTTCGGCCCTTTTTTAGCCCAATTTCTCCCTTTGAAAAAAAATTTTGAAAATACGTATAAGACGTATTTTTTCATGTACTTTCTCCCTGTGATGCCCAAATTTGTATCCGGCGATCGAATTGCGGAGAAAAAAATTTTTTTTCCTTAAAAATGGTTTTTTCGACTCGGCAAATTACTTCCGAAAAACGGCACCTACGGCCCTACATCGGCCATAAAAAGAGCTTTTTTTTCGTTTTTAGTTCGTTCAAATCGGCCTCTCCAATCGGTCGTAAAAAAATAAAAAGTGAAAAAAACGCTCCCATTGAAAACCCCCATAAGGGGCTTGCAAAAAAATTCGGTTGATGGTCCATAAGTGGTCTCTAGGGTACCCTAACATATCCCCAAAGTTTCGTCAAAATCGGTGATTTGGGCAGATACCATATGGCTATACGGTAGAAGCCTTTTGCAAGAGAAATGAAAAAAAAAAAAAAAAAAAAAAAAAGATATAAAAATGCATTATTTTTGTATCATTTATACAAAAATTTGGACATGCATATTTTTTGTAAAATTTATGCATAATTTATGCATTAAGTTCTTAAATTAAAAGGGCAGAAAAAATTGCAAATATTTTGCTTATTGAACTTATTTTTTCATTTTATGCATACTTATATATGTACAATTTATGCAGAATTATTCATTCACAATTTGTGCATCATCATTTAAGCATAATCATTCATGCATAATTATTTATGCATAATTTGTGCATTATCATTTAAGCATAATCATTCAAGCATAATTTGTGCATCATCATTTATGCATAATTATTTATGCATAATTTTTGCATTATCATTTAAGCATTATCATTCATGCATAATTCGTGCATGAATAATTTGCATATATGATGCAAATATTGTGACATGAACAATTTGTGCATAATTCGTGTATCATCATTTACGCAATAGTTATTCATGCACAAAATGTGCATCATCATTTAAGCATAATTTGTTCATCGTCAATTATACAAGATTATTTATGCACAATTTCTGCATCACCATTTATGCATAATTATTCATGCACGAAATGTGCATCATCATTTATTCATAATTTGTGCATTATCATTTATGCATGATTTGTGCCTCATCACATATGCATAATTATTTATGCCAAATTATATTAGAGAATGAAAAACTTCTTTTGGAAAAAAAAAGTTAAGTCTTAAAAATAGTTGATGCATTTTTTGTGTAACTCCAATCTTTTGTATAATTTTTACATAATTTTCATATCATTTATGCATCTGTTTTTCGTACAAGTCGGTTGCCAAAAAACTGTCCAACTTAGTGACAGGTTGCTCTACAAATGATATAACATTTTTTCCAACCTACCCCGGCCCATAAGGACTCAGAATTAGAGCAGCCGGGTGCGAACTCGGGAGGAAAGGTCGTTGGTTCAAGTCCACTCTCCGCCATTTGGCCAGCGTAATTTTTTCAACTTATTTCTCACTCTGCTTTGCATTCCTTGAATTATAATTTAAACACCACCTCCAATCCCCAAGATGTGGTCTCGGGAAAAATCCGACCAATTAAAATTAAAAGAAATTATTTTCAAATTTGAAATTTTTCCTTTAACCTACAAGTTCAGCAGCACCTAAGAAACGTATGGGGATGCCCAGATAACAGGGATGTCCAACCGTGCAGCTTCATATTAAATTTTTCACCCCTGGTTCTCTCCAAAAAAAATACAAAATATCCATTTTTGAAAGATAAAAAAAAAATGTCACATTAAAAAAAAAAAAAAAAAAAAAAAGATTTTTATGCTTTAAGCGATTTATGTGTTGCGTCAAGAAGGTCGTGGGAAAATGGATTAGTAATATCAAATGTAGAAACGCATGCGTGTCGGGTAAAAGTTCACGCGAACGTCATAAATCAAAAAGAGAGCGAAAAGAGAGAGAGAAAGGGAAAAAGAACTCGGTGGCGGTAAAACTGATTGAATGGTTACGTCACGAACAGAAAAAAAAAGAATTTTTTCTTTTTTTTTTTCCAAAAAGAGATTTTTTTTCCCTCGTAATTGATGGGCTCTTTTCCCTGGAAAACCGTAAGTCACTTATACCTGTTTTAAATTTAAAACGAAAATAGCCCCCCCCCCTCTCTTCCCTTGAAATAAAAAAAAAAAAAGAAAATTTAAAATTGAATCGGTTCAAAGGTTTTTTTTTCTAGTTTCTTTAAAAAAAAGTAGTTTAAAACATGCATCGTTCGGTATATTTCTTTGGAAAATTGCATTTGGAAGTCCTCCTTTTTTTTTTTCTTCCCTCCCATCTTCTTTCAAAAACCAATAACTTCTTAAGGCCGAACGAGCTTAAATATACAAAGAAACACATTTTTGTTGTTGTTTCATCGTTTGTTCCCCCCCTCCCTTTCACCTAAAACAAACAATCGCTTGACTTTTGCTTCAGGCATGGCTTTTTTTCCTCCCTTTTTACATAAAATTGATGTATTCTTTCGTTTTTTTTCCCGCATTATTCAGCTTTTTTTTTTTTTGTTAAAAAAACAGGAGCAGTTAAAAAAAATTGGTTACAGCAAATATTGTTATCAAAGGGCTGTTGTAACAATAATTTGATCGGCATTATAGGATTGTGTATAAATTATTAACTATCGTTGTTATTATAGTCGGTTAGAATTTAATGATGCTATTATTAATTTTGATGGTCGATAAGATGGGAAATATATATGAATGACTTTCACGGGGGCGAAATAATAATAAAAACGTGCTTTGCGAGTCTTCTTCTGAATTATTGTAAAATAATGTTTTTAAGTTTTTTATCATTGGAACATAACCGAGACAATAATTTTCTTCCGCCGATTTCCCTACCAAGGAAAAATTACAATTTGGAGAAGTTTGTTAAAAACAGGACGAGGCGTATGCGATTTTTTTTTTTTTTTTTTTTTTTAGTTTTAATTCCTTGGGACAGTGACAACTGGGCGTATCTCCGTGACAATTGTGATTGGAGATAGAATGTTTTGCCTCTTTACCAGCTCGTGTTGTGTTAAACTTGTAGTCACATGTGCGCAAGCCCTGAAGGGTCAAGTATCGGTTTTTTTTTATTGTTTGTTCCGGAACAAACATTGTGAGCTCCGGAACTGGCACGGTTTGGTTCATTGCTCGTTCCGGAACAAACAAAGATTATTAATTAAATCGCTTGTTCCGGAACAAACAATGTTTAATAAGTGAATTACTTGTTCTGGAACAATTCTTTATTGATTGTCTGTTCCGGAACAAATAATTTTTTATTGATTGTCTGTTCCGGAAGACACGAATGAATTCTTAAACGTTGCTAGTTACGGAACAATTAATTTCTACTATTGATTGTCTGTTCTGGAACAAACAATTTATTTTATTGATTGTCTGTTCCCGAACAATTCTTTTTATTGACTGTCTGTTCCGGAACTGACAAGGAATAAAAAATTGTCTGTTCCAGAAGAAACAAATGAATTCTTAAACGTTGTTTGTTCCGGAACAAACAATGTTTAATAAGTGCATTACCTGTTCCGGAACAAATCAATTTTTTATTGATTGTCTGTTCCCAAGCAATTTTTTATTGATTGTCTGTTCCGGAACAATTTTTTATTCATTGTCTGTTCCGGAACTGATTAGCAATAAAAAATTGCCTGTTCTGGAACAAACAAATAAATTATTAAACGTTGTTTGTTCCGGAACAGACAATGTTTACTCCGAAACAAACAATTTAAAAAAAACATAAGATACTTGACCCTTCAGGGCTTCCGTGCAAAACTGACCTAGAAATCCGGTACGAAAAATAGATGCATATTATATAAAAAAATCTGACGTACATAAAAAATGCATAAATTATGCATAAAAACTAAGTTTTTTCATCCTTCAATGTAATTGTGCATAAATAAGTATGCATAAAATGCATACTTTTTTATGCAAAAGCCACTATTTTTTTGCAAAAAAATGTTGAATACCGGAAAGCATAATATCTGCAAATTTTTTATGCTTTATGATTTTAAAAAAATCTATGCATAAAAAGTGCACATCCATGTTTTTACCATTCGATAGTACACCAGATTTCGAAATTATTTATCATTAGACGGTTAAATTGACTCCTTCATTTTTAACAAAAGCTTATGGTTTCTTTTTTCTTTTTTTTGTCTGAACAATTAAGTCCTCCGGTTCCTTTTCTGTACATTATCATCATTATCCATCAAAAGAAAAACGTAAACAAAAGAGTAGGACAAAGCAAGTTGTCAATTTCAAAACACAAAATTTTAATGATTCTTTTTTTTTCGTCAACTCCTGAAAAACGAATCGGATGCTTTAGAGTTGCCCACTAATTAATCCGTGATTTATAATGCTGACAGTCTGTTATCGGTTCTTTTTTTTTTTATTTTGCTGCGTTAGAAATTTGTATTCAACGAGTTCCTTTTTTTTTGTGACTCTTTCTCTCTCTCACCCTCAGCCTCCAAAATCGAAACGGTAATTACATCACAATCGACCAATCCAACATTCACAATTTAAAAAAAAAAAAAAAAAAAAAAAAAAAAAAAAAAAAAAAAAAAATTCGGTACCTGCAGATTTTCTCTGACGTAAATCAAAGTGATATATTAACAAAGAAGTTGAATGACATTCCTAAAAGCCACATATGGTGACCGAGATAGTTGAACCAAGCCCAAAATTATTTGGCAAAGCTGCAGACTCGGACAAAAGGCTTTGATTCATAGTCGCAACAAGGGGGGGATTATTGTCGCACCTGTTAGCCTATGTTCCCTACATTCAATGATAATGAAAGGATTATTCCCGAAGAAAACTAATCGCTTTCGAATCTTTATTAAATATTTTAAGAACAACATTTTCTACCCACAGGGTAAGCAAAAAGAGCTCCCAACGTTGTTTTCTTGCTAACGATCCCATTTTAATTATCAGTATTTTTTTTTTTTTTTGTTAAAAAAACAGGAGCAGTTAAAAAAAATTGGTTACAGCAAATATTGTTATCAAAGGGCTGTTGTAACAATAATTTGATCGGCATTATAGGATTGTGTATAAATTATTAACTATCGTTGTTATTATAGTCGGTTAGAATTTAATGATGCTATTATTAATTTTGATGGTCGATAAGATGGGAAATATATATGAATGACTTTCACGGGGGCGAAATAATAATAAAAACGTGCTTTGCGAGTCTTCTTCTGAATTATTGTAAAATAATGTTTTTAAGTTTTTTATCATTGGAACATAACCGAGACAATAATTTTCTTCCGTCGATTTCCCTACCAAGGAAAAATTACAATTTGGAGAAGTTTGTTAAAAACAGGACGAGGCGTATGCGATTTTTTTTTTTTTTTTTTTTTTTAGTTTTAATTCCTTGAGACAGTGACAACTGGGCGCATCTCCGTGACAATTGTGATTGGAGATAGAATGTTTTGCCTCTTTACCAGCTCGTGTTGTGTTAAACTTGAAGTCACATGTGCGCAAGCCCTGAAGGGTCAAGTATCGGTTTTTTTTTATTGTTTGTTCCGGAACAAACATTGTGAGCTCCGGAACTGGCACGGTTTGGTTCATTGCTCGTTCCGGAACAAACAAAGATTATAAATTAAATCGCTTGTTCCGGAACAAACAATGTTTAATAAGTGAATTACTTGTTCTGGAACAACTCTTTATTGATTGTCTGTTCCGGAACAAATAATTTTTTATTGATTGTCTGTTCCGGAAGACACGAATGAATTCTTAAACGTTGCTAGTTACGGAACAATTAATTTCTACTATTGATTGTCTGTTCTGGAACAAACAATTTATTTTATTGATTGTCTTTTCCCGAACAATTTTTTTTATTGACTGTCTGTTCCGGAACTGACAAGGAATAAAAAATTGTCTGTTCCAGAAGAAACAAATGAATTCTTAAACGTTGTTTGTTCCGGAACAAAACGTTTAACACTGAAAGTGCTTGTTCCGGAACAAACAATGTTTAATAAGTGCTTTACCTGTTCCGGAACAAATCAATTTTTTATTGATTGTCTGTTCCCAAGCAATTTTTTATTGATTGTCTGTTCCGGAACAATTTTTTATTGATTGTCTGTTCCGGAACAATTTTTTATTCATTGTCTGTTCCGGAACTGATTAGCAATAAAAAATTGCCTGTTCTGGAACAAACAAATAAATTATTAAACGTTGTTTGTTCCGGAACAGACAATGTTTACTCCGAAACAAACAATTTAAAAAAAACATAAGATACTTGACCCTTCAGGGCTTCCGTGCAAAACTGACCTAGAAATCCGGTACGAAAAATAGATGCATAAATCATATAAAAAATCTGACGTACATAAAAAATGCATAAATTATGCATAAAAACTAAGTTTTTTCATCCTGCAATGTAATTATGCATAAATTAGTATGCATAAAATGCATACTTTTTTTTATGCAAAAGCCACCATTTTTATGCAAAAAAAAGTTGAATACCGGAAAGCATAATATCTGCAAATTTGTTATGCTTTATGATTTAAAAAAAATCTATGCATAAAAAATGCACATCCATGTTTTTACCATTCGATAGTACACCAGATTTCGAAATTATTTATCATTAGACGGTTAAATTGACTCTTTCATTTTTAACAAAAGCTTATGGTTTCTTTTTTCTTTTTTTTGTCTGAACAATTAAGTCCTCCGGTTCCTTTTCTGTACATTATCATCATTATCCATCAAAAGAAAAACGTAAACAAAAGAGTAGGACAAAGCAAGTTGTCAATTTCAATACACAAAATTTTAATGATTCTTTTTTTTTCGTCAACTCCTGAAAAACGAATCGGATGCTTTAGAGTTGCCCACTAATTAATCCGTGATTTATAATGCTGACAGTCTGTTATCGGTTCTTTTTTTTTTATTTTGCTGCGTTAGAAATTTGTATTCAACGAGTTCCTTTTTTTTGTGACTCTTTCTCTCTCTCACCCTCAGCCTCCAAAATCGAAACGGTAATTACATCACAATCGACCAATCCAACATTCACAATTTAAAAAAAAAAAAAAAAAATTCGGTACCTGCAGATTTTCTCTGACGTAAATCAAAGTGATATATTAACAAAGAAGTTGAATGACATTCCTAAAAGCCACATATGGTGACCGAGATAGTTGAACCAAGCCCAAAATTATTTGGCAAAGCTGCAGACTCGGACAAAAGGCTTTGATTCATAGTCGCAACAAGGGGGGGATTATTGTCGCACCTGTTAGCCTATGTTCCCTACATTCAATGATAATGAAAGGATTATTCCCGAAGAAAACTAATCGCTTTCGAATCTTTATTAAATATTTTAAGAACAACATTTTCTACCCACAGGGTAAGCAAAAAGAGCTCCCAACGTTGTTTTCTTGCTAACGATCCCATTTTAATTATCAGTATTTTTTTTTTTTAATTATTTATTTATTTTTTTTTAAGAAAATTACTCAGGGATGGCAAACCGAAACGAACCCGGTTTTTTCGTCTCCAAATAATTTAACCAAAGCGAACCAAATCGAACCCTTTAGAAATTTTGAATTAAAAAACCGAACCCAAACCTTAGACCATTCAAAATTTAAAAAGGGTTTAAAACCGAACCAAACCCGAAACCAAATCAATGACAAAAAGAACCCGAACCGAAACCAAAACCGAACTGTTTAGAAGCAAAACGAACCGAACCGAAACCGGGTTATTTTACCAAAAACCAGAACGGAACCGAAGCCGGATAATATTTACCAAAAAACCGAACCAAAGAACCGAATCGAACTAAAACCGTTTTCTTTCTATTTAAAAAAATCCGATTTTCTACTAAACACCAGAGCCGAAATTGGTTGATTTTTCTGAAAACCAAACCAAAACCGGATTTTTTAAAACCAAAAACCGAGCCGAAACCGGATAATTTTTAAACCAATAGGTCTTCAAAGGTCTTCCGGATAATTTTTACCAAAAATCGGAACCGAAGAACCGAATCGAACTAAAACCGTTTTCTTTCTATTTTTAAAAAAAATCCGGTTTTCTAATAAACACCAGAGCCGAAATTAGATTTTTTCTTCTAAAAACCAAACCGAAATCGGATTTTTTTAAACGTAAAACCGAACCGAAGCCGGATAATTTTTACCAAAAACACCGATTTTGAAAGGAAAACGAAACCGAAACCTGAGGTCTTAACGAAAACAGAACCGAACTGAACCAAAGCGAGCGGAACCGGATCCAAGAAAAAAACCGAACAGAAACCGAACCAGATTTATCAAAAAACCAAACCGAAACCGAACCCGAGGCATGTAATATCAGAAACCGAGCCTAACCTGAAACCGGTTTTGTAATAAAAAGAAAATCGAACCGAAACCGAACCGGATTTATCAAATACAAAACCGAAACCGAACCCGAGCCCAGTTACTTTCAGAACCCGAGCCGAACCTGAAACCGGTTTTGTACTAAAAAGAAAACCGAACCGAACCATATTCAAAAAATTTTGAATCTATACCCAAACCGAACCGAACCCTTCCTTGTCAACAACATTTTAGCCTAAACCAAACGGAATTCAACTTTTCAATTTAAAAAGAAACCGAACCGATCCGAACCGGTTTGATTCTTGGAGCGGTTTCAGTCATCCCTGAAATTACTTCTTTGATTGAAGTGCTATGACATTTAATTTTTATTTTTCCTTTTTAACTTTAATTAGAAAAATAATAATAAAAAAGAAAAAAAAATCGTTTCGTGCCAAATTCTTAAAAGGGCAAAGTGTGCGTTACCGTCTGTCTCCGTCTCGGTCGCATTTAGGTAAACCCCAACCATTTTGAAATTGTCATCATAGATTAATTACGTTAGCGGATTTTCCATCCCTTAGAAATTGGATTCGTAAAACGTAGAGCAAATAATAACTCAATTTGAAATGGCATAGCTTGAAACATGTCACGCACTAGATTTTTATCGTGTCAAAACACATTCAACATTTTTTTTTTTTTAAATTGAGACATCGTACGAAAATATTGTTATTATTTTTTTTTTCTCAAATATCAACGTCAAAAAAATTTCAGAAACCGCGTAAAAAAAAAAAACTTTTTTAATGAAAAGTTAAAAATTAAAACATTTTAAAAAAAATAATAATAATTTTGGGGGAAGGGTTGCGAGAGATGACGATAGAAGAAGGAAAAAAAACTGATAAAACTGTCGAGAAATTAATTAAAAAATGATGAAATCATTTTTTTTTTTAACATTTCTCTCAATATTTTTTTTTTTTTCGTAATTTTTTTTATCGAAGAAAAATTTTGCCATTTTTCAAACAGACAAGAATTTTTGCGGGTTGCAAATAAGATAATCGGTCAAAAAAAAAAAAAAATCCTATCCACCGTATATACGCTCAAAATGTAATAATTCATTTTTATTAGACGTGAATAAAGGGACCAACCACTCAAGTATTCACCTTTTGTGAATAGGAAAAAAAAAAAAAAAAAAAAAAAAGTATGAATGATGATGGCGCCGAATGAAGACGATAAGGGATAGGCGTCGGCGCCACCTTTGTATTCCAAAACGAGATAATAAAACTTTCACCGGTCGTAAGTTAAATATAATCGCCTCGGATCATTTCACTCGGAGGAAAGAAAATTTTTGTGCTGAAAATCAAAATGTTTCATACTCGATTTACGAGAAGAAATCCAAAAGTTGAAAGGTAAGGGGTCCGAAAAAAAAAGAAGAAGAAAATGGTTGGGAAAACAGGAAACGAGTCATAGTTTTTTTTTTTTTTCCTTCTTCGATCCAGGTATTTTTACTGATTTTGTTGCTTAATTCTTCTTTTTTTTGGCACAGGAAAAGGTATGATGTCCCAAAACCACGCCTACCTGATAAATGATGCATTTTTTTTCGTTACTCTGGCTGGATTTTCCTCTTTTTTTTTCGGGCATTGCTTGACCCATTTAGATAACAGTGTTTTGATGCAATATTTTAGACCGATTCGTTTTACAGGAAGAAATAAAGTTCTAAAAAAAAAAAAAAAATCAAGGGCAAAAAAATAAGGATCTGCATAAATAAGGTTTCTGTGCTCTAAGTCTTTGAAAAATTTAGACTTCACTTTAAAGTCGTTTAGTACTTTCTCCCTCTTTTTTTCTCTTTCCCTTTTTTTTTTTTTTTTTCTCATTTAGGGGTCGTTTATTTTCCAGTTTCCGTTTTGCTGGACTGATTAAGAAGTCTTAAAGGATTTCGTTATAATTTTTTAAACAATTGAAGATTGGGCATATTTAAAGTGTTTTTTTTTTTTTTTTTTTTTTTGTTTTTTTTTTTTTTTTTTTTTTTTTTTTGTTTTAAGATAAGAAATAAAAATTTGGACGGTTTATCGATGAATTCGTAGACGGTTTTTCGTAAAAAGAAAAACGAAAAATTATTGATCCGGTTATTTCGAAAAGGGACCGATTGGGAAAAGTAACTTAGAATGTTTTGTTTGTAAAAAAAATATTTTGTTATGAATTTGAATTTTAAAGCCTTCTAAGCACCAACTCCCACTTATTACTTTTTCGATTTTTTGCCTCTTATGGAAATTTTCCGACCTCGAAGCGCAAATCGGGCGGTTTAAGTACAAAATCTGAAAAAAAAATTAGAGTTCATATGTGCCACAGAAAGAACCGGTTTCGGAGGAGCACTCATTCTGATTCGAAAAATCGGAAAATAAGGGAAGCCCTAATCTCCAATTTCGGAAAATTGCCAAAAAGCATCCGCAATTCCAAGGCTACAGGGATCCGAAGGCGGTAAAAATTGGTTGAAGCCGACGCCGGCATCGGCGCCGAAATATATCCAAAGTGCTGGAGCTGGCGCCATCGCCGCCACCGAAATAACAAAATTTTTTAATATTAAAAAAAAAAAAAAAAAAAAAAAAATTAAAAAAAAAAAAAAGATTTTTTTTAAATTGAGAAAAATTTGTTATTTGTTTAAACAAAAATCCCGGGTGCTTTTTTACAAAATGTTGAACCGATCCGAACCTATATCGTGTTTTTTTTTTTCTAAAACAGAAAAGGAACCGAAACCAAACCCGAACCCGGTTTTTTAAGGTGACGGTGAAAAAAACCGAACTCAAAACCGGTCAGGGGTCCGAAACCGGAAAAAATCGGATTGGGCCGACGCCGGCATCGGCGCCGAAACGTCCAGTGCTTCAGCTGGCGCCAGTGCCAGTGCCGGAGCAGATTCCAGCATCGGTGCCAGCACCACTATCAATTTTGTCAATTTTTTTTTCTTTGCTTGAAAAAAAAATTGTTACAGTAACCGCCGCTTATTGTAGTCCCGGTTAATACAATCGGCCGCTTAATGTGATCAAAACTCTTGGCGTTTCTCAATTATATTCAGCATTGCCACCGGGTCATAATTACAAGACCGGTGCCAGCAGCCGCGCTGGCATCAAGTTTAAAATAAATGATCTAGCACTGTCACCGGCTTCGGCATCGACCTGAGTTTCTAGCCGGTCCGGCTGGCATCGGCGCCGGCACCGGCACTAGCAGCAAAAATGTTGCTATTCCGGTGCCGTTGCTAGCGCCAGCTCCATCTCTTTGGATATTTCGGCGCCGATGCCGACGTCGGTTCCAACCAATTCCTGCACCTACACCGGCACCGCGGCTTCAGATCCCTGATAGAAACACATTTTTTGCACTCAAAACTCAGCAAAGTTCCGCCCATGACACGCGATTACGAACGACTCGTAATTCGTTTGGTTCCTAGATCCTCCTGAATCTTTAACTCAACAAGGAACTGTTTTTCTTTTTATTAGGAAGAATACACGATGAGATACCGTGGTACATATTTTATCATTCCTATTTCCTTTTTCTATTTTACTTCAACGCCTGCGATCTTACATTATTTTCGATCGGGAGTCTCTTGTCGGGAGAAAAAAAAAATAGTATCGCCGAAGAAGTTTAAGAAAGCTTTATTATTCAAAATGAACACGAAACATTCGCCGTCTCGGAGATAAGAGGAGCCATGAATAAGTAAATGAAGGTCCCGATGGGGGAACTGTAGGCTGGTGACATTTTGTAACAGCCTCCTGGGAGTGTCACCTGACATTTTGTCGACGGGAGTAAAAACCACATCCGATGAAGGGAACGGCAATTCGACAAACTCAAAGTTATGACGTTCCAACGACCCGTTTCGCATCCGCGACACTTAATTTCAAAAACCCACAAAAGGAAAATGAGGGGACTACGAAAAAAAAAAAAAGTCTAGTCCGAATTTTATTTTATCGGTCCCTCGGTGGAACCGACCCTCGATTCATCATCTCGGTGGTCAAGCTTAAATCGGGGGTTAGGGGGTTGGGGGGGGGGGAGGAAGGAAGTTTATTATTTGAGAAATGAGGAACCCAGTCAATAAGGACTGTTAAAATACCGAAACAACCGGCCCGGGGGTGTTTTTAAAAAGTTATCCAAACATAAAGTAACGTAATATCCGGTAAGGGAAATTCCAATTTAATGCTCAACAATTTATAGCACTAACTTCTTATCTCAAACTAAACTTGGGGTACGTATTATTAAATCCTTAATCAAGATTTAAGACGTGATTGGAAACCTATACCTATTAATATAAATCTAGATTAAAGAAAACGTGGAAACCTTATAATTTTATCTAGAGGGATTTGAAGTTTAATTATACGATTTCCACCTTAACATTTTCACACTGATTTAGCGGTGCAAGATCAGATTAAGAGGCTGCGGCAGTTAATTTTCGATGTCGACAACAAAATAACTTTTCCGAGGAGGGAAACTCAAATCGAAAAGAATAATCCTTTTAAAACCTGGAGGAGGAGGAGGAGGAGGAGGAAGACGACTAGGAAAAAATAAGCAGCCGTTAGCTGATTTCCGTAATGTTTATTGATCATACAATTAGCGAATGCAAGACCACGCCGATGTAATTTAGACACCCCCTCTCCGTTCCCCTCCCCCTCCCCATCGCTTGATTTTCAACAAAGCCTTTGATCATGCACGAACTTTATTAGCTATCGAATCTTGGTCGAATTTATTTAATTAGTCTTGGCCTACGTCATACGATGGAAATCGGCGCATGAATCAAACCCGGTCGTCCCATTGCAAAATCTGGTAAAAAAAAAAAAAAAAAAAAAATTGAAAATCTCTCTTTTTTTTTTTAAACTAGTTTTATTCTTGAAAAACGTTGAAATAAAACACAGTAATTACGCTCGTAGAATGAAATTGCAAACCCGTACTTTTTTTTTCTCCCAACGAAAAACGGCTTTTACAGAAAATGATGATTGTATAATTACGAAAAAGAAAAGCAAACGTTTGCAGGAAAAAACATTTTTGAATAGTTAGAAAATAAAAAGGAAGACCGGGGAGGGGGGGGGGGTGGTGAAGGGGGGATCGGGCTTTTGCGTTATATAATAAACGAGGCAATACTGTTTCTGCTGACCTTACTTTTTCAACTCTAATGCTGATTCATTATTCAAAGACTAGTCCGGGAAGTACAATGTTCCCCACCGTATCAATACACTAAGCAGAAATATCGCCTTTGTTTGCACATCTATTTTCACAGACAAAAACTTTTTCCATTCGATTGGATATATTCTCGCCTAACCCTCCCCCCCTCCCCAGTTCACCCCCTCCCTTCTTTTCGCTCTCTCGTTTGTACTTTTCGCATCAAATCGAAAGTTTTAATCTCGTGTCAGCTATTCTTTATTATTTCACTCAAAATTTCGTGTTATTATTTGGTTTCGGTCGGAAGGATTTCGGGGTTTTTATATAAAGACCGCAATTCGAAATTTCCCATGTAAACGACTAGATTAAATAACTTGTTCGCCCTTTGCACGAAGAAAACGTTTTGGAACCGAGAAGAAATGGAGAGCCCTGATGTGAATTTCATAAGCACCGCTCCGCGAGTCAATGCGGAAGAATCGTCTGCTAAAACTGGCCCAGCTTTGTTTTTGATTTCGCGGTCGCCCATTGCGTAAATTACGTAAGTTTTATTTTTCAGATTTAGAACCCCACTCTCCCCTTCGGTAGTAAGCAAAAATAAATTATTATTTGTATTATTTCAGTGATCAAACATGGTCCCAATTCGCTGTCATTTTCGATCAAAACGAGTCACTCTTTTAGTAGGGTGACAAATTACAGTCGACTTCGATTATAACAACTCCGCTTATAGTAACATTTCGGTTATAACAACCGAAATCACTTGGAACGGCCATAACCCCATATACGCAATGTTAAAATTTTTCGCTTATAAGAACGACGGATTTAACAGCGAATTCGCATTTAACAACGGCTTTGTTAAGGACCGCCGAGTTTTTGATTCCGGTTATAACAACGGATCGAATTTTGCTACAATGAACTCAAGTTTAATCTCTTTATTTTTACTTAATACTTGACAATTTTAAACATGCTTCTTTCTTTTTGATGAGTCAATTTCTATAAGTCTATTCAATTTTGATAATTCTCAATTTTTTCACTCGATTTTTCGCGAATCACTCAATTTTTTCCTCGTGCTAATTAAAATTATAGACCGCATACTCAAATAAAAAAAAAAAATTATTTGCATTTTTATTCAAGTCTTGCTTTTTTTTCGCTTTTAACAGCGGTCGTTGTTATAACCGGACTTCGCTTTTAACAACATTCGGATATAGCAGCGAAATTCTCCCGGTCCCTTGGTCGTTCTTATAACCGAATTCGACTGTATTTATAAATTTTTGTAAAGATTTACAAATCCTTTATAAATATTTGTAAAGATTGTCAAACCCTTAATATTTGTAAAGAATGTGCCAAATTATGTATAAATATTTTTAAAGATTGTGTTAAATCATTTATAAATATTTGTAAAGATTGTGTCAAATCATTTATAAATATTGGTAAAGATTATAAATCATTCACAAATATTTGTAAGATTGTGTCAAATCACTTATAAATATTTGTAAAGATTATTGTAAGATTGTATAAATTGTGTCAAATCATTTATAAATATTTGTATAAAATGTGTCAAATCATTTACAAATATTTATAAAGATTGTGTCAAATTATTTATAAGTATTTTTAAAGATTGTGTCAAATCATTTATAAATATTATATAAATTGTGTCAAATCATTTATAGATATTATAAAGATTGTGTCAAATCATTTATAAATATTTATATAAATTGTGTCAAATCATTTATAGATATTTATAAAGATTGTGTCAAATCATTTATAAATATTTGTATAAATTGTGTCAAATCATTTATAAATATTTGTATAAAATGTGTCAAATCATTTACAAATATTTATAAAGATTGTGTCAAATTATTTATAAGTATTTTTAAAGATTGTGTCAAATCATTTATAAATATTTATATAAATTGTGTGAAATCATTTATAAATATTTATAAAGATTGTGTCAAATAATTTATAAATATTTGTAAAGATTGACAAATTATTTATAAATATTTGTAAATCTTTATAAAGGTTTGATTTTTAAAACCGAACCCTCCATAAGGAGGTGGCTCCCGATAACGCAGAGCTCAAAAATTTTGTAATTTATCCTAAGTAATATTGAAAAAAAAAATTTTTTTTTATTTCCTTAGGATTGCACTAAATAGTGCAAATTTTTTCGTCAGTCCCGTATAAAATTTAAAATAGACGATTTTCAACGTTTTCTCGTTCTAATTTGCAAAATCTTTTTCGAAGGATTAAGGAAATTCCGAAGGGGGTGAGGGGAAGGAGGGGGGAAATGGTGCGATATTTCTCCCCCCTCCCCATTAATACCGAAAATTCCTTCTCTCTTCCCCCGGCGGAAAACTTTTACGTACGGATCTCTGCAAAGAGACAGATAACCTTTCTGGTTTGCTTTAATGAGTTCGCACAGTCGACCCGTCTTATGGTATTTGGTTTTGACCTAGATCCCTAAGCCCTTTAGATTGGAAAGAAGGGTAGACGTTCGAGCATTTTTTTTTTTTTTTGTTTTTAAACATCCACAACTTTTATTTTAATCGTAATCGGAAAGAGAAAAAAAAATGGCTACAAGGAAAGCGTTCCAACAATGGAATGTCAGGCTTAATATTTTATAAGCGGAAGTAAAAAGTTTGCTTTATCATTCTCAGTTATAAAAAAAAAAAAAAAAAAAGAGTTTTAAGATGTCATCCTCATCGTAAATATCAAGTTATACTGTATTTTTACTGCCACTTACTTGATACGTTCGGCGAATTATTGAATGAACGTGACTTAGTCAATTGAATCGCCTGCCATTTCCATTGTCAACTTACATTTGCTGACTTGTACAAAGTCTAACATTTTCTTTTATTTACTTAGTTTGTCTTTTTTTGATTCCTTAATATACAAGGATTAAGTGGATGCGGTTGGTAAGGGGGAGCAGGGGTAAGAAAGTTCGATTGGATCGGTTATTTTGATGTCTTTATATGCGGAGATTCGGGAAAAAGGGATAAACGTAATAAAATAATAGAGCATATTGGTTTTTTACAGTAGATAGAAATATTTTCCCAGCTTTTTTTTTTTTTTTTTTTTTTTTTTCTTATTACTGTTATCATTTTTATGGCCGCTAGATTTTATGTTGTAAGTCGGTTTCTCAAATCGAATGCTTCCATTTCGTATGGTTTTAATGGTTTTTATCGGAGTGTCGACGGACTCGCCCGTGCGAAAAAGAGATGCATAAATTGTATAAAATTCATTTATGAATCATACCAAAAATTGGAGGTACAGAAATTATGCATAAATATGTATGCATAAAATTGAAAAAAAAAATTAAGAAGCATATTTGCCAATTCCTGTTTTATAATTTTAAAACAAATGTATGCAAAAATTATGAATGTTGAGATTTTTATGCTTAAAAAATTTATGCATAAAATTTGCAAAAATTATGCATGTCCAAATTTTTTGTATATATGATACAAAAATAATACAGTTTTTGTATAAATTCTTTGGATTTATTTTGCGAAAAAATATTAAAATTAATATTTTATAATTTTAATTTATTGATTGTGATCAATAATGACCAAATTCGACAATCCCATATTTGACCTTTATTTGACCAGTATTTTTGTTCTTAAATCTTTACAAATATTTATAAATGATTTGACACAATCTTTACAAATTTTTATTAACGATTTGACACAATCTTTAAAAATATTTATAAGTGATTTGACACAATATTTACAAATATTTATAAATGATTTGACACAATTTATACAAATATTTATAAATGATTTGACACAATCTTTACAAATATTTATAAACGATTTGACACAATCTTTACAAATATTTATAAACGATTCGACACAATCTTTAAAAATATTTATAAATGATTTGACACAATATTTACAAATATTTATAAATGATTTGACACAATTTATACAAATATTTATAAATGATTTGACACAATCTTTACAAATATTTATAAACGATTTGACACATTCTTTACAAATATTTAAAGGATTTGACAATCTTTACAAATATTTATAAACGATTTGACACATTCTTTACAAATATTTAAAGGATTTGACAATCTTTACAAATATTTATAAATGGTTTGACACAATCTTTACAAATATTTATAAACGATTCGACACAATCTTTAAAAATATTTATAAATGATTTGACACAATCTTTACAAATATTTATAAACGATTTGACACATTCTTTACAAATATTTAAAGGATTTGACAATCTTTACAAATATTTATAAATGGTTTGACACAATCTTTACAAATATTTATAAACGATTTGACACAATCTTTAAAAATATTTATAAATGATTTGACACATTCTTTACAAATATTTATAAATGGTTTGACACAATCTTTACAAATATTTATAAACGATTCGACACAATCTTTAAAAATATTTATAAATGATTTGACACAATATTTACAAATATTTATAAATGAGGTAGCCGAGGTAGCTCAGTGGTAGAGCAGCCGTAATGAAAACGGAAGGTCGGTGGTTCAAGTCCACTCTTCGGGTACCTCTGGTGTATTCTTTTACTGAACATTCCCGGTTCCCTCTTTATGATCTAATATGCCGAAAAGTCCTCCAACTGAGAGAATTACACCCCCTTGCGCTTAAACGCAATTTATACGGCTTTGTTGGAAAATAATTTATAAATGATTTCACACAATCTTTAAAAATATGTATAAATGATTTAACACATTCTTTACAAATATTTAAAGGATTTGACAATCTTTACAAATATTTATAAAAGATTTGTCAATCTTTTTACAAATATTTATAAATGATTTGACACAATCTTTACAAAGATTTATAAAAATATATAATATTTTTAAATCTTTAGAAATGTTTATAAATATTTATAAATATTTGCAAGAGATTAAAAAATATTTCTACGATTACTTATGGCTTCCGGTGTTCTTTTTCCTACAAAGGAGTGAAAGAGGGGAGGGTGGAAAATTTTCTTTCAGCTAGAATCAAATTCTGCTGCAAAAATTGATCGGAAAACACGGGATTTAAAAAAATTCGTGGGGTTATAAAATCTCGGGGTTAAAAAATTTTTCTTTTGATTTTCCCAGGACGATGGCGCAAATTTTTTCGCCAATATTGTATTATTCCTTTTTATAAGCGAGAAATATTGACAGTTCGAGAAAAAAAAAAAAAAAGAAATTGACATGCATGGAAAAAAAAAAGTTTGGAAAAAATTCTAGCAATAGCTTTTAAAAAAATGGGAAAAGGAAAAGAAGAAAAAAAAAAAAAAGTAAATGGTAGAAGTAAAGTTGTGTAACAAATTCCAAGTTCGTCCGAGCTTAGATGAAAAGTGATACCCAAAGTAGATTTATTATCCCAGGGCCGGTGTTATGCCCGGGTCTTTTCTTTTTTCCAAGAAAATTCGTGATATAATTGTCGGTTTTTTTTATTGGATCGCCACCAGCAACCATAATCGCATCCTTATTTTATTTTTCTAAAGGTTTTCGGGGTATCGTTTAAAAGCTCGGCAGGAGGTTTTAATTTGACCCTCATTTATATCCTCATCGGGAGGGGGAAAATATCTTCCCGGAAATCCCCTCCGGACCGAAAGGATTTATCTTTTTCCGATTTACTATGAGAAGTGACTGGAACATGTTCGGCCTTTTTCTAATTTTATATATACGGATGGGTTTTTGGCCGGGAGCCAAAAACTTGACTATTTTTAAGTGGTTTTGCTTTTTTCCAAAAAACATCTGTTCGCGATTTTCATTTTCTCCTCCCCCTCGTTAGCGGGGGGAGGGGGGAAAAAATGAAAAGCGTCCAGTACCAAGAAGTCTCTTTAAATCATACTGATCCTTCTGTTTTTTTTTTCTCTTTTAATAAATTTTCTCACGTAAAGAGGAAAACAATCCAGCGGTTATTGATTCGACTTAGAAACCTAGAGTAAAAATGATAAACGGTTAAAATTTGATCAGAAGAAAGAGAAATCCATCTCTCCAGAGATACATTGGGGGGATAAAACATTGAAAAAGCAAACAAAAACTTATAAAAATTAAGTTTTTCAAGACTTTCTTATTCTCTTCTTTTCCCCAGTCCGCAAGGGATTCTTATGTTTTAGGCTGATTTTTTTTATTCTTTTTTTCCTTTTTTCTATTGTTTTTCTGCTCCTTTCCTTTCAAAAACCCACGTTGCATCGTTTCTTAACCGGATTTAAAGACCGGAGATACTTTCCTATCGGGGTCTGTCCGTATTTTATACGGTTCAAAGGTCAAGAATTCAATATTTTAAGGCAACCGTTTTCAATTCTCTCCCCTCCTCCAATTTTTTTAATTAGGGGCGGTTGTTTAGGAGGGAAATTCAAAAATTTATCGATTTGTTTACTCCTGAGGATGCTCCTTCTATCTTTCCGAGGTTTTTTCGTCTTAAAAAAAGTTTTTACTTTTTTTTTTATTCTTATAAAAGGAAGAAGAAACGAAAGTTGGGGAGTTTCTCTGAGTTTTAATGCGGGTCATTCAAGTATGCGTTGATGTATCTCCTTGTCTTTGGAATGGGGAGGGGGGGGGGCGGAAGAGATTTTTCTTTTTTGTTTCAAAGTTAGGTCATCCGGAATGGATTAGGAGCGATTTAAATTGAAATATTGATCGAAAAAATATTACTCCCGAGATGTACACTAATTGAAAGTTTACTCAACTTGCTTCAGCGAAAAAATTAATCAGTGAGAGAATTCTTTTAATTCGAAAGTTTGTTCGAACCCATTAGTTCCATCTAGTTCTCACGGAATTTAAAACGGGATTCTCTCAGTCAAGTACGGTTTGGATTTTATTTTGTGAGGGAATGAAAAGTTTAATAAGATACGGTTCTCTAAGTGTACAGCGAGCGAAAAAGAAAAAAATTAAAATAATAAATATGCAAGAGGGTCCAAGGGGGCGAAGACCCAGGTGGAGAGTTGCTGAGGAAGCCGCCAACGACGCAGAAATGAGCAATTAGATAACACATAAACAGAAAAATACTGATCAGAGCAAAAAAAAAGGAAGCGATTTAGTTAACGAGCAAGAAAATGGAAAGATAAATTCATGCGCCGAAGGTCAAGTGACGTATCTCCATTTTAAATATGATTGGAGATAAATTGTTTGGATCGTTTTTTTTAGATCGTGTGGCCACAGGTTAACGCCAACATAAGAAGGTAAATGTGTGGTAACATGATTTTTAACAGGAACCAAACCATACTATCTCTAATCACATTTATAATGGAGATACATTAATCGATTTCCGGCGTACAAGGTTATGATGGTTTAACTTTAGTGCACCTCCCGACCCAGGTACTGGTGATTAATAATTCCATGCGCCGAAGGTCAAGGTGGCGTATCTCCATTTATACTATGATTGCAGATAGCCCTGTTTTCATCCTTTTTAAATATCACGTGACTGCACTTTTATCCGCTTATATTGGAGTAAACATCTTGTCATTACATGATTCTAAAAAGCGCCAAAACGGACTATCTCCAATCTTACTAAAGATGAAGATACGTCAAATAACCTCCGAAGCATGAAACAGTTCAGATGAGGAAAATACAGTTACAATCACAAAAACACACAAACGTGATTGCAGGGCCAAAATTCAAGCTAAAAACATTTTCTTAAAAATTCGAAAATGTTTCTCAACATGTTACCAACATGCTTTTACCGCTGCAACATGTTGAGCAACATGTTACTGCAACATGCTTTAGCGTGAAATTTTGGCCTTGGACAATCCCCACCTC
This sequence comes from Liposcelis bostrychophila, assembly GCA_037577465.1. NCBI lineage: Eukaryota > Metazoa > Arthropoda > Insecta > Psocodea > Liposcelididae > Liposcelis > Liposcelis bostrychophila. The sequence continues at coordinate 7,513,084 of CM075211.1, forward strand.
TACCAGGTCGTCAGCAATCAGAAATTTATATTCCGAATTCTGATAAAGAAGATTAATCTTTAACATGATCCACGACCTCCTCCGCCAGGAATAGATCAAAGTTCAAATAAACCCAGTAAAATGTTTCCAAGAATTAGAAGATATTGAAAAGGTGGTTGTTTGATCTGTTGAGTTTAATGGTCAAACTATGACAGGAGTTAAGAACCTCAGCATTTATAATAGAAATGCACTACAATAGCAATGAAAGCGAATAAATTATACATTGGCTCAGTAAAAGAGTTTTTAAATAAAAATGGGCGTTCAAAAAATAGTTGGGCGTTCAAGTAAGAATATTTTTGTCCAACAATCAAAATAAAAATACTTTTACAAAAAGCATTTTGTTCGAACGTAAGGAGTATTAATATTCATCCAATCAAACCCCAAATCTAAAATCTAAAATCTAATCAACTTTTAACGATTTAAATATTTAAAAAAAAACTTTAAAAGATTTTGTTCTCCATCAAAAAACTAAAAGAAAGAAAAGGAAAAAAAAATTGTAATTTAAAACGATATTATCATAACCACAGTGCATTATTCCGCCTTTTTTTTTTTTTTTTTTTTTTTTTTTTTTTTTTTATTTTTTTGCTTTTTCCCCTTTCGCGCACAATACTAATTCTAAAAACTAATAAAAAACAAATAAGTTTTTTCTTCCTCTCACTCTTACGGAAAACTTTATCGAGAGAAAAAGGAAAGGAGGAGGAAAATGCGAAAAAATTTAAGGAGGAGTGACGGAGAAGGGAAGAAAAAAGGGTTGTTAAAAAAAAGAGGGAAAAAGACAAAATGACTTCAACAATGATTCGATTGAATTCCAAAAAAAATTATTTTCTGATCGCTAAGAAAAAGGTGATTTATTATGCAATTAAAATATGTAAATTTGCCTTTGTTATTGTTTTCAAAATCAGAATCTTAATCTTTTCTCTGAGATTGTCAACTAACAATCTCATCATTCTTTGGGATACCTAGAGATTTTACAAAACGACGAGGTTGAATTTAAATGTGTAAAAAAAAAAAAAAAAAAAAAAAAAAAAAAATGGATTTTTCCCTCGTTTTATCAAATTGACCTTCTAACCATTTTAATGTCATTTGAAAAGGTGTAATATTTAAAACGGGTGATTCCCTCTCCCTCCCCCCCATCCCCCTTCTCTCCGTTAATGTTTGACTAGAACCTTGCGGTCATTTCCTCCCGTTATAATTCATACCGAGCTTTATTTTCGCGAATCCTCGACGAAAAGCGGTTGAACGCCTAATAGAAACGCTTTTCCGGAACGAAAATCTAAATACCAAAAACGGGAGAGGTAAAAGAGAAGAGATGGGGGGGGGGGTGGTTGTTCCATTGGAAAAGGGAAGGGAGGGGAAGAAGAGAAGGCACCCTTTGCGGCGTTTATCGGAGTTCTTCGCCTTATGCAAATCACATTAAACATGCAAAACTTATCGTATTCCTCTTCGTTTTTTTTTCATTCCCCTTCGGAAACTTACCTGGAAAAAAAAACACAGATAATTAGTATGTGATGAGATAACAAAAAAAAAGGGGGGAGCGATTTACGTAACGTCCAAGAAAATGGAAAGATAAATTCATGCGCCTGAGGTCAAGAGACGTATCTCCATTTTAAATATGATTGGAGATAATTCGTTTTGGTTGTTTTTAAACATCATGTGGTCACAAAAACATGAGCAAGTAAGCGTGTGGTCACGTGATTTTCAACAGGAACAAAACCAGACTATCTCCAATCACATTTATGATGGAGATACATCAGTCGGTCTCTGGCGCACGAGGTTATGATGGTTTAACATTAGTGGACCTCCCAACCCACATTTTCGTGATTAATAATTCCATGCGCCGGAGATCGATTGGCGTATCTCCATCATGGAGATAAAGATACTGAAGTCCTTTTACATTTCAAAAATTAAGGCAAATACTGTACGTCAGAGGCCACATCAATCAGAAATAAATCTAATTGATAAGTCACAATGACCTTTTGAATGACCTAAAACACACAATTATCTTTTCTCGAGACCTTTCATTAGTTCTTTTTTTCCCGTTTTCACTCTGTACTTTCCTCTTTCTGTAGTTCTCACCCTGTAAATTTTTTTAAATTGCCGGTATTTCTTCTGTTGCTACCAATTATCTATCCCTTTTTAACCTTTTTAATCCTAAAAGTCCAGTCCTGTTTCATATTAAAGCAACAATTACCCCATTTACCCCGTGCAAAGTTTAAAACAATCCGGTAATTTTAATCTCAACATTTAACCAAAAATGTGACTATTTCAATCTTCATTCCGCCCTCTTTTAATTCCCGCGAGTAAAGTACAAACTTAAATTACCATTATTAATTCATTCTGTTGCTGATTATATTCATTCACCTCCCGACCGAATTTGTATTAAAAAAAAAAAAAAAAAAAAAAAAAATTACACGATAAAAAAAAACTTTCTTTTTTTTCTTTTTCCCCTCGACCAATCTACTGAAAAACATCACGTTTAATTTTCGGGAATGAGAGAGAGAAAGACAGTTGGAAGGAAGAAGAAGAGGGAAAAAAAGGCAGAATAAAAAAAAATAAAGCAACAACATGAATTTGTCGACCGAAACAAAGTCTGGAGGCAGATGAATTATTTAGCCGCTTCAAAACAACACAAAATCCCAATCCTGTGCTGTCGGGGAGATAGAAAATGAATAATGTGAAAATTCTGTGCAGTTTCATCTACTAGTTTCCCTCGGCGTCTCTCTCGCACTTATTTTCTTCTTGTTTCTCCCCGTTTCACTTTCCCAGGCTAATCTCATAAAAGAATATTGTTTTTATCGTAAGAGGATAACACACTTCATTTTATAATGATATTATTCATTATAAAATTAGATTTTTATTCCTATATTATTATTTTTATTTTTATTATTAGATTTCCTTTTTTCATTTTCGTGCGCCGGGGGTCATCTGGCGTCATCTGATGGACTACCTCCATCATAAATATGATTGAGGATAGTCCGTTTTGGCAGCTTTTTAAAACAATGAAAACAGGGCTATCTCCAATCATATTAAAAATGGAGATACACCACCTTGATCTTCGGCGCACGGAATTATTATTCAACAATACGGGGGTCGGGAGGTCCACTAACGTCACACCATCATAACCTCGTGCGCCGAAGATCTACTGATGTATCTCCATCATAAATGTGACTGGAGATAGCCTGGTTTGGTTCCTGCTAGAATCCATGTGACCACACGTTTATCTGCTTATGTTGGAGTAAAACGGTGGCCACATGATCTTTAGAAACGACCAAAACGATTTATCTCCAATCATATTTAAGATGGAGATACGCCAGTTGACCTCCGGCGCACGGAATTATTAATCACCAAAACGGGGGTTGGGAGGTCCACTATCGTTAAACCATCAAAACCTCGTGCGCCGGAGACCGACTGATGTATCTCCATGTGAGTGGAGATAAGTCTTGTGAAAAATCCTGTGACCGCACCACATCTAGTGACAACAACTATTTACCGGCTCATGATAACGTAAACTTGTGATAACTTGATTTTGACAAACACAAAACAAAACAGACATATCAATCATATTTATGATGGAGATACGTCAATTGACCTTCGGCGCAAAGATTTAATGGTAAGTTCTTCACAGTTGCCCCGTACGTCTATCTTCCTCAGAACAGAAATTCAAGGCTCGATCTCATTTTCGAACGCCGATAATCTCTTACTCCTCATCTATATTTAGATTTCAAATTTTAGCTGACCACAAGCGATTGAGAGAGTTATAAGTGCGGAATATGGTACATTCAAAAAAGCGCTCAACAAAAGATGCAAAAAGTTGAAAAAAAAATATGGTAACCGAAAAAATAAAATAAAACAGAGAAACAATCATTTTAGACGGAGACGGAAAACCCGAGGAAGGCAGAAAAAAAAAATGATGCGGTACTCTGGGAGAATGACGCATGCACACAGAGGCAAAGACACGGAATCCACTCAGATAAAATTAAGATCTGAGAGAACAACCGAAAAGGTAGAGATGAAGATTGACGTAACAAGTAAAGACCAGTCAGAAAGTCAAAAGGTCCTGACAGAAGAGCATATAAATAGTTGGGAGATGGAAGTTGACGGGAGGAACAGGTAGACAAATATTTCGCAACAAATTTACGAACGAAAATTTCCTTGGAGCAGATTTAATTTGGATTTAATAGCAATAACGCGTTTTTCCTGGAAATCTTACCCCCTCAAAGACTAAATATCTTAAGCATCCTCAAACGAAACACAAAATCCCGGTTTTTGTCTCGATACATTGTTACTTTTTTTTATTTTCCCGGAGTAACCGAAAACTAATCCATTAAAAGCAAACGGGGGCAAACTTATAAATTTGAGTTGTCCAGGCTCCACGTTCCAACTGCAAAATATTCGAACCACGTGTCGTTTCACGTTTGAGAAGTAAACCAAGCTTGAATAACATGAGGTAATCGCATTAAGGGGTCAGCATTCTGCAGGAAGGGGAGGGGGGAAGGGGGAAATTATTTTTGATGTCGGGATCAGTGTCTCACGGACCCTTCCCCCCCATCCATACCGCATGTATAAATAGACATTAGCCCGAAGGATTCCTAAACTTTCCGCAAACTTCATAATTGTTTGAATCATTTTCTAATCTATTAGATAAAAGTTTGTTATAATTTTCCTGAAGTTGAATGTTATTAACCTCCTGTGTTTGCGAGTCCGATAAAAATATCCGCCTCAAAAAAAAAAAAAAATTTAAAAGATTTAAAAAAAAAAAAGAAAAAATGGAAGTCGAAAAAAATGATAAGTTGAAGACGGTGTACGTCGACGTTAATCTAACCGTTTACGTAAATGAAGAATGATGAACGGGAATTATAGCGAAATATTTAACATAAAATGGTCCAAAGGAAAATCTTAAAAGATTATCTTATCTTGACAGTTTTATGTTTGACAACTTTGCAGCACTGCGAGACTTGTCATTCCTGGACAAAAATGATAAATTACGATTACTTTTTTTTTTCGGGAAAGGGGGGACCGGAGACGATCCTTAAGGAATTTTTTTTTTCTTCCCCCTTTTTCTTGTATTTGAAAGCAAAACTTCAGGTAAGGATATATATATCAGTTTCCTGCGTAAATTTTGATGAAAGGGCGCGGTTAACTGTCAGTTTCAAATCGATTCCCTTTTTCTAAGATTAATGGGCGCACGTAAAGATTAGTCAGGTCTGGATTGTAGATATGACACGTGAAAACGAAAAAAAAAAAAAATTACAAAACTATAATGTAAAAAAGCTGACCTGACCTTTAAAAAAAAAAAAAAAAATGTGAGAAGCAACCAGTCTGTTTACGAGGGCGAAGCAAAAGGTGTGAACAGAAGTAGGGGGAAAGGTATATAGTTTCAAGGACGTCGAGAACGCTTTCGTGTCAGGGAATCTAATGAGGACAGATGAGTCTATCGAGATATTATGAAACACACGAATCGCACTTTACCGATGTTCGATGTCTCTCCGCTCGACATTTTCTTCCCTCACCCTTTTACCTTTAATCATCCTCTTTTTACCTCCGTTTCCTTCTTTTATTTTTTTTTATTTTTTGGTCGATCGAATGCCGATATTTTGAAGTAACGAACAATGGAGCTAATTCCGAGCTGATGGAAATAATGAAAGGGGTATTTAATGGACAAATTAATTCAAGAAAACTCAATCAATCCCTCCCGTTCTCACGTTGGACTTTTAATATTCTGCAAGTCGGAAAATCTGCTTTAAAGGCAATATAGGCCAGTCGGCAGGGATTTAATTATCTCCCAAAAGGAAAAAAAAATTATTTATGCAATTTTATTTCATAAATGGTTAGTATTGGACCGAAAGTCGTGGAAAATAATAAATTCAACCTTTCGAGGGTGCGTTTTTAAGGGGCACCGTTCTAAAGGACACTTTTTGTAGTTTTTTGCAAATATCTCCGAAACGTTTAGGAATACCAAAAAATCGGCTTAAGCAATTTTATCCTACGTAAAATTCTGCGTCGATTCGTTTTTTAAGCATTTGTGTACGATAAACGGATGCGAACTTACGAATTTTTTTTTCAAGTGAAAAAACTTACAAAAATCGCAAAAAAATCGGATTTTTTTTCTCTATTGAAAAATACCATTCCCGATGCAACTAAAATTAAATGCCCATAGTATGAACTACAAAAACCGAAAAAAAGAATTTTCGAAAATTTTTCGCCTTTAAGAGTGCTGCACTATGTTGCAGACTGCTGTTACAGTATTCCAGAATAACGAAACACGCGATATAAATTCAGGCTGCTATTCAAAAGCCAAAATTTTAACTAATTAAAAGTTTTTAAGGCCACTAATTTCAAATCCGACGTTAAAATTTGAAAATTCAAAATGGCGGATCCAATATGGCGGAGATTTTTTTTTTAGAAATTCGAAAATCGTCTTGAAAATTTGGTTATAGGGGTTTTCGAGGTCGCTGATTTCGAATTTGAAGATCAATTTTAAAAATTCATTACGGTGGATCCAATATGGCGGACAATGTAGAAAATAGTCTATCATATTGGATCCACCATTTTGAATTTTTAAAATTTAACTTTAGATTTGAAATCAGCGACCTCGAAAACCTTTAATTCGATGAAATTTTTGCTTTTTAATAACATTTCGAGTTTATACCATTTTTTTTTATGTTTCCAGACCACTGTGCATCGGCTCCACATTTTTCATCCATTTTCACCAAACAGGCAACTGCGACTGGCGAAAGCAGATTTTTCAGCTTTTAAATGGATAGAGATCGCCTTTGAAACACGCACAACAACTCGACTTTAATCTCTGCGTTCTTTTGAACGGGAGAATCAATATGCGATTATGAATAAAAGAAAAAAAAGTTTTTTTTTTTTTTTTTTTGAAAAGAAAAACGCAAATTATAATCTCGAAAAACACTTTTCGAAAATAATTTTCTCCTATGCATTAATCTTTCTCGAGCGAAAACAGATATTTTTGTTATTAAAGATTAATTATAGAAAGTTGAAAAGAGGGAGGATTTAACACACGCTAACTTTTCGCCAGTTTTATACTGACTATTTCATTAAACTGCTGATTATTCAATCTGGTCCTTTTTATTCTTCTTCATTATCTTCCGCGAGAGGAATTGTCATCATCGCCTCGCGTTTCCTCCTTCCCCGCGAAAACTTCAATTTTAGTTTTCTAATCACGCTCTCTTTTGTCTTTGTTGAGGAGGAGAGAGAGAGAAAAATAAAAAAAACTTGGGCGAGCAGTCGAGGAGGGGAAAAGGGAATGCGGAGGTTGGGGAGGAGCGTAAATTTTCTCGCTATTAAACTTTTCTTTCGTCAATTTTCGGCCGTTTAAAAAAAAAAAAAATAACTAACTAGGTCACGTGATTTTGTTTAAGTAAAATTTATTTTCGCATTCGCGATGAAAACGTACTGTGTCTGATGATTAAACAAGGCCGTTGATTGCGGGCCATTCCAGTTTATTGTGTTGCCTGGATAATGGATGGCTAACGGTTTCCTGCTTTAACGGTATCGTTTTGCAAAATTTTTTACTTTATTTTTATTTTTTTTTTTTCGAAAATGTGTATCTTTCGAAAAAAAAACCGTATGTGTGTTTTTTTTTCTGCGATGTTTTTTCTTATCTCGTTAAAAATGACGTTTTGCTTCGTTATACGATATATACGTCGTTCAATCTCTTTAGTATTCATTTGTTTATATAGTGCCGGAATCATTAAAATTCCCTACTGACGAAAACAGAGTATGAGATTTAAGTCTACCCATCTAACATTAAACTATTTACCATATTATTAGAGTCCCCCGACAATCCGCTTCGAAACCCTTTTGTTCGGGTATAAACCTCCCTCCTTTTGCCATCATTCTCCTTGGGTAACTACTTTGTCTGGTTTAGGAAGAAATCTTAATCGAAAAAAAATTTTTTTTTCCCCCTCACAGGGGCAAATCCCTTGTAAATAAAGAGATTTTCGTAAAATAAATTCCTTTTAAGCTTTAATTAATAAAAAAAATCCACGAAAGGTTACGGGGGGAGGGCAAAGGGATTATAAAAATTTTCCAAAAAGAAAGTTCAAGAGGTAATTATAAATAAGAAAAAAAAAGACGAACATCTATATATTTTATTCAGCCATTTTTATAATTAGTGCTTTTGAGAAAATACTGACCGGATTAAATCTTTTATGTCGCTGAGCTTTGTACCGAGACTTCCGCAGATAAAGGTCTTAACCAAAACACTCAACTGCTACGACATAGTAATCTCTTATTCTACGAGATAAGACTGGCAATTTCTTCTCTTGGATTTTCCTTTTATTGTTTTCCCTAGAAACTTTCGATCATTTGTCCCTTTTTTTTTCAGTTTTCTCTTTTTTCTCGGAAAAGAAATAAGATTATTTAAAATTAAAGATTGACCCGTTTTTTGTCTCCTCTTTTGACAAGAATGGATCCGGGAAAAATATTTTCTGCTTTATAGCAGAGTCTTCGGGCTGAAGTTTTTTTTCTTTTCTGGAAGATAAGCATGGGAATGACAAACCGGGATAAAGTGGGGTTTGGTTACGTACGGGAAATGGGAAAGTCGATTGTGTTGCACATTAATTGACCAGCTTTGGCGAGAGATTGTTTCTTCAACTATATCGCTTGGATATTATGAGCTGGCTTCAGTGAATAGCCGGAGGAATAGCGCGAGTGAGTGTTTAGCCCGCCATCCGGTTAGTGCGCCACATTCAAAAAGAAAATGTGAGACTGTTTCTTCATCCTTTAAACAGAGTCGACAGATGGGTTCTTTATAGATGACCATCGTGCAATTGTGTTTTCGAAGACTGCAGTGACCGGTTAGGGGTCCCGTCAGCTGCCTTATCTGCATTCTGCTGAGTTTGATTATGTTATGTGCTCAGCTGATTTCACAGAGACGTTTTGTAGCATTAACTTACTATGTTTTATACCAGTCTTTTCGTTCCAGCGTTTAAGGTGTTCTTCTTTGATCCACTCTTTCACGCTGGTACGACCCACGGCCTTAGTTATTCCGAAAGCTGGTTCTGGGCCGTAGAAGGGGGTTTCTGCGTCCTTTTTTACCAATTTATCAGCTTTCCCGTTTCCAGAAGTCCGTAGTATATAGAAATATGTTATCAACATGTTTCGCAACATTTGAAAGTTTTTATTTTTCATTTTTTTGAGTTGCGCAACATGTTTCAGCGTGAAATTTCGGTCATTCGATTTTCAGAAATGTCGAGTACCTCTTCATTTGAATACACGGAGAAAAAAGTTCGGTTCCTGTTACTGAAAGTTAAGTTGGGTCCTGTGACATCTAAACATTTGAGTAGATAATACCGAAAATTTAGTAATTATTACTAAGAGTTCGTAATGATTAATAACGTTTAGTAATAATTACCAAATTTTTAGTATTGTCAACTCAAATGTTTAGATGTCACAAGCCCCAACTTAACTTTCAGTAACAGGAACCGAACTTTTTTTTCGTGTAGAAGAATCCAAATTTTAGGTATCTAGCGATATATCCTGGAGTTTTTAGTGCAAGTTTCAACTTGTCTGAAATGTATATGAGGAAAGAAAATAATTTCAAAAAAATTTGAGGTCGAAAATTTTGATTTCTCGATTTTACTTATGGAACAATTTGCACCGAAAAATGCAAGAATAAGACAAAGAAAACCGTTAAGATTTTTAAAATTCGAAATTTTTTCCTTGTAAATCGAGTATTAGACAAGTATCAGACTTTATCTAGAGCTTCTTACTGTGCCGTACCTGTGTCCAGGCGTAGGCGACCATCAATGAGATGTTTATATTTATCTCTATCGGGGGCAATTCTGAAGAGCTCCTCGACCAGTCCAAGCTCTTAAATTACGCCGCCACGATAGGTTTTTCCGGCCTATTCTCCTTTTTCCTTCGATATGTCCCTGAATGATTGTCTTCAGAAGTTCATATTTAGGTCCTCTGAGAAAATGACCGAAGTATTCCAACTTACGTCGTTTTACAATTTGCAAAACTTATGCAATAGTTAGAGCAGATTTTGTTTAGATAGGCTATTACTAATTACTTTTTCTTCTAATCCGGGTACGGTCACCCACAGGATTTCCAATCCATCGCCAACATGTTAAAGGGCTGTTTGCAAGCTTGAAAAATTTTGGATGAGTGAAATGACTATAATTAATGTCTGTTTGATTCTCTGTGTACATTTTTTGACAAAATTCTCGTTAAAACCCCTTTTTTAAATATTTAAACCTTACATACACCACTAATAAATAACAAGGGAAATTCTGAGAATTCTCCTTATTATGCTTTTTAAACCGAAAGTCCAGCCAAAAATAAAATAAAAGAATAAAAAAATTAAAAAAAAAAAAGACGGAAAAAAAAGTTTATCCAGAAACCTACACACAAATTTAGCATAAATACAAAATTGCGTAACCCGTTTTTCGCGAATAGCACATTTCCTACGTCATTCCAACTGTCCGTTCCACTTCACTTTGAATCATTCATTCTTTTCCCCATTTTCTGGTTTTCCCTTAGAAACGACATTTTGAATTTTTAACTCGTCAGGCCATAAAACCAAACTCAGGAGAGGTCAACGCGCGAGTATAGTGGCCCTATATATACACATACCCGAAAAAAAAAAGGCAGTTAAAACCATTTTGAAGGGTTGATGGGTCGCGATGGAATCGATTTCGTCCGAAACGGATGATAATTGCCGGCAATAGAAAGAGATCGTCACCGGTATGCGACATTCGGCAAATGCTTTACTATTCCCAAGCGGAGCGACACCCAACATAGTCTGTTCATTAATTTAGATTGCTGCCCTATTCATCGATAACCATTAGTAATTCCAATTCCATTTCATTCGATGTCTTGTTTCCCGCAGTATAGTTTGGTGCCCTTTTATATCTCCGCAAAAAAAAAAAAGGAAACATATGCACCGGGAAAAAATAATAATAATAAAAAAACAGGGGAGCTAATTAAAGGGACATAGAACTTTTAAAATACGCACAGGAATACACGGACATTCTTTTTTTTTTTTTTTCAACTCCCGTCGACACTTAAGAGAAAAAAAAAACACGAAACGGTAGCTTTGTCTCCCTTTCATTTACGCATAAACAACCCGAGGGCATAAAGTAATCCAGGTTAGTTTTAACTTGGGCCGAATCAATTTGCATTTTCAAATTACATTTACAGGGGGGGTTGGGGGTCTCTCTCTCGCAATTTTTATCGTCATTTAAAGTCGCTTAACCTTTTCGATCATAAACCGCGTCGATATCTGTTTGTAAAAGAAAAAATTGTACTGGGATGTGGGGGCATATCCCTACATAGGACTAGGTCTTAGGGGTAGTGTCCTAATATTGCCAAATTTAATCAATGAAACGATTTAAAAATTTTAAGGAATTTTTTTTGCTTGTTTTCAGTAAAAAAAAAATCGAAATTTTTGATAAAAATATAATTTTTTTTCCTGGCACGAAAAAAACTTAAAATTTTTGATAGAAAAGGTCAAAAGTGAAAAAAAAAGTTGAAATCTATATACTAAAACGCTAAGAACCCCCAAAACCTATTTCCAGTCGCCCTGCAGTCCCTATCCGACCGATTTTGACGACCTTTTTTTTTTTAACGAAAGCTCTTGGCGCGTAGTTTTGCCCAATCTGAAGCTGTAAGTCATTCTGAGGGGTAGTAAAACTTTAAATGCCATTTGTAAAGAGGTACTGGGCAGTTAGGAACTGAAAGAGGGGCCGTCAAATTTTGACTGGGGACAGCTAGTCTTATTTAAAATTGGGACTTTTTCAAAAGTAAAATATACAAGAAACTTTCTAAATCGATGCTTCTGTTCATTTCGTCCAATTTTAAAATAAAATTTAAACTTTAAAATTCTTGTGAATTTAAACTTTAAAAATCTTTCAAATTTAAACTTTAAACTTCTTGTAAATTTAAACTTTAAATTTCTTGTGAATTTAAACTTTAAATTTCTTGTGAATTTAAACTTTAAATTTCTTGTGAATTTAAACTTTAAATTTCTTGTGAATTTAAACTTTAAATTTCTTGTGAATTTAAACTTTAAATTTCTTGTGAATTTAAACTTTAAATTTCTTGTGAATTTAAACTTTAAATTTCTTGTGAATTTAAACTTTAAATTTCTTGTGAATTTAAACTTTAAATTTCTTGAAAATTTTTTTAGAAAATTTCTTCTAAATTTTACTTTAAAAAAAACAGCGAAAATTTAAAAAAAAAGTTGAATAAAATTTACAAGAGATTTTTTAAGTCCTTGCTTTCGTTCATGTTGTCTAATTTTACTATTAAAGAAGGCCAAAAGTGAAAAAAAAAAAAAATAGTCGAAATATTATTTAAAATTTTCGAAGTTAAAATTTTAACATTAAAATGATTAAATATTAATTTTTGGTGCGAACAGTGCGACACAAATTTCCCCAGGACCAAGCCCTAAGATGTAGTCCTACGTCAAAAAAAAAAAAAAATCGGGAGGGGTTAGAAGAACGAAATAAAAAGCAAATCAAAGGGTAAAAAGGGAGGATTGAAAAGTGGGCATTTGACCGCATTGAGTTGAGATAGTATTCCTTATGCAGATAATAGCAGGTGAAAGCCGCAGCAGAGGATGCCGGATGGGCAGAAAGGGAGGCAGCAGGGGAGGTAGGAAAACGGTCCGGAGGAGGAGGAGGAGGGAATAGTAGAAAGGAGAAATGGGGGAGGGGGGAAAGGACGGAGGAAACGTGTCTGTAAATGAGGGTCATTTTCTCCAGTTTCAACCCCAAAATATCATTAAATTTAAATCCGTAGTGTTTTACTTTTTAATGTTACCTTAACTTAAATGCCTAGTTTCTTTACCTTTCCCAGTTGGGACATTACTTTAAAACGACCCATATAAATTCAGATGGAATTGATTTTTCTATGGTTGTCGTTTATATAATGCGAACCTTTTAGTCGTTTACCGGTACAGTTGATAAGGTACTGAAGGCTAATGGACGTTTTTATGGGTGCTTGTTGCTCTACCCCCCTTCCCTCTTTCCCGTTTTTTTTTTTTTTTTTTTATCCCCTCCATGCCCGACATTGCAAATATTGGATTTCGGTAAAATTTTATAAGGGTGCTGAATGTAAACGAGTAGGTTAAATCGGTTCGAACATATGAGATTTTATTGTTTCGAAGAAAAAAAAAATCGAGTAACATCTAAATTGTATTTTGACTAACGCGCGTAAAAAAAAAAAAAAATATTGTAAATAAATCGATATCCGAAAGTTGAAAATACATCTAAAATCATTCCGTTCAGATGCAAAAAATTATTCCGGCATCTATTCCACTTTAAAAATGAATAGAAAAGAAAGGGGAGAAAAAAGGAAGAAAATTTTCTTTCCCGGAGCATTTTTTTTTCCTTTTTTTTCCTTCCAGTGCTACAAATTTTAAGATGGTATGTAGGATTTAACGACGCACTCGAAAAAAAAAAAATAAAATAAAAACCGGGCAAGTTCCCTTGTACGGACTTTGAAAACTAGTGAAGTGTCTACAGGGAAAAAGCTGGCTGGGACTTAAATAAGATCTTATTACGTTATAAATAAAGGCGAAGAGGGCGCCCGTTATAAAAATCCGTTTAGAAAAAAAAAATTATTTTTTTTTCGAAACGACCGGAAATAAAGCTTTATGAAATTGATCCTTGCCCGTTTCGAAGGAGTTCCAACGCGTCTCAGTAGAGAGATAGAAATCGAATTTCATATCCGAAAAAATTGTTTTGGAATATGCATTTTTTTTTCTCTTTTTTGCTTTAAAAAAAAATATTATATATTCGGGTAATATTGCTTCTTGTATTTGAATTTCAATCGGGAATATTGTGCAGTTGACGCGATGGAGATAGACAAAATAAGGGTTACGTATTTTAGGAAATATTAGATGAGATATGCGGATAAAAAAAAAATTTCAGTGTCCGGGACTTTAGTGAGCTTTACAGGAAACAACAAAATTGTGAAGTTGATTGGAAATAAATGAGCAAAAAGAAAAAAATTAGAAGCGAAATAAGGATTGGAAGTAGTACCAAGTACTAAGATTAAAGGACCCTTCGGAGCCGTTTCACTAACGACTAATGTGGGTAGAGGTAAAGATGTTGGGGTAAAAAAATATATAAATTATGTATCAATTGTACGTAAAATAAGTATAATTTATATATGTTGCAGTCCGAACCCGAAGGGTCTAAACACGTTACGCAAGTTTCTTCTTAGTCCTTTACTGGATTACGAGCGTGGTGATCTCTCACATATACTTGTGCATGCGCTCACAGGCATATGGGACCTACAGTTCAACGCCGGTTCCGAACGGCTATTTTTGGGTTTAGTGTTGTCTGAAAAAAATTTAGGAAAATCTAGAAATTCCTAACGCGTTTGGCAATAGACAACAGACATGATTGCTAATTATGGTGAATAATGAAAGTTTAAAGTTTTCTGGTCACCTAATGGCAATTTTTACAGAAGAAATTTTCTTAGAAATAAAGAAAAAAAAAATTATAAAGTCGTAAAAACTTTTTGTCACGTGACCACACTCCAAAACGTTTCTCATTGGTGTGACGTCATTGTTCACTTTTAAGCGCGCGGTTATTTGAAAAACGAAACCATGAGTGCACCTGCTCGTCGCCAAAGATTAACACGGATTTGTTCGTACGACAACTGTTCTTGCTCCAATATGCATGCCGCGGCGTGCCGCCGATAACTAACCTAGGCGCATACCTTAATAGCCCGTACGAAAAAGGGATGCATAAAACTTGTATTATTTATACAAAAATTATACATAAAATATACAAAAAATTGGACATGCATAAAAAATGCATAAATTATGTATAAAGAACTTATATTTTTTTATCCTACAATATGATTATACATAAATTATGTATAAAAAACTTTAACTTTTTTAACAAATTTTTTTTTTTTTTATCCTCGGGGATGATTATGCATAACTATGTATAAGAAACTAAGAAACATAAACTTTTTCAACGAAAAATTATATATATAATTATATATAATTATACATAAATTATACATAAATTATATATATAATTATACATAAATTATACATAAATTATATATAAATTATGTAGGTCCAAATTTTTGTATAAATTATACAAAATTAATATATATTTTTTGTATTTATTTTGCAAAAAATTTACATATTTTATGCATCTCTTTTTTGTACGGGAGTGAACTGTGACGTCAAGGTCGTTTCGGCGCCAATTCAAACAGCTAAAATTTTTATTCTTTTTTATTCGGTAATTAAACATCGCATAACAGCAAAAATCACATTGACTATCTTTATATGCTAGGTTTATTTAAAAAATGTGTTCAGTACAAAATGTGTCTGTTGTCTATTCTCGTTTTGCCTGAAAAAATTTAGGGAAGTTTAGAATTGCCTAACGCGTCTGCTAGTTATAGAAATGACTAAAACATTTCTGGGCGATTCCTGAAATGATCACTAACTTAGACCAGATCGGGTTTTGACGGGCAGTTTTTAGTGACTAGGCAGAGTTTTTTTTTTTTTTTTTTTTTTTTTTTTTAAGAAAGTTTATATTATTTGCTGAAATTATTAATTTTAAGGCAACTAATTAATTAATTAATTAGTTAATATAAATATTTAGGCAAAAGTTTTTAAGTTCTGGCGAGGTACCAGAAAAGCAAATGGGTTTACTCAAGGCGGCAACTAAATCGTACGGGCCAAGGTTTTATTCCCTGCTCTTTTAAAACCAAATGTGCCACAAATCGATGCTTAGGTAAAAAAAAATCGATTGTGTGACTCAAGATGCTAATCTTCCTTGCCATGCAGTAATAAGAAATAAGTAAAAAGTTTAATGGTAAATATTTTTGATAATCACTAGGAGTTATATTTTCTTTACCATAAACATGCTTCGATCTTTTTTACCATAATTGTAATTTTTAGCACAGTCAAATTTCATTTTAATTAAATTGCAAATTTCACTAAAAAAAAAAAATTCTCCCTTGTCACTTCTAGAACTGCCCGTCAAACCCCGATCTGGTCTGAATAAAAGATCATTTTGGGAATTGCTTAGAAATGCTTTTGTCACTTCTAGAATTGATTAGGAATGTTTTTTTTTCACTTCTAGAATCCCCATTAGAAATGTTATATTGGATCAAGTCTTGGAATATCAAGATTTAGTCTTGGATCAGAACTGGATATCCATGTCCGAAACAGTTTGTTTCGTTACTTTCATCAATCTTGGTCTGGTCTTGATCGACCAACATTGCTCCACTTTGGTCGAATCTTGATTGATCAGCATTCCATTTTTTTCCTATAATTATTAAACTTATAATTTAACATAATTTAATTCATAATTTCAGTCATTCGCGGAAAGCATTTTTGAATCTTAAACTATCATCAAACTTAGTGCGTCCGATTTTTTTCAAAATAAAAAAAAACTGGTCACAAGTAAACACTTGTGACCAGTTTTTTTTAATCGCCTTGGGTAAATGCAATGAAATTTCGAATGGTTTCTTTGTATGAATGGAATAGAAAAACGCGGTCGTAGGACTTCGTTCAAAAAATTACAGTACCTTACTCAGTGTCGGGGGCAAGATCCGTTCGTTCACACTGTAATTTTCTTTTTCTTTTAAACAATTTTTGACTCGTTAATCTTTTCTGATCATTCAAGCTTAGTTTAAATGTAAAAATGCAATTACAAGATTTTGAAAACGCCGATCGGATTTTCAGAGTCACTTATCATTGGCCCAAGATATGAAAATCTGACAGAACTCAACAGTAACTCGGCAAAATAACTGTACAGTATAATAACTTTAAATAAACAGTAACTAGGCAATTTGGCGGACTTCCGGTTGGGACTGTATCATAAATAAATATATTTTATATACTTTTAATATATAAATTATATATAAATTTTATATATTTTGTATATAATTGATATGTAATTTATTTATATTTTGACCCCAACATCTTTACCTCTATCCAAATGGATGCAAGGGCTCAAACGAACGAGACCAAAACCCGATAAAGACACCCAACACCTCTCCGGAAATCCAAAAATTCATAAAATGAAAAACACTCTTCTAAACTTTTTGCCCTCTTTTCGCATTCATACTATGTTCACCGAAAATTTGAAATCACATTTTAATCGCGCTCCTTTTGCTTTCTTTCACCTTTTAAACATAATTCCAAAACCCTAAATTAACATGACTCACAAAAACAATTTATTATAAACAGTATATAAGCAAATCCGAGTCAGATTCGTGATCCTTTATTGCGATTAATAGTTTTTGAATAATTTCAATGCCATTCATTTGATATTCCAGATGTATTCTATCTATATAATAAATATTCAACACGCAGTACATTAATTTTCTCCCGACTATCTTTTCCATTTTCACCCCGGAACGTATTGAATATATCCCAGGGCAAATCGATATCCCCACATTGCTTTCTTCCAAAAATACAATATTTTCATTTTTTAAAATTTTTTTTTTACCTCCTTTTTTTCGCTCTTCTTTCCTTTTTAAGTTTTTAATAAACGGGTACAAACAAAAACAATACATGCAAAGAGGTAAAAAAGAGGGGGGAGAGCGGGGAGAGGAGGGAGGAACGGACGGTAAGATAGGGCCCGGAAGGAATGAATTATACCGAACGGTATGCAACGCAATTTGGGAAGAAACAATAGGGAAACAATCCGTCTTAGCGAATCAGTGGGTGGATGATAAATGTCTGAAGTTATGAGGCATTCCGCGGCCTTCGGGATAACGAATGGTTCCCCAGGGACGCGGGCAAACAATGTAAACCTTCGTGTTGTCGATATCTTCCTTTTCGACATTGGCCATTACCACTCCAATTATACCCTGACTTGGAATTTCAATTGTTAATACTGATATACTGTTTATGAACGGGAAGGATTACGTAACGATTGCCCAACGCGAAATGTAAATTAAAACTGGAGTTTTCACCGAGTGTGCTTTTCTCAAACCTCGGAAAATTGCAACTTTGATTTAAACGCATTGCGTGACGGAATAAAAAGCAAAAAAAAAACGGGGCGAAAGGAATTTTATTTTTTCCTTCTTTTTTTCGATTCGGAAAAAAATAAAAATAAAAATAAAATCCCCGCTGCATGTTTACCTAAGTCCCTCGGAAAAGTATAATCGCCTACCTGCGACATTTTCCGACGAAAAAAAAAAGGCCGTAAACCAAACTTTTCCGCCCGTAAGTTAAACATGTTTCTCCGGAAATCCCATTTAACCACGATAAAAAAAAAGAAGGTTAAAAAGTTAAATTTACTAAAGGGCAAACGAGCGACATGGAGGAAAAGTGATTTCTGGATTAGCAACAAAGCGATTTTTTTTTCTTTTCTCCGCAATAAAATCGGGTTAATCGCCGTTGACGAGAACCCGAGATTTTTTTTTTTTTCTCCCTCCTTCTCCTCCGACTCTTTTCCGTCCCCGTAAACGTCCGTTTTATTTTTTTCTCCCTCCCTTTATCCGCGTGACAAACTTTTTTTTGGGGGGGTGGGGGTGGCATGCATGGTGCTGGGGATGTTAAGGTGCGAAACTGAATAAATGGAATTTAATTAGAGTAAATACCACTGTGCGAAATAAGATTTACACTGCAAACAATAACAGCATTAACTGTAGACAGTGTAAATTAAGTTAATGTACGGATTCTAATATACAGGATAATTAAAATCGACTCTTATCTGAAGCTTCTTCCGCTCCCCCTCCCCCAACCCCCCGCCCCTTCTTCCCCCCCCCCTCCCTTAAAACCCTCTCCCATTGTTTCAAAAGCGTTTTGTTAAAAGTCACGGCGTTTCAAAACGTGGACGATTTGCAGGGAATCGCCCTCTTATCTACGTCTCCAGCTTGTTTAGAGACTAATATATTTCCTTGATGGGATGCTGTTTAAGGAATGTTGATGACTGCAGTGGAAGTTGTGAAGGTATGAATAGGGAGAGGGGGAAGGGGGGAAGGGGGGAAGGGGGAATAAGGGGGATGCTTTCTTTTTATTTACTTTACGCTGTCGAATCTTGAAATGTGGGCCTTGCAAATTTTTAACAGTTGGTTTTCGCAGCCTAGGTTCAGATTTTCGGTTATGGGTAATTAAAATGTATAAGTCAGCAATTTTGGGGAAGGAGACCACAAAATACTGACACTAATGACAAACTTTCGCCAAAATATGAAACATTAAAATGACCAATAAGAAAAAGAGATGCAAAAAAATAAGTAAAATTTTTTACAAAATAAATGGGAAAAAATTACATAAAAAATTTCGGATTTTTGTTTAATTATATACCAAAATTTGAACATTATGCATAATTTTTTCGAAATTTATGCATACGCGGTGAAATATTTTATGTAAAAAGTATAACATAATTTACTAGTAAAAAAAAAGGCTACTTCGCTACTTATTAGAATTAATGTTAATATTCATGTGCAATTAGCATGAAAATATATGTCGATATGTTATAATTATAACATAAAACACATGTTATAATTATAACATAAAACACATGTTATAATTATAACATAAAACACATGTTATAATTATAACATAAAACACGACATACTTATAACATAAAACACATGACATAATTATAACAAAACACATGAAATAATTATAACATAAAACACATTTCATAATTATAACATAAAACACATCCATAATTATAACAAAACACATGACATAATTATAACATAAAACACATGTCATAATTATAACACAATTTTATGTTAAAAATTAACATAAGAATTAACAAACATTCTATACAAGACCTTTTTTTGCATAAAATTTTTAAGCATGTATTTTTTTAAAGAACGAAAATCTGGGCGTATTTTTTACTTTTATTTATCCAAAACCATTAGGGTCAAAATAAATGGCATTTCTGTTCCAGAGTCAAATTTTGGTTAGCATCTAAGAGACATCGCAAAATTTTTTCTGAATTAAAAAAAATTTTTGGAGGCGCTAGTGCCAATCAAAGATTTTTTTAAACAAAAAAAAAAATTAAAAACGGAGGAGAAAATCAAAATTGGGTTTCTCTGCCTAGAACTCACCAAAAGAAACCATTTTTGTATCGGAACCTGCGTTACATCTGTTTCTTTACTCAAATAATATTAAGAATAAAGTAACATATTTTCTTCACAAAAATAACAAGTAGTAAAAGAACGATGATTCTGAGATGACCTTGAAAAACAATTAACACCAATTAACATCAAGGTCACCACTACGTTTCTTCACCGCAACGATAAAATGGCTGTTTAAAAAACTAAAGAAAAAAAAAAGTAGGAAAAAAAAATATAAATCAAAAGAAAAAATTATGCAAAGCCGATTCCCAGATTCCCAAAATCTTTTACGCTTCAAAAAAAAAAAAAAAAAAAAAAAAAAACCGATAAAAAGCGTTTCAATCTTTTTCCGATTAAAGAACTGAAACGTCTGTTCACATCCTTTAAAAAAAAAAAAAAGTTTTTCTTAAAGAGGGGAAAAATGCGAAAGATGCTGATGAAGTGTGGGACAAACAAGAGTTAAGCAAATTGAATAAAGATAAACAAAAACAGAAAAAAAAAAAGAATTGAGTGTGTGTAAACGTCAAGGAACAATTTTTTTTTAGCACCTTTTAGGATTTTTCTACGTGAGGGAGAAAAAAAAGAGTACGAGAGACAGGAGTGAAAAAAAAAAAAAAAAAAAAGAGCGAATCTGGCTGCGGCTGAGCCAACAGCAGCCGCAATGTCTATTTGTCTTTAAGTAAGGAATATAAACAGAGTTGTTGCCTGGGGGCACCGTATCAGTCAATGCCACCTTTTCAATCTCCCTTCACGCCTTTATTTTTCATTCTCATCAGTTTCTCCGGGAGTTAAAAATGTCTCGCATTTTATGGAAATTGAAAAATTTTTAAACATTACTTAGATCTTTTTTGATTTATAAGAGGGATTCCGTCAGCATTTTCCCTTTAGGGTTTTTATGAAAAGAACTTTTTTTTTTGTTTGTTGTTTCTTGGAGAAGTACCAGATTTTTTAATTTTTTTCGTAGAAAAAAAAACCGAGATTTTTTCTTCAGGTGCTTGACATGCTGAAAATAAACTATAAAACGAGAAAACGTTATTAAGGGAAAATAACAATCAGCGTAGAGAGAGAAGGATTTCTGGGTTTTTGTAACTCATTTTCACTCCATCATTGTCAGCCAACCACCTTTTCCCTCCCTTCCCCCCCGATCCCCTTGGCCCCCTTTCCTTCATCTAGCATTCGGTAATTTCTCAAGCGCCATCATCGAAGAGACTACTATTCTTTTGTTCATCGTTATTACATTTTACATAAAAAACGTAGAGGAATTTTCTTTTTAAATCAGCAAAAATTTTGATCAAATTAAAAAAATGAAAAATAAATAAATGGCCTTGAGGGTGAAGTAGTAATGAGAAGGTGGCTCTGGATCGTGACCTTGAAATTAAAAAAAAAAATGGAAAACAAAAAATTAAAAGACTTAATTTTTTTTTTTTAACTTTTATAAGACAAAAGGGGGAGGGAGGAATTATATGAATGAGGCTTTTGTTCAAGCTTTAATATAATTTTCATTTAAAGTTTCGTTGTTTATTTACCAGCTGGATTAGTGGCGGGCGGGTTTTCTCATTGTCTTGATTTTCATATTAAGGACTTGAGGAAGGGACTTGCGTCTAATCTTTTTAAAACAGAATGGGAATCTTCAAAAATTAAAACTGCAGGACGAATGTAAAGCGTAAGGTGCAAACTGAGTGCAGTACCATACACACAGAATTATATTGAATTAAAATGTTCCTAATGGCCATTTCGGAGTGATGCCATCACCAGAGAAAACTAAAAATTATTAAAATAATCATTTAAACAAATAAATTAAAAAATTAAAACACTGAAGAATGGTAATAGTTTATGTAAAGTATCTTTTTTCTCTTTTTCTTTTTCTTCATAACTAATCTAATAAAATAAATGAAAACAATTTTTTATAAAAAACTATAATCATAATACTGAAAAATCGGTGAAACGTGTCACTTCTGAGAAACTACTTTTTGTTCTTTGACCGTAGAATCCGAAAATGCCCCTAAAAATTACTTACTGTTGCGGGAAAAACCAGATATATCCATACCAGTTATCAATTTTAACTATTGTCATCCATTTACAATTGGTGGGGAGATATCGGGTATTTTCCGCAACAGTACGTAATTTTTAGGGCCATTTTCGGATTCTACGGGCCAAAAACATAAAGTAGTTTCTCAGATTTGAAAAGAGCCGACTTTTATTTCGAGGTCACAAAACCGGGCAATTTGAATAAGCCCCTTTAGCCTAAATAAATGTGTCAAGGTCACTTCAGTACCCTCCTTTTCGTACTACTGACGTAACTTTGTTCTCATTGCCCTCGTCAAAAATACCGGTACATCCTACTTGGACGTAAAAAGACGGGGGGTCATCGGCAGTGGGCCGATTACGTCCACACCCTACCCGAACGTAGGAGACTTTGGGCTTCCGAATTCTTTCCCTATTCGGTACTTCTTGGAAAGGTCAGCCCCAAAGCTGAACATAAGACCGCTAAACATCTCAACCCAGATTGTTCTTAAACCTCCAAAGAAACCCAACACTGCATTCTCGGTGGACCCTTCCTTATTTCCGTAAAATTTTGGTGAAAATAATGAAAAAAGTCGAAATATCTAAAACTTGTAAGTTTCCCCTTTATCTATTTCATCCGTTTGAAGGCAACTTCAAATCACTAAAAACTTTGACATCAGACCAAAATGTAAAAGATAATATTTAGGATTTCCTCCAGAATTGCCAGATTTTTTTTTTTTTTTTCGAAATTTCCCTGTTTACAAGGAAATGGCGGTAAAAATTTCCTTGTTTCAAGCCTGATTTCCCTTTTCTGCCGTCGAATTTCCTTCTATTTTGAGTAGTTCTGGCTAAAATTTCCTTGGATTTCCTTACATTTTTCAAAGAATTCCTTGTCCTTATAACGCTTTAAATTTCCTTGCAATCAGGAAATTTTCTTGTACCTGCCAACACTGATTTCTTCACACGGAGAAACTTTTACTCGTGTTCGCTACTAAACGGTTTGGGAATAACGTTTGTGGTAATCTATTCCCATTTTTTAATCATTACGAACCAGCAATTTTTAGTAATCAGTCCTATTCGCCAATGTCAACCGTAAAATAGTAATCGTTGCCACAAACTGATAAAGATTCCTTTTTTAATTGTCAATGGCTAAATACTTTAAACGATCCCAAAACTTACTGGTAATAGTTGCTATATATTTTTGAATCTTTACTATTCGCGCGGGATCAATTTACACAAATGGTTAAAAATGGTCAACATTATTTTTGTATTATAACAAACCGTAGCCACCATTATCTTAGAGCAGGTAGTAATGGTTTATGCATAAGGGTTGATTTTTTTTTTTTCTTCGAGCACTTAATACCCTTTAGTTTCGACTTGTTTTGACATGGCTTGTGTGGTTTAGTTTGTAACGTAGTAGGGTTGATTGATTTAGGTGTGAGAGGTCTTAGGTTCGAAACTTGCTAGGTGTTGAGATTTTTTCAAGGTGTTGAGATTTTTTCAGGGACATTCCTCATCCTGGATGGACATGCGTCGTCATTAACAACAATAATATAAATAATGAGATTCGAAATAATAAAAAACATGCACTTTTTTTTTTTTTTTTTATTATTATTACTATTATTATTATATCATTATTACTATTAATAACGGGGGCATTTTCGAATATGTGTGTAACATTTTTGGAAAATGTCGAAATATTCGGGAAACGAATCGGAAACAGAAAACAGAATATTCTGGAAACCGGAAAACTTTCCACTCCCCCCCAAAAAGAAGCTGGATTTGTTAATTTTGAATATATAAAATACATAACGATGGTATACATAACGTTTGGTAGCCATTGCCAAAAGGGTTTAGCAATGCTATCCAACAAGCATTAACAGAAACCACTGGTAATGATTACCAGAGAAACTTGGTTGTCAGGCCATAATACAGAAAGTTTGGCAACGATTACCAGATTCTGACATTGAGCGCCAGAGTGGGTTTCTCCGTGCACAAAGATCCCTCGTCTAAGAAGTCCGTTTTTCTACCCATCTCAGCGTGGTCGTCCCAACTTTACGATTACGGTACTTTCAACATGACTTCAGTTTAATGTCGATTTCAACCCCAAAATACACGTTTTTTTTTTTCCTAAAACGAATAATTGCGATTAAAATACACCTTTAGTTATAAAAGATAACACTTGGGAGCGCCACTTGACAAATTCAATTTAACTTGAGTAGAGACAATCGAATTCCATTTCGACACTAATACAATATTTAAGAATTAATTTCCTTTCCTTTTCCTCCCTTTCTTTTTTTTTTCCCCGACTATTTTTGTGGTGAAGAGGAGTTTACTGGTACGTTTCTAGTATTCCAGGTGGAATATCGCAGAAAGAATGAAAAAAAAAGGAGAAAAAAAAATACTCATTTTTGAGGAAAGAAAATGAGAAGCGGAAGTTCAAAGATTTAAAGCTTGCGTTTTAAATTGTAGGGCGTCGCAATTTTTTTCCTCGAAACTTTTTCGTTTGAAAATTTCGAATACGGTTACTTTATTATTGTTATAAGAAAAAAAAAAAGTTTCAAGTAAAAAAAGAAAGCCAGACCTTTTTTTTTTTTTTCCAAGTATTTCCCGATTTTTTTCTCCTCTTCGTTTGTAATTCACTAAAAATGATTTTCTTATTTAAATTACTTTAATCTTCAACGACACTGCTCACTTACATCACAGTTATTTCCCTCGGCATTGAATTAGACAAGAAAAAGCTTTATCCCCACCGTACAATTTTCTTCAGTTTTTTTTTTTTTTTTTTTTCTTCTCTTTTTATCCAATCAAATTATGTCAAACTTTGACATAAATTGACTGGTAGATAGATTTAATATTTTTTCATTGCGAAAAAGAAGAAAAAAAAATTGCTAGTACTACTTCCTTCCACCCCCCTCCCCCCTTTAATTCCAATCTTAAAGAAAAGAAAAGTAATCTGAATCTTTTCGAAAGAAAAAAAAATAACAAATGAATTATAAAAAAAATTACGTAATTTTATTTAATGATGGTACATAAAAACAAATGACTTTGAATTCGTTGTTTTAAAATGGTTCATATTTTTAAAAATGAAGTTTTAATTTTTCATTCTAATTAGTGGAGTTGTTTTTGTAACGGCCTCTCCGCTGCCTTTCCCCCTGATTTTTCCCTTCAAAAAAAAAAAAAAGTTTTTCCCTAAAACATATTCTCTTTTTTTTTATATGTGTGAGAAAATGCTGCACGAGCTTTTGATTGTTTTTCCTTTTTATTTCTTATTTTCTTCGTTTTTTTTTTCCTTTTTATTTCTTATTTTCTTCGTTTTTTTTTTCCTTCTCCTTCCCCGCCCGTAATCGTTTCTCGATCTCATTACTATTCTTCATTATATGCTTCATACTACGGGTAAAACGGTAAAAAAGCTTTTTCGAATATTCTTTTTTCCAAACGAAGAGGAGTAACATCCGCGGAGCTGTGTCATAAACAAGTTGGAATATCGTGAAAGAAGTTTAAATTGTAATAAAGGAAATCGGTTTTCCTTCTTTTCCCGGATTATAAGAGAGGAAAAAAAAAAAAAATTGCTAGTACTACTTCCTTCCACCCCCCTCCCCCCTTTAATTCCAATCTTAAAGAAAAGAAAAGTAATCTGAATCTTTTCGAAAGAAAAAAAAAATAACAAATGAATTATAAAAAAAATTACGTAATTTTATTTAATGATGGTACATAAAAACAAATGACTTTGAATTCGTTGTTTTAAAATG
This sequence comes from Liposcelis bostrychophila, assembly GCA_037577465.1. Classification (NCBI taxonomy): domain Eukaryota; kingdom Metazoa; phylum Arthropoda; class Insecta; order Psocodea; family Liposcelididae; genus Liposcelis; species Liposcelis bostrychophila. Next base: position 7,538,913 of record CM075211.1, read on the forward strand.
GTTCATATTTTTAAAAATGAAGTTTTAATTTTTCATTCTAATTAGTGGAGTTGTTTTTGTAACGGCCTCTCCGCTGCCTTTCCCCCTGATTTTTCCCTTCAGAAAAAAAAAAAGTTTTTCCCTAAAACATATTCTCTTTTTTTTTATATGTGTGAGAAAATGCTGCACGAGCTTTTGATTGTTTTTCCTTTTTATTTCTTATTTTCTTCGTTTTTTTTTTCCTTCTCCTTCCCCGCCCGTAATCGTTTCTCGATCTCATTACTATTCTTCATTATATGCTTCATACTACGGGTAAAACGGTAAAAAAGCTTTTTCGAATATTCTTTTTTCCAAACGAAGAGGAGTAACATCCGCGGAGCTGTGTCATAAACAAGTTGGAATATCGTGAAAGAAGTTTAAATTGTAATAAAGGAAATCGGTTTTCCTTCTTTTCCCGGATTATAAGAGAGGAAAAAAAAAGGAAAAAAACTTTCTTTTCCTTTGTTAAGACTTTGAGGCTTATTAATTTTTTTAGATAAAATATGGTAATGCCTTAAAATGCTAAAAATTCACTCATAGGAGGTAAAATCAGTAAATGAATCAAAAAAAATTTTTTAGAACTGAAAAGGTTAGTTTGCGAGGTAGGAATGGAAAACATTTTTGAAGAAAAAATGAATTAAAGGAAGAAAAATAAACGAATGTAAAAACAAATGCGTGAATGAATGAATGAATGACTGAATGAATAAGCAAACAAATCGCGACCCCAATATTATGTTCTATCATCTGCACTGTTCAGTGTTGGTTTTCGCCAGTTTCCCATTTGCTAAAAAAACGGAGCCAGTATCAACCTGAACACTGCAGTTTAGAACATGAGGATGAAGTGGATGGGTCACGTGGCTTCAAGGCGGAAAATCATTGAAGATAAAAGAAAACACAGAATTTGAGTTTCACTCAATCTTATTATTTTCTGCCCTCTCAAAATTCATTAAATCTATATCTTATTACCTTTCAAAATCGCTCTCAAAATTCTTCCTTTTTTCCAGAAAAAGAACTTAAAAAACTTGCATAAGATTATTACATAATGCAAATGACACTAATAACATTAAAAGATTCCTTTCACCTGAAAAAACCCTCCCACCCTTCGGTCCCACCGTTAAGCTTTAACCCTCGCTTTAAAAAAAAAGTTTCTTTAAAAAAAAAAAAAAACTTGCTCCAACAAGTTATTTCTCTTAACCAAGATTTATTTATAAGGAGTATCTTATGTTTCGATTACGCGAGCGCATCGAAAATGACAATACAAATATAAAAATAAGAGTGGTCGAGTGAGTCCGAAAAACTTTAAGTAAAAGCTTTTAGTCAGCTAAAGAAAACTTCGTTATTTTCCAACCAAAACCAAGGGAAATCGCCCTACTTTCCTCTACTTCGAACTGTTTTTCATTAATTTAGTTTTTTTTTTCCTTCCCTTCTCCTTTCCCCCTTCCCTTTTTTTAAAGCCGGATATAACCAATGAGGTCCTTTTTTTTTCAAAAAATAAAAAATAAAAAAACTTTTTTTTTTTTTTTTTTTTTCGAATTTCAAGGTCGATGGATTCAAAACCACCTTAACCGTGCTACTTTTTTTGTATTTTTGTTATTTTAGCATTTGCGGGAAAATCCAATTCAAGTTAAATCTGGGAAAAACTTTTCTCTTACGAATTCCCCAACTCCCGGCCGCTTTGCACACATCAAACGTCCGGGAGCTCAAAATCGGAAAATCATTTTTTTTTTCACCCTTGTTGATTTATTTACGTTTTGCAAAATGTTCCTAAAATATCACGCACAAATAATCCATCCTTTAGTTTTTACCACCCCAACTGGAATCTTAATCCAAAATACATTACAGGATGTTCTGTTTTTTTCCCCCTTTCTTTCCTTTTTTTTTTTTAATCTGAAAAGGAATTTTCATTTTCAATCGACAAAGAGTTTTTTTTTTCTGTAATAATTTATTAATGCTAATAAAAAAAACTGAAAGGAGAAAAATAAACTGCCTTTTATAGAAATATTTTTTTAGTCCAGATTAAAGAAAAAAAAAAAAAAAAACGAGACCACGCCCTATTTTTCCGGATTTAATATCAGTCAGACGTTCGATTTCCTTATCCTCTTAACGAGATATTTATCTTTTTTTCTCTTTTAAAACTGCGGGGTTACTTATTGCTAAGACGTTTTCTAATAAGAAAATAACAATGCTGACTGGTATGCATAGCTTTAACAAAAGGAAAACTAGGAATCAAGTTGACCCTTATCACTTGATGTCAACATGGGAAACTGGGTAAAATGTACAGTTTGTTCTGGACATTTCCGAGGAAAATTTCCCCGCAACCTAAAAACGTATCTAGTCTTCTGTTTTTTATTTACTTGCAACTGCGAAATTTCAGTCGACGTTTGTTTCGAACTTTTCTTTAAAAAAAAAAAATATTCTTATATATTTTTTCAGTATTTTCATTTCGATTTTTTTTTTCGGAAAAGAAGAAAAAGAATTCGAAACTTTGATAATGCTGATGAAATATATTTTTTCAAGAGTTCATGGAAAAAGTTTTTTTTTTTTTTCTCGAGAGTTTTTAACAAAATAAATTTGATACAAATACGTACGGATGGGCGACTTTGTACTTTTCAAAAAATCGATTAGAATGGGATTAATTCTGAAAAATATGTATTAAATCCAAAAAACATATAGTCTACTAACAATGTTTAATAATTAAACCTCGCCCCCAAAAATGCAAAGTCTTCGTACGATACTCAAAAATAATTTTTCAGACTATATTTAATTCGTTAAAATAATCTCACACAGCTTTTTTTTCCGGAGAAAAAAAAAACTTTAAGAAGCCATAAATAAATCTGTCACAACTGCAACTAGGGTTGCCAGATGCCTCTCTGTCTCTCTTTTCCTTCAATTATTTTTCATTTTTTTTTTTTTTTTTTTTTTTTATTTTTTTTTTTTTTTTTTTTGAAAAAAAAAGAAAAGGAAAAAAAAAAAGCTCAGACGACTTCATTTCAGGTTCCAAGTGCTTTTTAACTTGATCATCCAGATGTTAGCGATTTAGCTAGATTACTCTGGGAAAAAAAAGGGAAATCTGGTCTTAATTGCAGTTGTGATTTGAACCACCCTGTACCCTGCCTTTTTTTTTCTTTTAAAAAATCATCAACGCATTTATATTCTAAGGAGAAAAAAAAAAGTCCTTAACTCCGGAAAAAAAATTAATGTTTTTTTTTTTAAATAATCTTTTTTTTATTAAGGAGAAAGAAGTTGGAATTAAAAGAAATGATACTAATGCCAAAGCGAACATCACACTAAGCGAAACAAATAAAATAACCAAAAAAACTTTAAAATATTAAAAAGAATCATGAAATCAAACGTCATCCCTAAAATCGAAAACAAGCATTAAAATAACCGAAATAACGGTAAATAATTGTTTAAAATAACCAAATCAATAATCCAAATAACAGAAACGTAATCCATGACTACGACCAAAATTCCATGATTAAAACAACCAAAATGCGATAAAATGATTTTAATAAAATTAAAGTCACATTAACCAAAACACACTTTAAATTAACCAAAAACGACATAAAATAACCAATAACTATTTAAATACAAAAAAAAATTATAAAAAAATGAAAATAACTAAGAAAAAAAAATTAAATTAATTGTATCAAAACGAACTTTAAAAACATAAAAGCAAAAACTAAATCAAATAACTAAAAGAATCAAAAATAAAAAAGGTACTTTTTCTTTGGTCATTTTAAATTTGTTTTGGTTATTTTAATGCTCGTTTCAATTGTATTTCATTTGAATTGTTTGGTTATTTAATATATCAGCGTTGCAATGTTGCATTTGTTGTTCTGCCATTCGATTCAAAAAAATATAAAATGACTAAAATAATCGTCGAAAGCACCAAAACAAGAATCAAAATAAAATAATCAGAGCCATAATAATTTAAACGATAAAAACAGAACCAAAAACATAAGAATTTTGGATAAACTAATCAAAGCACACGAAAATGAGTGAACCCCCAAAATAACCAAAATACAACAATACAATCAACCCAAGTTGCAATCAACATTGCAACGCGGATATATAAAATAACCAAACAATCTCCAATGAAATACAATTGAATCCAGCATCAAAATAACCAAAACAAAGTCAAAAAAAGACAAAAAAAAAAAAAAAAAAAAAAAAAAACTTCTTTTATATTTATTTTTGATTGTTTTGATTATTTAATTTCGTTTTTGCTTTTATGTTTTAAAGTTCGTTTTAATACGATTAATTTGATTTTTGATTTTTGTTTTTCTTGATTATTTTAATTTTTTAATTTTTTTTTTTAAATTGTAAACAATCATTTGTTTTTAGAGGTTTTTTAACGGAAGCCCTTTAAGATTTATTATTTATTGGTTATTGTCGACTATCAAGTTTGAGGCTGCATTGTCGACGACAACCAACAGATAATAAACCTTCAAAGCTTCCCTAAAAAAACCTCTTAAAACACAAAACCATCCCCAAAATCCATCATGAAATGTTTGAAAAAAACCAAAAATAAAAAATTATGATGCAATCAAAACGAACAAAACAAATGAAATAACCAAATCAAATTAGTGAACTAAAAAGAACCAGTTAACAAAAACTAATTTTAAAATAAAACATTGATACAGCCAAAAAAACAACCAACCAACCATTAACACAACTCAAAATAATTAAAATGAAAACAGGTGACGACGCAGGAGTGATTCATTTTTTTGAACACCCTATACTTTGAAAAACGCTAATATTAATGTTTGGGAGCCAGATATCAAAATTCCGCTTCCGAGCAACAATTTTCATCAATCTTAGGCACCTTCGGGAAAAATTCCATACCTGACCATACAGTACTTTTTTGGGAAACCTTAATCTACTATAAATTCCCGGGAATTTATCCTAAGTCAAAGTTTCCCAAAAAAGCACTGTATGGTCAGGTATGGAATTTTTCCCGAATGTGCCTAAGATTGATAAAAATTGTTGCTCGGAAACGGAATTTTGATATCTGGCTCCAAAACATTAATATTAGCGTTTTTCGAAGTATAGGGTGTTCAAAAAAATGAATCACCCCTGCGTCACCTTAAGAAGAAACAACCAACGGCACCAATGACAATCAAAATAACCAAAAAAATCAAAAATGAACCAATTGAAACCAACATTAAAATAACCAAAACAAACTTTAAAACAACCAAAATCAAAATAATAAAAAAAAAAAACTAAATAAATAAATAAATAACTGAAACAAAGTTCTAAAATCTATCTTTCTCCTTTCAAAAAGAAAAGATTAATTAATTTTCTTCATCATAAACCCAACCCTTTTTCGTTTCGATCAAATAACCGCGATAAAAATATGAAATTAATAAAAACATCAAAAAATTTTCCGTGTGACGGTTTTTGATAATAAATGAGAACGACCTCTCACAAATAAAAATTATGAAAAAAAAATTTTTGAAAAAAAAAAAAAATAAATAAATAAATAAATAAAAAGTAAATGAAAACGTCAAACATCTCTCTCTTTGCTCCCTCCCTCTCTCTTTCTCTTTTAGATGACGAGATAGGGAAGAAGAAATCAGAGGAGAACTCTCCCGACTAATGTCATATCAGACAGTGTTGACGTCAGAAAATTTTCTGAAAATAAATAAATTCCGACGGAGAAATCGGATTTTCGCGATTAAGAGACGGCAAAAAGAGGAAGTGATTAAATGATTAACGAAAAAGAAATCGTATTTTTTTTTTTTCTTTTGCGAATGAATAAACACGTTTTTTTTTTTTTTTTTTCTTCAAATAAAAAAAAAATATAAAGAAAACTTACCTCTGTGCCTGTTTGTTTGTTTGTCGAACATCAGCATTGCATCTTCAATCTGCAAAAAAAAAAAAAAAAATAAAAATATTTAAGACGTTTCCTCGCAATATTGTTTGACGGGAAAAAGAAAAATTGCTAATCGATTTCGAAGATATCCCAACAATCGTTGTAAATCATTAAAAACACAAAAAGATGACTCAGTGTGTCATAAAAAAAGAAGGAAGAAAAAAAATGTCTGGAAAACTGTTAAAAAGAATCGCCTTTATGACATAAGATTTACAATTCGCTCATAAACTGAGGAAAGTTTTATGTCTTTATGGTTGATCCCAAGGCGGTGGCATCTTTAAAAATTCTTGAACGGCTCTCTCTGTACATCCTAACTCTGTCCCCCTAGTTTTCTTTTACTCTCACATTATTCTTCCCTTTTTTTTTTTTTTTTTTTTTTTTTTGTCACGGAAAGTCGAGATGTCTCGTAATTTCTTAATACGTTTATGTTCTCCTCCGCGTTTCTTCGTTATTGAAGTGTCGGGAAGAATTTGATATTGAAGGAAATATACTCCCTTTAAGTTTTTTACGGGATTTTGAGGAGCGATCCGACTTAATGGTCGGAAAATGTGAGTGGAAAGTGAAGTAATGAGGATAAGAGCGACCAAAACAGGCTTTTTCTTTCTATAAAATCTGAGAACTGGAAGCAGATCGAAAACCTATGAAAATTAAAGGGCTGCAATTTCGATTCTGATTCCGCAGGTTCTTGGTTATTTCTGACTGAGATTCTGATTCCGATTCGAACGACATAGTCAGCGCTCAGGAGATTGATCAGAAAGGTTGCCCTGCGTTATCCTATTTTAGAAACTTAAAGTGGTCTCCCAAGTCTATTTATTCAGCAGCAACTCCGGTATCACCAGTACCACCAGTCGCAGCAAAGACATCGAAGATACTAACGCAATCTCGAAATCTTTCCCTAATAATATTTTTGATATTATTACTATTTATTTATTTATTTATTCTTCGAATTTAATAATCTAACAAAAAAAAGTGATTGTTGGGATGTACTAGAGTCGTGACAGGAATAAATACCCGATCAATATGAGCCAGGAAACTGTTCGCTAACATGTGAAAAACACATTTAAATGAAAAGACGAAAAAAAAAAAAAAACCGCAGAAAACCATTTAAAAAATAAATGGGATAAAAACATTGCAATATTTCAATAATATGAAAAACTGAATGGGGGGGGAAAATATCTTGATGTGTGCTGTCGTGCCAGGCCGTTCGACTCGAACGAAAACGTCCTTGCATCGCTTTTTTTTTTATAACACACCCCGTGGAACATGTCGAAGAAAAAACTGAATTCGAAATTCAAAAAAGCGCAGTACATAATTACACAAAATTTGGATTCGGAAAAAAAAAAAAAAAAAAAAACAACAGAAAATTCTAAAATTAGATTATAAATCACTCCCGAACGATTAAGCCTCGAGCTTTTGATATTCCGTGGACAAGATGGGCGTGCCCTTCGGGGTCTACAGTTCATTATTTCCAATATTTTTAGTTCTACAAGTTTGATATACACTGGCAAGGAAATTAAACTCCCTAGGAAATGAAAGCACCATTTCCTATTGCTAGATTTAACTTTTTTTTTTCCTCCGCGAAATAATTTTTTTTTTTTTTTTTTTTTTTTTTGGATCGAAGGGAAGAAAATGTAAAAGAAAAAGAGTTAACTTATTTTTTTCGAAGGATCACGTCAATATGATTTCCGTTTCCGGTTTACGTGACCGATGGACGGAAATAAAGTGTGCTTTGTTCCGTTTTGAATCATAGCGATTAGTACAAAAAGGATTCTTTAAAGGCATACTGTATCGTTATGTTTTCGCCTTTAAAATGGAAAACAAAACTTGGAAAGTTCGAGAATTGATTTAATCGTTCAGGAAATTTGTGCTGGGTTCGATTTCACGCACGCTCAGTAGAAAGTTCGGATTTTTTATTCTTGATTCCTGTGTCGAGCGTTGATTAGAACCATGTTTGTTATGGAATCGAGATTGGTGGCCTCCAGAATCCAGCAAGATGGAAGAAGAAGCTTGGATGCTCGGTACTTGGTAGGGAGTAATTAATGCTGAGCCTAAAGCGAGGATAGATGCTTGTGCCAGCGGTACACCTCTACCTGGTTCTATATCACTGGTACAACATGATCCGATGATATAACTGGTGTAGCCACTACCAGATCCTACACCACTGCTATAGGTCCAGCACCTGATCCTATACCACTGCTATGTCCACACCTGATTCTATACCACTTCTATGTCCACTACCAGATCCTATACCACTCTTATCTCCACTACCTGATCCTACACCACTCCTATGCCCACTACCAGATCCTATACCACTTCTATGTCCACTACCAGATCCTATACCACTTCTATGTCCACTACCAGATCCTACACCACTGCTATGTCCAGCACCTGATTCTATACCACTTCTATGTCCACTACCAGATCCTATACCACTTTTATCTCCACTACCTGATCCTACACCACTCCTATGCCCACTACCAGATCCTATACCACTTCTATGTCCACTACCAGATCCTACACCACTGCTATGTCCAGCACCTGATTCTATACCACTTCTATGTCCACTACCAGATCCTACACCACTGCTATGTCCAACACCTGATTCTATACCACTGCTATGTCCACTACCTGATCCTATACCACTGCTACGTCCACTAACTGATCCTATATTACCAGTATAGTCATTGCCTGATTGTTTACCACTGGTATAACCTAGTCAGTTAGCTTCTATGATGTAACCTAACCTAAGTGTTGGTTTTAAAAAATGGATGCTCCTGCTGTAACCTTACGTAATCTAAGTATTGCTGTTTGGCTTACGAAACGTAACCTTTAGCTTAGGGATAAGAGGGGTAGGGTACATTTGTCCTTTTTCCCATCCTTCTCATACCACATCCACTTACCGCATAATTTCAGGGCAACGGATTGTTTAATAAAAGGTATGTAGCAATTGTTTCTGCTTCGATAAGCTAAACGTAAAGCAAAAGCTAGGAAAACAAGCTTTCATTTTTTTTTTTTTATTATTATACAACCCAACGATTTCTTCGTGCTTCTGCTTTCAACAATTTCCTTGCAATTTATATTAAAAAAAGATAATGTCAGAAGAAAAAAAAAAAGCCGTGGCAGCAGGCAGCAGGTAAACTAAAAAAAAAAAGAGAACCCTTTCTTACCAATGTGTCAACTGTCAACCGGTAACAAAAACCTTTTTTTTTTTTTTTTTTTTTTATATAAGTTTTCTACCTTTTCATTTTCAACTTCCATGTTATCTTGCGCTAGGTCCCTTACCAGGAAAGATTTCCTCCAGCGATAACATCAACCGCATGACATTTTTCACAGTCTCTCCTACTCAAATTAATATTTTTTTTTTCCCTCCCAATTTTTTTCCGGCGAAGAGGAAAAAAAAATGTTTTTACGCGTTTATAATAATTTCATTATAAAACCGAAAACTTATTACTCCAAGCCGCAAAGTGCGAAGGGAGAGAGAGAGAGAGAGAGAGAGAGAGAAAGAGAGAAACGGGGGGGTTCTCTATTTGCGCAAATAATATTGATTTCAGTGACGCTTTAACTTTATTACCGAAGATTAATAAGATCGGGAGTTAAATTATTCAACCATGGCCATGATTACAGAACCTTACAGCAGTTGGAAACTTCGTCTTCCAAGTGAAAGAGATACAAATAAGGGGGTGAAAGAGGAAAACCGGGGAGAGTTGCTTTTCCTTCATCTTCAGAATTTTTAATTCACGTTAAAAGTCCGGTTTTTGAAAGAAAAAAAAAATATATATTCAGCTTATTTTCCTGAAAAAAATCTCCATTTTCGCTGTAAGAGTGTTCGATAGCTCCCATAGGATTGTCCTTACCGACCTTCCTGATATGCAACTTTTTTTTTTTTTTAAATTTCACAAAATGTTTCCTTTTTCTATTCTTATTGTTTGCATTACGGAGCTTTCCCCAAGTATGAATTTCCACTTGAACTGTCGGCTCACGATTTTTTCTATCCTCTGATTTTTTTATTTTTTTAAACAACATCGGAATGAAAATTGAAAATGTTTCGTGACTTTTTTCTTCTTTTTATCTCTTTGTGTTGACTAAATCCCCATTTAGGTATATTTCCCTCCTTTTTTTCCTCAAAAAAAAAAAAAATAATAATAATAAATAAATAAATAAAATAAAAAAAATATATATATATATATTTATAAAATAAACCAGGAGGCAGGGTCAGGAAATCTACGAAAAATTTCATTTTCGATTAAAAAGAACAAAACACTTTTCTTTCAACATTAACTCAAGTCCAACAATAGATTTCAGTTCGACTGATGAGACGAAAGTTACCAGGCGCCAGGAAACCTCAAAGTTTGTCCTGGATGTCTCTCACATGCTTTCTATCTTTTGTAATTTTCAAAAAATGAAAAACTTTTTTTTTTTTTTTTTTTTTTTTATAAGTTTTCTACCTTTTCATTTTCAACTTCCATGTTATCTTGCGCTAGGTCCCTTACCAGGAAAGATTTCCTCCAGCGATAACATCAACCGCATGACATTTTTCACAGTCTCTCCTACTCAAATTAATATTTTTTTTCCCTCCCAATTTTTTTCCGGCGAAGAGAGAAAAAAAAATGTTTTTACGCGTTTATAATAATTTCATTATAAAACCGAAAACTTATTACTCCAAGCCGCAAAGTGCGAAGGGAGAGAGAGAGAGAGAGAAAGAGAGAAACGGGGGGGTTCTCTATTTGCGCAAATAATATTGATTTCAGTGACGCTTTAACTTTATTACCGAAGATTAATAAGATCGGGAGTTAAATTATTCAACCATGGCCATGATTACAGAACCTTACAGCAGTTGGAAACTTCGTCTTCCAAGTGAAAGAGATACAAATAAGGGGGTGAAAGAGGAAAACCGGGGAGAGTTGCTTTTCCTTCATCTTCAGAATTTTTAATTCACGTTAAAAGTCCGGTTTTTGAAAGAAAAAAAAATATATTCAGCTTACTTTCCTGAAAAAAATCTCCATTTTCGCTGTAAGAGTGTTCGATAGCTCCCATAGGATTGTCCTTACCGACCTTCCTGATATGCAACTTTTCTTTTTTTTTTTAAATTTCACAAAATGTTTCCTTTTTCTATTCTTATTGTTTGCATTACGGAGCTTTCCCCAAGTATGAATTTCCACTTGAACTGTCGGCTCACGATTTTTTCTATCCTCTGATTTTTTTATTTTTTTAAACAACATCGGAATGAAAATTGAAAATGTTTCGTGACTTTTTTCTTCTTTTTATCTCTTTGTGTTGACTAAATCCCCATTTAGGTAATTTTCCCTCCTTTTTTTTCTCAAAAAAAAAAAATAAATAAATAAATAAAATAAAAAAAATATATATATATATATTTATAAAATAAACCAGGAGGCAGGGTCAGGAAATCTACGAAAAATTTCATTTTCGATTAAAAAGAACAAAACACTTTTCTTTCAACATTAACTCAAGTCCAACAATAGATTTCAGTTCGACTGATGAGACGAAAGTTACCAGGCGCCAGGAAACCTCAAAGTTTGTCCTGGATGTCTCTCACATGCTTTCTATCTTTTGTAATTTTCAAAAAATGAAAAACTTTTTTTTTCTTGTTTCCTCCTCCTTTCCTTTACTTTCTTTTTCTCCTCCCCCTCTCTCTTCCTCAACCTCTTCTTCATCTTCCGTCTTTTTTTTTTCTTCCTCGATTCTCCTCCCGGTATTTTCCTTCAGAAAGAATTCATTTACAGGGTACGAATTCGGGGAAGACGAATGGAGGTAGAAAGTACCGAACGTACGAATAAAAAAATAAAAATAAAAATGCAAATGATATAAACGCCACACTTTTTTAATGGGCAAAAGTTTAGAAGTTTAGAACATGATTTATTTTTCAGCGAAAAAGCGTATGCGATTATTTACTTCCTGTTTATAGCTTACAAAATTTCGCCCTTTCCCCCAGTTTTCTTATACTCCCCTCCCTCTCCCAGTCCCCCCGAAAAAATGGATGTATCGTTAATTTATGTTTATTCAATACAAAATTCTGTGAAAAGTTTTACTAAAGAAAAAGGAAACAAGAGTTAAATCATTTGGCTGAACCTATATCAGACTGCACTATTCAGAAGCTCAAAAAAATACATAAATAAAGAAAATACTTTGCCTAAAAGCTTCAAAACTTTTAAAAACATTTTTAATAGTAGTTTTCATGTGTTTCCAAGCAAGCATGGACCGGTAAGGATGTTACGGAATGTTAGAATTTAAGAAAAACAAGGAAAAATTTTGTGAATTTTTACCCGAGTCATCTTAGAGTTACCGAGCTCTATGTTATTCTTATGAAAACAATTGTTGCTTTGAATTGTAAGTAGACTTAACAAAAATATTAACATTTTTCTAATGTCTTCTTACGATTCCAAGCAACAATCCAACTTCATAAGATTAACACAGAATTCTGTAACTCTTTGAATCTTAAGAAGACTTAACAAAAATTTTCCATTTTTCTTACGTCTTCTTAAAATTCCAACCAACAATGTAAGTCTATAAGGATAACATAAGAGTCCCGCAACGTAAGATGACTAATAAAATTCAGCTAAAATTTTTTTTCCCTTTCAAATCACTCTATTTCGTCATAACGAAACATTTTCATCCCGAAAAAAAAAAAACGTTTTTTCGCTTATTTAATATCCAAATAAACATTTCAATCTTCCTTAAATAAATATAAACATCAGGGGAAAAAAAAAGGCATCATGTTAAAACGTTTCATTCACATAAATTCAAAATAAAAAAAACATAAAAAAAAAAGCCAAGCCACCGGATTACTGAACCTTTATTACCATTTAAAAATAATAAACGTACTCATTCCAGGGTTTTATAGAGGAAAAGGAGAAAAAAAAATGAAAAAAATTTTCCAAATGAAAGCAGATTAAGATGTAACCGTGGATTATTTAAAAACATTTCGGTAGTGGGAAACGAGGCTTATTTAGACTTTTAAAAAAAATGCACTCGAATGGCCAAAGAAAAAGCGAGTTACTGGCCGCGGGGGGAACCGCAATGAAATTTTTCCCAGGCAAGCTAAACCCGACTTTTTTTTTCACCCTCAGCTGGCAAAACTATTTTTTTTTTCTTGAGTGACTTTGAGTCTTCAAATGGAAAATTTCGTTGTTTATCATGGTTAAAAACTTCTTTCCCTTTTTGCATAATGTAATTATCTTTTTCTTTTCTTCTTTTCCTTATGTATACAGGGTGTTCTTAACTTTTCAAAATTTCTTTTTAAAAATTTAGAAATTTAGAAATTTTTTAAAAATAAAAAAAAATTAAAAATTTATTTAGAATTTTTTTAAAAATTTTCTAAATTTCTAATTTTTTTTTTAATAAAAATAAAAATAAAGATAAGAGTCTCTGACATCCATCTTGAACGAAATCTATTCTAAAAAAAAGAGCTTGAAGTTTTTGTTTTTTAATAAGTTAAAAAGAAAAACGCTTCCGAAAACAAGAGGCAAGATGAGGTTCTTCATATTTCCTTAGCGTAATATACTTCTTTATATCAAAAATATTTCAGGGAAAATATTATTTTACGATTATTCGTTGCGAAGTATACAGTTACGAATTTATCGATTCTTGCAAGAAAATAAATCGCATTCTAAAACTTTCTTCCTTGTTTTTTTTTATTTATTTATTTTGCTTTCCATTTTTTTTCCTTACGATCTTATTATTTCAATTATGTTAAGTAGCAAATTTCTTTTTCTTTTTTTCCCGAAAAAATAAATGATTATTGCTCTCGATTTTTTTTTACGTGAGAATTTTTTTTTTTCTTTTCCCCGATTTTCGAATTTAGTAAATCCGTCTGCAGAGGACAAGATCGTCACTTGGGAGTTCGCCATAAGATTACAATGCGATAAAATTGGATCGTGATCGAATCTGCACGAGTACAACAATTTTTTTTTTTCTTCTTTTTTTTCTCGACTTCCTTAACCTTTCAGTACCGTGTCAACCTTTAAATAGAAAAAAAAATCCCTTTAAGCGTTTCGTAATGAACTCAAGCATATCCGTCATAAGATAACTTCCGAAATGAATTTTTATAGTTTTATAGTAATATCGAGGTTTTTTTTTCGGGAGAAAAAAAAAATAAATAAAAATAACAGGTTTCTTTTCTCTTTTTTGACACGTCCGGAAATTAGATTTTTCTGACACGTTGAAAATAACTTCTATGTTCCGTTCTCTGAGAATCAATGCGTTCACTTTTTTTTTTTTTCTTCGTTTTGTTTGACCTTTCAAAAAAATAAAAAAAAATAGTAATAATTGAGGAGTTAACTTTTTGACTTTCGTTCTGTTTTTCCTTGTAATATCTCATTTTACAGATCGTATCCCCTTGAGTTTCTGATTTCATCATTAAAAGGCGATATTTTTCCCTTTTCTTTCCTACTCGTCGATTGCGATTTTAAAGAATCCCCCCATCTTTCAACCAAACTGAAACGAAACACTTCTTCAATTTTTTATTTTTTTTTTATCATCGTCTCCCATTTTTTTTTTTTTTTTTTTTTTTAGTAAAATGAAGAAAAAGTTACATGAGTATAAAAAATGAGCTTTATAATTACATGAAAGAGAAAGAAAAAAAAACAAGCAAAAAGGCGAAAAAGAAGCTTTGCTAAAAATCCCACTATTAAATTTTTACGGTTCGTGCAACTTTGACAGATTAAAACTGTCTCGAGGATGCGAAAAAGCTTCTTTCAGAAAAAAAGTGGTCTTGACTTATTTCCCTTCCTCCCCCCTTTCCCCTCCCTCCACTTTCCGTTGTTCTTCTCTCCCTATTCCTTTTTTCTTCCCGTTCACGCCCTACCTATATTAACCCATTCATCGATTACCGACGTTAGAATAGGAAAAATGCAACTCAGGTAAAAATGCTTTCACATTTACAAGGTGACGAGGAAATGGGTTTTTCCGTTCTGGAAAAATTTTAATTTTATTTTTAAATCTTTTTTTTCCTTCGATTTAAGGTGCTCGCTCAAAATAACTTCATGATATTTTTTCCAGTAGGCACAAACAAAAAAAAAAAATGAAAAATCATACTTAAAAAAATATAAAACTAACGCCGGATTTGTACTTCAACGAGTAAAAATTGCTGACAGACTTTAATTTAAAATTATCCAAACGCTTTTTACTTGAATTCCCTCCAGAAATATTCCATATGTCTTCTTAAGATTCCGTTCAACAATCGAATCCCATAAGAAAAGTATATAGCGCTGGAACGTAAGAAGATCATCGATCGATGCTACAACAGATTCCGTGTGTTAGCATCACAGAGAGTAAATAATATCACGAGGATTGTGTGACAGAATTGCATGACCGGTCACAGAATCAAGCTTTTTTCATAAACTCCTTTTTATAATAATAAAAACTTTCGAAAAATTTCATATGTCTTCTTAAGATTCCGTACAACAATCGAATCCCATAAGAAAAGCATAGAAAGTCCGTAACGTAAGAAGACGGGATCAAAAATATTACCGATTTTTTTCCATCTTTCCGCAATAGCGATCCTCTTTCCGAAAATCCAAACCACTTTATTTAAGCCAAAGGAATAAGCTTCGATCATTAATCAAGATTATTTTAGTTTCTACTAAGTCAAACGCAACGTTCC
Organism: Liposcelis bostrychophila; assembly: GCA_037577465.1. Lineage (NCBI taxonomy): Eukaryota > Metazoa > Arthropoda > Insecta > Psocodea > Liposcelididae > Liposcelis > Liposcelis bostrychophila. The sequence continues at coordinate 7,554,428 of CM075211.1, forward strand.
TGATTTTGATTCGGTTAAACAGACTGTATTTATTAATGAACGTTGTTGCGATACGAAAACTTTCGGCATCCTTTAAACGCATATGCTTCAACCCCTTCTTTTTTTTCTTCCCTTCCCTCTCTTCCAACCCTGGGATCATTAAAAAAAAAAATCACCTTTTCTAAGCTGGGAAAATATCAGTAAAAAAGTAATGGAATTGAGTTTGACCGGTCTTAAAAAGAGTTTTCCCTCCCTCCCACGAAATTCCTCTATTCGGATCGGAAAAGATACTGAAGGATGGGATTTGGGTGCGATTAAGAGAAAATGGAGAAATTATAATTTTAATCTTTTAATGGACACTAAAATAGTCCTCGTGTTAAATTCACGACAGATGAGCAACATTCGCGTTTCATTGTTTGAAAGGGTCGTCCCGCCCGATTTTTAATTTTTTTTTTTTTTCTTCCGTGAAATCTCTGGAAAATAGGAATTAGTGTATTTACGGAACACCGGGGAGCAGATGGCAAGTTGCGGTAAATAGCTAGTCCTCTGAGGTAAACCGTCTCGTCCACCGCAGGGCGGGAAAACCAGCTTTCGTTTTTTCCCTTCTCTCCCTCTCAAAAACGCCAGTTTCCGATTTTTCCCACCCGCCATCCCGTTTTATTTTCCGTAAAAACAGCCTATTTCGTTTTAAATAATTCAAAACAACTCTGACCCCCCGGTTTAATGGAATGTAACGTATCGCCTTTTGTACGGGAGGAAAAAACTTTGTTATCTAACTTATGCAAGCAACTTTCTGTTTCGGATATATGGAAAGTGGAAACTCCAGGTTTATCCATCGAAATTTTCCCCTTTTTTTTTATCCGTCTTTTTTTTTCTTTTTTCTTCTTAAATATTTTTCTTCTTAGTCTACTCTTCTTACGATATTATTTTCGAAACTGTTGTTTTCTGTATCCTGTCATCAGCATATGAGTTCACTTCCTTTTTTTCTTCATTCTCTCCGTTTTTATTTTCATATTGTTTTTTTTTTTTTCTTCTTCTTTCGTCTCTATCTTTATATTCCCTTATACATTTTATAAACTTTTTTTTTTTTTTCTTTTTTTTTTTTTTTTTCAGAAAAAGTTTTTAATACTGAAACTTTTTAATTCTATTACAACGCATAACGCTTTGCTTTTCTGACATGCATCTTTTTATTAGCTTATTTCGACGAAGGGATTTGATACAAAGCATAAAAAAAAACTGTGATGAAGGTTTTTTGATTCGATTTCGTTTTTATTTTCTTTTGTTTCTTATTGCCTCACTTGATAAAAATGAAATAAATAATTTCTTATTGCATTTTGTACTGAATTTAAGTTTTTAAAAAGTAATTCGATTGTTTTTTAAATTAATAAAAATTTTTCGAGTGTTCCTATGTCATCTTAAGTTGCAGACGTCCAACAATTTAACATAAAGATTTAAACTACAAACAAAATGTAAGAAGACATAGGAAATCTTGTGGGATCAAATTTGGGTGGTAAACACTGGCGCAAAAAGGGTGCTTACGTTTAGTCTAAGGAAAATGGAAATCCGACCCCTTTTAAGGTCTTGCTTTTCATTTTATAAACATTTATACAATCTTCGTATGTCTTCTTACATTTCACAGTGGTTAAAAAGGAAACTTTAGCTGGCCAAAATTAAAAATTTGGGGTAAATTTATTAAAAGTGATTTTCTGGTGATTTTCGAGGTCGCTAATTTCAAATCTGAAATCAGACTTTCAAAATTCAAGATGGCGGACCCAATATGGCAGCCAAGTATCTGAGTTTTTTTAGTTTATTGTCCATAAACTACACAAGGATGTTTGGCGTGGAGGGAAGAGGGAGTCTCTGAAAACCCCTTTTATTCCCCTCTGCAGGGAGGGGAATAAAAAGCAGCCAAAATAAAGCTCGCTTAATTGATGGACGATCTGAGACGGAGCCTGCAGGGGGATTCTAATTCGAAACAGAAACTTCCGTCACAAAGTTACAGCGAAAATCATGAAAATTCTCTAAGTACGATGAGATAGAAAGAAAAGTAAGCTTAATAACTTGTTTTTAAAAACCTTACTGTAGAATATTTTGAATTTTTTTCACGAACTAGTAGAAACCTTAACCTTCTGTCAAGCTAAAAAAGGTAAGAGCTAAATAAGCTTAAAACCATTTTCAAATAAAAAGTTGTGTTTTTCATCATACATCAACTTACGTTACGCGAATCTATGCATGCCTTATGAACCATGATTGTTGCAGAAATTATAAAAAGGCATACGAAAAATAATAGAAAACGCTGAAAACTAACAATTCCGGTTTTAAAAGTTATCTAACGAACTAATTTTGATTTCCTGTAAGCTGAACATTGGTATCTGATATCATTTTTGAACCGTTGGCAGCCCTGCTCAAAAATGTTTTAAAAAAATTTAATTTTTCATCGTAAGTCATCTTAGGTTACGGGTAGCTATACATTTCTTATGGAATTCGATTGTTGCAGAACTTGTAAGAAGACATACGAAAAATCGTTGTGAACTAAAAATGGGAAAAGAATCCATGAGATGGGAGGCAAAAAACGGGGTCGAAAATTGTCAAAATCACGGCCCTAACAATTCTAATCATAGCTAACCAGAAAATTCAAGAAATTTCAAGTCATGGATATGATTTTTTTACCCCCCAGTAAAACTCCCTATGCACTGTAATTCTGATTCATGAACAAAAAGTCGTCGCAGAGCTATTTAAAACCTCCGCAGTCATAAAATCAGTGAGAAAAAAAAAAGGAAAAAGTAGCACATCAACTCAAAATAAACGTAAAAAAAAAAAATCAAATCAATTCATCGGTTTTAAATAACGAATCTTTTTTTTTTCTCCCTTCGGAAACCTATCTATTTATTTTAAAATCTAATCCTATTAAAACTCGTTAACCTTTCCTTCTCTCTTTCCCTTTGTAGACAAAGATTTTGAGAAAAAAAACTTTTTTTCACCTTTTATTTTTTATTTTTAATGTATACCTTTACCTATCCGAGCTTCACGTTCAATAGCTACGAAAAACACTCATGGAAATGCTTTTCCGAAAATGAAAACACGAAAAGGAAGGAGGGAGAAGGGAGGAAAAAAAAGTCAAAGGTCGAAAATTCATCTGCAAATTAAAAGTCGGTACCGAAAATTCGCTAGGGGGATGATGATGATGATAATGATAATACAAAAAAAAAAGAAAAAAAAGAAGGAGGCGGGGGAAGCAAGAGGATGAATGGATTACACGAACCGATGATGAGTTTATGTTTCGACCGGAAAAAAAATAAAGCTTTGGCCTTTTTTTTTTTTGTTTTCCTATTTTTTTAATGATTTATCAACGGTTTTGATATTTTCGAAAAAAATTTCTTTTTTTTTACAAAATTAATTTAAAACCATTTTTTTCGGACCGATTTAAAAAAATGTAGGGAGAGAAATAGGACAAAAATACATCTTTTTTTTCATCCCTAAACCAAAATACATGAACTTTTTCACCTAGCATGCAAAATAGCCACCAAGGGACATTACACATGCAATTTTATTACCGCGCTGCAAACTCGTTTATTTTTATTATTATTTTTATCCGTGTGTGTGTGTGTGTATATGTGTGTGTCCCTCCCTTCACCTTGCCTTCCTCATCCTTTTCATGTTTTATTGAGTTTTTCCGACAGTAAAATTTTACAATAAAAAAAAAAAACTGTTGCTCATCGGCGTTGATATCAGGTGTTTTTAATTGACTTAATTCAGGTCAAAATTAATATTAAGATCGATCATTTAAAAAGAACAATGCAAAAAAAAGCACTAAAATGAGCTTTTATTATACTGATATCCCACCACAAAAAAAAAAAAGCAGCACGGGGTTTTAGCGCCAAAGCGATATGCTTTTTCCTTTTTTTTCTCTCTCTATCTCTCTCTCTCCCTCCCCCGAGCGATAAAAAGGATTTCTGGGACGCGATGGGTTAGAAAAAGGGCAGATAAAGACGTCAAATGATATCCACGGGAAACCCGCATGTCCTACTTCCTAAACATTAAAACGCAGGGGGAAGCTTAAAAAAAAAAAAAAAAAAAAAAAAAAAAAAAAAAAAAAAAGAGGGGGGAAAAAAGAAAAAAAAATACAATGATGCGTTTCCGTTAAACTCCTCTTAAAAAAAAAAAAAAAGCGGACAAGTTATCTTTATTATAGATGCTTTTTTCCGGTTCAAAAAACTCAAAATTTTAATAGACAGCGTTCGAAACTTGTCAAATCTTTTTAAGTTGTAAGTTTCTTAATAAGTTGAAGCTTTTGAAAGCTTTCCTTTTCACCCTCTAACCTTCATTTAACGGGGAGGGATGAAAATTATAACGTTTTAAATATGAAAAATGATGATGATAGCGTTTTTGAAATCTCGCTTAAAAACTTTTTCGGGGGTTTTCTGAGTTATTAGGATTAAAATACGAGAAGCAAAATGCTTCGTGTGTTTATGACCCGCAATTTTATTAAAGAAAAACGAACCTCTCGAAAATATTTCAAATTATTTTTCTTGGGCAAGGGGGAGGAGAAGATGTAGTCCTCTTCTCCCACCCTCATATCCCCCCCCATCCTTCCAGCCTTTTCCCATCTTAATTAATGCTTCATAAATTTTTTTTCAGAAAAGCTTTTATAATTAATCTGCCTTTAATCGCCATTTCTTTCCGACAAAGTTTTTTTTTTTTTTTTTTTTTTTCTTTTTATCGCCTCATAATCGATCACCGATCAATGCGAACTTTTTAATTGTTGCTTTTCCTTTAACCTTTTCCACCTTATATTTTAAAGAAAAACTTTTTGAGAAAAAAAAAATATGTAAAAGAAATGCAATTGGAAATTCTTATTTTGAAAGCTTTATTTAAGTTAAAAGCCGGGATGGGGATTTTCGAACGCGTTAGGGGGGTTGTTGGTTGCTATTCCGGGAAAATTAGAGCAGGCTTCGGATAGGTTATTAAATATCACCATCTTATCTTAAATTGTTTCATAAACCACCGGAACGAAAAATTGATGCAAAAAGTATATAAAATTTTTACAAAATAAATGCAAAAAAATTAATAAAAAAAATTTACTATTTTGTATAATTTGTACAAAAATTTGGACATTCGTAATTTTTGCAAAATCTATGAATACTTTTTAAGGGCATCTAGTTCCACAAAAAATTATCTGCGTAACAAATAAATTTTAAAAATTTAAAATTTAAACAGTTTAAAAAATTTTTTATTAGTCTTTCAAACATTTTTTTAGCTCCTTTGTTTAAAATTTTTTTTTCAAGATTTAAATAAAAAATTTTAAAATTTATTTGATACGCAGATAATTTTTAAACAATGTTTGGCCGCGTAACGCGGCTTAAATTATTTTTTAAAATTTAAATAAAAAGATGTGCGAGTCAGACTCGCATCATCGTGATGAAGTGAAACTTCTTGGATAACGCGGCCGAAAAATGTTTAAAAATTATCTACGTAACAAATAAATTTAAAAAAATTAAAACCATTAAAAATTTTTTAGCCTTTAACAATTTTTTAAATTTTAAAAAATTACTTAAGTCGCGTTACGAGTGCCGCGTTTCGCGGCCGAACAATGTTTAAAATTTATCTGCGTAACAAATAAATTAAAAAAAAATTTAAACCTATAAAAATTTTTTAAATTTTTTACCAATTCACTCCCTTCCGCGATATCCAAGAAGTTTCAGTTCAGCACGATGCGAGTCTGACTCACACATCTTTTTTTTTATACACAATTTATGCATTTTTTATGTACGTCCAATTCTTTTGTATATAAAATTAAAAAATAATTTATATTTATAAACCGAATATTCCTTTTTCATAAATTATCGGAACGAAAACCTAACTTCAAAAATTTAAACCTTTAAAGATTTTTTTTAGTCTTTCAAACATTTTTTACCTCCTTTGTTCAAAAATTATTTTTTAAAGTTTAAATTTAAAATTTTTAAAGTTTATTTGTTACGCAGATAATTTTTAAACTTAGTTTGGTTGCGTAACGCGTCACCCGTAACGCGGCTTAAATTATTTTTTAAAATTTAAATAAAAATATGTGCGAGTCAGACTCGCATCGTGATGAAGTGAAACTTCTTGGACAACGCGGCCAAACAATGTTTAAAAATTATCTCCGTAAAAAAATAAATTTAAAAAAATTTAAACAATTAAAAAATTTTTTGCCTTTAAAAATTTTTTTACCTAAGTCGCGTTATGCGGCCGAACAATGTTTAAAATTTATCTGCGTAACAAATAAATTAAAAAAAAATTAAAACCATTAAAAATTTTTTAGCCTTTAAAAATTTTTTAAATTTTAAACAATTACTTTAGTCGCGTTACGCGGCGGAACAATGTTAAAAATTATCTGCGTAACAAATAAATTAAAAAAAAATTAAAACCATTAAAAATTTTTTAGCCTTTAAAAATTTTTTAAATTTTAAACAATTACTTTAGTCGCGTTACGCGGCGGAACAATGTTTAAAATTTATCTGCGTAACAAATAAATTTAAAAAAATTTAAACCTATAAAAATTTTTTAGCCGCGTAACGCGTTATGCGAGTCTTACTCGCACATCCTTTTTTTACACACAATTTGTGTATTTTTTATGTACGTCCAATTTTTTTTGTATAAAATTAAAAAATAACTTGTATTTATAATTATTTTTTTTCCTAGGGGTTGCCGAGAGGAATGGCAAAACTCATGAGGGAAAATAAATAACCGAAAATAATACGGACGAAGAGAATGATTGCTAAAGGCTTTGACATCGGAATTCAGTGTTAAGAATTCTTCTTCGTCGCCACGAAATGAACGCCTCAAGAACAGGTGTGAATTTTCAGATCTTAGGGTGTGGTTTTAATGGAGGACATGTTAAGAGAAAATGCTAGCTTTAGGGTGCAATTTTATGTACAACCATGTTAGCTACCTTTTAAGAAAAATTTGGTTTTTCCTCGTCCTCGTTCCTTTACAATGAACAGGGTGTGGTGCTACTTTTTTTTAGGACGAGGCCTGCTTTGTCTGAGAGATATCAAATTTGATAACGCATGTATGGGTCTAGAAATCAAGGTAAAAATCTACAAAACTAGACCAATCATGACGTAGGGTATCGAAGCTCGTGCCTACATAAAAAATACGAAACGGAAACTGAGAATATTAGAAATGAAAATCTTACGGATATCTGCAGGATACAGCCTTACGATCGGCAACCTAACAACTGCATTCGCGAGCAATGCAAGGTGGAAGATGTCGCGAAATGGGCCAAGCAATCGAAGCCGCGGATGGAACGCTTATGTAGATCGCATGAATGACACCCGCTAGGCGAGTCTGCAGAAGACCTGCAGAAGATCTGCAGGGACCACAAACCTCTAGGAACCAGACGTGTCGAGAGACGAGGAAACGATGGGCAGACAGTTGGTTTTCCTCCCCATTTATTAACCGAGGAAGCAAGTGCAACAAAAGTACTCCTAGTCCTTATCAGAAGAACTTCTTCCAGACTTTCAAGCAGCCCAGTACATGATGCCCAGTCATGAAAACCGACGCTACTAATTCAGCAGCACTAATAACACCTGTAACAACTTGCACAGAAGATTCATCTGCCGAAACGAATCTATCTCCGTGATTTACTTTTCGGAGCACTTTAAGGTAAAACTGAAAACTTTCGAACCTCTAACGGTCCGTAACAACGACCAACTTTTCAGACCTACTTTTCCAGGAAGCAAAATTAACTGAAACCCCGATAAGTTTTTAAGGCCTCGATCGAAAACAAAAACAACAACAACTTCAACAACAACAACAACAACAACGACAACCTTCTTGCAACTCTTGGGGGAAAGAAAAAAAAAAAGCAGGGAAACCTTGGAAGCTAAGCTATTAATATTATCCTCAATAGATGTAAAAACCTACCCCTTTAAACCTCATCAATTTTAGTTTCAAAATCAATAAAACGACATTAATGCGGAACGACTTTTGTAATTAATCTATCAGCAATAAATAAATAACCGGGAGAGAAGCATGGAGGAGAGTGACATATTAGGCTAATTGCAGAACTTGCTCCAAAGTCAAGAGATTGGGAAGTGGAAAAGTTTTTGTTGGGAAAGGAGAGCAGCAAGTGTGACACCAAGAAAATTTAGTTTGGAGGCACGAATTTAAAGAGTTTACGCGGGGGGGAGGAAGGAGGGGGGGGGGGTGGGGGACCCGTCAAGGCCCGGGGAGAAACTGATTCCCGTTTTTAATAAAGGCGTGCCGCCGTACGAGATATACGACATAAAGGTGACATTATAATGATCCAGTGTAATCATTCATCATCCGGGGAAAACAGGGGAAAACAGAATGCCAACACTTACACAATGCAAGAAAAAAAAAAATTCCCTCCGTTACGTCATTTTTCCATTGTTTTGCTTTTTACCCGAACAAAAAAATTGTTTTGTTCAGGTCAACGAGGTAAAATTGGTCCGGATCGCTGAAATTCCGGAAAAAAAAATAAAGGCGGAAAGAACACCGGGAAAACAAAGCGACAAATAAATTATGTAATATTTTTGGTTTAACGAATCTTCCACTATATAATATATTTTATAGTTGGTAAAATATTCCCCCTGATGGCAATCCCGCGTCTCTTTTCAGCAACACTTCATCTTTTTTTTTTTTTTCTTCACAATTTCCATTTTCTTTTTCTTTTTTTTTTCTCTCTTTTTTCAATCTCCTAAAAATCCTCAAAAAAATAAACGATCCCAAAACTTTCCGTCCCGAAAAAAAAAGAAGAAAACAATCTTCATGCTTAACCTACAACGAAAGACAAAAAACCAATCTAAAACAAAATCGTAATACACACGTGGATTTCTCAGCGATTAAGGAATATAAAAAAAAAAAAAAAAAAAAGTAAGAGAAATCGATCGGTTATATTTATCTTACGTATCGAAATGATCGTTTCGGGGAGAGAAACCCTGGGACCTCGGGTTCGTTTTCCAGAAAGGTCCCATAGATTCCGAGTCCCATTTGGGAATAACTAAACTTTTCCAACGCTAACAAACCTCTTTTCTATAACAAATTTTCACGTTTGAAGGAAAAGGAAAGAAATGTAGCGAAAATGTTCTATAAGCTATCTTGTTTTCCGTTACCGTTTTTTTTTCTCTCCCTTCTTTTCAAAAGAAGTTTCGGGAAGAATATCTCCTTTTTTCCACGAGAAGAAACTTACCTAAAAAAAAAGAAAAGAAAAACATAAATTAGTACGAAAAGCATTTAAAACATCTTGTTCTTTTTTTTTTTATTTATTTAAATTACAAATTTTTGAATTGCCCCCCCCCCTCCTCCCTCCCCCTTCCCCTTCTTTTTATTTGTATTCCTAAGGATTTTAGTCGTTTATTTAAATTAGGTCAATATTTCCCAAAAAATGTAAAAACTCTCCTTTTCTTCTTTCGTTACTCCTTCATTTTATTATTTTTTTTTCCTCCTCATCCTTTCCTCACACACCCCTTACCCGCCCTCTACAAGTCTTTAAGTTTTAATTTTATGCAAATTCTAAACTTTGCTTGAAATATATTTTTGTTTGGTATGTTTAACGTTGTCTGCCTGCTTTTCAGGGGGTAGAGAGGCGTGGAAAAATATTTCGATGTTTATTGGAAAACGGTTTATCATTTTTTTCTTCGCCTTCATTTTTCTTAATTTTTTTTTCTTTTTCCTTCTCGAGACGGAATAAAAAAAAAATGTCTAAGCAGATTTACGGGCAGTTGTGCATACAATCCCCAAAAGGCCCCCTCCGGTTATCACGGATAGCTGACAAAGGCAAAAAATTTTCAAGTCACTTGAACGTTTAAAAAATGCAGTGTCATGCTCACTAAGAGAATACGTGTCTGAGTGGGAGGTAAACAAAGTATGAAGATTTTTATTTTTTTCTACAATGTTTAAAGTTAGTTTTTTTTGTTCGTTGGATAAGTTAAAAGAAAGTTAAAAAAAATAAAAAATAAAATATTACATCAGGAGGTCAGGGAACAGATCTGCAAAATGCTGGCGACGAGATTGAATCTCCAACAGAAAACGTTTATTTTTCGCTGGCTACAGGAGAAAAAGAGGTCGAAATTTGCCAAAACTGTAACAACATAACGGCTCGAAACCTTCTGATTGGCCTTTAAAAAAGGTTTTTTAATTTCTGTGCTCACGGAGATATCAGTTCCTCAGTTTTTTAGTTTGGAGGTTAGAAGATTCCGGGCTACACGGGAGAACGGGGTTTTCAGCCCTACAAGGGGTACGGGTTGTTGATTTTTCTCAAAAAGCTCTTTCCATCTTTCTACCTTCCTCCGGTTTTTTCCTCTCAAATTTAGCATTCCCTTACCAGGAAAAAAGCTGGGTTTTGATTGTTTTCTAAACACTCAAATTAAATACAGGATATGAGTAGTCTTACTCTAAATATCGAGTTCTGGTGTTAAATACCCCGAATTTTAGTATCGCAAATTTACTTAACCCAGAAATTTTAATATCTCCGATATAAAAAAAAACAGGAATTTTAATATCGCCTATTTAAAATACCCCGAATGTTAATATAGGCAATTTAAAAACCCAGGAATTTTAATATCGTCGATTTAAAAACCCAGAATTTTAATATCGCCGATTTAAAAACCCAAAATTTTAATATCGCCGATTTTAAAAATTCCGAATTTTAATATCGCCGATTTTAAATCGCCTAGACTCCAACAAACTAACTCCAGGTGCAACCGACGCTAAATTCAATCAACACAACCAAACGCCAGTACGCCTCAGTAGTGGCTAACAAGACTACAGTGGAAGTACAAAGAAACCAAGAAACCTCAACGTCAAAAGAAACAACCGCAACTCCTCAAACGAATTTAAGGGAAAAAATCCGAACTGCAGTGGCAACAATAGTACGAAATATGTGTACGTGTATATGAAAACCTCCTACTTATACAATCCGCATAGTATGTTTTGTTTTTTAAACCTTTTGTAAACAAATAAGTTTTTCGAATCAAAACAACTATCCGGATTGTACAAGTGGGAGGTTTTCATATGCACACATATTACAGCTTATTTCCAAACCGAAAACAAAACGGAAAAACTAAATATTGTAACCTCATGCATCCTAGATTTAGTCGACCTATTTTTCGCATAAATGGATCCTAAGAATCAAGAGGAAAACCTCAAAATACTGCACTGGAATGCAAACGGAGTGGAGAAAAACAAACTAGAATTGTCGGATCTACTAAATAAGGAGAATATACACATTGCAGTTATTTCACAAACACAGCAGTCGCAGCAGGCGACTTCAATTCAAAGCAAAATCTTTGGAATTACCGCAAAACAAACCCAAATAGTCAAACAAATCCTCTATTAGTAAATTTGAATTACCAATAAAAAAGCAATGATCTTACCACCAAAGTACTGACAGTCGGTGGTTTTTTACTGGTAATACGGACTTACCACTGATTATCAATAAAGGACTTTGACTGGAGCCAAATTTTAATATCGCCGATTTTAAAAGCCCGGGATTTTAATATCGACGATTTTAAAAACCCGGAATTTTAATACCGCCGATTTGAAAAACCCAGAATTTTAATATCGCCGATCTATAGAACCCCGAATTTTAATAGAGCCGATTTAAAAAACCCAGAATTTTAATACCGCCGATTTAAAAAACCCAGAATTTTAATATCGCCGACTTAAAAAAACCCAGAATTTTAATACCGCCTATTTCAAAAACCCAGAATTTTAATATCGCCGACTTAAAAAAACCCAGAATTTTAATACCGCCGATTTAAAAAACCCAGAATTTTAATATCGCCGACTTAAAAAACCCAGAATTTTAATATCGCCGATCTATAGAACCCCGAATTTTAATACAGCCGATTTAAAAACCCAGAATTTCAATATCGCCGATTTAAAAAACCCAGAATTTTAATATCGCCGAAATATAAAACTGCCGAATGACAATAATAGTTATTCTTTCGTTTTTCCAACCCCAAATTAAAAAAAAAAAACCAAAACCCGATTCGGCGTTTGGGTAATTGCGGGTTCTTAAAGGTGCCCTGGTTCTCTTAGATCCGAATCAATTTTCGAGTTTCATAAGTTTCGAGGTTTGGAAAAACGAAATATTAAATCTCAATGTTTTAAAATAACATTCCCGTTACTCCAATTCCAGAGCCAAACGTATGAAAATCGATCCTTTATAACGGAGGTAGCTATCCCTTTTTATAATGAACACATTTTTTTCAAACGAAAAGAATCACGAAAAAAAAAAAAAAAAAAAAAAAAAACATTCGGCGGAAGATAAGGGGTGACGGCATATTGTCTGCTAATAGGAGTTAATGAGATTAAAGTATTTAAAATCGGGTCTTGTGGTTCTATGTCTTACGGATTATTCTCCGAATTATTACCTTCGTTATTTTCATGGGATGATATTATCTTTTTATAATCCCTTGAAATATGGTCTCCTGCTGCCCCCTCGGTACGTTTCGCATATACTCTACCCGCAATCAACGCGATGGAGGACTCTCCATTTTTTTCCCCGGCAGAATATTAAAAAAAAAAAAATCTGCCCTCATGACATTTCAACATTTAAAAAAAAAAAAAGGAGCGAAAAAAAAAAAAAAACTTCTCGATAATTAACGAAGACGTGAAAAATAAACAAAAAAGAGTTTCGGACAAACAGAATTTTTTATTGCTATCAGTTCTGGTTATTTAAACAAATCACCTTGCGGGTAAATAATAAATCTTCCTCGGACAAGGTAAAAAGGAAAAGCTCCGCCCCTTCCAAATCGAGCTTTTAATTTCTTATATACGTATCAAGTTCGGGAGGAAAATCGATTACTCCTCTTTTTCTCTCTCTGTCCCATCTCGGGGGCTAAAATTTTTGGGATCTTTCCCATCCCAAGTATTTTTTTTTTCCTTCTTTTTCGGAAAGAAAAAAAAAACTCCTGGGCTTTAATCAACGCTCTCCTTAAACGAAAAATAAGAAAAAAGAGTATTTTAGAAAGTTTATGGAAATTAAGAAAAGGAAGAAGGAAACTAGGAAGGGAGGAAGGGGAAGGAAGAACGGTCTGTTCTCTAAGCTTTTTATATTTACCAAGTACTCATATATCTTACAACGAAAATCTTATTTAAGAATTATACAAGTTTCCGGAATCACTTTTTTTACTCTTGCTAGCTTTTCTTTACATTTTTTCTGCTTATTTTTTTTTTTTTTTTTTTTTTTTTACCGGCCCCCTTTTTTTTCTTTCAGCTCTTTTAAAACTGAATATATTTTTATGTATGCGATTTTTTTTCCTCCCTCCCCGTCTCGAGTTTCTCTAAAAAACTTCTTCATACGGGTTATGAACCTTTGTTTGCGCCTCAAATATTCCGTACAATGTGGAGATGTTAAACTCTCTTTTTTACTGTCTGTATCTCTCTTAATATCCTTCTACTCCCCCCCCCTCCCGTTTTTCCTCTTTCTCTTCTTTTGCTTAAGGTAACGCGGATATAAAAACTTTCCCCTTTCGTCAAAAGGAAACTTTTTTCATTTTTAAGCGGGTTTTCGGCAAAAGGCAATGGGATTTTTTTTTTTTTTTTTTTTGGAACTCGAGTGTAAGCTTTTTCCTATTAATTTCATATTCATAGTTTTTATAAGGTAGAAGTTTATGAAAACGGGCAATCCGAAAGAGATTGTGAGAGTTTAGAAAAGAAAGAGGTAGACTTCTTTTTTTTTTTTTTGCTTTCACCTATCAAAACCGAAATGTTCGGAAGTAAAATTTTTGAATGTATCGTTAAAAATTCTCATCATAAAATGGAAGGGACTGAAAGGGGCGAGGGGGGTCTATAACGTTATTACAAATATTATTTAATAACTTATGACAATTCCTTGAGAAAATATTCGCAAAAGCAGAAGAAAAAATTAATTTAAAGAATTTTGTCAAAAAATTAATTAATGAAAAAAAAAAAAAAATGTACTGAGAAACTAATTAAATTTACTCAAAAATTTTAGCATGAGAAACTGATGTTTAGCTGAAGCGTAGAAAAATGTTGGCAACATGTTACGCAAAATTTACAAATTCTTATTTTTCATTTAGCAGTGTTGTGCAACATGCTTTAGCTTAAACATGTTTTTAGCTTCAACATGATGAGAAACATGTCGGCAACATGTTTTTAGCTTCAACATGATGAGAAACATGTTGGCACAATGTTTATGACGATGCAAAAAGTTGAGCAATATGTTGTCTCAACATGGTACTGCAACATGTATTAGCGTTAAAGGCAGATTTTTACAATCTGCATGTTAAATGGGTTATGTTAAACTCCTGTTCTAGCATAACCAATTACGGCCAAAAACCCCTTAGTCGATAAAAATTGTGTCATAACGCGACTCGGCTGTATAAGAATTTAAGGAAATAAGTAATAAAATCAGTTATGAAACATGTTATATACGGTATAAAATCCGTAATTATCGTAATATGTTAACATAATTTATGCATGTCACATTGCCAATGTTCGCATAACATGTATAGCAGGTGAACATAACATGCTACTGAAAGAAGGTACATAATCAGCTATAAAAAATGTTGTAAAGCATTGCGTCATATTGTTCTTTACCATTTTTTAAACTTCCTCAAAAATGTTACGTAACATGTTATGCAATGTGTTATACAAAAAGTGAAGAAATATGTTTTATAATAATTTATAAAACACTATATAACCATTTATGGAACATATTAAACATGTTATAAAATACTTTAACATATTTCATGTGATTCAAATGTTTACATAACATTGCCATAGTACATAGTAAATTTTACAAAGAACGTGTCATATATTAGGTTATCTAACAGATTTGAAAAAAGAGTAAAATAAGTTATATTATGTATTGTACATTGTATAAGTTACATTGTGATAACATGTTATAACGTGTGATAAAAACTTGATATAACATGTTATAGACATATATAATTACAAACTTGGCATAACATGTTATGACAACAATGAGTTATAAACTTGATATAACATGTTATAGCATATGAAAACAACTTGATATAACAGTGTGTTAACATGTTATTACACTGAATATTGTGAATAACATTGAACATAGTTCGCATATTAACATGTTTCACAAATATGCACTTCTCGAAATTCTACCACTGGCAGCTGACATGTTCTTAGTAAATTTGGACCATAATGTAAATAAAAAAACATCTTTGGAAAATTTTGTTTCAGTTTTATTTACAATTTTATAACGGTTTTTTTTTTTTCCGTTTCCACACAACTAAAATTAGTGTAAAGGAAAAGTAAGTTCAGATGTGGAATGCAGTGTCGCCCACAAAACACTCCTCACAAAAACATTTCGCCCAAAAATTCAGGAGGCGGAAAAAAAAATCCGCTACAAATCGTTTAGTTTAAATTTACGGCATAAAAATCTCCATAAACGATTCTTTTTTAAAAAACTGTTCTTGGAAAATTAAATCCAATATATTTTCTTCATAAACATTTTCCGCAGATAAGTGTTCTCCATGAAGATTGTAACAGTTTTTTTTTCTCTCTCCTTCTAGAAAAAACTTTCCTACGAAAATTTTTGAAAACTTCGGCTGGAAAAAAATATTATTTCATAACTTCTCAATATTCCCGTTTAACGTCAAGGAAAAAGTTGGAGAGAGAAAGGGGGGGAAAAAAACGACGCGACATTTTTAACGGAAAACACGTTTATCTTAAAAAATTAAAAAAAAAAAAAAGGAATCTTTATAAGAGGGGAAAGCGCGTTCACTGTATATCATCTTATACCAGTGGATAATACATTCGAACTGGTAAAAATAAAAAGTTAAACCATAAAAAGTGAAAATAAAGAAGAGAAAGTTTGTAAAATATATAGTGAGGTAGGCGATTTGAAAATACGAGAATACCAATAAATCACTGAGGGAACTAGAGAGAAAGAGAGAGAGAAAAAGGGAAAAAAGAGAGAGAAAAGGGGAAAAGGTAGGATGGGAAGAGAGAAAGAAAAAGTCCAGAGAACGGGAACGCGTGTAAATATGAGTACGAAAGGTGAGATAATCCTTCGGAGTGAGTTTTTAAAACCGTAAAATGACACAAGCGATAGGATTGTTCTTTATGATTCTCATCTTCCCGTTTTAACAACAAAAAAAAGAAAAAAAAAAATTAAAAAGCCAGAAAGCGATCAAAAGCGCCGATTTATACCATTGAAAAATAATCCGGATTTTAAGATTCCCCCAGCTCCGTCCCGACTTTTTTTTTTTTTTTTTTTCAGAAAAAGACTCAAACAGGTGATAGTCTGTCTGAGTGAAAATCTTTTAAAGAAAAAAAAAATTAAAATGCGTGAGTCGTCCTGAGCGCCAAAAGAGAAAAAAAAAAGCTCGTTTCGATCAAGGGAAAAACTATGTTAAGAACAAAGTTGATCGAGTAAAGCCAAACACTTAAAACACATATTACGTCGAACAAACGATCCACATCTTCATAAAATCACTTCTTCCTCTCTCTTTTTTTTTTTTTTTTTTTTTTTTTTCTCGACTTACTCTGCCAATTTGTATTCTTCTGATATCTCATATCAAATTTCGTTTTCCCAGTCCCGTGTAAAAATGTTACATTTTCCCCGCAGCTTCTTTCTTTTTTTTCCCAGTCATTTTTTTTTCATACAAATCGGAAAAAAGAGCCGGCTCTTAGTTTTATTTTAAGGGAAACAGTTAAAAGTGAGTTGAACAGAATTTTCTTTTAAAACTGCAGTTTGCTTCCGAATGTTTTCTCGGAACATTTTTTTCTGCAATTCCTTGGCCAAAAGGATTATGAAATAAATAAGGCTGGTCTGGTAAATGAACTTTGAAGTTTGAATTTGAAGTTCGAAGGGAGGGGAAGCCCTTATGAAAAAAAGATGCATACTTTTTAGAAAAGTCTATGCATAATTTTTACAAAAATCAATGCATAACTTTAACAAAATCAATGCATACATTTTACAAAAATCAATGCGTAATTTTTACAAAAATCAATGCATAACTTTAACAAAATCAATGCATACATTTTACAAAAATCAATGCATAAATTTTACGAAAATCAATGCATAACTTTTACAAAGATCTATGCATAACTTTTACAAAAGTCAATGCATAAATTTTACGAAAATCAATGCATAACTTTTACAAAGATCTATGCATAACTTTTACAAAGATCTATGCATAACTTTTACAAAAATCTATGCTTAACTTTTAGAAAAATCAATGCATAACTTAAACAAAAATCAATGCATAACTTAAACAAAAATCAATGCATAAATTTTACAAAAATCTATGCATAACTTTTACGAAAATCAATACATAACTTTAACAAAAATCAATACATAACTTTTACAAAAATCAATACATAAATTTTACGAAAATCAATGCATAACTTTTACAAAGATCTATGCATAACTTTTACAAAGATCTATGCATAACTTTTACAAAAATCTATGCTTAACTTTTAGAAAAATCAATGCATAACTTAAACAAAAATCAATGCATAACTTAAACAAAAATCAATGCATAAATTTTACAAAAATCTATGCATAACTTTTACGAAAATCAATACATAACTTTAACAAAAATCAATACATAACTTTTACAAAAATCAATACATAACTTTAACAAAAATCAATGCATAAATTTTACAAAAATCTATGCATAACTTTTACAAAAATCTATTCATAATTTTTACAAAAATCAATGCATAACTTTTACAAAAATCTATGCATAACTTTTAAAAATCAATGCATACTTTTACAAAAACAGATTCATAACTTTTACGAAAATCAGTGCATACCCCAGTCAAAGTCCTTTATTGACAACCAGTGGTAAGTCCGAATTACCAGCAGACTTAAATTAGCGAATTATTGATTGTCAGTACTTTGGTGGTAAGATCAGCGTTTTTTTTATTGATAATTCAAATGATAATCAATGTGACTTTGCCTAGGGTAAATTTTACAAAGATCTATGCATAATTTTTACAAAAATCTATTCATAACTTTTACAAAAATCTATGCATAACATTTACAAGAATTATGCATAATTTTTTTATGCATAAAAATCTGGATATGCATCATTTTTGAGATCTGATCACTGAAATCGTGTGATCAGATTCAAGTGATATGATCAAACGATTCAAGTGAAGAGATCACACGATTTAAATTCGAGCGATCTCATCTCGTCAGTCGTGTGATCTTATCACATGACTCATCTGATCCCATCACTTGGGTCCTTTGGTCCCAAGACAGGACGATACCCAAATCAATCATAGCATCGTTTTTATAAATTGACGATTTTACGATGAATTCAGTTCAAGATGCAAAGCATTAAAAACAATTTCCCCAACTCATTTCCTGGAAAACTTCATTAAGTAATTTTTCCCAAATCAATTTTCCCGGAATAAAAAAAAAACATGATCCCGTAAAAACAAGAGAAGGAAAAAAAAAACCTTTCGTTTTCATATTTTCCAACGAAAACTTAAACGCTTTCCCGTAAATTCTCGCTCCCCGGTTTCTAAAGCGATTCCCTTCTCAAACTCTTAAAAAATAACAGTTATTAATGTCATCTAATGACATGAAAATCCCGGCGTTTAGCCTCCCTAATTATCAAAACCCCGTGACTTGTGCAACCACCCTGTATTCATTAATTCATCATTTCCTTCCTATTTGGGAATGCAAATTCGTAAAACCAAAGACACGGCGACATTTTACCTTCGCTTTAATCATTTAACCGGAATTAGAAATTCACCAAAACCCCAGGAACAGGAATAAGGACGACGGGGGGGTGTGTGGAACGAGGGAGGAGGGCCAAGGGGGGCAAGCAGAAGAAATGGGGAGGTGCGGGAGGAGGTAGAAAGTGCTATAAGGGAAGAGTCGAAAAAAAAAAGCACGATAAAAATAAAATTCCCCGGACTCCGTTGTTAAATTGTCCGTGCTGCCTTGTAATACTAAGAAGGGAAAATGAAGCTACCTATGAATTCCCTTTTCGACCCCCGAAGAAATACGGAAAAAGACGCAAAAAATCAATAGCTTTTCTGCCTTTTTTTTTACTCTTTTTTTTTTTTTTTTTTTTCTTCTCTCTCTCACTCCCTCTATTTGGGAAAGGTTAAATAGAAATTGAGTCAATGGTAAAAGTTAAGGGTGACTGTCCAGCGTGAAATAAACCTTTTGTGAAATGAAAAAGGACAACTTTGTAAAAGATCCCGAAAAATCATTGAATAAGGAACCCAACAGATGGGAAGACTGATTGAAACCTTTCCCCTCCCACCCGTTCGCAACGACATGAGGAAGAGGTTTTTTTTTTTACTACTGGAAAAGGCATAAGATTTGATTTTCTATTCGACCCAAGGGTGGTTTTCGACGGAAGGTTTTTTTTTTTTTTTCGGGGGATGGGACTGCCCGAAGGGGAGACTGCGAAAGACTGTTTTCTGTCAGTAACACTCTGGTGTCGACCACTTTCTTACGTTTTTTATATTGAAAATCTGGCGAACGCTGCCACTCTTTTCCTTTTTTTTTTTTTTCTTTTTTTCGTCTCAGACCGTCTGGGGGATTACTGCGGATTTTCTTTAAATGCTTAGGTCAACGAGTTGTACTCATGTAAACATATGACAATGGGAAAAGTAGGATCAAAAAATTGAAAGCGTTTGGTTTTTTTTTTTTTTTTTTTTTTTTTCCTACCCCGAAACGAGGAATTATTTTTTCTTCTCCTTTTTTTTTTTTTTATTCGGGGGAAACGGATTCTGGAGTTGACAGGATATGCTTAAGCGGAAGGGTATTAAAACCGAGGGAAGAAAACCGGAAACTGAACTTCAATTTTGGTTTATTATAAGGTATGCGATAGCAGCTCCGAAAATCCCTGGATTTTCTTTTTTCTTTCTCCTCTCTCCTTTTTCTCTCTGCCGCTTTTTCTCGGGGTGCAAAATGCTGTATTGTTTAAAAAAAAAAATTATATTCCCCACTTAAAAAACAAGAAGAGAGAAAAAAAAAATCCCCTTAGTCCCGTATTCTTAAGAAGAAAAAGAAATGGTGATCGATTGCCGTCTCTTTCCTTTCGAATCAAAATAAGCTTCTTAAAAAGGTTTGATGGGGCGAGAAAGACGTTATTGTTTTGTTTTCATACTTGTTTTCCACGCGTCGAGACCACCCTACTACCCTCAATTTTTTTCCCTACTTCCTCAACCCTCCTCCCGCTCACCCCCTTTTGCCTTTTTTTTTTTTCCTTAACTGAAGACAACCATGGGAAAGTATGAGATAAACAGTCAACACGCTTTTGGCAAACATCGACCTGTCTTTTCTTTCCGTCTTTTTAACATCGCTTGCATTTTTAATGGGAGTGTATTCTTAACGCTAACGGCGTTTACGAATTCCCTATTCCGATTGGCTCCGAGGATTTTATTTTTCCACACCGTAAGCTTACTTTTTTTCTTTTCTTTTTTTTTTTTTTTTAAAGTGGAGCCTCTTAAGAGATGTCTTGAAAGAGGAAAATCGGGAGAATGAGAAAGGGGGAGACATGAGGATTTGGGTAAATGCGGAAATTTTTCAACGAATTGTAGGTTTTAAACTAGAAAAAAAAAATTGATGTACCGTGAAAGGGGGTAAAGTTGACTAGGGCCAAGTCAACACAATTACAGCAACACAAGTCCCCCCCCCCCTCCCTAAAAGAAAATATATTTTATTTCGGAAAAATTTTTGAAAATTTTTAAAAATTACTTGCAGGAAAAAATATCCATGAGGCTGAAATTATGGCAACTAATTGAATTAATTATATTACTAAATGTTATTTAACACCTGGTCCCCTCCCCCTCGTAATACCCTGAGAGTGTAACTGACGAGGGCTCACATCAAAACTGGACACTTCTGCAACTGCCAGTGCTCAACTAACAGTAAGAAACTGACAGAACTTTGGCCAAAATTTTCCGCTAAAACACGCTGCAGTGACATTTTGAGAAAGCTGCTCAACTTGTTGCACCGTTAAAAACATGTTGCCAACATGTTACTACTTAACATGTTAAAGGCGTAAAACATGTTGCCAACATGTTACTTAACATGTTAAAGGCGTAAAACATGTTGCCAACATGTTACTTAACATGTTAAAGGCGTAAAACATGTTGCCAACATGTTACTTAACATGTTAAAGCGTAAAAACATGTTGCCAACATGTTACTTAACATGTTAAAGCGTAAAAACATGTTGCCAACGTGTAGCTTAACATGTTAAAGCGTAAAAACATGTTGCTGCTGCTCGAAATCTTCACCAACATGTTGGGCAAACAAATGTTTCTAACATGTTCTGCAACATGTTGAGCAATATGCTAGTGCAACATGTTTTGCACTTGTTGCAGCGTTAAAAACATGTTGCGCAACACCAAAAAATGAAAAATAAAAAGTTAATGTTGCGCAACATGTTCAACATGTTGGCTATATGTTTATAACATTGCAAAATTTTGAGCGAAATGTTACCTTAACATGCTACTGCAACATGCTTAAGCGTGAAATTTCAGCGTTCCATACACCATCCGGCGGAGCTAATTTCGTGAAAGCACTTAAGCTTCCATTACACAATGCTTCATTGTTCAAGCTTCTCCTTAAGAAACAAACAAGAATTTTCCAAAACCAAATTCTTGGAAAATTTACTTTCTTTAACTGCAAAAAAACGACACTCTTAAACTTTCTTTCTGAAAATAAAAAATTCCGACTAAACCATTTTTTTTTCCTGCAATCTTCTTACGGGGAAAACGAAACGAATATTTTCAGAGGTCGTATTTCTGTTTTAAAAGGCACATTACTGTCTTTGTAAAGTTGGCAGAAAAACTGAAAATTTTCACTAAAAAAAAAAAAAAAAAAATCAAAAATATTCCAGGATTTTATTTATAGGGGTCGTCCATGTATTACGTAACGCCTGGAGGGGGGGGTGGGGGTCGAAGGAGGTGTTACGCATTGTTACGGGGGGGTGGGGGGGAGCTGGGCCATGCGTTACGTAATTTTAATATTAAAATTATTTCAATTTTATTTCACTCTTTTATAAAAATTTTTACCAGTTATTCTTCAAAATAAAAAAATAAAAAAAAATTTTTAACTGGTAAAATCTGATTAAAATTTATCAAAAAGCTGGAAATTTTTTTTGACTTCAAAAACGAAATATTTTTCAATGGGGGGGGGGGGGGTTAGAACCCGTGTTACGTAATATCGAAGGGGGGGTTACAGGTTGCGTTACGGGTGTGTTACAAGGGGGGAGGGGGGGGTCAAAAAGTGGCCTTTTTTGCGTTACGTAATACATGGACGACCCCATAAGAATAAAGAGTTAAAGGTAAAAACGGGAAAGAAGGTCTCCCGGTTTGCTTGAATTTATTGCTCCTTTCTTTTCGTTTCCCATTTTACGGCTACTTTCTTATTTCTTTTTCCATTCTATCTCCTCTTCCCCTCCCCAGCCCTCCGCCCCTCTCAACTCAATGACTTAAAAAGAAACTTTGCCAGACGATAGGCAACAAATTAAATAAAACGGAAAAATAAAAAAAAAAAGGAAAATTTTTAAAAAGAAATTCCGGCGCGTGTGAATATGACAAGCGGGGGGGAAAAAAAAGAAAAAGGGAAAAAACGACAAGACGGAAAGAAGGAAAAGTACATAAACAAGAAATAAATAGTGATACATTTGTAATAGGAAGAAGGTGGAAAAGATAAAACAGTCATAAATGTAAAATTACGGTGAATCGGAGTAATCCCAAAGGATTCATTCAATTTGCTGAGACTGCCCATTTCAAACGATGTTGCACTTTCAACAAGAAAATTACGAACTAAATTGTTTAACCCTTGGAAGGAAAAAAAAAATTATAATAAATTCGTTAAAATTGTTTCTGCACAAAAACTTGGATCTAACATTTTTTTGCCTACAGAACAAAATTCGTTTAGTATTTTTTTATTCTTGCGAAAAATTTAATTGAGAACGTTTTGATTAGATTAATGTCCTCTATGGCATTAGTCACGTTGTAGGTAGAAGAACTGACTTCTGTCGGTTCCTCTAAAACTGAGGAACTGACAGAAGTCAGTTTTCTGACAATTGCTGGCAATGTTAGCCGTAGATATGTCAGACGTTGTAGGTAGAGAAACTGACTGAAGTCAGTAGTAGGTCGTTGTAGGCAAGATGTAGGTACCTACTACTGACTTCTGTCAGTTCCTCTACCTGCAACTACCTACTACTGACTTCCGTTAGTTGCTCTACCTACAACGCCTGTCATATCTACGGCTAACATTATCCTCTGGAACTGAGGAACTGACAGAAGTCAGTTAATTCCCTGACAATTGCTGGCAATGTTAGCCGCATATATGACAGACGTTGTAGGTGGAGCAACTGACGGAAGTCAGTAGTAGATAGTTGTAGGCAAGATGTAGGTACCTACAACTGACTTCTGTCAGTTCCTCTACCTACAACTACCTACTACTGACTTCGTAGGGTAGGGACTTCATAGGTAGTTGTCGGTAAGATGTAGGTACCAACAACTACCTACTACTGATTTCTGTTAGTTGCTCTACCTACAACGCCTGTCATATCTACGGCTAACATTACCAGTTTGACTGTCACTTCGTTAGTTGTAAGCTGTGCGACTGTGACTGTGTCAGTCACACAATTAACATAACAGTTTAGCAAACTAACTCTATGCAACTGTATTTGTGAACTATCGTGCAAATACCGAGTCTGCAGCTGGCGCTTTGCAACTGTGTTCGTTGACTGTGCAACTAACACGGTCTGTTCACCAAATCAACAGTTGCGCAATCGACGCTATGCAACTGAGTTCGTTGTTGTCAGCTGTGATACTAGCAGTGTCAGTTACCTAATAATTAATTGCGCAATTTACGCTATGCCCCTGTATACGTTGATAACGACAGAGCAGTAACAATAGACGCTTTGCAACTATTCACTTGCTCAATTGGTAACACATGTCAGCTCATTGTTCAGTCGAAAATTACTTTCAATTACTTTCACTGACAGTGTCAGTGTGACAGTGACACTGTCAACTGTCACACTGACACTGTCAACTGTCACACTGACACTGTCAACTGTCACACTGACACTGTCAACTGTCACACTGACACTGTCAACTCGGTTAATTGCGTCAACTGTCAGTGTCACAGTTGACACTGTCAAGGGTCAACGGTTGAGTACGGGGAGATGTAGTGTCACTGACTTTGTCAGCTGTTTGAATAGCTATGTTAGTTGCTCAGTGTTTAAAGTATCACTTCTTTAACTGACAATTCCAGTTGCACTTTTGACACTGTCAGTTTTGCAAAACCGACACTACCACGGTTCAACGAATGACTCTGCAACTTGCAACTCACGGCCGAGTAGCACCCGGAAAATAACGAGAGAGTCACAGAACTTGTCAATAAAAATTGTCGCGGTTCTGATTATTGTGCAACTAACACTTTTACTCGCCAGCTGACAACAAAGAAGTTAACTGCACAGGGCCACTATTAATTGTGTAACTGGAGGAGTTTGTTCGACTGCTCGAAAGTTTCCTCAGGCATCTAACTTTCAACAGCAAAGAGGACAGTAGACTCAAGCAACAACAAAACCCTCAGGCAAATCCAACAACAAAGAGGTCAACAGCCGCAAGCAAGGGGCCGGCAGCAGAACGAACGCAGTTACGCAGCGTAAGTTGCAGCGCCATTAGTTGAACCGTCGTAGTGTCAGTTGCAAAACTGGCAGTGTCAAAAGTGCAACTGGTATTGTCAGTCCACGAACTGACACTTACAAACACTGAGCAACTAACATAGCCATTTGAACAGCTGACAAAGTCAGTCTTTCCGTACTCAACCGCTCGTCACTGTATTATCAAATCCCGAAGGCTTCAACGGCGGGGGGACATGTTTCTCCACCGCCTCCAACAAGACGGGTTGCCCTTAATGGTAAACTGAGAACCCTCAGTACATAAGGGAGACCCTCGATTCTTGTGGGAAAATAACGCTTCGGCTGTGTGACGGACGTAGAGTGATGACGAGAAAATGTGATGGACGAAGGAGGGAAAGTTAAGCGCGGAATATGTAACAGGAGGAAAAGCGTAATGAATGGAAAATGATGGTGGGAAAGCATGGCAGAGGGAGAGAGAATAGCGATGTGGGAATTTAACGGGGAAAACTTCACTTTTTCAAGGATTTTTTATTTTCAACGGATTAAACAAAAAAAAATTAAAAACCAAAAAACGTTTCTTAAAAAACATTTTTTTTTTTTTTGAAAAACCTCGTGAATTGCAGACAAAATAATTTAATGCAATACATTTTAACATCGACTACTTCACTTTGTCTCCTTTTACTGTTTATTCAGGATTCGGTGGTAAAATTAATTAAAACAGATTCAAGCAATGAATGAATCAATTAGGATTATTCTATGACATGCGGCCGCGTTTTATTAAAAAAAAAAAAAAAAAAATCTTTTTCTTTTATGATCCAGCAAGATTTTTCTTTCTTAAACTTTCGCAGACTCTTAATTTTAACGAAAACTTTTTTTTGCCGATACGCTTAATTGAAAAAAAAAAAAATCTCTTCTCCCCTCCTCGTTTTTTTAAGAAAAAAAAAATGTTGAATAAGCAACTTATTCAACGTTACAAAAAAAAAATGCTAAACTTTTTTTTTGCAGAAAAAAAGCACGTGGGAGGGCGGATGTTTTCGGGATAGAGGAGAGAGAAAGCAAAAAAAAAAAAAAAAATACATAAAATAGGCTTGATTAAAAGAAAAAAATGTAAAAAATAATTAATACTGACAGAGACGTTAAGACTGCAGTGTATGACAGAATTAACTTAATAAACTAAATCGGATTAAACTTTTTTAAAAAAAAAAATATTCTTTGGTAAGCTAATAATAATAATGATAAATGACATCAGGAGGAACAAAGTTTTTACGTTGTCTTGACCTTTTGTATAAACTTTGAGATTTCGCAGGTGTGCTTTAAAACGTTTGAATAAATTTTCTTTGCTTATAATTCTACCGTTTTAAAAGTTTTAGGAGGTAGGAGGAAAGGGAGAGAGCAGAAGGGGGGTCGGGCAAAGAAGCTTGAGAGTTCGATAATTCCAGGTGGCGTTAGACAGGACAAAAAAAAAAAAAAAAAAAAAAAAACGGACACGCCATATAGGAAGAAAAAAAAAGAATCGAGGTGAGGTGAGAATAGATTAAAGGAAAGAAAATAAAAGAAGGATATGCAGATGAGGTTGGAAGTGCTAAGTCTCCCTGGGGTCGATGGGTCTTGTTTAAGGGATGTATTTTGCCTGGCAGCGCTTCCGTCGCTTTTTCCGACGAGAAAGAAAAAAAAGAGAGAGAGAGACAGCAAGAGAGAAAATCAGACTTTTTCTTAAGCTTAGCATGTTTTCCACGATCGTAGCGTGACGGTTTTCCGATTATTTAATAGTATCATCTGTCCGTCGTTTTTAGTTTGGCTTTTGAAGTCATTTTTTTTTTTTTTTTTTTTTGAATGAAAAAATAAAATGAAAGAGAATTATGATTGTTGCCATTTTGCCACCGCCCGAATCGGCTTTTTTTTTTTTCCTATGTGTGGTGAAAGGAGTGGTATGATGAAATATTCATGACAAGGTAGGAATGTCAAAGCGAAAAAGGAAAACCTTTTCTTGGGAAAGACCGAACTTTCCGGGAAATAAACCCGAAGCATCGTAAGGGGACCAAGCACACGGAAGTATTCCAGACTCGGCTGCCTTATCCTCTTTTTCTTTTTTTCTCCTTGATTTTATTTCATCATCATCGGAGTTTATATTAATTTTCCGAAGGATTTTTCACATTTAAGGATTATTCAAACAAGTCTTTATTTATTTTTGTCTTCTTCCTTCTTTGAGACTTTATTTTCAATGGGGGGAAATTCTTGGGAATTTCATTTTCGGGAACAAAATAAAGTCTGGGTATCTGTTTATTTTCATATTCCGTTTATTTACTCAGCCTAGTTGAGTAATACCAGGAAAAAGTTAAAACTGAATGTTCTAAAGACCTTTCTCGATACTAGCAAAAACGTTAATATCATGAAAAAAAAAACTTGAAAAAATCTATAATTTGGATTAAACAGACAGAAAAAAACAACTGATTTGAATAGAGAAAATTAATATCCGTGCGCAGGCAGAAGAAAGCAATCTTCTGAAACGTTCGAATTTCTACCCTGAGAACCCTAAATGTGACGTCATTATAACGTTTCTTCAAGTGTGTTATATAAAAAGGGAGTTATATAAGAATTATATATAATTGTGCAACGTAATTTATGCGTTTTTTTATGTATGTCCAACATACATAAAAAAACGCATAAATTACGTATAAACAACTTGAATTTTTTTTTATCCTCCAATATAATTATACATAAATTATGCATAAATAAGTATGCATAACATGGGAAAAAAGGTGCATAAGCATAATATTTGCATTATTTATGCATATAATTTTTTAAAATCGATTTAAAAAAATTATATGCTAATAATATACTGAAAATATATTATATATAATTTTAACATATTATAAATAGGTTATAAATATGTGTAATATGTTATATTATAACATATTCATGCATATCATTTTTTTAAATCGATTTAAAAAAATTTTATGCATATAATTTCAATTTTAATATATTATAAATATGTCCCTGGTGGAAATTTTGGAATGTCGTATCGATATTGAAAATTAACGCTTGTCGACCTCGGATCGCCATCGGGCCAATCTTGGCCAAGATAGATCCGATCTCCAACAACGGCCAATATTGAAAATATGTTAAATTCTCATTTGACCGATATTGAAAAGCGTTAACTTTCTAAATGGACGTCCGAGGTTGAATCGATGCTGCATCGACATTGATGATCTCAAAATTTCCACCAGGGGTATATTTATAACATATTCATGCATTCATTAATTATAACATATTATATTATAACTTATTTATGCATATAATTTTTCTAAATCGATTTAAAAAAATTATATGCATACAATTTTAATACATTATAAATATTGCTGCTTCTCCATTATGGCTCAAAATTAATTTTCTAGGATTAATTTTCAAAATTTCCGGAAGTACTGTGCTTTAGTTATTCTATGAATTTTCGACCACGGATTAAGAATACAAAAAATGCAATGTAGTAAAAATGACCGACTCCATTTTTAAATCTTGGGTTAGAAATCCATAGAATTACAAAAGCACAGTACTTCCGGAAATTTTGAAAATTAATTCTAGAAAATTAATTTTGAGCCATAATGGAGAAGCGGCGTATGTTATAAATATGCATAATTATCTTATATTATAACATATTTGTGCATATAATTTTTTTAAATCGATTTTAAAAAATTATATGCATATAACATATTAAAATTATATTATATTATATATACTTTAAATATATTATAAATATGTTATATTATAACATATTTAGATTTTCGTGCTTTAAAAAATTATGCAAAAACTTAGCAAAATTTTTATACATTTTTTCCATCACTTTTTCGTCACACGAATGAGAAAAAAAAGAAATTCAGGGCCAAAAATTTAAGTTTCACTTTATTTTCTTTTAGAAAAAAAAATGCAATTTTTAAACTCGACATTTAAAAATTTTCCGGTTTTACCCAGTGAAAAAGTAAAGCACCAAAACGTTATGGAACCTTAACCCAACTCAAAAAAAAATTACATTGTTCAAAATCGAATGATCATAAGAGAATAAAAAAAAGGCCTTCAAAAATATATTAACTGCTGTAACTTCCTAAACTTTCTCGTCTGAGACTTTTTTTTCCGTTAAAAAAAAAAAAAAAAAAAATCGTCAACTCTTTCGTTAAAAATTTGAAAAGTCTGGAAACTTTTTTTTCCTCAAATGAAAAACAAAAAAAAAAGCCGGGGAGGGATCGGTATATTTCCGTGCAAAGAGAATGTGCACCCGAACAATTTAATACCGTTATTCGGAACAATTTGAAACTTAGGTCACTTTCTAAACCTTTCAATTTTCTTTTTTCTAGAAAAAAAAAAAAAAAAAAAGCCACAATATAATTCAAACGTTAAAGTTTCAGAAACCAGGGGACTCCAAAGGCATAAAAGCTCGTTAATTTTCGTCGGGTTGTGTTAGTCTCACAATACACAGACGAACGCCTTCGTATTAATTAGTGCAACGATTAAGCTGTTTTACACTCATTACACTCACGTAAATTTTCTTTCTTTTAATTATCGGTAATTAAGGCAATTCCCAGGGTCAAGCCTTTTCCCAGGACAAAAAAAAAAAAAAAAAAAAAAGGAAAGGAAAAAGATAAAATTTCCACGTATGCTCAACCGACAACAACGAAAAAAAAAAAGAAATATTTAGATGATGGAAAGACAAACAGAGCTTCGGTAACATCACGAAATGAAATTCAAAATTAAAACACATATTGAAATGTAGCACCTGTGATATTGCTTTTCTTTCCTTGGCACGGAAAGCTTTTCATATCGAACGTCTTTTGTGTGACGCATAATACTTTTAATCAAGTCTTTTTTTTTTCTCTAGTCGGAATAAATTTTGTTTTGAAATAATATTAAAAAAAAAAAAAAATTCGATGCGCCGATATTTTCGTTGAAAGATTATCCAAAAAAGGCTAAAGTGAAAAAAAAAAAAAAAATCCCATCAAGCGTACATCCATTTTCATCATTCTGACATCTTTTCCTTTCCCCCTCGTCCATAATATTAAAGTAATAGTTGTGATATCATCCTCGGATTTTTTTTTATTTTATTTAAGTACTCAAGTGTAATTTTCGTAATTACTCTTAAAAGTTCAAAGTTCGAAACCTTTTTGTTACCATCCTCTTTTTTTTCGGTTTTTTATAACCGGTGCCCAAACGATTTGAGATTGCAATACCAAAAAAAAAAGCTGCATCTTAAATTTTTTTTCTCATTTAATTGGTAGCTTTAAAAATCATTCAGTAGTCTAGAGCATTGCTAATATATTTTTTTGAGGGCGGAGACTGGTGAGGGGGAGGATGGAAATATTAAAGTGTGCCTGTAACGGGGGTCATGCATGGAGTCTTATTTTAAAGATTTTCGAAAAAAGCTGTATTACGGTGTACACCCCTCGGAGCTACGGTCTCCCGACCGTTCTCCATTATGATGTTTACAATTATGCTTATCCTTATGCCTATGCTTATGCATAATATTTTATCATGTACAATTGCTAGGTTCTAACATTTCTTTTTCTTAATTTTAGATGCATCCCTCACCAAATAAGTCAATGAAATTCCCGTTCTGATTCGTTTAAACGGATTTTTTCTCCCCTGACAAGGGAGAAAAATATTTGCAGTCTTTTTTTTTATCATTCGGGTATATACGGTATATATATTTTTTTCTTTAACAAGCCAAAAGAATACCTTACTTGCAGGAAAGAAAAAAAAAAGGAAAAGTTTTTCCATTTCTTATCTCGAAGCTTAAAAAAAGAAGAAAAAAAAAAAAGAAAAAGAATAGTTTTTGAAAGTGATATAGACTTGTAAAAAGGGAGGAAAATATATTATTCGCTATTGAGGATGAAAACTTTTTATGATTCGTTCTTGTCAACTTTTCCAATGGTTACTACGTGAATGAAAATGTTATTTTGTACCGGAAATGATGAACACAAAGTTTTTTTTTTTTTTGCTTTCTCCAGAAAAGAAAAGAATGAAAAAAAAAAAAAAAAAAACATAAAATAAGAAGTCAGGTAATAGTCCAGACGACTATTATTTATTCCCTTTTTTTTCCGAAAATTAAATACATCAAATAAAAATAAAAATAAAAAGCGCATATATGAAGCAAAAAAGAAAAAAAAAGTGGAAAGAAAAAAGACGTCACGCATAGTTTATTAAAAAATCAAATCCATCGCCCATAAAGCCCCGGAAAGGTGAAATGAAAAGGTTAAGATTCATTGAAAATGTCATTTTCCGACCCCTTCCTCCTTTTTTTAGCTTCGCCCTTTTCTCGTAAATAACAATTTTTTTCGATACCTAAAAAAAAAAAAAAGAACTTTTGCTACTTTACTCGGCGCTAAAAAAAAATCTATTTCCGAATGCGACGTCAAAACACTTCCCTTCTCAACTCGCCTGTTTTTTTTTTTTTTTTATTTCAATGAAAAAAGGAAATGACAAAGAGACGGATGAACAAAAAAAAAAAAGTTGGGCCCGAAAAAAAAAAGAAGCCACAGATATAACTTTTTGAAAGGTCCCCCATTCTTATTGACATAAAACACAAATATTAGTCGAGAATGTTGGGAAAAGGGAGTATATTAAAGTAAAAAAAAAAAAAAAAAGTTTACTCAAGTCAGCCGCGATTTCAATATGAAAAACACCTTCGACACCGAATGTGTCCGTTTTTCGTTTCCCCTCTCCTTTCCTTCGAGTTTTCAAGGAACACCCGTCCCGCCGAAAGTTAAGCATAATTTTATCAACTTTGTTTTTCTTTTTTCCCAGGGAAAATTTCGAACATCCAACTTCTTTCTTTCTTTTTTTTTTTTTAACTTCTCCTTTCTCATATTGCAGACGTGGCAGGAAGGGAAAAAAAAGACTGGGTAAACAAGCAAGCGTCGCAACGCGCAAGAATCGGTCAATATAATCAGGTCAACGATTTATGGTTGGGAAGCTTTACGGTAATAACAAAACAAAACAAAAAAGATTTAGTACGAATTGAAAAGGGAACTTTAGGAATACCGTAAGCAGCGTCCTATAATTTGGTGTAACATTATAATTTGAAAATTAGTGCGCCGGAGGTCAACTGACGTATCTCTTTCGTAAATATGAATGGAGATAGTCTGTTTCGAGCGTTTCTGAAAGTCATGTGACCACAAGTTTACAAGTTCATGTTGGCGTTAATGTCCTCCAAGACTCCCCGGATATTAATCCAGAGGCCACAGTAAGTTCTTTGAAGGCAAGGAAAGAAAAAGAAGCACAAAGAAAGGATGGAGAACGAAAAAGAATTTTTGAAGTTAATGGCAAAGATGGTCGGCAAAAAGAAAGTTGGAAATTGCTTTCACGAAACGTCGAAACAGACTATCTCCAATCATATTAGCGATGGAGATACGTCAGTTGACCTCCGGCGCACGGAATCGTCTGGCACATTGTCTTTGAGATTTCGAATAACCAGAGTCAGTGGAATTACAAAAAAAGCAATGGAAGCCAGCAAAGGAAACAATGGATCCACCACTATGTTGTGGTCAAAAAATCCCCGATGGATCATTAATGAAATGTTGGCAGAGGTCCCTATAAAAATTCTATAAATTCAAAACTTATATTTTTTCTATAAAAAATGTGTAGATTGGGATGTTGGTCATAAATCTGTATACAAAATCTGTACTACTCTAGTTACTTTACAATAGGTTACCCAAGTTGAGTCTTCGACTCAGCTGACCTGATGGGAGCCATACAAGAGAAGGTCCCTTCCTCGTGCCCGGCAGTCACGAACTGCTTGCTAAATCTTACGAAGCGGAGGGGGGGGGGTTTGAATTAACTTTACGTAAGAATTTAAAGAACACCGCACAAAATAATAGGAATTTGGCTGTCGGATAAAGTTTACATTAAAAAAAAAAAAAAAAAAAAAAAAAAATGGAATTTTGTCCGACAACTAAATTCCTATTATTTTGTGCGGGGTTCTTTTTATTTTTGACTTAACAACCTGCTTACTCAATTTTTTCAATTAACCGAAATAGCTATCGTTCAATAAAACAAATTTTTAAGAAAAATGTAAAGGAAAACGTGTTTCTATTAATTTAAAATAATATTTTAGAATTTTTAAGATTTTTATTTTCGATCCTCATTGATAATCTTTATTTTTATTTTTTAACGGGATATGGATCTTTTTATTAAGAAAATCACGATTATAAGTTCGTGAACTATATAAGTTAAACATAGAAAATCAGTTGAACTTATAATCGTGATTTTCTTAATAAAAAGATCCATATCCCGTTAAAAAAATTATAATATTTTAGAGTTTAGATTTAAAGGTTTTAGAGGAAGTAGAGGGTCTAAAAAACTTTGAATCGAATAATTCTTTAAAAAATATGGGAATATTTCTCTCAACATTCTTTACGATTCGATTTTTATATAAACAAAACATCAGCGTGTCTACAATTTTTTGCAAATTCTTTTTATAAAGCGTTGTAAGGGTGCAAATTCACTGTGGGATGTTGGACCAACATGTTGGTACAACAAGTTGGAGAAACATGTTGTACCAACTTGTTGGACCAGCTTGCAGTACCAACACATTTGACAAACGAACGAATCGAATATTGCAGAATTTACTCCTACGCCGAAATTAGTGAGGAATATTGGTACGACATTGGTGTAACTTGTTGCACCAACATGTTGGACAAACATGTTGTACCAACTTGTTGGACCAGCCTGTTTTACCAACATTTTTGACAAACGAACGAATCAACTATTGCAGAATTTACTCCTACGCGGAAATTAGTGTGGAATGTTGGTCCAACAAGTTGGTACAACAAGTTGGTTCAATTTGTTGTACCAACATGTTGGTCCCACATTCCATAGTGAATTGGCACCCTAAAAACATTTTATATTTAATAACACCAAAATTAGTGTGGAATGTTGGTCCAACAAGTTGGTACAACATGTTAGTCCAACTTATTGTACCAACATGTTGGTCCAACATTCCATAGTGAATTTTCACCCTAAAAACATTTTATATTTAATAACAAAAAGGAATTTTCCTGTAACAAAAGTTGTGGAAAACGTTAAGAGGAATATTCCCGTATTTTTTTAAAAATTATTCGATTTCAATTAAATTTCTGTCCGCCGGAAAAACCTTCCTTCAAAAAATAAACAAAGTTGCGTCCACGCTTAAGTTGCAGGAGAACAATCATCTCCAAATCTCAAATTCGGAAAAAAAAAGATTAAAAATCCCGCGCAAATAGAAAAAAAGAACCCCAAAGTGTAAATCTCGAAACGAACGTACCATAAACGTCGCATAAACGTTTTAAATATAAGCCAATAGATTTTACGAGGGAAAATTTAAATATTTCAAACTTACGATCGAATCTAATGTTCGATGAAAGCGCTTATAAGAAAAGAATATTTTCCGTAAAGCCCTTTGATATTGAAATTCGGAGAAAAAGGAACCCTGGAAAGGGGGAAAAAGGCCGAAAGAAAGAGAAAAAAAAAGAGCAGAAAAGAAAAAAACGAAGGAAAGGAGAAAAAAAACGTAGAAGTATCCCATTTATGTAAACGTATAAATCAAATAGATCAATAAGAACAGAATTAGGATAATAAAAGCGCCAAATTCAATTACAAGACTTTTTTTTTATTTTTTTTGAAGCAGTTCGAAACGAATCTAAACACAAAGAACTTGGAAAACAATGGGAAAGGAAAAAAAAAAGCGACAGAAATACAATTTTTATTTTTATGCTAACAACATGTAGCATAGAAAAAAAAAAGAGGAAAAAAACGGAGGGGAAAGGAAAAAAATAAAATCGGATTCGGCCCGGTAGAAGCAAATGGGTCGGAAGGTATTTAAAAAAGAAAATCCCCCCGAGTACATATGTCTGGCTAGTACGTTTCTATTCCGTGCCATTTCTTGTTCGATATATAGCACCATTCCTGCTTTGATGGGTTTGAACCGTTATTTTCCCGATGGTAAATACAACGTTAACCTCTTCCGGTGTGATGGCCAAGAGAGAAACCGTTTCTCTGACCGTTTTTCAACGGGGGAAAAAGGAAGAAAAAAAAAATTGGAAAAACATTTCCTTCTTCAATTTCTTCTTTTTTTTTTCTCTCTCTCCCGCTCTCGTAGAAAGAAAATGGGAAGGGAGGTCAAAAGGAAAAAAAAAAGTGAAATTGGATTGGTTTTTTTTTTTTTTTTTTTTTTTTTAATTTCTACGACGCCGCCACTGTTTCCTGACGTGTGGGTTTTTAGAAAAACGGGACGCGGATAAACATTCGAAGTCCCTCTGTAAGGGAAAAGTCCTAAGAAGATAAGTCATCTTGAAGCTTTCAAAAACTGATGGATGAGAAATTTTCTTTTCGGCATACGCAAGGTGTCATTTTGCTTCCGAAAAAAGCTCGTCGAGACTTGCACTTAAATTTTTTGAAAATGATTTTTGGCTTCAATAAAGTAATAGAAAGAAATTCTACCAGGGAATTTCCGAAGATTCCGAGAAGATTTTCAGACCCAATTCCCGGGATTCAAATTTTTCGGAATTTTTCAGGTCGATTTTTAATTCCCGGGAAAATTCCCAAGTAGAGGTTGCTCCTGGAATCGATTTTTCTCCAAAAAACCTTCAGAAACCTTTTCATTTTAACTGTCGGGAATCCCGCTTCCCGGGAACGGGAATAATAATAAATTTCATCAACTTTTCGAACAATTATCACATAAAATTTTGAATATTTAAAAAAAAAAAAATTATAAAAATCCAAACCTTCTTTCAACATCATTTCCTTTTTGCCTAAAGCGTGGCCTTTAAACAACATGGAAATTTCTTTTGACATAGTTTCGCTTATTTCCAAACTTAACCCCCCCCCAAAAAAAAAAAAAGATTGAATTCTAATTTCCGGGATTCCCGGGAGTCCAAATATCGATTTTTGTTTCCCGAGAAATAAAAAAGCCAAGCCAAAAATGGGAATTTCCAATCTCCATTCCGGAGAATTCAGGGAAAGCCCCGGGAGATACCCGGGGTCCCAACGAATTTTTATTTCCCGAATTCCAGGGAAACAATATTTTTTCAAAAACGGGAAATCCCGAATCCCGGAATTACAAATTTTCCGGGAAATTAGAATCTCTAGCAAGAAAAAGTTACAGTTTTAGGAAAAACCAGTTAAAAAAAAAAAAAAAAAAAAAAAAAATTGAAGCAAACATTTAGACTTGTCTTTTGTCAAGCTAACAACTCCTTTGAAAATGTTTTATTTAAAAAAAATAAAATTAAAAAACAGCCCGAGTCAAACGGGAAACGGGGGTTCAAGTCTTTCATGGATAGGAATTGCTAATTTTTCCCGAAAATTCCTAAGTACCTTCCATCAAATTTCTTCGTCGTTATAATTACAGGATTTTCGTTTTTTAAAATTAATTAAAAAAGAATTCGACTTACCGGTCCAAATTGTTCGAAATAATTTTTGACATCCTCCAGTGTGGTCGGGGCCGATAAGCCCCCCACAAATATTTTCTTCGTTCGCGTAACCATCTGAAAATGAAAAAGAGAAAAAAAAACATTATTAAAAACAACAAAACAACAACAAAAAAAATAAAATTCAGTTAAAATTTCCTCTAAAGTTGATTAATGTTTCATTTATTCCTAAAGTCGAACTCGTTACAAAAATGATTTTTCGGAGAGCATCCATATTTAATAACGATACAACATTAACAAAAACAGATATTAATACCGGAAATGAAATTATCCCGGAGCATCTCTTGAAAACGGATCCCATTCCCCTTTTTATTTTTTATTTTTTTTTTTAAAATATTTATTTCTACTTTTTTTTTCGAGTCCTATGTCCGAGACATCCCACAACCGAAAACAAAAATTGAAAAAATTTCGAACATTCGTACTTGCTCCGCAGGAATGTGATTACTCTCGACCCGTACGACCATTCAAAAACCTATCTTCTCCTTCCAAAAAAAAAAAAAAAAAAAAAAATCCCCTTTTACCCCCCTTTTCCCCCACCTTTACATCTTTCCGTTTTCTCCAACCCTCTTGTGACACGTCGATTTCGAAAAGCTCCTTTCCATTATTTCGGTTTTTTTTTTTTTTTTTTTTTTTTTCGAAATTTAGATGGGATTTTACAAGGAACGGTTTTCCCATGTCAATCCGAAAAGCTGCCTTTCTTTACTTATGCGATGACGTTTCCCAAAGATTGACGACGTAATATTGTAAATATTTTAAGGATTTTTTTTTTTTTTCTTCACCAATGAAATATCACGCGAAAAAAATACATAGAAAAAAAATAAAAAAAGAGCGATTTTTGCGAAAAATGTTTTGAATTTAAAGGTTGAGAGAAGAAATAAATGAACGGACGGACGCGTGTGGACTTGACAGCGGACTGTCGATCAAACGAAACTTAGAGCAGATAGAAAGTCTGAAGAGACAAGTCGTCGGAAGACGGGTCTCCTGACATCCTTATAAATAAATCGGCGAACCTTAATTTAAAGCTGGATGTAGCGCAAATAAAAACTTCGGAAATAATGTCAATAATTCGAATGTACAGGTGTTCCTGTTGGGAAATTGACCTGATGGAACATCTATTTACTCGACAGGCTATTGTTGGAAATAAATATTCCAAGGTTCAGTTGCTTTCAAAGTTGCTCTTACCAGCTGCTTACGGTGCAGTTGCTGAATCTTTCGATTAGTTTGTTTTACGCTTACCTAACAATATGTTTTTTTATTTATTCATTTTAAATTCCATACAAAACTTGGGTTCATTGGATTTGTCATTGACGATCTTTGAGCTGGTGTATTGCCACATCTCACGGCAAGTACCAGCACTCAGCAAGAGAGTATACTGCTTTCTTTATGAGTAGTTCCCTTAATTGTTTGTAAAACCCGTTTGTCCCCTTCATTTTTTTAATATCTGCCGGCAGCAATGCATGTAAATGAGGAACAGGATAGGACCAAGAATAGCCCCCTGTGGAACCCCCCTTTTGATATGTCCTAAGCCAGATCTCCGACCCTGTACCTCCACAAACTGAGATCTGCTACAGAGGTAAGACTACGGCCAGTTTAAAGCATCTCCTCTGATTCCGTACCTCTCCAACTTCAGTAGACCAATCAGAGAGCTCTAATTTGAACGTCGCCTCTCTCCTTTCAGGCTCTCTAGGTTGATCTGGTACAGGATGGCTCCTCCTATCGGTTAATAAAGCTACTAAACATTGTTTGGCCATATCGCCAGGAGAAATCTGTCTATTGAAACTTTAATGTTGGAAGAACAAGCAAAAGACGGTAGCCCGAGAAAAAGGTCACGGAACCTTTTATGGGAACCTTTTACGGGAATCTCGCTCGCTATCTATTTGGCAAGAGATCGAGGTGCCTGGAGAGGGCAGGTCGCTCCCTGCGTCATTACTACAATACTCCGTTTAAGGGTAATAGACTGAGGAGGAGGAGGAGGAGGGACCCCTCAAGCCATTCTAAAAACGAATTCTGGATCTCAGAAAAGAACTGGACGAAGTCCATGAAATTCTATTGTAAGAAAACAGGTTCCCTGGTTTAAGATTTTAGGACTCTGTCGCCTTATTTTCTGGCATAAAAAAATTTTAACATCATGCTGTTATCATTTCGATCTTCTGATCCGAAAGGCATATCTTTCCAAAAGACAAATCCGTTACCGATCCACATCAATTTTCAGCCAACTAGCGCAGGGGACTAATTATCCAATTTCCTTCAACACACTCGTGAAAAGATAACCGCATCACCGGACCTTTCAGCGTTAGTCGTCAAAAGATAACAAAAAAAACCAGGATCCAACATCCCTTTTTACAACACAGACAAAGAAATAAAAAATCTTTACCCAAAACCTTATAAACGTTTTTCGCCTGCTCAACTCACCATTTTCTTCTTTCACACTTTAAGAGGAAAAAAAAAAAAAAAAAGAAAAGCAGCCGTTTCGTAAGCGATTAGACTTAAACGCGAGAACGTGACGTAATTAAAAAAGCTCGGCGATTCGAATATACGAGCCCCGATGCTAAAAGCTGGAAGGAACAAGAGTTTTCGTCGACCTTCCTTTTTTTTTTATTCTTTTCCCATCTCCCCCTCTGGTTCCTCCCCTCTTAACTCTCCTCCCTCCCCTCACCTCACCCTCGATCCGCTTTTCCAAGTGCCATAAAATCTCATTTTTGATGAATGTAAAAGTATAAAACGTGTTGGAAACATGTCTGGCAGCAAGTTCATCCGACAGAAACAATTACCCTCTGTCGTTTCATTTTGAAGAATATAAAACTTTTCGAGTTTAGAATTAGACAAAAAGAATTTTTTTTTTCCCAACTTCGGCCGTTCCCCCTCCACTACTCTTTTTTCGTGGAAAATCGAATAGATTCATAAATTTGAAAGCTTTTTTTTTTTTTTCTTCTCCGATGGAATAACAAACGAATTCAATTTCGGACTTTCTCCCCCCTTCTCCCTTTCGTAATCATTCATCAACGTTCGGGGAAACCTCAGTAGTGGGCTTAAACATGATTATTGAATGATTTATAGCCAGATGAGGGAAAAAAAAAAAAAATCCGCGATTGTAAAAATCTTGATTCCCTTGCCGCAATAGAAAAACTATGATTTGAATGTTGTAAAGAAATCTTTTTTATTATAAGAAAATTCTTTTCTGGGGATTGGAAAATCCCTTTCCGTCATGTTTTTCCTCCCTTTTCCCTTCTCCCACACCCAATCCCCCCCTCCCTCACCTCCCCCCTCGACGGCCATATATTTTTCGGACCTTGTCTGCGTTTGAAAATGTTAACCCGGTTTTTGTCCTCCCCGGGATCTTTTCCGTTGAGTTTTTCCTCTCTCTCTCTCTTTTCCTTCCCGTCAGTTAAAACTTTTTTTGCTTTAATATGTTTCTCTTAGAGGAAATATGGTTCTTAACGAAATAATTTCAAAATTTAAAGCGACAAACCAAACCTTTCCCTAATTTTTTTTTTTCGTTCTTTCCAAAGAACAAAATAAATCCGAGGAGAAAAAAAAAAAAAAAAAAAAAAAAAAAAAAACAGCGAGGAAAAAAGAAAAGGAAGAAGCGTTGAAGTTTAACTGAAGCCATGACAACTAGGTCCCTTATGATATAGATGGTTAATGTTGACTCAGAGTCATGAATAGAGTTTATTTAAATCAAATTTTGTGATGTCTAAGAGTGGAAGATTTTTCAAAAAAAAAAACGGAAAAAAAGGGTGAAAGAGAAGATGAGACGAGAAGAGGGACAAAAAAAAAAGAAGTTTTTTTTTTTTTCAGGGCATTTTGCCGAAAAACTTTTTCAGTGAAAAATTTTTCTAAAAGAGTCTCGTGTTTTTCGCTTACCGGATTGCAAATCATTTTAAAGAGAGAGATCTCTACAAAGGATTTCTCGACGGGTTAAAAAAAAAAAAAAAATATCATTCCTTACAGTCATTTTTGAAGGGAAAATAGGATAAAAATCGGACTTCATTTAAATTGCATTTTATCAGTTGTATTGTGACATTTATCTTCTCTTGATGCTTTTTTTTCTTAGGTTTGTTTGTGAGATTTCTTGTAAAAGACGAATTTTTGCAACGAAAATTAAAAAAAAAAAAAAAAAAATGCAAGGAAAAAGGGGGGTTGAAAATGAAAAGAAATGTTGTGGGCGTCGAGGATTTCTGCTAAGAAATGTGGAAGTAACTAACTTACTTAAAAAATTTAATTTAATTTTAATTTCTACGGGGGTTTTTTTCCCTTTTCAGACGATAATTTTTTTAAATGAATTTTTTTTTCCGACTTTGGATAGCTGGGGAAAAAAATAATAATAGTAAGACTCCAGATTTGTGTAAAAAAAGAAAAAAAAATTCGTATTTATAATTATTTAGTAATAAAAAGGGGCATTGCCCCTTCTTAAAAGGGCTTCTGTAAAACCTTCCACATTTGGAATTTTGTTAAATTTTTGCCAATATACAGATCCTTATGGTGACAGGCTAACATCAAAAGCAACAATATCAAGGCGTTCTTAGGGGTCGTTTAAGTATTAGGTACTCATAACTTTCAATTTTTTTGACCCCCTCCAACCAGGGGACCTGGTTATAAGCAACAGGAGCAAGATTTTTAAGAACCCCCTCCCCTTTGATTACGTAAAATTTAAATCCCAAACCCCCACCCCTCTCGAAATCGACAATTTTGTCCTTAAAATCCTCCGACCACCTCAACAATTTCTGAAGTCGAACAGTCTCAAAACTGGTCGGACGCTCATTAAATCCTCGTATAGCGCTATGTCCACAAATATTTTCTCTTTGCCTCCTCTCGTTTTCGCTCTAGTCTACCCTAGCCGTTCATTTCGTTCTAAATTAAAATTCCGACCGCTCCTGTCTTCGCGTTATATTCCCCCGTACAAATGCAGTCGTAAAATATGACTACTGCCAACAAAAACGATTACTTTGAAAAGTTTTGACTCCTCATTAAACTGAAAACAAATTAGTTTGTTTTAATTATCAATTAAGGAAAAACGGTCATTCGGCGCTAATTCAATTCAGTTTGTGGATAATTTTGTTACACCATGCAACGTTACTCTAAATGTTCTTTATGGCTGCTAATAAAAAAAAAAAAAAAAAAAAAATGAAAGCCCGTCGTTTATTTTCAAAGCATAACTTCCGATTTTCACACGCATTTTTAAAACATTCTGAAATAAAAATTCAATTTCGACCAATAAAAAAAGAAAAAAAAACCGCGCGCGGAAAAAAAAGGGGGGTTAAAAATAATAAAAATAAAAAGGGTATTGATTTTGCCTTGCAGGTACATAAAGCCGTGGAATCCCTCTGTAATCGAAGGGCTTCTGTCTCAGCTCTCGACATCGGATTTAGGAGTTGCCTGGGGCTATTTACAAAGCATCATTTCATGTTGTTCTCTCCACACTTCTCAATTGACACTTCAGCGTGTATCATTTTTTATCGTATTTTATCATTCTGATTTTCCGACTTTTTCCCCCTGCTTTTTATATTAAAATCGGTTTGAATTAAGTTATTATTAAACCCGATAGACTTAGATATCAGTGTTGTAAATTTAATATGATGCAAATTAGCCAAGCAAATTCCTGCAGACTTTGCGTAGCATTCCCTCTCTCTCTTCAATCCCTTTGAACTCTTGGATAAGTCTCGCTCTTTTTTAACAGTGACATTTCACTCTTTCCTGCCAAAAGACTTTTAAATTTACGACTTTCCGATTTTCATATTTTTAATCCTTCCCCTGAATTAATTTTTATGAAATCTTTCGTATTTTTTTTTTCTTCTTTTTTTTTCATAAATTTTAAAATTTAATTTCGATACTTCCCATATCTGAGTTCGTCTTCCCCTTTAACCCTCCCTTATTTTTTGCTTTCTTTTTAATCTATTTTTTCTTTCTTTCTTTTTTTTTTTGGAAGTTACAGTTTAATTTAACATATTTTTTGACATCTTTCGGTTATTTCCAACATTTTTATTTTAATTCCTTTTGTCGTTTTTTTTTTTTAAAGGGAAATTTATTCCGTTTTCCTGTTATTTTTTTTTTCCTTACTAATTTTTCGATTTTTAATATCGAGATTAATGAATTTGACGAACGACAGATGGCGTCTATTATAAATAATATTTTATAACCGGGATTAGCAGAAGGCTTAAGCTTGATATTTTAGCGATGACCACAATGTAAATGTTCCTTAATTAAGGTCCCTCTGGGGACTCAGCTCCCATGGATAAGATTATCTTTGTATTCTGGCGGTAATAAACAAGTGCTCCAAGGCGTCCTGCTTCAAGGGATTCTGTATCACAAATTCATTTTCATATTTAATAAAATAGAATCTTACATTTCAAATTGTTTCTTCCTTAGGGGTGCTCCTACTTCAAATTGAATTTCAGATTTAAAATCTCGATTCGGGAAAACGTTGGAATCGAATACCATGACGACTTATTTTTAATTATGACCAAAATATTTTCAGGGCCTAATGCACTTTTTTTGGGGCCATTGATTTTATCCTCGGAGTCATTCTTTCGGAAGATTTGATCCCGGATTTGAAATCTACAGTCATGCAAATGTCGGAATCGAGTATCATGACGGTTATTTTTCAAAATGTCAAAAAATTGATTTCAGGGCCCTGAGTATATTTTAGGGCCTTTTTTATGGCCCCGATAGCTAATGCGCAAAACATGCATGACGGTACTCGATTTCAACGTTTTCCAGGTTGCAGAATCCGATTTTAACCGTATTTTCACTCTTCGAGTATTGCTTTTGCATTTGGAAAAATGATCCGTAAAAGAAAAAAATTCTATTTTCAAATCGAAGCCCTCGAAACACATAAGAGTGAGCGTTTTAAAAACCTTATTTTAAAAAAATTGGAAGAAGTGCTGGAAAAGGCTCGGGAAATTTCTAACTGAGGCATTTCCAGTGCCTTTAAATTAAAT
The DNA here is from genome assembly GCA_037577465.1 of Liposcelis bostrychophila. Classification (NCBI taxonomy): domain Eukaryota; kingdom Metazoa; phylum Arthropoda; class Insecta; order Psocodea; family Liposcelididae; genus Liposcelis; species Liposcelis bostrychophila. The sequence goes on from CM075211.1 coordinate 7,597,387, forward strand.
TTTTTTTTGAAAACTACTCCATTATACTCGTTTCCGCCGTTCTATTTTTTGGTCTCCAAATCCGACTTAAACGTAATTTTCCCTCCAGAACTAATAATACTTAAGCTTTTAAAAAGCACGACGATTCGAAATGTAAATATTTCGCTCCCCCCTTCCCTCCCCCTCCCCCCTCAGAAAAGTTTTAAAAACAAAAATCGTCGGACAGATCCCGACAACGAAATTCATTTCCGCTAAATCAAACAACCCAAATTCCATTAAAATCCGTTTCCCAAAATGAAGACTTTAGCCTCGATAGTTTTCGAGGCGAATGCTAATTATTTTTTCAGCACTGCTGACTTCTCATCATCCCTATGGGCCCCTTCATTATGTAAAACCCGCATTTTCGTCTTTTCTCTCCCTGTTTTTATACCGAGGCGGCAAATTGATTAAAAGAGATAAAAATAATAAAAATAAAAAAAAAATATATATATATAAAAAAGAAGAAGTAATGGACCTATTTAAATGCATCGATTTTAGGACAAATTTCGCGTTAGGTAAAATAGGAGGAAGGAGGGAAATGCGAGAAAAGCGGAGGTGGGATTTCCCCCGGATGAGAAACGCGCTGTTACATTAAATTAACATTCACGACTAGGATTCAGCAGTGCAGCTGATTAGAATACGATATCCGATGTTTGGTGGTCGATGACATCAACATTTAGAAAGCATCTCGAAATATCCCGAGAATCCTGCATGGGAAATTTTACAAGGCGAGCGACGTGGGACGGTGGGGGTAGAGAGGGAGGGAAAGCAAAAAGGGGGGAGGGAGTAAAACGGGTAAAATATATTATTTCCCGCCTTGTCTTCCTCGTCAAAAGCAAGGAGAAGAAAACATGTAAGAAATATTTCAGCAACAATTACAAGAAACACACAAGGAAAGCTATCAGAAAACCATTAGAAGGAGCCTGAAGCCACAACACGGACATTTCCGACTTGGAAAAGATTTTGAAATTCGCATGCTAAACATTTCCAGGGTAGAGACGCAATCAAACCGGGAGCTCGGTGGAATTTTAAAAAGAACGCGAGGGGGATATGCAAATGCGATGGAAAGTCAAATGATTTTACAGCGGGGAGAAAAGGCAGATGAAATATCTTTTGAAGTTTAGTGCGACCACAACTCGCAGTAAAGAGGAAAATGATTTTAGACTGACAATTAGCCGAAAAAGAAAACTAGTACTTCGGGATAACTTTGATATCTATTAAAAGAAAATCCACTCAAGGATAAACTGTAATTTTATAACTGAAATGTACATTAATTTCGGAATTAAAAGGAAGACATTTCTTCGACTTTTTTTTTTGTTTTTAAGTTTTTGAAAATTACGCTGCAGAAACGAGAAAGAAATCCGTCTCTGCCTTACGTAACAGACTCCTCGTGCTATCAGTATTTTTTTTTCCTTTCTTCTCTCTAATCACAAGGCTGTTGGATTTTATCAAGGGCGTGAAAAATGTTGTAAATTTTTAGAGGAAAATTTAACTTTACAGAAAATTGTGTCCAACGATCTGTGATTAAAATGGACGTATGTGCTACAGCGTCAGGAAATAATTAAGTTTTATACTTGATGCGAACAAAGCTCCCAATCAACATACGCTAATAATAACAACTTATCCGGTGTTACACGATTATTACGATGTTTGGTGCCTATTTAAAAAAAAACCCTGGACGCCTATCGAGCCTGTCACACACGAATTTCCTACTTTTTGTGCTAAATTTCAGGAGTTAAATAGAGCATCAGCTTTTCCGATGTAAAATAATTTCGTTGAAATTGGTAAATGAATGAATGGGTGTAGGAGAACTTTCAAATACTTCTGTCAATAATGATTTACCCACACGTAATCTGTAAATGAGAGTTTACGGATCTGTGAATGCCTTACTAAAATATTTCCATTTGTTTGTGAAAAGTATAATTAATTTTTTTTTTTTGGGGGGGGGGGGGGGTGTGGGGTAGGGGGTGGGGAATTACTCGAAAACCAATTTTTAGCAAGACCATATTTACTCGTATTTACCCTAATACGCAATACTGCATTAACCCTAAATTGCCCCCGATAGAGAGAGTTATAAGGCTCTCATTGATGGTCGCCTACACCTAGGCACAGGTATGCACAATAAGATATTTATTTGTATCGTACACTCCGAGACTATTTGGACGAGAAAAGTTGAGACTCGGGGCGCCCGTAGGGCAGTAGTAGGATCTCCGACTTCGAACCGAATGATTGAGGAGTCGGTCTGAGTTCATGTCTAGGATATGGCCGTTCACTACTGAATACAAGTATGCAAGTGAATAATAGACGTAAGTCCCCACACGGATCGGATTCCGTGTCTAAATAAAGAATGTCTTGCTCAATGCAAGCAAAAGCCAGCATGAGTGAACCTTTCGTCAAACTGGTCATTTGACACATTTATAAGTTTAAGGCCTAGGAATACCCTCACATTGTACATCCTTACTTCTTTACCGTACATTGTAAGGAAATCGTGTACACGGGTAAGCTGTGGTAGTCACGTATTAAGCCCCATGATGATGACGGTAATGATGATGATGATGAAGATAGTTGAGACTATTTCGACGTTCCTGAAGCATTTTTAAACGTCTCAGGAACGGAGTGTGGTGTAAGGGAGCGGGAGCGATCTTGATTTCCCAGAAAATAAACGCTTTTTAAAAAAGAGAGCCATTACCTCTTTAGTTGATGACATGTAATTGGTGAACTCAAGAGGTACCGAATTGACAGTAGGTCAGTTGTGCGCCTCCACAAGAAAACAAATCGACTGCCCAGGCAAATCATTTATAGGAATTATGTTTATCATTTATAGGAATAATCATGGCTTCCAGCGATAACTACGTTTTGGACTACAGGGATGAATTAAATTTTGAAGTGCTTCCTACAAAATGGCAACTTTTGCTCCACTAAAGTTCTCTAGTCAGAAGTGAATTAGAATTAAACAATCGATGAAAAGCAGTTTGATCAACACAGACTGAAAGCTAAGGGCAATAGAAGTTGCAAGGGGTGTGATTGCAAAAATTATTTTCTTATAAAACCTTGAAGTGTCTTTTTTGAAAGTCAAAGGAGTCTTTTTTTTCCTATAAAAGCATAAAGGTGCAGCCGAACGGAACAAAAAAAAAAAGAACCCCAACTAAAAATTTCAATATCAAATTTTCCCTTCCGGGCCAGCACGAGCTGCCAAACTGCAAATTCCCAGCAGCACGTTTATATTTAACCACTTTTACACTCTTAAAAAGGAGACCTCATCGTTTTTATCAGAAAATAATTTTCCAATCAAGCCCCTTGCAAAAATCTTTATCCCCTGCCGTGATGAGTAATCGATTTCTACAGGGATTACCACACATTTTCCTTTATACATACCAATCAACGAGTTTAATTTAATTACATAAATCAACTTTCAAGCAAAAGCCTCCTCTTTTTCTACAAAAAAGAAGAAAAAAAATCCTTAAAATAAAAATTGACAGAAAGCTCATTTTTCTTTCTTAATTTTTTTTTAACCGATTAAATCTTGCAGGGAATGAAGCATAGAGCAACAAAAAAAATACTATATTTTTCACTAACAAAAGGCACCCCATGTGGAGGTGAAAGAGAGGGGGGGAGTGGAAGGGGGTAGGAGAATACGGCGTAACAAAAATAGCGAAGAGATGATAATAAACAAAAGGTAACAAAGGAGAAAGTAGTGATGTGTAAATGATGATTGAATCACGTGATGTAAACATATGAACCCCGGTCCCCCATCCCCCCCCCCCTCGTGAAAATACTCTTTTTCGCACATATTATCTTTGAATTCTACTTGGATGAGCTTCGTTCCTGATACCTTGCTCTGACTGATAACTTGACATTCCTTTTCGTAAACCGCAAAAAGGATCAACCTAGAGTGAAAAGGATGAAAAAGCCAGGGGCGTAGTAAGAAAATAACGTAAAGGATTTTACGAATTAATGTAAATGAATACGTATATGTGGAAATCAGGTAATTTATATGGGTTCGAATTATGATGTATCAAAAATGAATTTAATTGCAACGTAGAAGGGGAAAAATATATAAATAAGTGTGAATGAAATGTTAAAATCGATTTTACGTAAAAAAATAAAAGAATTAAAGTAATGTTGTCTCAGATAGTGAACCAACTGCACAGTACAATAGATTCTTATTCACTTACTTCCGGCATAATCGGGGCTTAAAGCCCTATGACCCGGAGCCTATCCTTTCCAAGCTTGAGAAAGTGAAGGTTATAAGGTGTTAAGCGTTTCTATGTCATAACCCTTTGGGTATCGAGTGACGAGCTCGAAGACGCTCCTGTGTTTCGTGTATCGAAAATATGACTAAAAATGATCAAATTTGACAAAGTTTAGTTATTTTTAGTCGCGAGGGGTTTCGATTAGCCATTTTTGATCAATGTTGGTTTTACTTTAATATTCTTGATTGAAAAAGGGTCACTAGTTTTCTGTAAGCCATTTATGGTCGCAGGTAGGCGTGTCTTTTTTACGGACAATGACCGGGACCTACTATGCCTAGACCGGAATCTGAACCGTGCAGGGTCTCAAGCCTATTAATCACATGAATATGAGATATAATCAGTGGTGAACGACAGTGGGAAAATCCGACAGAGACTAGAGCTCACCGACCACTCGATTTCAAGTACCGACTGCTCTACGACTAACACCCTCACAATTGATTAAACCATGTAATTAAACGATTTTCGAAGACTCGAAATTTCTTCCAACATTTCTGGCTCTTCCATCTGCTTTTGTACATCGCAGACTACTTGAAAAATTCGATGAGCATGTTCCAGCATGAATAATTCTTATCAGCTTAATATCTGGTACGATTGGCATTGCAGACAGATTCAAAATTTCGATGAGCATGTTCCAACACGAATAGTTCTTATCAACTTAATATCTGATACGATTGGCATTGCCGATCCAAAATGCACTACAATTAAATAACATACCTGCCAATAAAGATAGTTTTGTTCCAATCCCCCAAAAAAAACCTCCACCAATCAATCTACAAAAACGATAAACCAAAACCAAATGCATAAATATCCCATGCATACGTCCCCAGGAATCAAAGAAAAGCCGGTACAACCGTCTCCGTGCGATATAGACTATCGCATTTAAAGTAACAAATAAACAAGCAACCAAAACAGATGAAAATAATAGTAAATAAATAAAATTCCTCGTTAATTTTTTTTTTTTTTTTCCGAAGTTTATAAAGCATGAAATCCTTTAGTTAATACTTCCAGGAAATACTATTAGAACGAGCTTTTCAGTTCGGGGAAATGAATTTCGGACAAGCATCGTCACGGAATTTGACGGTCGTATCTTTGAATTATTAAAAGAGTGAATTATTTCTCATAACGATGCGGTTTTTGATTTCCCGATAAAAATCCAAGGGAAAGAGAAGAAGAAAGGGAAAAGGGGCGGTAAGGGATTTCTTTCTTTCTTTCTTTTTTTTTTCTTTCTTTTTTTTTCTCGCTATTTTTAAGCCAAATAACCTTGAAGGAATTCCCATATTCGATTTATGTTAAGTTCCGGTCGGGGAAATGAATGGGGAAATTAAATTTTACGAAATTAATAATCAGACAGAAAAGGAGTAACGAAGGGGGTGCTTTATAAATAAGCCCTTTTCCCCTCGGGTACCGCCGAAAAAAAAATCGACACTTTGAGCTTTTTAAGCACCAGTTTTCTTTCTTTTTTTTTATGGATTACGGCCAAATGGGGTAGAGTGAAGCCAACCAAATCGCGCTTCTTCCGTTTTATCGAAAGCGCATGGATGCGAATGCACAATTTAGTTTATAAGTAGCCGGTTTTGATTTTTTCAAAAGAATAACCCGCAATGCAGCGGATGATTTACCTAATTTGTTAATTTAATTTTTTTTTTTAAAAGGAAGGAAATAATTTTAAAAAAATAAAAAAAAATTGTTAAACTTTCTCCGCTTTTATCCTTTTTCCTGGACTTTATTTTTTAATTATGCGGGTACCTGCTCCGTAAGATTTATTTGATGTTTTATCTCGTTTAAGAAAGAACACTTTTTAAAACTCCACTTTCACCGAGAAATTTCTTTTTTTTCTCCCTCTATTTCTTTCTCTTTTACCAATTCACCATAAAAATCGTATAAACACACCACGTGTTCCCGAACTAAAAAAGCAGTAAAAAAGAAAAAAAAAAAGAAAAAAAAGGTAAAATGGAAATGATTAGATAAAAAATTAGATCATAAAAATTAAGTAAGGTGAAAGAAAAAAAAAAGTAAAGTGGAGGGTTCGGATGGGAAAAAAGAGAAAAAAAAATACCGGAACGAAAATGTGGGAAAAGAAAAAAAAAAAGACTTACATTCTGAGCCGTTATTATGGCCGGACCAGCGGCGGGAACGAGTAACGGGCCGCAACGTAGGGAAGCCAGCCCGATGATCGAATAATTTCCCCGAAAAACACCAAAATAAAACGACTCGAAAGTCAGAGCCGAACTAAGCGCTCCCGTGCCGAAGTGGGCGATTTCCTTGTTTGCGCCGTCGCTTTTACCACGTGACTCTATCTGAACAGGGTGGTTACCATAGCGACGGGGAAGGCCGGTGATGGCGTCACACGCTCCCTCAATCGCTAAATCGCTACAACCTTTTGTATTTTTAACCGGGACTCTACGCTTTCAACCCTTTTCCCTTTCCCGTTATGTTTAGCTTACTCCCCTTGTAATTTTTCACCTGGGTCGAGACAGGACTCGGACGACGTTTCTAGCTGTACCAGTAACCAGTCGCTCGTAAGAGCCGAGCTTTCGAACGCAAATCCTAACTTCAATCTCTTATAGGTATATATCTATATATATTACGTACATATAAAACGATTGGCATTCGTCAGACAAGTTCATTTTCTTTTCCTTTTTTTTTTTTTTTTTTTATTTTCAAGGAAATTGGCGGGGATTTCGTTGAACCCTTTTCTAGACGGTCATATGCACCGGTGAAACAATTTTTGAGCTTAGAAAAGTAAGAAAACTTAAATATTTCTTTTTTTCTATGATTATGGAGGAGATTAACTTATTTTTGTTATTTATGTTTACATTTTTAACAAGAATTGTTGTAATTAAAAAATTTAAAAAAAAATGATTGTGGGTTACATTTTCAGATGAAGAAATGGTACCCGAGATCATGGACCCAAGACTGCTGCACTTACAAAATGGTCAAAAGTTGCTCTGAGGACTATCATCAAGGCTCTTTAATAAATAGCGCTCTAACCAAGGCGATATGTAGGTTGTGCAGGTAGCGGAAACGAGTTACTTTGGGCTCTCAATTGAACATTGATCGTTTTGGGCGGACAGGCAGACTGTCTACTGCCTAACAGAATTTAAATATATGGGGATTGTATAAGTTGCCACCCCAAGGCTTAGGTCTCGTGACTGATCAGCCAGTCTGCCGATTTTTAGCTAGAAACTAACTAATTAGCGATTGCTGATTTTAGGATGCTATTTTGTCCTGAGGGCGGGGAATAGCCCCTCCAAGCAGGATGAGTGTCAGCATGTAAGGCAGATGCATACTGCATAGTAGAATGTCCCTTATTTAGGTAATTCTTGAATTTCAAATCGCTTACCCCCCAAAATGGTTTTCCTTACTGTACTGATAAACCCAATTTTTTTTTAAATTTTTTACTCGACGGGAAAGCGTGGCGACTTGAGCTAAACACACACACACACACACATAAGGCGTTTACAGGGCATGTAGCCCTATTGCCGCATCACAGATAAAACGCCAGGCGGTTCTATCCTGGCACGCCGTCCTCCAATCGGGGACTCCCAGCCGACCCGCATCAGCTGACACATTATCTTCCCAACGAAGCCGTGGTCTGCCTAAAGGCCGAGGGCTCGTCGGTCTGTTATCCAGGACCTGTCTTATATACCTGGTAGGCGGCGCACGAGCGACATGTCCAGCCCACTGCAGTCTCCTTGATTTGATCACACCAGTGATGTGAGGCTGACCAGTGAGTTGACGGATCTCGTCGTTCGAACGAATTCTCAAGCGCCCCGTAGCCAGATCCCTTCTAGGCCCTAGGATAATTCTCAAAACCTTGTTTTCGAACACCTCCAACCTCTTATACGCTCGGGCGGTAAGATTCCACGTTTCACAGCCGTAAGTGACCACAGGACGTATCAGGGCATTATAGATACGGATTTTGGCCTTTCTAGATAAAGCTCTACTGCGAAGGAGACGGCCTAACGCAAAAAGGCATCGATTACCCTTCTGGATACGTGCAGCGACTTCATAATCGGTATTGAGCTAAAAGTTCCATAAATTCCCATCAGAAAAAAAAAAGATCTGAATTTTTTTTTCGCGAAAAAATGTGGTTTCTTATCGGAAATTTTCCGTAGATCACGAATCTGAAGTCCATTTTTTTATATCTGATCCGGTTTTTGAGCTAAAGACCAAAATACAAGTGAAAATAAAGACTTGCTGTTTTGCGACACTACCACTTTTTTTTTGCCGTATTTTGGCTTTTAGCTCAAAAACCGGAGCAGACATAAAAAATCGGACTTAAGATTCGTGATCTACGGAAAATTTTCGAGAAGAAACCACATTTTTTCGCGAAAAAAAAAAAAAATTGTCGATTTTTTTTCTCATATGGCAATTTCCCGAACTTTTAATCGCCACGTTTTCGCGTCGAGTAAAAAATTTGTAAAAAAATTCGGGTTTTTTAGTACATCAAGGAGAACCATTTTTTGGGGTATAAGCGATTGGAAATTATAAAATAGCCAAAGTAAAAGAGACCCTACTCTAAATTATCCTTAATGACTTCCCGCTATCAATTTTTATCACCAATCCTTTTGGTGACAGGGCTCACCGTGATTCACAGTTTTATTTTCTTTCTAGCCTAACAATAAAACATTTATTTCATGGTTATCATAGTCGTACACAAGGAAAATTTCCTTATAGCTTATGTACACCAAATTTCATCATAAAGCAATTGCATTCGTTTTTAAAGGCAAGCAGTAGGGTAATCTTAAAATAAAACGATTGCATTATTGTTCCCTCGGGTTTGCAACCTTATTTCAACAAAGACTAATATCAAATTGTAAAAAAATTAACTGTTTCAAAGATAATCGTGCTACTGCATGTATAAAATAATATAATTTAATTATTTGTTTATGAACGAAATAAAAAAATTCAGTAAAGTCACAAGGTGACACAAATCTTTAAACAGTGAGGATTTTGCAAAAAATTTCCAATTGCTCGTTGGAGCTTTGTTGCTAAACTCTGTTTCATTTTTAAAGGTGAGTCTGACCAATCCTTCACGTATTTTACTGAAATTTAAAAAAAAAAAAAATTTATTTATTTATTCATTTAAAGTGGTTTTTGAATAATATTAAGAGTGTGCATTAATTGAAAGTCGAAAAAAAGATATTGAAAAACGTTATTTTCTCATACTATTTTTTTTTTTTTCTTCCAAAAGCTGTCAAAGAAAGAAAGCATATTTAAAGACATGAATGGGCCTTTAGTTGTGCTTTTTGTGTGTATTGCTCTACTTTACGTCGATGGAATGCCAATTGATGACGCATCGGTAAGCATTATTCTAAATAAGGCCGTGTTTAAATACAAGCGAAAAGTTAAGTTTACGATTTTCCTGCAACTGCTCGGTAGCGAGTTTATTTTCTTAAACAACAGTTTTTTCAGAATTTTTTTTTTTTTTTTTTATTGTAATTTTTTTCGGTTTGGGAAAGGTGAGGGAAAGTTTTGGAAAAAGGTTTTTTAAAAAAAATGGAAAATTCAGGAATTTTTTGGTGAAAGTCCGAGATTAATTTTTTTCAAGTTTTGTCCAAACACCAACAGACAGACAAACAAACAAACATAGTAGCGGTGTTGAGGCTTTAGTATTATAGGCAGAAGAATATGAAAGCAATCATTCATAAATTAAACATAGCAATTTTTTCATACAATGTTTTTGTGTTCCAGGCCAGCAATCATCATTATTTCCATGAGAATCTTGATCATTTCCCAGCCCAACTCGGGCCGCTTTTCGGCCCATGGATCGGAGGTAGCCAAAAATTCGGATATAAAGGCTCAGTGAACAGAGGTCACCCGGAATTCCTACCTAGAGAATTGCTTCTAGGCTCAGGCTCAGCTGATGTTGGTCGCTCGGGACCTGCATATGAAGAATTGCTTTTTGCTTTAAACGGCGAAGAAAATCCGGAATTCCCATCCGGAAAATTTTCAGGCTGGGCTTTCTGCACCTTGGACACCCAGAATCCGAATATGAACAAGTGCTTTTTCTTAGACTAAGGTTCTCGTTCCTGAAGTAATGGTTTCGAAGGTTTTCGGGATATGGAACTTCAATAATTAATTATAATAAAATCTATATATTAATTTTGCGACGCGTTTCGGCCATCTATTGGCTCTCATCAGGCTAAAAAGAATCAAAAACATCATGATTTAGCATATTACTTTCAACATGTAAATTAAATGAACATTCGGTTATCACTCTTTGTGTTCTGAAAGGTTTTTTGACTTTAAAAATCCCGCCTTCAAAATTTTTAAATACAAATTTTTTTTAAGATTGGGATTAATTTTTGTAATGAAAACTTATTGTTGTATTAAAAGATTTCCTAGTTTTTAGCTTTTAAGTTCTCCGGAATATTTTCACTAGTGCAAATATTTCAAAGTTCTTTATTTTAATTCTAAAATAAAAAAGCTTGTTTTTAGCTTTTTAGTTCTTTTATATTTACTCCTAGAATAGAAGGCTTGTTTTTAGCTTTTCAGTTCTTTGCTATTTTCCTTTTTTTTGAAGACGCGGTTTTTTTTTTTTTCAAAAAATTATTTTTATAAACTAAGTCTAATTTTTCTTTTTTAAAAATCGTATCGAGTCCTCTGCATAAGTTAACATTGAATGGTAATAACAGCCTTTTATTTTTTTCTTCAACTGGTTTTAACCGAGTAAATTCAGAAATTTTAAATTTTTGCCTCGACATCTTTTTATGAAGTAACTTAGTGATGACTGAAGGATGATAACCGTTAGAAACAGCTACTGATTGTAAAAAGCTCTTTTCTTTTTCAAATCTTTCTTTTTTCAAGGGAATTCAGACTAATCTATGAGCAAAATGATGGTTGGAAGAGCTCGGTATCATTTGATTAGTATTAGTTGGTTTTCTATAAATATCAAACTCAAGAGAACTCCATTTTTGATGATGATCAAATCTAAAAATGGTAATGAGTTGTCCTGTTCCATTTCAAGAGTAAACTTAATTGTCTTTACTGTTAAGCAAATCAAAGAAATCTTGGACTTGATATTTGGAGATATCGAAAATTGCCAATACGTTATCTTTAAAGCTTGCCCAAAAATACGGGAAATATTCAGCTTCTTTTTTAATTTCGGTTTCTAAAAAGCTCATGAACAATTCGGCAATGAAGGGCGATAACGGATTCCCCATGGCCGTGCCGTCACTCTGAGAATAAATTTTGTTATTAAATGTGAATGTGTTTTGATTCATACAAAGTTCCGTGAGCTTTACGTACTCTTTTATTACTTTATATATATTTAAATGTTCTCAAAGATTTTAAAATGTTTTCAAATATTTTAAAATGTTCCCAAACATTTTAAAATGTTTCTTAAACATTTTCAAATGGTCTCAAACTTTTTTAAATGATCTTAAACATTTTTAAATGTTTTGATATATTTTTAAATGGTCTCAAACATTTAAAAATGTTCTCAAACATTTTTAAATGGTCTCAAACATTATTAATATAGTTTCCAGGTAAATACCACAAGATACTGATGTCTTACATCCAGGTCTCAAACATTTTTGAATGATCTTAAACATTTTTAAATGTTTTGATATGTTTTTAAATGTTCTCAAACATTTTAAAATGTTTTCAAATATTATTAAATGTTTTCAAATATTTTAAAATGTTTTCAAATATTTTTAAACGTTCTCAAACATTTTTAAACGGTCTCAAACATTTTTAAATGTTTTTATATATTTTTAAATGTTCTCAAGATTTTAAAATGTTTTCAAATATTTTAAAATGTTCCCAAACATTTTAAAATGTTTCTTAACATTTTCAAATGGTCTCAACTTTTTTAAATGATCTTAAACATTTTTAAATGTTTTGATATATTTTTAAATGGTCTCAAACATTTAAAAATGTTCTCAAACATTTTTAAATGGTCTCAAACATTATTAATATAGTTTCCAGGTAAATACCACAAGATACTGATGTCTTACATCCAGGTCTCAAACATTTTTGAATGATCTTAAACATTTTTAAATGTTTTGATATGTTTTTAAATGTTCTCAAACATTTTAAAATGTTTTCAAATATTATTAAATGTTTTCAAATATTTTTAAATGTTCTCAAATATTTTTAAACGTTCTCAAACATTTTTAAACGGTCTCAAACATTTTTAAATGTTTTTATATATTTTTAAATGTTCTCAAAGATTTTAAAATGTTTTCAAATATTTTTAAATGTTCCCAAACATTTTAAAATGTTCTTAAACATTTTAAAATTTTCTCAAATATTCCAAAATGTTTTCATATATTGTCAAATATTCCTTCTCACATATTCTTGAACATTTTTAAATGTTGAATCATGTTCTTAAACATTTTTGAATTTTTTGATATATTTTTTAATGTTCCCAAACATTTTAAAATGTTCTCAAATATTCCTTCTCGCATATTCTTAAATATTTTTAAATGTTCTTAATTATTCCATAATGTTCGAGAAAGTTACACAATTATTTATATACTTCTACGGTCAAGCATTAGTTTGTCAATTATCAACAAGTCGTGTGCGAAACATGAAAATCAATCAATAAAACAGTTTCAAGTGAATCTTTGGTTTTTGACGTAAGACTACGTCATACCGCGTAACCTGGAGATTTCTGTTTGTTTGTTTATTTGTTTGTTTATTTTTTTGTTGGTTCGCACCTAAAAAATTATTTAATATTTTAATATTAAATAATTAATATTTTAATAATAAAATTTTAACTTCGAGAATTTTAAAAAAATTATGGTCAAAATACAGACCTAGTCAACATTTTAACTTATATAATTTTTGAGAAAAAAGATCATTTTTGGTAAAAATGTCATTTTTTTTTTCTGGCACGGAAAAAACTTCAAATTTTTGATGAAAAAGGTCAAAAGTTAAAAAAAATTAATTTAAAAAATTAATATTTCTTGTAAATTTTATTAATTTTAATATTAATTTAAATTAATTAATACTTTTAGAAGCAGCAAAATTTCAAAAACCTTAAAAATTGGTAAAATATTAATTTTTGGTGCGAAAAGTGCAGTAATTTGATTAAAATTTTAATATTATAATAGTAATTTACAAGAATTTAAAATTTTCATACATTTTTAGAAAGTTTTCGTTAGTTTTCGTCAAATTAATTCGAAAATTATGTTATTATTTATCTTATGGTATTAAATTATATTATTTAAAATGATAAAAAAGGATCAAAAGTTATGGGCGAAATAACACCGAGACAAACTTTTAGAAAGTTTTTGTTAATTTTCGTGAATTTTTCTTTAATTCATCATTAATTTTTCTAAATTATCCGTTAATATTAAACCATAATATTAAAACAGTACCCCATAGACGTAGTCCTACGTAGGGATATGCTGCCATATCCCAGTATAATTTTTTTTTCATTTATTTTTACCAACGCGCATTTTAGCCAAGCATTATTTCAACGAAGCATAAGTTTGTTTTAGAAGCATAATTTTATGACTACATTTGATTGTAAACTACTTCATTTCTATATCGTTTTGCAAAATCCGAAATTTTACATTCTTCGCTTTCGCTCGTGAAATTCACTTTCGATTTAAAATTAATTGTCAACTTCCTTCCTTCAACCAACAAAAATTTTAAAATGTTTCACATTTTTCACATTTTCTACTGAATGTTAAAAGTTTTATTACAGATAAAAATTTAAAAAAAGACTAAGGAAACTAAAAAGCCTGCTCCAGGACTTTTATTTCATAGAAAAAGAGGGAATCGCCCCCGGTCAGGAGTCGCGATTCTCACGGTCCTCCCGTTTTTAAAAAAACGCCAAGGAACCGGAAAAGGAAAATCATAAAAGAACATTTGTCGTTAAAAAAGCCACTGCAAACTGAGGAGCAGAGAAAAGACAAAAGACAAAAGGAAGAAAAAAAAAAATTTTTTTTTCTATTTTTTCTTGAATTGCAGGAAATTCATTTAAGAACAACCGAAACAAAACCAAGTCGTCTGAATTTCCATGAAATGTAAATTCTGAGTTTCTTTTTACGAAATCACAAACGATAAAGGTACGAATGTTTTGGGATATATTAAATTTCTTAGGGAGCTTCATTTTTTATCATCTCCTTGAGTAGGGAAGAAAAAGCAACAAGGAAAGGAAAGGAGAAGAAAAGAGGTGGGGTAAAAAAAAAGGAGAATAATATAAGGTAAACGCGCGCCAGACTTTCATTTTTTTTTTTTTTTTTTTTTTCGTCTTCCTTTCTCCCGGAGAAATGGAATGCTTCCGTCAATCATCGCAAAATAATTTTCTTTCTTTTTTTTTATAAGGAGGGGGTGAGGGGGGGCTTAAAAACTACCGGATTTTCTCCTAACAACCAAACTTTTATTTATTTTTTTTTTTAAGGTTTCAACCGAGACTTTTAAATTTGAAAGTAAAAGAATAAAAAAAAAGTCGCTTCCACGGAAATGGATTCGACAGTGACTATCAGTAGAATTGTAAGGAGCTTTCTTCTTCTTCTTCTTCATCATCATCATCATCTTCTCTCTCAACAGATTGTCTGAGAAAGCTTGATATCACAATATTGACACATTGACTTGGAAATTTTACTCTTCTTGTCAAGTTGACTTTCCTGTCGCCATCTTTATCAACTTTTTCCATCTTTTTTTCTTTCCGAATTTTTTTTTTTTTCTTTTTTTATTTTCCGAACCGGGAGAAAATTGTGTAATAAACTAATAATCCGGTTACGTTTGTCATAAAACGAATCAAACAAGACGCCTCGAGGGAAAAAAAGAAAATTGCCCCCTCCCTCTCCTCTTTTTTCCCTTCCCCTCCCTCCAAAAAAAAAATTTAAATCTTTAACTGCTCGCTGAATCGTTAAACTGACAATTCGTCCTCGTATATGATAAAATTAATTCAGACCTCTGAGTCAAACGCAACGGGATTAAAAAACGTATTCCAGAGGAGAAAAAAAAAAAAAAAAAAAAAAAAAAGCAGGAGAGAATGTGTATTGAAAAAAATGAAATAGAAAGTAATAAAATAATGATAATGGAATCCACTCAGACAATACAATCCATATTTATTACAGTAATCCAACCAGGCAATGAATGGAAATTTTACCGAGGATGTAGCATTTAAGCGCTTTTCACATCGGTTCCTTCCGGGCGTTTTCCAGCAAAACGGAAAAGGGGAAAGAGCCGAAAAGTGTCCGATTTTTCAACTTTTCTCCCTCAACACGTTTTTCGACTGCGTGTCGAAAACGTATGTTTCGTACGTTCGATTTCAAGAGGAAAGTCGAAAAAAAAAAAAAGCTACGGGGCGTTGGGAAACGGTTTGAAACGTCGGATGACGTCAAAACCGTGCTACAGTCATTACAGTTTTATAATATGTACGTATATGCATGGGAATTCCCTAGAAAGGCTATGTTGTACATTTTGGTTTTGCATATTATGACGTGGTAACGAGGGGACAGACCGAAATCGGGCGAGGAGGAAAAAAAAAAAAAAAACAGGAACGGAAAAAGAACGAGATGAAATGAAAACATGGAAATTAAATAATTTGTTTTTCTGGATGCCGAATAGCTAGGTTAATTGGGAGAGTCCGAAATGATCGATGTTTGACGTCCGTGAAACTGAAACACCCGATCGTGGTTTCCTCGAAAAAAATAAAAAAATAAAATCACAGTGCTGGTTTGGATATTGCTTACGCTTCTGAGTAGTGCAGTAAAAAGCAAATTAGGATTTAAAAAAAAAGATAACCAAAAAACAAAATAGGAGGTTAAAACCCTCCGTTATGCTAAAATTGAGGTACCAGCTCAGCAAAACCTTGAGCGGGAGAGGAAGAGATGGTATGCATGAATCTCAGCTGTGTTTTCACTTCTGGAAAACCCAAATACGTGACCGACCTGGCGTTATCTAAATATTAGGATGTCCCTTATTTTGGCAATTTTCGAATTTCGAATCGCGTACCCCCGAAAATGGTTCTCCTTGGTATACTGATAAAATTAATTTTTTGCTCAATGAGAGAAAAAAAATCCAATTTTTTTTTTTTTTTTTTTTCCCCACACGAAAAAATGTGGTTTCTTATCGGAAATTTCCCGTAGATCACGAATCTGAAGTCCGTTTTTTTTAAATATCTGGTCTGATTTTTTGTTCACTCTCTGACTGTTTTGTCCCGAAAAAAAGAAAACGGTAAGGGGATATGAGGCATAGCCCTACGCAGGACTACGTCTAGAATTTTTGGTTGGGGTCAAGAACACAAATCTACGACCTAAAATATATTGAAATTTAAAGAATTTTTACCGAAAAATTAGAAAAACCGATAAAAATCGTGTCCAAAGAAATTTTCATGAAAAAATTTCAGATAAATTTTTAGATAAATTTTTTCAATACATTTTTTAGGGTGCAAATTCACCATGGAATGTTGGACCAACATGTTGGACAAACATGTTGTACCGACTTGTTGTACCAACATGTCTGACAATCGAATGAATCGACTACTGCAGCGACTATTGCAGAATTTACCCCTATGCCGAAATTAGTGTGGAATGTTGGTCCAACAAGCTGGTACAACATGTTGGTCCAACATTCCTTAGTGGGTGCAAACCCAAGGGGTGCAAATTCACCCTAAGGGGTTAAGATCAAAAATCCTTATTCATCTCCTTCATGAATCCTGGATGAATAAATTTATATTAAAATTTCTAGTAAAAATTTTTCTGATATTTACATTTTGGAAATTCGAAAAAAAAAATTTAAAATTTAATCATATGTTTGTTTCAAAAAAGGTTTTCCAATAAAATTTTAAATAAATTTTTTTAATGCTAATGATCCCCCTAAATCCTCCAAGCCCTGATATCAGTCCAAGTGGCCCCCCTTTTCAATAATTTTTTATCAAAAATCATCAAAACCTTCGTTTCAAAAAATGTTGATGATTTTTTCCACAAAACATTATCAAAATTTTTTAAATAATTTTATTTTCGATCCAAATTGATAATCTTTATTGCGTTTTTAACGGGATATGGATCTTTTTATAAGAAAATCACGATTAAAAGTTCGTGAACTTAATAAGATAAACATAGGAAATTAGTTGAAAAGTTAAATTTAACTTTGATAAAAAGAGATGAACATGTTGGACAAACATTTTCATCGAACATTTTCCCCAACATGTTGGGAAAACTCTACATAAACAGTGACGGTTTTTTAAGCATGTTAAGCTTATGGTGAAAATGTTTGGGTGTAAACTCACTATGGAGTGTTGTACCAACATTTTTGACAAACGAACAAATCGACAACATGTTGGTACAACATGTTGTGCCAACTTGTTGGACCAACATTCCACAATAATTTCGGCGTAGAAGTAAACTTTGTAATAGTCGATTTGTTCGTTTGTCAAACATGTTGGTACAACATGTTGGTCCAACTTGTAATACCAACATGTTGGTCCAACAGTCCATAGTGAATTTGCACCCAAACGAGCGAATCGGCTGTTGCAGAATTTACTTCCACGCAAAATTAGTGTGGAAAGTTGGTCCAACAAGTTGGTTGGTACAACATGTTGGTCCAACATTCCATAGTGAACTTTCACCCTTTAAAATCACTTTTTCTAAAATTATTTTTTCTTAACTTTCTCATCATTTATTTCTTTATTTATTTTTTTCTTACTAAAACCGTTAGTAACTACTTTTTTCAGCATAAAAAATTTCTTCAAGATGTTTCTTTTTTTTAAAGCTCCTTTATACGGTTTACTTACGTACAAAAATAAAAAGGATCAAACAGATTCTAACCGAATGCGTTCAATCAACACTCTAGCTCGTCGTAAAATTATGACGAAAACTTACCTGAAAATAAAAAAAGAGAAAAGCGATTAAAAATAAAATAACAAAAAAGCTTTCCCAGGAGCTTCCCCTACATGTTGAGGAGAATCTTCGTTCAACCTGTTCGCTCAACATGTTTGGCGTGAAATTGCGCCCTAACACGTAGTCCAACGTCAAAAAAATATTATCGGTTTTTTTCGTCTTTCTACGAATTTTCCGAGCTCTAGTCGGCACGGTTTCCCGGAGACTAATTTTTCGCTTTCAAGAAAACATTAAAGTGCATATGGAGAGCGGAATTTTGAGTGGTGCGACTTCAAATCCGAAAATTTCAAAAATAAGGGACTCCTTAGAAGTCACATTCCAGCCCCATTCATTTCCCTAAGATTGATCCAAATTTGGTATAAATTTAATGTTTCAACCCGGACGTTTCCCAAATTTTTAAAGTTCTAAAAGGTCTGGTAACCTTCCTTCCTGCAGCCTGTATTCCCTTTTCTTCCTTCCCTCAGTACCAAATCAAGTTATCTCACAATTCGAAGTTCAATCCCAAAAAACAAGACAAACACTCAACCACGTACCCAAGCTTTAAAAAAAAAAAAAAAAAAAAATTTAATCCGACGTCAATATCGGAAAAAACCAGTGACCTCTTTTGTCGATAAAGCGGAAAAAAAAAAAAATTCCGAATCAGCACCAGTGCCTGAAAACCGCGTCGAACACTGACATATACAGTTTGCGGTTTTGATTTCTGGCTTTCCATATGAATATTCCAATAACAATCAATTTATATTATTCCATTTTCATTTTAAGTAGCCTGTTTTCAAAATCGAGGGGTGGAGAGAGAGGAGAACAAAAAAAAAAAAAAAAAAAAAAAAACAACAACAACAACCGAAGAGAAAAAAAAAAGAAACAAAAATTTTTCCCGCGGTTTTTCGAGCTTTTTAGCGAAAAGTTTCTTTTGAATGATTTATGAGGGGCGAGGAGAGAATTTTTTGCCGGAATCTTGTCCCGTTTGTTTTTCCTCTCTGTTTCTCTTGAAAAAAGGGGAAGGGGGGGGGGGCAGCAGCGGAGGCGGTGGTGATGGAAATAAAAAAAAATTGAAAAACACGTGAAATGAGAGACAAGAGAAGAGGAGAAGTGGTTTCAGAATAAAGATATGTGTTCTGCAGTCACGTTGACTTGATACGTGAGCGGATCTTGTTTTGATGGCAAGGAACTTATTACTCAGCTTGAAACGAAAGCTCCCATGTTTATTTATTTTTTTTCCCCGTCTTGTCTGTGTTCGTTCCCGGGATTCCATTCTTACTAAATTATAATGGGAAGAAATAATACTCATGGCAAAAAGGGAAAACGAACCAAAGCCCCCCACCCTTTTTTTCGGTTTTTTTTTTTTTTAATACTAAAATTTTATTCCTGATCCCCCAAGCATTTATTTTACCAGATAAGCTAAAAGAGAGATATTTTCCCCCGAAAAAAAAAATCCCTCGACCTCGTTTTCGCAAACACCAGGATCTCTTCCTCTGGGGATCGCTTTAAAATTTACGAACACAAGCGAATAAAATTTAAATTAATCGATGGGAACAACGAAAAAAAAAAAAAAAGGGGTATTAATCTTCCCCCGCGCGATTTGTACGTACCCGGGATTTTTTTTTATTTTTTTCCTTGGCACATTTTCGCCGGAAAATGCATTTAAGAAAAAAAAAATTAGATAAAAACTAACGGGAGAGGCGAGCATCAAACGCAGTCAATGCGGAATGATTAACTACCGTCATGATAAAGTTAGGCGTGGTGCGGAGATTAACTTTAATCTTTAAGGGAGAGGAGGGGGGGGATAGGAAAAGGAGGAGGAAGATTAACCTGTGCTTTCTTCCCGGTCGGATTCTCCATGCGTAAATCGACGTGCCGGAAATCGGAAACTTTCTTGGTAAACACAAGGGTGGCCAGGCAATAAGTGTCGGATTGTCGTAAAACTCCGTGAGAAACAAAACAGGAAATACAGAATCGTCCTCTTTTTTTTTTTTTTTTTTTTAGAAGCAAAAAATATTTTTACTCACGCGGTTCGATTTTCAATGCAAAATTTTCATAATTGACGTATTATAATCCAAAATAACAACCCCCCGTCCGAAATCGATTACATCGGAGAATCCTTATCCATCAAAAAACCACCGCCGACCCCAAAGTGAATTAAATAATGTTTTCATCAGTCCGGCCGCAAAACGCACGCAATTTGAAACAATTCATCCCCTCCCTTTTTCCCGATCGTCCGTGCCTCCCCCTCCCCCTTTAAAACCCACAAAAAAATTAATTACAAAAGATTTTTTTTCTCTGATTTGTAAAGTAACGGGAGAAAAGAGAAGGAGTGGAGGAAAAAAAAAAAAAAAAAAAAAAAAAAAAGGAAGAAGGGTGATCGGAAAAGTTTACGAAGAAAAAACACGGACTTACTTGAAATTTAATTGAATTTAATTAATAGTCGAAACACCCTAAAATCCAATGTAAAGTTTTAACTTATTGTAAAACAAAGTTGAAGCGCATTTCCCCTCCCCCCTTCTTCCCCCGGATCCTGCTTTCTCCTCTCTCTCTTCCTCCCCTTTCTGCTTGCCTTCCTTTTCTTACCAAGTTTATACGAACCCCAGTGTAGCCAACATGGACAGCATTTCCTTTGGTATCCGTGAGACAGCTATAAATTTACCCAACCCGGTTTCAGGTTAAATTGCGCGTTTTCTCTTTAAGGCCTCGTATGATAACGATTCGGCTCGGGTTTAAGCTTTAAATTCAAAAATTAAGATAATAATGAAAAAAAGCGATGTATGCATAATATTTATTTGCAATTTTTCTCTTCCATGAATTCAAAAAAAATTAAATGCATAAGTTATGCAAAAATTATGCATATTTACGTTTTCATGTTCAAAGAAATTACGCATAAGGTTTGTGAAAATTACGATTATTCAAATTTTAGTGCTTAAAAAAATATGCTTAAACTTTGCAAAAAATTATGCATAAATAGTTTAGCATGAAAGCGAAAAAAAAAAATAATAATAAGCATAATATTTATTTGCATATTTTTCTCTTTCGTGAATTAAAAAAAAATTAAATGTATAAATTATGCAAATATTAAGCGCTGTTGGCATTTTGACCTACTGAATTATGTCCGAATAATTTTGATCTACTAAAGTATATCCGAAAATAATGACCTATTAATAAAATGTTCGAAAAAATATAAATAAATTAAAATGTCCGAATAAATATCATAATGTCCGAAAATAATATTTTTGTCCGAAAATAATGTTTTTATTCATAATTGACGAAGTAAAAATGCTTTTTAAAAATGAACAAGAGAACTTATGTTGCGGGGTTGATTAGACGTTGAAATCAACATTTTAACGGTTAAATTTAAATATATTTTTTAATAAAAAATCGCGGCAATGAACGTAATATGTAAGTTAGTAAAAAAATTGGAGTAAAAAATTGTAAACATTTATAAAAGTAAAAGGTAACTAAGTAAAATAACTGTGACAAAAACTACGAGAACTAATTTGACTTCATTTTCTATTTAAAGGAGGTCGGCCTTCGTTTCCTTTCCCCTGATATCTGAAGCGGTGGCCTTCCTGTCGCTTTTTTATTTTGGATTACAGGTTCAAACTGAGCATTTTCTGGACCTGCTGGAGGCATTAGCTCATGGAAATGTCTTTTCGGTTCTTCGAACGGAAACTCGAGTTCTTCGACTCGAGTTTCTCTCCAGTCGTGATGCGAATCGATTTTGAACGACGAACCATAATTTCCAGAAGATAAATCGCTGTTGAAAGGAGGAATTGATGAAATTAAATCGATTCGCGTCATGACTGGAGAGAAACTCGAGTCGAAGAACTCGGGTTTCCGTTCGAAGAACCGAAAAGACATTTCCATGAGCTAATGCCTCCAGCAGGTCCAGAAAATGCTCAGTTTGAACCTGTAATCCAAAATAAAAAAGCGACAGGAAGGCCACCGCTTCAGATATCAGGGGAAAGGAAACGAAGAGGCCGACCTCCTTTAAATAGAAAATGAAGTCAAATTAGTTCTCGTAGTTTTTGTCACAGTTATTTTACTTAGCTACCTTTTACTTTTATAAATGTTTACAATTTTTTACTCCAATTTTTTTACTAACTTACATATTACGTTCATTGCCACGATTTTTTATTAAAAAATATTTAAATTTAACCGTTAAAATGTTGATTTCAACGTCTAATCAACCCCGCAACATAAGTTCTCTTGTTCATTTTTAAAAAGCATTTTTACTTCGTCAATTATGAATAAAAACATTATTTTCGGACAAAAATATTATTTTCGGACATTATGATATTTATTCGGACATTTTAATTTATTTATATTTTTTCGAACATTTTATTAATAGGTCATTATTTTCGGACATATTTTAGTAGATCAAAATTATTCGGACATAATTCAGTAGGTAATTCAGCTAATAGCCATATTAAGCATATCCAGATTTTCATGCTTAAAAAATTATGCATAAAGTTTGTGAATATTATGCATATTCAACTTTTAATGCTTAAAAAAAAGCTTAAACTTTGCAAAAATTATGCATAAATAATTATGCATAATATATAAATAATTATGCATAAAGTTTGCATAAAAAATAATATATAAAGCATAAAAAATTATGCATAAATAATTATGCATAATATCGGAAAAAAATTGAGTAAGGCATAATATTTATTTGCATATTTTTCTTCTTCATGAATTAAAAATAAATTAAATGTATAAATTATGCAAATATTAAGCGCATCCAGATTTTCATGCTTAAAAAAATTATGCATATAGCTTGTAAAAATTACGCATATTCAAATTTTGGTGCTTAGAGAAATATGCATAACTTTTAAAATATTATGCATAAATAATTAAGCATAAAATCGAAAAAAATTGAAAAAGCATCATATTCATTTGCAGAATTTTCCTGCTTAATAAGACATTACCCAAATTTTGCTTTTCTCGGCATCAGAGGACCTCAAAACGTGTAAATACATCGAAAACAGAAATGTGAAATTTGTGCTAAAAGCAATGCTTCACTCTCCCTGCGGTCGATAAAGCAAAAATGATATGCATAAATTATGCAGAAATAATGCATGTCCAAATTTTCATGCTTAAAAAATTATGCATACATTTTGTAAAAATTATGCATATTCAAATTCTGGTGCTTAAAAAAATAAGCATAGCTGTACAAAAATTATGCATGTCCAAATTTTTGTATATAAATAATAAAAAAATAATACATTTTTTTATCTAAATTTTTTGCATTCATTTTGAAAAAATTTTTATAAAATTTTTGTATCACTTTTTCGTCAGAGTAGATCTGAATTGAAAAATCAGTTCCATTAATAAAGTTTCCTTGCTGACCTTTTCTTACAGAACAACCTTCAAACACTTTCATTTTCCCGGTAATTTTGAGAATTAAATGCGGAATTTTCTGAATTGATCAGATTGAAACTAACAAATGAAAGCTGGGGCAGAAGCTGAGACGTGGGCAGAAACAACAAACACCTACCATCAAGAAAATCTTTCTTTGCCGAAAATCGTTTTCCGAGTTTCAATTGGAAAGCGCGTTTCTCCTCGATTTTATAGTCTTTTTCAGGCTCAAAAGCAGAAAACATGATCATAAACTAAACATGGCAAACGAAGCATAAAACAACATGTTAATTATTCAACTTAGGTTACATGAAGGAACGTAAAATAACAGGGTGAGTTTTAGGGTTGAACTTATCAAGTGGATGAAGTAATTAAGGCAACATCAGCATCAATCAGACGCCGTTAATTGGTCTATTAAGGTTTAATACTAATGACGCTTTTCTCTTTCGCCTCTTTTTCCCCGCCTCTTTCGTCTTTAATTTTTCCAACATTGATACTCTTCTAAATCGGAGGAGGAAGAAGAGGGGAAAAAAAAGAGTCGGAAAAGAAGATGTTAGGGAAAAACTCAAAAACGTTCGCATGTTTGCGTGTTTTGGCCGTCCTTCCCCCCCCCCCCCCCCCCCAACTTTTCATCAGAGAGCACCGAACATAAAAATGCAGAAGTTGTTTCGCTGAGATTTTCTAAAGCAAAAAAAGGGAGGTGGAGGTAGAAGCCGGAGGGGGAAAAAATCTATCTACTGGAAATCAGAAATTCGATTTTTGGATATCAAATGGACTTTTGATGGTCAGGGAGGAAACGGCGAAAACCTTTCAAAACTGAACAGCTTTTGTATTTTTATCTCTTCCCTATAACTTAATAACAGGCTTGAGGGATCTTTGAGGGGGGGTAGGTGGATCAGGGAAATTCAAATATAACGGAGTTGAAACGGGAAGAAACTGCTCCATTTTTTTCCCCAGTCCGGATTTTTTTTTTTTTTTTTTTTTTTTTTTTTTTTTCCTTCCACGATTTTTTCCTTCTCCCGAAACAATTTTTAAATCGTTTAAAAGCAGCACCGCGCATTTTACACCAATTTAAAGAAGATGGGAGGGGGGGAGGAGAAGAGATGGGTGAATATTATACAAAGTCTTTGGGAAATTTCGGCGGGGATTTTACTTATACAAAGGAGTTTAAAACCGTCTCGCTTCCCATCCATTCATTAAACTTCGATTAAATCAAGCACGAACATTGTTTGCCCGAACTTTCATTGACGTAATTGTTCTCTTAAGATTACGTAACTTCTTTTCCCATAATCGAACCTTAATTATCACTCATTTTTCACAAAAGTTTAAAACCCATATCTGTTCCGTTTCCCCCACCCCCCCTCCCCAAAAAAAACGTTAAACTACCCTTAAAAAAATAAAAAAAATCCTGTATGCGTGTAAAAATAAAAAAATACAAAAAAAAAAAAAAAAAAAAAGGAATGTGGAGACAGACGGATTAAAAACAATAATTAATTGAAAATGATAATCCGCGACACAGAAGACAAAAGTCAAGACTCGGGAGGAAAAAAAAAAAAAAAAGACAAAAAAAAAGGAGTAACCGTTTTGATAAATTATGACAATTAAAGCGTTTGCTGAAGAGAAATGCGGACAATAAAGAAGGGGGAAAAAAACTAAACAATTCCAGGGAGCTTTTGTGTAAGGTTTTGCTAAAAATTTAAATTATGAAACAATTATTTTTTGTTTTACGTTCCCCTTCCGAGATTTTTAATTTTTTTTTTTTTTTTTTTTTTTTTTTTTGTTGAATGATGAACGGATATAAGAGGTGTCGGGCGTTTAAAAATTTCTTATCACTTTTTTTTTTACAAAACAAAAAAAAAAGCTCCGCTTTAGACTTGTCGCCCCGGCTGTCGTTTTTTCGCCTAAACACGCAGACCCCTTCTCTTCCTTTTTTCCGCTCTCCTCTTCTCCTCCCGATTTCTTTCTTCCTTCTCATGAAAACGTCTTAATAACAAGGACGGTGGGAAAAGCATGCGTTTACTTGAACGATTTTCGGGTTGAGATAAAGTGTTTTTAATTGATATGCTAAGGTTGTTACGGAAGCAACACATAGCATGCTAATCAGCACTTATTCTTATTTGTCTTTTCTTTATCCCGATATCAATTTCGACACGTTTTCTCTCTCCCTCTCTCTCACTCCTTTCCCTCAACCTTCCGTTTTTTTTTTTTTTTTTTTGCTTCCCACTTCCCCCTCCCTTCAATCCTTACCTACCCCATTCATATTCCTTTCTAATTGGATTATATTTCAGTGTGATTTTGAGGACCAGACGTAACTTCTTTTTTTATCGTTTTTTTTTTTTTTTTTTTTTTTATGGCAAAAAATACAATTTTTGTAAAAATTGAAAAGAAATGCTTTATAAATGTTTCATAAAACGTTTATAAAAGTTGTTTTCTTTTTAAATCTTTATATAGTATACCTTCAATGTAGTATATCCTCAAAGGATATATATTTACCCATCATATTCTTTTGACCCAAGTTTGGAAGCCACAATTAGCCAAATTTGAGCAAAAAAGAAAAAGCTTAAGATTATTTTACAACATTAAATGCCATACCCCCTGTGCGAAAAGTGACAGAAAAAAATTATAAAATTTTGGAACGGGTAAAATAAAACTTTTAAATCTAAAAAAAATTTAAAAGTTAAAACTTATTACCGTATGAGGGGGTTACTTTGTACTCGGCCGGGTAACTTTTGACACTTTGATTTTGCCTTAAATTCTTGAAAATAGAACAAGGAAAAGCCCAAACAACGATTGCATTTCATAAAGTGAAGCTTCTTGAATATTATTTAGTAAAATGGTCCTTTCAATTATAGCTTCGTTATAAAAATATTCGATTTTCAAAATAATGCGAGACGGGAAAAAACTTCAAAGTTCGGAATACTAAGGTCCCTCCAACGTTATCTGAAAGCCGTATTCAGGTTCAAACACGTTCGGCACTTGCCCAACATCATCATTTAACTACCCAAAAAATTTCTTTCCAAATGTATTTTCCCGAGAGCAGAAAAACAAGAATTAACAAAAAAATGTTTGTAAACACTCCATAAACGCCATGTTAATCAGCCATTTTATTCATCCAAACACATTTTATTTTGGTTTCAAAGAATTTATTTTTCTGGATCATTTTCTCTTCTTAAAATTATTTAACGGCATAAAAATTGTTTATTTATTAACGGTAATATGTTTTGAGAATATTTTTTCGCCCTTTTATTGTTTTAATTACGGAGTTACGGATACAGAAACAAAAATGTCCAAAGTTACCCCACTTTCAGATTGTCGAGGACGTTCGGAAAATTGAGTCATAGATTGACTTAGAAGAAGTATAACCATTACAAGAGGGTATCATTTGAAAGCTGAAGGATCTCCCTTCATGTTTGTGAAGACAGATTGAAAATCGCATCAGTATTTTACAAATAATAACAAAAAAAAGTGAAAAAGTGTACAAAGTAAGCCCTTGGTACGGTACCCGTTTTAAATTTTTCGGACCAGAATTTTTTTTGGAGTGAAACTTCTTATCTCGGAGGGGGTGAAGTGAATTGGCCAAAAAACATTTAAAGGTTTATATATTTTTTTTAATTTATTTGTTACGCAGATAATTTTTAAACATTGTTTCGCTGCGTAACGCGTCACTTTTAACGCGAGTAATTTTTTTTTTAATTTCAAAATTTTTTAAAGGTTTCCATTTTTTTAATTTTATTTGTTACGCAGATAATTTTTGAACATCGTTTGGCCGCACAGCAGCGTTACGAATTACGCGTTACGCGTTACGAGGCTAAACAATTTTTTTAAACCAAGGAGCTAAAAACTGGGTCTATGGAAAATGTCCTAATGGCAATAGGTCATAATCCACAATTTAATACCACTAAAATAGGAAAATGGCCTAATTTATTAATAGGTCTTATTCCGGATATATTTATACAAAAATAAAATATTTATTTTGAATATGACCTAATCATAATATAGGGAGACACAATCCTGAATATGACCTAATCAAAAAAAAAATCGAAATTAAAATAAAATTTTATTTATAATTTTACGTAAAATATCACATGTGTTGCCGCTTCTCCATTATGGCTCAAAATTAATTTTCTAGAATTAATTTTCAAAATTTCCGGAAGTACTGTGCTTTTGTTTTCTATGGATTTCTAACCCAAGATTTAAAAATGGAGTCGGCCATTTCTGATACATTGCGTTTTTTTTTTTTTTTTAATCCAGGGTCGAAAATTCATAGAATAACTAAAGCACAGTACTTCCGGAAATTTTGAAAATTAATTCTAGAAAATTAATTTTGAGCCATAATGGAGAAGCAGCATGTTACAAATATCACAACAATTATATTTAAGTGAATGTACTTCCTTTAAAGGTCATAAAAACAGATGATAATATATTAAAAAATCCTTATTTCGGCCATTTCGGCTTGAGCCATCATCAGAGGAACTAAATCATATTTAAAAAGTGACATTTAAACAATTAAAATTATCAAGTTAAAATTTAAAATCACAACAAAACGAATCCCTGTTGTGATTTTAAATTTATTAACAAACAATTAATAAACAATTTTGTTGTGATTTCAAATTTTAACTTGATAATTTTAATTGTTTAAATGTCACTTTTTAAATATGATTTAGCTCCTCTGATGATGGCTCAAGCCGAAATGGCCATAAGGGTTTTTTAATATATTATCATCTGTTTTTATGACCTTAAAGGAAGTACATTCATTTAAATATAATTAGGTCATAGGATCCATTCCAAAAATTCAAAAAAAATCACAACAATTGCTGGAAATGTTTTCCAGTAGTCAATCTTTAAATCATTTTCAATTTACACTGGTCTACAAGGGTTTTTGAAACCGAATTAAACCACCATTTCGCTCCATCACATCACATTTTTTTCTGGGAATAGGTATTAGTTTTACCTATTCAAAATGGTGGTTAAATTCGGTTTCAGCAACCCAAAATACGTATAAAAAACCAAATTTTAATTCTGGTACAAAACCCTTGTAGACCAGTGTAAATTGAAAATGATTTAAAGGAAACACTACTGGAAAACATTTCCAGCAATTGTTGTGATATTTGTAACACGTGATATTTTACGTAAAATTATAAGGAAAATTTTATTTTAATTTCGATTTTTTTTTTGATTAGGTCTTATTCAGGATTGTGTCTCCCTAAATTATGATTAGGTCATATTCAGAATAAATATTTTATTTTTGTATAAATACATCCGGAATAAGACCTATTAATAAATTAGGTCATTTTCCTGTTTTAGTGGTATTAAAATGTGGATTATGACCTATTGCCATTAGGACATTTTCCATAGACCCCTAAAAACTGTTTGAAAGGCTAATAAAAAATTTTTAAAAGATTTAAATTTTTTTAAATATATTTATTACGCAGATAGTTTTTAAACATTGTTTGGCCGCGTAACGCGTGACTTGTAAAGCGACTAAATTTGCTTTTTTAAATTAAAAAATTTTTTTTAAAAGATTTAAATTTTTTTAAATTTATTTGTTACGCAGATAGTTTTTGAACATTGTTTGGCCGCGTAGCCGCGTTACGAGCCTAAACAATTTTTTAAACAAAGGAGCTAAAAAATGTTTGAAAGGCTAGTAAAAAATTTTTAAAAGTTTACAATTTTTTTAATTTACTTGTTAGGGTGCAAATTCACTATGGAATGTTGGACCAACATGTTGGTACAACAAGTTAAACAAACATGCAGTACCAACATGTTTGACAAACGAACAAATCGACTATTGCAGAATTTACTCCTAAGCCGAAATTAGTGTGAAATGTTGGTCCAACATGTTGGTACAACATTTTCTTTGACATCCCCTTTATTTTAACATTCCATTGTGAATTTGCACCCTTACGCAGATAATTTTTAAGCATTGTTTGGCCGCGTAACGCGTCACTTGTAACGCGACTTAAATTCTTTTTTTTTTTTTTTTTTTTTTTTTTAATTAAAATTTTTTTAAAGGTTTACATTTTTTTAATTTTATTTGTTACGTAGATAATTTTTAAACATTTTTTGGCCGCGTAGCGCGTCACTCGTCTCACTCGTCACTCGTAACGCGTATTATCCAAAAATTTTCACCTCATCACGGGGAACGTTCAAGTATTACGTAAGACTTTTTTCCGCTTTTTTGGACCCTCTCCCCCCCGGTTGTAAGACATTTCGCAATACTTAGCTTATGGCGAAGATGGTGGATGCGGACCCCTCCCCCCCCCCCCCCCCCCCCCCGTAAAAATCTTACGTAATACTTGAACGTTCCCACGATGCGAGTATGACTCGCATATCTTTTTTCACCTGAAAAGGTAAAAATTTGCATTTCTCTTGTTCATTTTCTTAATGTCCCAAATAATATAAAATAAATATTTGGGCAAATACTTCCTGGGATCGTCCCCTTGAAAATGTTAAAATATTCACCTATTGAAAAGCCGGATGCAAAAGTTACATTTTTTTCTTCGCGTATTTTTTCCGAACGTGACAATGAACTTCAATTTTTTTTAAAAAATTCTTTGAAGCTGTACCTTTTAAAAGCGGCGATTTTACTCTCCTGTCAATTTTTTTCCCTCTACACTTCAATTTTCACCGGAAAAATATCAATTAAAAAAAAAAAAGCTTGATGTAAAGGAAAAAAAATCGAATTAAATGTTTTGCAAAAAAAAAAAAAAGGCTTTCCGTGTTTCACCGCAGAGAAACATGCAGTCTTTAAAAATTTTACAGCGATATTTCCTTAAGGAAAAAGTCATAAAAGATCTTTTTACTCACTCTTACTCCCTTCCCTTATGAAAAACATAGTGAACTCGCAGAATGCATTTTGAACCATTTAAAAAGTTTAAACAGGCAAAATCGTCTGGTTTAACAATTGGAATCCCTAAATAAGTTTTCTGCCTCCAGCGAAGATGTCACATCATTAAAAAGTCTTCAACCGGCAGATATCACACCTCCCGCAGAATATACTTTAATATACAAACTTTGTTTCATTTCCTGCAGTTCCCAGACCTGTTATTACCTCTCTTCTTCCTTTTCGGGTTTCCTCTTTCCCCCTTTTTCGCCTTATCTTATTAGGTGTTTTCGCAAATTTATTTATTTATTTTATCCATTTTTTTTCCGTTAATTATAATTAACTTTGTTGATAACTTTAAACTTACTTTATCTTTTCTCGAATTTTTCAAAAAAGAAAAAAAAATGATTTTCATGTCTAATAACGCATCATACTTTGATGTTATAATGCAGATGGGAAAATTGCGTGATCTCGTAAAAAAATATATATAATAAAATAAATAAATAGAAAAAGCTGCCGGCTTTCAATTCTTCTTTTTTTTTTTTTTTCTCAGAAGAAAAGGTTGAAATAATCGGATTTGATTTTTCGTTAAACGTACGATGAATAAAAACAAAAACGTTTTTTTTTCTTGTAAATGAAAATTGGGTGCCTTCCCTTTTTTTTCTCTCCCATGTTTAATCCCAGACGATATTACCGTAAAACGGATGTTGACAGGAACCCTGAGGGTAAGATCCATAACGTGTCATATCGCGTGACTGGTCACCGTAATCTGCGGGAAATGGAAAAGTCGCAGAAAGACCGAGGAGAGGAGGGGGGGGGGGGGGGGGTAGGGGGGTAGGGGAAAAAATAGGAGCGGAGAAAAAGAATGAACGGGGTAGAGCGGCAGAAGGAGGGGAAATAAAAGGTTAAAGTTAAACAAAGACGAGGAGGAAAAAGTTATATAGCGCTATAGAACAATAAAGGACGAAATTCTGAAAATCGGGAGAAGAGCTGGGAAAATATAAAAGTGAGAAAGAGAGATGCTGGAGTGTTACAATCGATCAAGATGGAATCACTTCCAAGGTATTATCGTACTTGAATCATGCATGAACAAGTCATTCAAACTCTTTTGTTTTCTTTTATTTCCTTTTAAGCCAGCTTGATTCCTTTTATAACCCTTTTCTTTTTTTTTTTTTTCTTCCTTTTTCGATATAGATAGTTTATTGGGTTTTGGATAATCAAGTTGCTGTTTCGATTCGGGGAGATTTCATTGGTTCAGGTAGCTGCATATTTTTTTTCCCCCGGAATAATTCATTCATTTGGAAAATTCTTAGCTTATTATGTTTCGAATTGGTTCATTAATTTAACCGCTCCCAGTCAGCAAAGAAATATTAATACCTATAAAATGTTTTTCAATGTTTCAAAAATATTATGTAAATATTTATTGAAACAAAAACAGATAAAAATATTATTTTTAAAGTATTTGTCAACAAATAAAATATTTTTATCGTTTCATGTTTCAATAAATATTTTATAAAGTGAAAAATATTAATAGTATATTACATATCAGGTATGCAGGTGGCGTATTGCAGGTCGTGACCAATCGAGGCCTGCAAGTCACCTTTATGCCTGATTTGTAAGATATTTTTTATTACCGGGGCGGGAAATGAGTTTTTTCGTTTTTTAAGCGGGCGGGAAAGTTCATTTCCCGCCCGGAGTGATGAAAATAAAATTTATTTTTTTAAAAATATTTGAGCTAAAAATTCCTAAATATAATTATTTCAGGCCGTAAAAGTTTAATTGTGAACCGAAAGTTTTCAAGTGAAAAACCATTTCTAAGCACTAAGCATCTGAACTAAAACATTTTGGGCCATAATCTTATGGCGGAAAAATTTTAAAGCTTAAATTTTAGTAGTTAAAATTGTATTGAGCCGAAAATTCTTGGAGAAAGTTATTTTATGAGTGTGTTTGTTTTTGAAAAAATTCTAGACCAGAAATTCTTGAAGGAGAAAATTTGGTTGATGTGACGCAGACGTACAAAATTATATATAATTTATATATAATTTATATATAAATTATATATATTTTATATATAAATTATATATAATCATGTATAATTTATATATAAATTATATATATAAATATATATAATCATGTATAATTATATATAAATTATACATGATTATATATAATTTATATATAAATATATATAATTATATATAAGTTATATA
This sequence comes from Liposcelis bostrychophila, assembly GCA_037577465.1. NCBI lineage: Eukaryota > Metazoa > Arthropoda > Insecta > Psocodea > Liposcelididae > Liposcelis > Liposcelis bostrychophila. The sequence continues at coordinate 7,629,851 of CM075211.1, forward strand.
TAATTTTGTACGTCTGCGTCACATCAACCGAAAAGGTTAAAACAAAAAATTTCTTTTGAAATTAATTCTGGGCCGAAAATTCTCGAATGGTAAACATTTTAAAGAGAGTTAAAATTTCAAAAATATCCTGGGCTGAAAATTAAATTCTTATTTATGATCTTATCTCGAGCACCTGCACACTTCCAAATTTTTGTACAAATGTTACGAAAATAATACATCTTTTTTATATAAATCTTTTGCGTCCTGGGAAAATCTGTCCGTCTGTGAGTGTGTTGGTCTGTTCGCAACAAAAATTATTATTTCATTATTTTAATATTAAAATTTTAACTTTGAAAATTTTAAATGATATTTTGACTATTTTTTTCTTAAACTTTTGGCCCTTTAAAGTAGTAAAATTAGACGATATGAACAAAAGCAAGGACTTAAAAAATTTCTTGTAAGTTTTATTTAACTTTTTTCCTAATTTTCGCTGTTTTTTTTTAAAATAAAATTTACAAGAAATTTTAAGTTAAGATTTGATTTAAAAATTAGACGACATGAACGAACATGGACTTAAAAAATTTCTTGCAAATTTTCAAGAAACTTGAAGTTGCTGAAGCAAGGACTTTAAAATTTCTTGGAATTTTATTTAACTTTTTTTACAATTTTCTCCGTTTTTTTCTTAAATAACTTTTTTTTTTTAAATATTAAAATTAGACTGCATGCATGAACTTAGAATTTAAAAAAAAAAAAAAGGTTCACTACATTTTTTAATTTTATCCTTTTTCCTTTAGCCAAAAATATGAGCTAAAGCAATGTTTTAATATTCAAATATTATTTATTTATTATTATAAAGACTTCGCGTTATTAAAATATTAGTTTTGAAGACTTCAATTAAAATTTTGACTAATTTTTTTCAGCTTTTGACCTTTTTTATAAAAAATTAAAAGATTTTTTCGTGCCAGGAAAAAAAAATTATATTTTTACCAAAAAATTCGAATTTTTTGACCAAAAACGAGCAAAAAAAATGCCTTAAAATTTTAAAATCAGTTTCATTGTTTAAATTTAGCAATATTAAGACAGTACCTAAAAGACGTAGCCCTAGTTAGGGATATGCCCCCATATCCCAGTCTGATTTTTTTTTGCAAAAATTTTAGACACTTTTTTGCACAATTTTTTGTTACGGATGCAACATGCATAAAATTCTCAATACAACGACTAATAACTTATTAATTAATCGATCCATCCGTTTACATTTATTTATTTAATTACATATTTATATCCATTTAGTTATTCGATTACTTATTAATAAATTCATTTTTTTTTTACGGTCACGGTCCAGTATAGTTGGACATATTTATTTATTTATATACTTATTTATCGATCGAAACAACAATTTTTTTTTTTTACCTTTCCTTTCCTTGACCTTTCGCTTTTCGAATCGTAAAAGGTCTAAAGAAGAGGGTAATAAGAAACAGTAATGATAACAGAAAACATAAAAAGTTAGTAAATTTGGAAAAATGGGGAAGAAAGTTAGGAATATAAATAGAGGAGATAGTGTTAATTCTATTTGGGAGTTTGCCAATACCGGAAATCAAAAGGTTTGGCTCTGAGAGTACGATATCTGTGTGGTTCCGGTAGGGATGAATATAAAAGGAAAAAAAAAAAAAAAAAAAGGCAACGACACAAATGGAAATGTTCCAACAGTATTAGAATTGTAACTAGGTTTTCTGACTATGTCCAAAACTACTTCTTAGGAGGGAAACGAGTATGGAAAAGGACGGAAAGGAAAAAAAAATACATGTCATTTTCGGGAAGAAGTCGGAAACCCGACTTCGGCGTTGATTTCGGCGCCAAAGAACGAAACGGAAACGGATACCTCCCCCGAAAAAAATTGGTTGATAAAGACCGGGGGGATGGCAAGGAGAGTCGCTGCCATTTGTACGGAGTGTCAGATAAAACCGAGAGGCATCCATTTAAGTTTGAATTTAACGTCAGCGGTTACGTTCCATCTTGTTCAATGTGACAGGTATTTACTGCCGACAGGGCCCTTCGGTTAATTAGTCGAGAAACCGCAGGATTTCGATAGAACGAAGAAGAAGAAAAAAAAGGGGGCGAGAGAAAAACCAAATTTTTTTTTTTTCCCGAGCATATATGAGAAGAATATTCCCGGGGAATTAAGATAATTATACCGTCGTGAATATTCCTTGATGGATGAGCTATACTGGAATATATATAATGGAATACTCAACGGGGACGTATCAAAGATAAGTGATAATTTTATTTAGGAAAACTTCCCTTCCCAGAGCCTCGGCAGTGTCCAGAAGGATTAACAACTCCTCACTTAAACTTCAAAGTTTGCAAAAAGCTGTTTACTGTCCCCAGTTACGAGGACGGAACCTTAAAACTTTCCCTCTTTCAAGTACCCCCGGAGTCCCTGCGTCAGCATAATCAGCTTTATTTCTCCGGGTTTCCATGACATGGATTCGAACGACTGACGTTGTCCAAACTTTTTTGGGGGCGGGAGTTGAAAAACCATTTCCCAGGGTTATAAAACTTCCCCCCCCATTTTTTTTTTTTATTTTCCCCTTTCGAAAAATCGGGAATTTTAAGGTTAATCGCCGGGACTTCGACCTACCGCTAATCCTTGCAACAGGATTTTCCGACATCCTTCCCTCCCCCCCTTTTACTGTTTGTTTTCATCCAAAATAATATTATTTGGAAAAGCTTTCTCTCTCTCTTTTCCCCCGGAAAGCCTTTTGGATATTCAAACCAGCTCGACTCGTGCGGAGAATATCTTAGTAACCCTTTGTTAAGCAATAAAACCGATTGTGGAGTCGTAAATCACAAATGTAGAGTAAGACATTTTCCACCGAGTGAATCCGAACGTTTCAAGTACGTACAAAACGACTTTCTGAACTGTTTTTAGTTGCGATCAACCTATTCCGCGCATCTGTTTTCGAACATTCATCTTCATTATTAAACCATCGATAGTTTTACTTTATTTTTTTTTTTTATCCGTGCATTCTTCAAGGAGGAAAAAAATAACTCAAGAAACTAACTAAAAAAAACATCGAATCCCGAAGATCTTAGCGACAAGTAAAACAGTGGAATTTTAGGTTCTAAAGTTTAAACATTTTTGAATCATTTTGGAACCTAGGGGAGGAGCGAAGATCTTTGCAGGACTTAATCAACACGTTGAAGAATTTGACGGTGATTAACATGTTTGGCTCTGGGAACTTTAAGTTTGCAGGATGCAAATTTTATATACATGCGTGATAAGACAAGTTAAGGGGACCTTTTACTTAACAAATACACCGGAAAAGCATTTTCAACTGAATTTATTAGATATTTTATATGGAAAAACTATAGAAAAAAGGGTTAACCCTTTTTTCTGTACATCATAAGTTATATATAACTTATATTAAATATTAATATTAAATATTTATAACTTATTAAATATTTTTAAATTATATAAATTATATATAAGTTATAATTTATATAAAACTTATATATAAGTTATATATTTTTTTTTTTCTTTATTATAACATTAACTATTATTTTGTTATTTTATTCGATATATTGCAGCCAGTCCAGTGACTTTCCCTAATATTATATTCTCAAAAAAGTTCATTTTTTAAAAATTTTTCTATACCATTACTTAACAAATGCACCGGAAAAGCATTTTCAACTGAATTTATTAGATATTTTATATGGAAAAACTTATATAACTTATATATGACTTATATAACTTATACTTGTATATAAGTTATATACAAATTATATATAATTTATCTATAAATTATATGTATGTTATATATAAGTTACATATAATTTGTATATAATTTATATATAAGTTATATATAAGTTGTATATAATTTATATATAAGTTGTATATAATATATATATAACTTATATATATAAAAAAATACCACAAGATGTACAGCTTAACCGAAACAGGTTTCCTCACTTATTTGCCAGATAAATTTTCTACAGCATTTTACACCGAAAAATTTTCAAAAAGTTTTCTTTTTTTTCCTTTAACTGGCAAGTTTGCTGCAAAAATTTTCCAGCCATTTTTCCAGGAAATTTTGCTAGGGAAAACGTTAGAAAAATAATTTTGCAGTCACATTAACCTTAAAAAATTCCCCGGAAAAAAATTTTCCTCGCTTCACTTCACTTAGCAAATTATTATCTAAAAAAACTTTTACCTCAAAAATTTTTAGGAAGAAAATTCACTGGGAAAATTTTTTAATCATATTTCGTGGATCTTTTTCTAGGAAAAACTTTGGAAAAATTATAAATACCGAGACCATCCTTTGAGGGCCTTTGGTGTATTCTTTTGCTGAAATTTTCCGGTTCTTCTTTTAGATCCAAATACCGAGAATTCAAACTTTAAAAAATTACACTTGGAGTAACAGAATGGCTATTGGAAAATAAAAAATTGGAAAAATGGCTTTAAAATCACATTAACCCGGCAAATTCACCGGGAAAAATTTTCAACGATATTCCTGAGACGTTTCACCTGGAAAAAATTTGGGAAAATAATCCCTCACTTTTTACCGATCAAGTTTACTGGAAAAATTTTCTTACAGCATTTTACATCGAAAAATTTTCAAAAAATAAAAAAATAATAATCTGTTTTCTAAAATTCTTTTCTCCTTTTAAATACCCTAAAAACATTTTCAAATCCTCTTTACAGGATATTTCTCTAAGAAATACTTCGGAAAAATTGTTTCTCTGTCTCAATAACCTATTTAATTCATCGGAAAAATTTTTCAACAATGGATTTTCTTGGATTTCTTGGAAATTTCACCAGAAAAAAAATTTGAAAAACATTTCCCCCACTTATTTTCTAAGAAAATTTAACAGAAGAATTTTCCAGCTTCAAAGAAAATTTCGGAGAGTTTATTATGCTTAGTCTGCTGAATCAAAAAATGGCTTCATTTTTAAATTTTATTAAAACTCGTTGATTTAAAAAAAAATTAGGGAAAAAAAAAAAAAAAAAAAAATAAAAAAATTATTTTGGGATCCGGATTTTATATAGTTACCAGATTAAAGTCTTGCTGCAAAACTTCATTTTCATTTTCTGAAAATTTTCTCCCAATGAAACAACTTCGAAACGATCTTAATCAAGTCAAAAATAACTCAGTCTAATAATTAATTTCTTTATCTTCTTACTGCAAATTAATTACATACATACATACATACATTGGCGGAGGTCTTGTGGTAAAAGGTGAAAAAATAGAAAAAGGAGACAGATTGAAGAGTTTTAGAAACTTTTTTTTGTGCAAATTAATTAAATAAATAAATTCTGAAATCTTTAATTTCGTTTAAAAAACGTGGTACATTTAATTTCGACAAATTCGCAATCAGTAGGGCTTTTCAGATATAGCTCCTTAATACAGAACATTTTTTTCCAAATTTTTCAGCTTAAAATCCAGCTAATATTTATGAACATTTTTTTCCAGACATTCAGCTGAAACAGCTGAAAATCCAGAAAAACTGAGAGAAAACAAGAGTTTTCGCGCGAAAGTTAGAAAGTCCCTCTCTCGACCGGAAATGATTGATTTTCGAAAAAAAAAAGTCGGAACTTAGGAAACCCTGCCCTGTTAATGTTCCCGCTCGGTAATCAAAAATTTGGAAATACGCCAAAGCGGGATCGATGTAACCTGACGTCTTTTTTTTTTTTTTTTTTTTTTTTTTTCTCCTCGAGAAAAAAAAAATTACGCTTACATACGGCAGAAAGCGGGAAAAATCCCCTTAAGGTTATTTTTTTTCTTTCTCAGAGAAAATGCCAGAAATCTGCAAAAACATCAGTTTTGAGAGAAGAAAAAAAAAAAAACCTTCGGGTTTGTTTTTCACAAGAGTAAATACTAGTTTTTTTTTTATTATCGAAAAAAAGAACTTACCTTTGGATGTGCTCTACGTGGAAAGGCGACTTTTGGATCTATCTGCAAAAAAAGCAGAAGAAAAAAAAAATGGTTTAATATTTTTGTATGCATTATTTATGGATTGAAAATTTATATAATTTTTAGTCCGAGTCAACAAAGCATTTTTTCTTTAAAATCAGAGTTTTTTGTCTCGAAAGGTATCACTTCGTTTACATCACAGGCCGGTTAAACGGGCGGTGGACACATTTTAACGATTAAAAAAATTTTTAAATCGGTAATTTATACATGAAAACTGGGTCAAATTGCACCGAAATCGTGCCAAAACGGTTTTGATACGTTTTGAGATAAAGATCCATCATTTAAAAAGCATGAAAAATGTTTAATAGTTGTTTTATTTGTTCATTTTTAACTGTTTTCGCAATTTTAAAAAAAGCCTCTTTTCGAGAGCTACTACAGCGCTCTAGCGGTGAACCCAAGATAGGGTGTCCCTTATTTTGGGTGGTTTCGAAATTTTAAAAACATGTTCACAAATTATTTAAAAACATGTTGTTAACATGTTACTGAAGATGTTGGCAACCTGTTGTGCAACATTTACAAATTTTTATTTTTCATATTTCAGTGTTGCGCAAAATGTTTTTACGCTTCAACATGTTGCAGTAACATGTTGGCAACATGTTTCTAACGCTGCAACAAGTTAAGCAACATTCTGTCTGAAAAAATGATTCAAAAATTTTAATCAAATATTTTTGCTCGTTTTCGGTCAAAAAATTCGAATTTTTCGATAAAATATCTTTTTTTTCCTGGCACAAAAATAATTTAAAATTTTTGATAAAAAAGGTCAAAAGTTTAAAAAAAAAAATAATTCAAAATTTTAATTAAGAGGAGGCTTCACGGAATGCCGGAAGAAATGGCTGTTCTTGTCCAACACTCGATTTACGGAGGAATAAATCTAATGTAGGGTATTGAAGGAACTCCTTTGACTCTTTCTTGTATTTCGGTACAAGTTTTAACTTGTTCCGGGAAGATGTTCAGTAATAAATACACCAGAAGCACTCGAAGAGTGGACTCGAACCACCGACCTTCCGTTTAAAATTAAAGTTTTTCGACCGCAATTTTTTTTTTTTGAAATTATTTTCCCGCCGCTCATACATTCAGACAAGTTGAAACCTGTCCAAAAAATTCCAGGATGTACCACAGGAGCTCGTTAGATACCCAAAATTAGGATTGTTTCATCATCGCAAATCAAGTATTAGACAAAACAGCCATTCCTCCCGGTATTCCGTGAAGCCTCCTCTTAGAGTCTTCAAAGTTACAATTTTAATATTAAAACAGCTTAGCTCATATTCTTGGCTAAAGGAAAATGGACAAAATTCAAAAAATGTAGTAAACATATTTTATTTAAAATTTCTAAGTTCTTGTTTTTGTTCATGTAGTCTAATTTCAATATTTCAAAAAAAAAAAAAAAAAAAAAAAAAAAAAAAAAAAAAAAAAAAAAAAGGCGAAAATTAAAAAAAAAAAAGTTAAATAAAATTTCAAGAAATTTTTAAGTCCTTGCTTTAAAACTTTCTTGAAATTTTACAAGAAATCAAAGTCCTTGCTTTCGTTCATGTCGTCTAATTTTACAGTTAAAAAAGGCCAAAAGTTACAAAAAAAAAAATTGTTAAAATATTATTTTAAATTTTTAAAGTTAAAATTGTAATATTAAAATAATTAAATATTAATTTTGGTGCGAACAGACTGACACACCCACAGACAGACAGATTTACCCAGGACCAGGCCTATGACGTATCCTAAGTCAAAAAATTATATGCATCAACTTTGAAAAAATTATGCATGTCCAAATTTTTGTATAAATAATACAAAAATAATGCATTTTTTGCACAAATTTTTTGCATCAATTTTGCAAAAATTTTATTTATTTTTGCGTCACTTTTTTGTACGGGCAGTGCGGCTAACATATAATGGATAATTTAGTCAATTTGACTAGTGTGCCACTGAGTATTTTCATAAATATATTTTCAAGAAAACATTTTTCAAAGCTAGGCTATCAGCTATTAAAAAAAAAAAAGAAAGGAAAATTTCCTCCGCTCGCAATAACATAAAAAAAAAAAAAAAAAAAAAAAAAAACATTTCATCAAGAAAATAGCTCATTACACCCTTTAGTCACATAACAGAAACAGTAACAGTAACAAGCATCTCAAATTTATTGCTTTTTAATCCTTCACCTAAGGAACCGGGAAAACATGAAGAACAGAAGTGTAATACAAGTTCGTGATTCCGAGTGAAAGGGAAAGGGAGGCGCTGCGAAAATACACAGAAACCTCGTCTGGTATGAATGTTCCCTCATGCAGTCCACTCTCTTTATACTTCATTTTTCTTTCAGTATCGGAACCAAACTCCCTGCCACTCCCTTTCACCCCCTCCCTCTCCTTTCGCCCCCTCCCCCCCAAAAACCGTATTTTAAAAAAAAGGCAACACGATTTCTGAATCATGCTGTAATTGCAGGATGTCGAGTGAAGAATTGGGAACGATCCAAACAGGATCTTGTAAAAAGAATGAATGAGTTAAAATGATGTATCAGCAGGACATCTCGGTTTCCTATCAAAGGGGAAATAAGATTTTTTCTTTTTTTTTTTTTTCTTTTTCCCTTTTTATTTTCTATAAAAGGAACTGTGTGAATGATATCGGACAAATCGAGATTTTTGGCGTTACCGTAAAAAAAAAAAATCTGGACCAATATTGATCCGTTCGGACACCCAATACCTCCTTTAAGTTTATCGAAACCCGAGCAGGCATTTATCGACGTAAATTTCGGTGTATTTTTAAGTGCTTTCTTATCGGCCAATTGAAGGGTCCGTTGAAGTTAAATTTCACGTTTAACTTACGGGGATTTGAATTTTGTACGTTTTATAAAATATAGGATTTCCTCAGCTGGCCTTTCACTTCCTGTTCACAAATGGAACAAAAGAGATTTCTGTTCGACGGCACGAGTTTCGTATTCTGTTTCAAATCGGGGTCGGAATCAGGATGACAAATTTTAAAAGCCGCTTTTCCTTTTTTTTTTTTTTTTTTTTTTTTGCTCTCAGTAAAAAACGTCACTTTTCCACGTTATTATAATAAAATATTATTTGAAATTGGCTTTTCTTCGACAACACACACACTTGGAGGGGAAAAAAATAATGTCCAAGTTTTTAAGTTTCTCTTTTCCAGGGCCCCTTTAGGAACCTCCAATCGTGTTTCGGGTTTTATAAAATGCGACATTACGGGAAAACGACATCGCGTTTTTGAAAATCAAAATAATGACAATTATTTTGTCTTTCGACAATTTTATTATTCTGGGTTTTTAAAATCGGTGGCATTAAAACTCTGGGTTTTTAAAATCGGTAGCATTAAAATTCTGGGTTTTTAAAATCGGTGGCATTAAAATTCTGGGTTTTTAAAATCGGTGGCATTAAAACTCTGGGTTTTTAAAATCGGTGGCATTAAAACTCTGGGTTTTTAAAATCGGTAGCATTAAAATTCTGGGTTTTTAAAATCGGTGGCATTAAAATTCTGGGCTTTTAAAATCGAAGGTATTTAAATTCGAGGTTTTTAAAACCAGATTGGCTACAATGCTTCGGGATTTTAAAAACCAGGGAAACCAGGTAGGCTAAAACTATGTTTAGCTTATTAAACATATAGTAGTATACCTGGATATAACTTCTCATAAGTGAATCATGATTTTAGCCAACCCCATTTTCCATCCCCCTTTACTGGGATATCCATTAGGGTGTGTCGAAAATCAAAAATTTTGGAATTTAAAAATGCCTGATAGCACAATCGCAGTAGCTTATCATTTGTGGAAATCTTTTCCTTTTCGAAATTTTTTTTAAACGGCGTCTTGGTGGGGCGCAAGAGGGTTAAGATTTCGAAAATCCCGTAAGGGATGAAAATTCAAATTTTTAATTTTTTTGAAAAAAGTACCGTTTTTTATCGGACTTTTAACGTAGATTTTGAAAATCCAAAATTTTTTATTTTCGACCCACCGTAATATCTATGCATTTCCAAATTCAAAAGTTGCCAAATTAAGGTATTCCATGTTGTGTAATTAAGATTAAAAAAAATCACCCTACATTTTAGAGAAAAAAAAAAAAAAAAAAAAAAAAAAAAAATATGGCTGAGTTTTATGTTTATCAGACAATTTCTTCCCAAAATGCTGTATAGCGTATATCCACAGAAAAAGGAAAATCAAGTAAAATAGCCGTAGCAAAAAAAAAAAAAAAAAAAAAACTTGGGATAAAAATCTTGAAATGATACCCTAAATCTTATTACAAAAGTTAAGGTAACCTCCCGACACTTAAAACAGCAACCTTGCATCCTCAAAGACGTAATACAATTAACGTTCACGATATTATTCTTCTCTACGGGAAAGATTTTTCCCCATTCCCCCATTTCCCTCTTTTGAGAAAAACTCCCGTCGACTATTATTTCCCGGTAACCTTTAACCTCTCGTTCCATACGTTTTTCCCCCCTCCTCTCCATAGCTAGGTTTTTACCAGTTGTAAGCTCGACATATTCTTCCGTCATGTAAAGAAAATCGTCCGCATGATGTAAAGGGTCACACGTGGTTCGTCCCTGAAATAGATTTCTCTCTTCAAGACATCCTAGACATTTTATTAGTATTTCGTGACAATGGACTATCAGAGCGAAGCACGACAGCGGATTTTTTTTTTTTTTTTTTTTCATTTCCCAACCGGGATAATTTCACTCTATATCGATCACATTTTTATTTTTCTGAAGAAGCTAATCATCATCAAAACAGAAAAAGAAAAAGAAATCAGAATGAGCCGAGAGAAAAAAAAGAAAAGGAAACGAAGTGAGAAAATGCAAATGTATGTTTTTTATTGACTGAAGACAACTTCAAATGTCAGCAGACTGCGGTTTTGTACCATCACCACCACCGCCACCCATCGTTAAGGGGTCGAAAGGGTAAAACCCTTTCGGTCGAGATGTCACTTGACCTCCCATACTTTCTTCTTGCTGCCTCTTATTGTTTTTATCCCAAACTAGAGATACTGTTTTCTTTATATTTTCTCACATTTCTCAGAAACGAAAAAAGGTTTAATTTTTTTTTCGTGTCTGACTTTTTTTTTCTTTTTTTTTTTTTTTTTGCTCATCGTCTACGTGTCGTTAAGAGGTTTCCCATCGGATGCGAAAATCGATGTCGAACAGGCGTGGGGAAACTGTTAGAATTTATTTGAAAAAAAATAAAATAAATTAACAAGAAAAAAAAAAAAAAATCAAAGATTTTTTGAAGTTGGTGGAGAGATTGGAGGGGAAAAAAAATTATATTCTTGTTAAAATGACTTGCAGAACATTTTCCAGAGCATCATTCTTATATGGTAAAGCAAACAATATGCGACAAAACCAAAAAGAACCCTAATGAAGCTGGCATGCTGGATTTTCGTCCAAAAAAACTGTCAGGGGATGTGGGAGCACATCCGCAGGAGTTTTGACGCAGCAACATTGTCGTAGTTTTAATAGCATCGACAAAAATATTTGCTGTTCGTCGCGTCTACAACTATCACTTTGGTTATAATTATAACTAGTACTTTAGTTCAGATTATAATTATCATTTGGGTTCTGATTATAACCACTACTTCGGTTATGATTACAACAACTATTTTGGTTGTTATTATTATAACCACTAATTTGATTATAATCATAACCACTTTCGTTATAATTATAACTACTACTTTTGTTAAGATTAACTACTTTGGTTAAGATTATAATTATCTATTTGGATTCTGATTATAACCACAACCACTAATTTGGTTAAGATTATAACTACTATTTTGGTTATGATTATAACCACTACTTTGGTTAAGATTATAACCACGACTATGGTTATGATTATAACCACTAGTTTGGTTATGATTATAATTATAACTTGGGTTAAGATTATAACTACTACTTCGTTTAATTGTTTGATTGTATATCGTTCGCAGGACCCCAGCTAATTGTTAATTGTTGGTTGGCTATTGATTGATTATTAAATTCTTTTATTATTTCTGTTTTATTACTTGAAATTATTAAATTGTTTGATTAAAAATTTGATTTTTTTCTTTTTGAATGGTTATTTATCATTTGTAAAAAATTTTAAAAAATATTGTAATTATAAGTTGATGTAAACTAAGATCAATCAATAAATAAACACTTTAGTTGTGATTATAACCACTACTTTGCTTATAATTTTATTATTATAATCATAACTGCTACCTTGGTCTTGTTTATAACCTACATATTTCTACATATTTGTTCATAAATTTTAAGCACCTCACCGACCTACATCGTCCTATGTGACCAAAAAGTGCCGGATTTTTTTCATTTTAAACGATAAATGTTTCTTATACCTTACGAAAAAGAGATGCATAAACGACAGAAAAATCATGTATAAATTATAGGAAAAATTTGACATGCATAAAAAATGCATAAAAAAACTGAACATTTTGTATCGGAAAAAATGCTTTTAATTTTCCAATTTTATTGTGCATAAATAAGCAATCATAGGCTAAAATGGTGAAAAAAAGAATTTCCCGTCTAGCCCCGATCATTTTCATCTGGCCATTTTTAGCCAAGAAAATGTCACGTTTTCCTTTTAGTTTTGTTCTTTTCAAAAAATAGAAGAAGGACTTTTTTAGAAGTAGCAGATTAGCGGAAAATTGCTTTCATTCTTCGCAAGATTTCACTCCGTGATAATTTTCTGATTTTTATCGTTTCTGTTCCGAACGAATTTCTGACCCCGTACTTCTGCTTAATGGTGAAAAAAAAAAGTTTGCACCGTGGATTATAAAAAGTTCTTAAGAGAACCTTCTAATCAACCGGTTTAAAAAAAAAAAAAAAAAAAAAAAAAAAGGTTAAGAACAGAACGAAGTGAACTGTCGGTCCTGTGATTCATTGCTACGTACAACATAACCACGCCCAAATCATTTACTCTTTCTGTAATCTACTTCCGGAGATTTTCAGCAAAAAAGAAAGAAAAAAAAATTTTTTTTTTTTGTTATTTTCTTTTTAACCCGAAGAATAATAGATTAGGTCAAGGGGAGCTTGCTGCTGTGTTTTTGTTTCACTTTCTTTCCTTGTTTTTTTTTTTTTTTTTTTTTTTTTTTTTTTTTTTTTTTTTTTTTTTTTCTTTCGTTTTTTTTATTTAAAAAAAGAAAAACAGTGTCTTTCGAATTGTAAATTACTTTAAAATTTTCCGAGTCTTTTCGCACCGTTTCTTCCTCTCTCTCTCTTTTTCTTTTTCTTCTTCGGTAATTAGAAGATATCATTCACGCGTTTGATACAAAAAAATTCAGGGGGAAAATAAAAATGGAGGGGAGGGTTTAGGGAAGAAGATCGAAGAGGTGTTTATTTACAGGAAAACGGATAAAACTTCCATTAATATCAGTGTTGATATTATAAAAATGGTGTTAAAATTTGAAGGATGTGTTTTTATGTTTGAAAACGAACCCTTTCTACCCCCGGGTTCTTTCCATCCCTCTCCTTGCTCTTCCTTTTCGCTTTTCTCTCTGTTAGGTCGATATCGATGGAACAGTTGAGTGATTGATGGACTGCTTCGAAAATCTATACCTTGCCAACTTCCCGTATGAAAAAAAAAAAAAAAAAAAAATATGGATTCTGAAGGGGGAAAACGAGAATTTTTTTTTTTCCACGATAATTCTAAACAAATACGTATAACACATTCGTTGAAAGCATTAAATGGCTCATTTTTTTTTTTTTAAGAAAAAAAAATTAGATGTGCATATGAAAAGGGTCAAATTTTTGAAAAACTTCATAAGGGATGAAAATTCGACATTTTGTCTTTTGTGAAGAAAGTACCGTTTCCTATCGGATTTTTAACGTAGATTTCGAAAATTAAGTCGGTTTGCGTCTAGCTATTTCTGTTCCTAAGTTATTGTAAAAAATATGATAAAAATATTGAAATTTAGAGTTTTGACACACGGTAAAAATTTTTATGTAAAAGTAACAAAAAAGATGTAGCCCTTTTTATTTAACATACAAACGTGGCTTCAGAAATTCGAAACGTTCGAAAAAATTGAAGATTTAACACGACTCATGTTAAATAAAAAGGGCTACATATTTTTTATGTTATTTTTACATAAAAATTTTTACCGTGCATTTTTATAGCGAAGTTTTCCGGAATCTCAAGAACAGAAAAAGCTAGAGCAAACAGATTTTATTTTTGAAATCTACGTTAAAAATCCGATAGGAAACGGTACTTTTTTTACAAAAATCCAAAAGTCGAATTTTCAGCCCCTTATGGGATTTTCCAAAACTTTGGCCCTCTTGCGGCCCACCAAGACGCCTTTAAAAAAAAATTTCAAAAAAGAAAAAATTTTTACAAATGATAAGCCACAGCGGTTGCGCTATCAGGCACTTTGAAATTTCAAAATTTTTGATTTTCAACCCACCCAATTATGCATTTTATTGCATACCTGATTTTTATGTGATTTTAACATCTCTTTTTCGTACGGGAGTATCCGTTATTGGTGTCTGGCTGAACGAACCATAAAAAATGATACCGTCCTCCTCTGAAACGGGGAAAGAAGAAGAAAAACAAAAAAGGCCAGATCGTACTTGCGAGTGACAAAAAGGTAAAAAAAGAAATCAAACGGAATGAAATCATGAAAGCGATGACTTGACATCGAACGAAGAAAGAAAAAAAAAAGAGGGAAAGGGACAAACATGACAAATAGTGTTTGTTGCACAACGGCGCCAAGAGATTTTGACCTTTTGGATTCGATGAAAAAAAAAAATTGAAGATTTAAAAATAAAAATAAAATGGTATTTTAAAGAAACATTTTTCAATATAGACAAAAAAAAAAAAAAAGCCCATCCGTGTAGAAAAATGAATCCGCTCCCCCCTCCCCTCTTCGCCTTCCTCCAGTGAAAACAATGAGCCATCCGAACAGAAATGATATTCTGATATACATCATCACGTCTGGAGACGGGCCAAACATTCTTTTGCTGTTGCAGCATTTATTAAAATCGGCAGCTTTTGCTTTTCCTCTTTTCAAAATGTTTTATTTCCGGCCAAGTGTCTTAATATTGGGGTCGCCCGTCGTCGCTTTCGTCTGCTCCCTCCCTCATCCTCTTCGCGCTCCTCTTATACCACCCCCCCGACATTATCATTATAACTTTGGTCTGGTTATTTAATATACGAAAAGGAAATCTCTCAAGAGAATTAAAGCTGACATTTCAGGAAGAATCGCTGACGATATTTTTCCGTAGAGGAAATTTTCTCCGGAGACTTTTATCCAGAAAAAAAAAAAAAAAAGTTTTAAAGTTTAGCAAATCGTAATATTTTCTATAAATATTTTTTAATTAATTGCGATGTTTTCTTTCGTTTTTTTTTTTTTTTTTTTTTTTTTTTTTTAAGGTCTTAAAGGAGAAGAAATCACGAAGTAATAAGAAAGTTTTTCATGGCGGGCCAAGGATTAAAAAAATAAAAAAGATGGCGGATTAAAAAGTTTTCTTCCCTCACATCTTAACTTAATATCCGGATCTTTTTATATTTCGTGTGGATATATTGGAAATGTCGGTGAAAGAAACGTGAGATGAAAATAATTAATACCGATTCCTGTATAGAGAGGATAGGATAAGACAAAGCAAAAAAAAAAAAAAAAGATTTAAGAGAATTTCCCGCTTTTTTTTATATTTGTAATCTAATTAGCGGAAGCTTAAAAAAAAAAGACAAAATAAAAAAATACTCCTAAGACAAGTGGTTCATGTTTATTTATATAAGACTAAAAAAAAAAAAGAAGTAAAAACGGGGAGAAAAAAAATAAATAAGAAAGGAAATCAAGCGGCACAAAAACAAAACATCTGGGAAAAATGCCGAAAGGATGAGAAAAAGAAGAGAAAGAGGAACGGGGAAATAGAGAAATGATGAATCTCATTAAAAACGCAAAACAGAAAATTAAAAATTAAAAGATTTTAGGATTTTCATCTATCGAGGAATGATTATCAAAATATTAAAAAAAAAAAAAAAATATTAATCACTAAATTATGTGGCGAGGCGAAAAAGACGAAAGGAGTGGGGGGAGGGAGAGAGAAAGAATTTTAAGGAGTGGGGATGAGGGAAAGTGGGGAGAGTAAAATAAAATAAGCGAGCCGAAGAAGCTAAAGTCTAAATGTTTCAGTAGACTCTCGCCTGCCAAGTCTGTCTTGCTGCGTATCAAAAAAGTAGACGGACGTACTTGGAAGCGAACCGTCAATCATAATTTTTTTCACTTTTTAAAGGGAAATTTTAAAAGGGGGAAATTTAGTTTAATAAGGATAAAAAAAAAAAAGAATGAAGAAAAAAAAATGACTTCAGGAATGAAAAGTGTGTAGGCTTGATTAAAATGTTTTCCTTTTTTTTAAACGGAACTTGTCGTTTGAAAATTTCGTTGGGAGGGTTAAAAGGGCGAATGAGGGAAAAAAAGATGATGGAAGAAGAAGCGAAAAAAAAAGGACAGGGAACAGGTAAGCGTAGGGGGACTGGAGAAAGCGAGCAGAACCAGGTGGTAGACCAACACCGAAATGAAAATATTACGCCTAATATTAGTTGGATTTAAATTTTTTTCGTAAGTGCCGGGAAGTCGCTGGTTCAATTTCCATCTCCGCCTTATTTGGCCAATGCAATGTTTTCACTTGATTTTCTACCCTTTTCAGGCATTTCATGAATTTTAACCTTAACAGATTAAGATTAAGATCCAGATCAAGAGAAAATTCAAAAATCAGAGTTCAAAAATTAAAATTGGAAGGCGGATGGATGATTAAGACCGTAGATTAAGAATAGAAGAGTGAAGGTGGAGGAAAGAGATCAAAGATTTAAGACTCAAGGATTCTGAATTCATGCATAATAGAGTGCCCTTTATTTCGCGAACTTACGACTTTTAAAACGCATACCCCCCCACATACAAGTGTCTTGAGTCCGATGTCTTGTGTTTACTCAACACAAACCTGTGCGTACTTGTACAAATCTGTTTCATGAGGTTTGCTTTAACTCTCCGTGACGAGATATCACTCGCTGGTAAGTCATTGGCAAAAAAGGTACTTAAGGAGGTGCTCCAGATGAATTTGAGATTCTTAACTGATCGTTCTCCTGCAACTTGAATTTAGGCGGAACTTTGTTTATTTTTGTAGAAAAGTTTTTCCGCCTACAAAATTTTAATTGGAATCGAATATTTTTTTTTAAAATTATGGGAATATTCCTCTTAACATTCTATACAACTTTTGTGACATGAAATTTTGATCCCTTTATCATTTATGGTGTTTTTGTGAGATTTTCCCAAAAAAAAGTCCAATGTTTATAAACAAACCAGTTTACAATTTTGAATATTATTTTTGTAATTACACAGTAAAAAATATTATGTAAATATGTTAAAAACGGTCTACATAAAGTCTATGTTAAGTTATTATGTTAAAAAATCAACATAACTTGTTTGTAAACAGCAAAAAATGACAATCGTTAATGGACGCAGAACATTAAACAAAACAATTGTGTTATTTTTCTTAACAAAATATTTATGTAGACCGATTTTGACATACAATTTGTGTCAATTTTAACATAAAATTTTTTACTGTGTAGTTTGAAAACCTTTTGGTTAATAATAAAAGCGAATTTTCGTGTCACAAAAGTTGTGTACAATGTTAGGAGGAATATTCCCATAAATTTAAAAAAATTATTTGATTCCAATTAAATTTTTGTAGGTGGAAAAACCGTTCTATAAAATAAACAAAGTTTCGCCTATGTTTAGGTTGTAGGAGAACGATCAGTTAAGAATCTCAAATTCACCTGGAGAACATCCTTAAAACAAGAAATAAAAAGCTGACTTCTTTCACATTAAGTCCTCAGTTGTTCAAAAATGGGAAAAAGTATAAAAAATGAGGCCTTTAGGGTACTTGTTCGTAGCAAGCCGACAAACGAAAATTTATTTTTCATTTTTTCGAACATTTCTTTTTTTAGCAAGTGTATAAACTTTTTATAAAATAAATGCAAAGTGTACAAAATTTTTGCAAAATAAAGGCAAAACTTTTATACAAAAATGCATTATTTATGTAACATTTATACAAAATTTTGGCAGGGGTCCGAAGTTTGAAAATTTTGGCCGATGCCGATCCTAATCCAAAATCGGCATTGGCATCGGCATCGGCACTGCGAAAGTGCTGGCATCAGAATCGGACCCCTGATTTTAAAAAACGTTTAGAATGGCTCTATGATTTTTTTTTTACAAAATCGGAATCAGGAGGCGGCATCGGATATACACGACGCTTGGTGGCGTCGGCGTCGGCATCGGCATCGGATGTAGGTGCCGGAATCGGAATCGGGAGTTAAATAAATAATATGGAATCGGTATCGGCATTGACCCCAGATTTCAGCCGGCCGCGGCCGGCACCGACATCGGATTCGGACCCCTGAATTTCTTATACTAAATTAAACTTACTATATTGACTGACATCAATTTAACAATTATTTACCAAAATACGATGATTAAAACAAAATAAAACAGAAACAAAATAAAAAAGTTCATCACTCGAAACATCGCTACAACGGGGAGGCAAAGATGAGTAAAATATGTCCTTTATATGTTTCAGACTCATATCAAAGTTAAGCTCCGGATTATGGGATTGCAGTCTGTGGACTGGCACAATTTTGGACATTCATAATTTTTGCAAAGTTCAGGCTTATTTTTTTAATTTTGGGTTTAAACGGAAAAATTTCTTTTCCTTAACTCTTTTTATATCGCTAAAGGCGAAATTCCTCGCGGCTATTGGGCTCAGACTGGGAATTTTTTTCTCTATTATACTTGAATTTATTTCTTTACTTTTTTAAGCACCAACATTTTGTTTTAAAGCATTTCTTAAAATCTGGATTCGCTAAATTTTTACATATTTTATGCACATCGTTTTTTTAAGTAATAAAGTAGGAAAATTTGCAAATATTATGCTCATTCAGATTTTTTTTTTTGCATTGTACAAATCAAAAGTATACCTATTTATACATAATTAATTTGGAAATGAAAAACAGATTCTCCGGTAAGAAAATCTAAGTTGTTTGTACATAATTTATGACTTTTTTTATATGTTCAATTTTTTAAAATATTTATACATGATTTTTATGTAATTTATGCATTTCTTTTTCGTACAGGAAGTCTTCCCAAAAAATAAGGGTCATAAATTGCTACTAAAACGCCGATAAAGAGCTACTATTTTTATACGATGAAAGCGACTTAGCCTTTTGAAACCAAAAAACATGTTTCATAACAAAAAAATATTACAAAAAGTTAAAGAAGTCAAAAGGGGAAACAAAGACCCGGATACAAAACAAGGCGTCCATTTTCCAAGACAACCCATCCTGCCTGCCTTTTAAAACTTCTCAGATTTAATCGCAAAAATAAAAATCGTTTTTTATACCGTATAATATTTGTAAATTACGGCGACAGGAGAGAAAAAAAAAAAGTAAGCGGAGAACCCGACGAGGGGGGCGAAAACCGAAAAACGACAAAACGAGAGAGCTTCGAAGGGAGAAGAGAAAACATTTGATATGTAAAAGGGTATGCGAGCTTCCATTACATCTCTCCATGAAATGACAAGTGACAGGTTTTAGTGACACGTCAAGGGACTGAAACCACGTGTATATCTTATAATATCTTTACTGCTGCCACGACTGGTGATGTTGTGATGACATTTTCATAACCTATAACTTGTAAAAAGAAAGAAAAGGAGAAAAAAAAACCGGTTGGCAAATTTCATTCCTTTTTTTTCCCCCTGACATTTTTCCTCGAGATTCCATTTTATTTTTCTGTATAAAATTTCCTTTTTTGCGTTTAGTCGGTTAATCCAGGCAAACGTCAGGTGAAAAGAAAGGGAAAAAAGAGAAAATCTTAAGAACAAATGAATCGAGACAAGCGGTTTTCTTTCTTTTTTTTTTTTTTTTTTTGTTTGGTTAAGTGTAATTAGAGCTCTTTTCCTTTTTGATAAGCGATAGAGGAATACGCGAGACATTGAGCATTTGCCAGGTCGCATGTTGCGGTTTTCCAGTTGCAGACAATTCGGTTTCGAGCGCCACATGCTCCGTGATTTGTGACAAGTCCTTGCCACGCTTCGACAGGTTACAAAAAACAGAAGGAGGGAAATGTTTCTCATGTTATGTTTTCTATTTTCTTCTTCTTTTTTTTTCCCCCTCCTAAAGGAAAAAAAACTGCAGGGGAGAGTTTCGTGTTGATAACCATGCAAGATGGATTAAGATCGAAAATAAAAAATTAAAAAAGATTTTCAGTTTATTGCCAATTTTCGAAACGGCATTATCATTGCCTTGTTCATGTTCAATAATTTCATATGTGATATTGGATTGGACTGCTTTAAGAAAATTTAATTAGTTAAAATGTTTTTGCTTGACCTTTTTTCCGAATTTATGCGAACAAGGTCAATGAAATTAGAAACATCCGAAGGAGTTTAAGGTCGTTTTTACACTGCTAAGACTAAGTCGGATTAAGTAAAGTATCAACGGTCTAAGAAATGAACTTGGAAAAAAAAAAAAAAAAAAAAAAAGTGGATTCTGTTAGCTGTAGTTCTGAGTTAAGTTTCTGGGGAAATAGTTCTGGGTTAATCGTACTAGGTTCATAATACTGGGTGAATAGTACCAGGTCAATAGATCTGGTAATATCGGGTAAATAGTTCTGGATTAATAATATCGAATAAATGGTTCTGGATTAATAATATCGGGTAAATGGTTCTGAATTAATAATGTCGGGTAAATAGTCCAGGATTAATAATATCGGGTAAATGGTTCTGGATTAATAATATCGAATAAATGGTTCTGGATTAATAATATCGGGTAAATGGTATCGGGTGAATGGTATCGGGTAAATAGTTCTGGGTGAATAGTACCGGGTGGATAGTTCTGGATTAATAATATCGAATAAATAGTCCTGAATTAATAATATCGAATAAATAGTCCTGGATTAATGATATCGGGTAAATGGTTCTGAATTAATAATGTCCGGTAAATAGTCCAGGATTAATAATATCGGGTAAATAGTTCTGAATTAATAATAAATAATATCGGGTAAATCGTTTTGGATTGATAATATCGAGCATTAGTTCTGGATTAATAACTAATTATATCGGGTAAATAGTTCCGAATTAATGATATCGGGTAAGTGGTTGTAAATTAATAATATCGGTTAAATAGTCCTGGGCAAATAATTTCGCTTAAATAGTTCTGGATTAATAAAATCGGGTAAATAGTTTTGGATTAATAATATTAACAAATAGTCCTCGATTAATAATATCGCATAAATGTGTAGGTGCATATGAAAACCTCCCACTTGTACAATCCGGATAGTTTGTTTTGATTCGAAAACATATTTGTTTACCAAAGGTTTAAAAAACAAAACATACTATCCGGAATGTATAAGTGGGAGGTTTTCATGTGCACGTACACAAATAGTTCTGGATTAATAATATTGGGTAATAGTGCTGGGTTGATTGTGTCGGTTAAATAGCTCTGCATTAAAATTAATAATATCGGGTAAATAGTCCCGGATTAATAATATCAGGTATGTAGTTTTGGGTTAAAATATTGAGTAAATATATTTGGGTGATTAGTATCGGGCAAATAGTTTCGGATTAATAATTAATAATATCGGGTAAATAGTTCCGGATTAATGATATCGGGTAAGTGGCTGTGGATTATAATATCGGTTAAATAGTTCTGGATTAATATCGGGTAAATAGTTCTGCATAAAAAATATCGGGTAGTAGTACTGGGTTAATGATGTCGGGTAAATAGTAGGGTGTCGCTTAAAAAGTCAACTTTTGATTTTCGGTCGTGCCACACTTTTAATTTTGTTCCAGTATATAACAGATTTAACGAATTAAAATTTCAGCTTGATCGGTCATGTTTAAGGGGTCGATCAAGGACCCCCTATTTTCGTCATATAACTTACATTGGGCCAAGCACCACTAAACACGTCCATGCTCTTCCCGTTCTTGAAAATAAACCAGCACATTGTATTTTACACATTTTGACCCTCTGAATTCAAATCTGCAACCGAAAAGTTTCTAGCTTTTACAGTTTTCGACCTATTCAATAGCCAATTTGGGCTAAAAGTGCGGTTTAAATACATTTTAGCCACTAAATAAGTCGAAAACGGGTAAATAGTTCCGGATTGATAATACCGAGTAATATTTTTGGATTAAAAATATCGGGTAAGTAGTTCTAGGTTAATACTATCGGGTAAATAGTTCTGGGTGAATAGTATCAGCTACAGCTCTGGGTAAATACTGCTCAGCAAATCGTTCATGGTTGGCAACTCTGGGTTAACAGTACTAGTCAATAGCTCTGGGTGTATATTTCTGGGTTCATAGCTTTGGTCAATAGTACTGGGTAAATCGTTTTGAGTTAATAGTACAAGGTAAATGGTTCTGGATTAACGGTAGCGGGTAAAAACTTCCAAGGAGTATACAGTAAAAACAAGGCCCTAAATCTTCTGCAACACAGACAAAGAAGCGATGTTCAGGCAGACGAAAACAAACCAGAATAAAAAACTTATTCCATATAGAAAGCTATAACTCGAAATAAAATTGAAAACAGGGGGATAAAGGACGATACGCCACTGTTGGTATATCAGTAACGGATTTTCGCCTCTCCTCCCCTCCCTTATGGTGATATCCTCGGCGATGTAATTTATTGAACTGAATGTGTACAGAAATCTCATGAATCAAATATGTGAACGAAATAAAGGCTCCCGGTCACGCTACTCAATCCTTATTACGGTTTAAGAGAAGAAGCTTTTATATATCGTAAGTTGAGCTTTTTTTTCCCTTTCATTATTTTCCTTATTGATTTAAGAAAAAAAAAATTCCCCGTTTTATTTAAAAAATTGTTTCCCTTAATGCCCTTGCTCCATGGGAAAAAAACGCGCGATAAAAGGGGTTGAAAACCAGGGACACACACTTGTCGTCCAAACTCATTAGGACCGAACGAGGAGTGAATCGGAAATGAGATAAATGCTGTTGGTCACTTTTTTCCAGATTCGGGAAAAAGGGTGAGGAAAAACCCCGGCTCGAAGGGAGTGCAAAACGAAAGATAAGAACTAAAAAACATTAATATTATTATTATTTTTATTCAACTTTAACCTTTTTATAAAAAAAAAAAAAAAAAAAAAAAACCATGTGCAATCTCCCTGTTCTTACGAAACTGCCTACCTTGTTTGCCTCCCCCTTTTTGAGCTTCATCTTTCCTCTTTTCCGCTTTTACTTTTATTTATCTTACCATTCTCCCGATTCACTGTTTCTGTTATCATGGGAACCAAATTAAATACTCCGTTCTAATTTATTTGTTGACATGGTTTCTACTTTGTTCATGTTAGCATCTGAGGGGATACTTCATAAACCCGGAATAATAACACAAAACCCGGTGAAGTATACTAAGGAGGCAAAAGGCTCCGCAGGGAAACGATACGAAAAAAAAAAGAAAACAATAAGAACTTAAAAAAAAAAAAAAAATTTAAAAAAACTCGGGGGTAGAAAAAAAAAAAAAAGAAAGAAAAATGTCTGCCTTGAATTGTAAATCCGCATTACCTACGTCTGCCTACAGCATGTCCTTGCACTAAAAAAAAAAATAAATGCAAAATAATTCCATTTAGAATATATATAAAAAAAAGGGTTGAAAACCGGGTATAAACTCAGGAATTTAAAATCCAAAAGTGTTATCTTCAGATTTTCTGAATTCGCGATTTGCATATCAATAGCGAAAGAGTTTTTTCATTTAGAAAGAATACGTACAGACAATCCGAATTCTAATTATTGTAAAAAAAAAAAAAAAAAAAAAAAAAAAAAGAATTTTTAGAGGAAAAAAAATCGCGATAGAGGAAATCATTTTACGGATTTTTGATTCTTTGTGAATCCATTTTGAGGATCGCTTACGTATGGAGTCCTTTTGTCGTCCCGACCATTTCAATTATTCCTTTTTTTTTTCCCTCCCGAATAAAACAAACTTTTCTTATTAAAGAGACCGTATTTTTTAGAAAATTAGTTTCGTCTTTTCAAAAAAAAAAAAAAAATCTCCTTTTTTTTACCTATCGCAAAAAAAAAAAAAAAAAAAAAAAAAAAAAAAAAAAAAAAAACCCAACCCATTTTTTACAGAAGAAAAATAAAACCGGGAGAAAATCAAAATTTAAGAAAAACAAACCAGGGTTTTCCGCAAAAGAATAACATTTTCCGTTATGCAACGAACTGGGGCCAAAACCTTTAAAATTTCAGTAATTAGATTTTGAGTGAAAATTTAACGGAGGAGTTTTTTGATGTTCTTTTTTTTCCTCTCTCTCTCTTTCCTCTTTCCTTTTTTAAGACTAGGGTTTTTCGTTTGTAAGATTTTTGATAGGATGGACAACACGATAGCTAACTTTACACGCGATTTTTCGTTTCGTTTCGACTGAGGAGTCGCCCGTGAAAAAAAAAAAAAGAAAAAGGATTTATAAGAGAAATGAAACGAGGAAATTAAATTGAATGGCTCTGAGGTAATTGGAAGTGTTTTCGAGCGTTTAAAAGCGCCTATGCCAATGGAAATGGAAATGGAATCTGTATGTGAAGGGAACTGGGTAGTATTACTACCTACATTACGAAATTTATGGTAATGGTTTAAAAGAAAGTGAATTGCTGAGCCCAAACGAATCTGCCTTTCTCGTTTTTATGTGTCCGCCATATTGGATCCGCCATCTTGAATTTCGAAAAATTATCAAATTCGGAATCAGCGGCACCGAAAACTCCCTGAAACATATTTTGTGATACCGGGAGGAGTTTTTAAAAATTGTCCGCCATATTGGATCCACCATCTTGAATTTTGAAGAATTATTGTCAAATTCAGAATCAGCAACCACGAAAACCCCCGAGTGTAAATTTTCTCGCATCTATAATCAATATTTAACTTTTGGCCATTTATAATCTGCTGTTGGACCCCTCTGTGGTCTTAGACAACCAAAAACCGTCCTCTGTCCTTCAAGACCACGAATTCGGCGGAGATAAGAGGACCTGACTTAAGCTAACCCACTTATTGGCTTAGTGACCGTCCTCTCGGTACCACCAAAGTACCAAGTTTCTTTCTTACTTTCAAAATAATGTAAACCACACTCAAAAATATTCCGTTTAACCGACCAGTTTTTACACTCAATTTCCTAGGGTGCGTCGAAAAAAATCAAGTGTCTGGGATTTTTGCTCCCCGGTTAAAATATGATTATTTGGCTATCGAAACACCTCCCTAATTTTTTTCAGCTCGAAAAAAAATTTTTTTGATAGGGCCCACGAATTTTTAATTTTTTTCGCCCAAAAAAAGGGCTTTTTTTCTTTTATTTCACAAAGTTATAAAAATTTGTGCAGGGCTTAAACTTTGTTATAAAAAATTGAAATTTTGAGCATAGGTTTCAGGTATATAGAGGTACCTAAAAAAAATTACGCAGTCGTCAAAAAAGCAGTTGTGTCCTTTTGGCAGGGGGGCCATAGTGAAAACATATTTTTGCGAGGGGCCTTCGAGCGGGGAGGGATCCGAAAATTTCAAAATAGCCAAAATGCGACTAAAATATGTGGAAATGATGTGGCACTTGAACCGTTGCGGGCCCAATATATATACGCTCTGTAGGGGGCCAAAATAGGGAAAAATTTTTAAAAATTTTAGACTTTGTTTTCG
The DNA here is from genome assembly GCA_037577465.1 of Liposcelis bostrychophila. Classification (NCBI taxonomy): domain Eukaryota; kingdom Metazoa; phylum Arthropoda; class Insecta; order Psocodea; family Liposcelididae; genus Liposcelis; species Liposcelis bostrychophila. Next base: position 7,655,441 of record CM075211.1, read on the forward strand.
AAACACATTTTATTCGATAGATCTCGCAAAAAGAAAGCTTTTTTATATGGGACACTTTTCGTTCCCATTATTAGTTACGGAGATTGGCTAAATTTAATGTTTTTGGCTAAAAATTTAATTTTTTGGCCAAAAGCTTATATAACTCCACAGCCGTTTGATTTAGAAGAAACTTCTAAATCAAACGGCTGTGGAGTTATATAAGCTTTTGGCCAAAAAATTAAATTTTTAGCCAAAAACATTAAATTTAGCCAATCTCCGTAACTAATAATGGGAACGAAAAGTGTCCCATATAAAAAAGCTTTCTTTTTGCGAGATCTATCGAATAAAATGTGTTTCGAAAACAAAGTCTAAAATTTTTAAAAATTTTTCCCTATTTTGGCCCCCTACAGAGCGTATATATATTGGGCCCGCAACGGTTCAAGTGCCACATCATTTCCACATATTTTAGTCGCATTTTGGCTATTTTGAAATTTTCGGATCCCTCCCCGCTCGAAGGCCCCTCGCAAAAATATGTTTTCACTATGGCCCCCCTGCCAAAACGACACAACTGCTTTTTTGACGACTGCGTAATTTTTTTTAGGTACCTCTATATACCTGAAACCTATGCTCAAAATTTCAATTTTTTATAACAAAGTTTAAGCCCTGCACAAATTTTTATAACTTTGTGAAATAAAAGAAAAAAAGCCCTTTTTTTGGGCGAAAAAAATTAAAAATTCGTGGGCCCTATCAAAAAAATTTTTTTTCGAGCTGAAAAAAATTAGGGAGGTGTTTCGATAGCCAAATAATCATATTTTAACCGGGGAGCGAAAATCCCAGACACTTAATTTTTTTCGACGCACCCTAATTTCCACCTATCCAAAAAATTTTTGATCAATGTACCTTTTAGGAACGAGTTAAAACACGTTTTACAACCGTTAAAAGCGCTTTCAGCGCGCGCAAATCAATGGCGTCAACCTTTAACGTCACGTTTTTAAAAATGTAAACATTATCTAATCGTAATCTTTACACCCCCGTTAATCAAAAAAACGTGTAAATTAATTTAAACTAAAAGTGTTAACGCAAAAAAACCGGAGGGAAAAAAAACCCCTTCCCGCGTATTAAATTTTTTTTTTTTTTTTTTTTATTTCGATAAAAAAATCTGTCACGAAATAGACAAATACCTCCCCTTAATCGAATCATGTTAACATAATAGTCTGTTTCGTGTATACGAGTAAGCTAAAACGTATATATGGAAAAATGGGAGAAAAATGATTCTTGATCGTTACGATTTACTCAACACGATTTTTTTTTTCTCACATGCGATTATGTCATCAGATTTTTATATAGGTTACCGGCAATTCTGAAAGTCAGGCGATTTTTAAAAATTACAGAAAATTTTTTAATTGGTAATTATAAAATTAGGTAAGCGAATCAGTAATTGCGTAAATGCTGCCTAAATATTGATTTAAATTTTGACGTATTGCTGGAATCCCCCAGGGTAGTGGTAGCCGATTCACAGAGATAAAGTCATTTTCATTAAATTTTTTTTTAGAAAAAAGTGCTTTTGCTCCCTTGCAGAAGTTTGAAAAAAGAAGATGGGCAGTGGCTGGTCTTGATTCGACCTTAAGCAGACTGCTGGGAGCTTCTAAAAGGAAAGACGTTGCTTCTGAATATTACTCAAGGGTTGGCGGCTTTGCCTTCTGGCTTCCTGGTAAGTCAGAGCGGTAACTAATCTGTACAACATTCCCGACTAGCAAAACAATCTTCTCGAAATATTTTTCAGAGAAATAAATAAACAAGGGGCAAAAACATATTTTGAGTAAACTTTAAATAGGTCTCTAAATATTGCAGCAAAAACATTTTAAAAAAATTATTATACAAATGGTTCAAAGATGTTTTAAAAATATTTCAGACATATTGCAGAAATGTTTTAAAAAAGATTCAAGAACGTTTTAAAAATATTTGTGGCCCATTGCAGAAATATTTAAAAAAATATTTTAAAAATATTTTAGGCCCATTGCAGAAATGTTTTAAAAAAGAACACCGCACACCATGTAAAAACCTGCATGAGAGTATAACAATAGGTTCCATTTAAAAATTATACTTATTTCCCTATTCTGGTGTACCGTGTTCTGTATTTTAAAAATGATTTCAAGATGTTTTAAAAATATTTTTGGCATATTACAGAAACGTTTTAAAAATGATTTTAAGATGTTTCAAAAATATTTTTGGCATATTACAGAAACGATTTAAAAAATGATTCAAAGATGTTTTAAAAATATTTCAGGCATATTGCAGAAACATTTTAAAAATGATTCAAAGATGTCTCAAAAATATTTCAGACATATTCCAAATATTTTCAAAACAAAATAAATTAAATAATGTAAGGGTGGTATGCAGGCCCATACCGAGCTCGATTTTAAATCATGCGTTGTGTCCTAGTTCTAGCTTACTTCACAGCTAGGAATTTTTGTCAAATGAGTCTAGTATAAAAGTCCGAAAATCAAAAATTACCTCCCCCCCTCTTTCCGTCAGGCAATGGCAGACCACCGAGCGGAATTACTACGTTCGTGTCTCAAATACTCGTTTTGAACTGGCGTTAAACTCTGAGCGCACTTACATCGCTCAGGTCTACGGAAAGCGATACGCGGCTAAACTCTCATTGGGCTGACTTGAGAAATTAACGGTAACATATACTCTTATATTTTTCATTAAAAATATACAAATAATATTTAAAAAAATGAAAAAAAAAAAAAGATCGCTTACCTTTTTCCCGTCGAGCTCATGTGTTCCTTGAGCTAATACTTTATCTACACTTGCTGGATCAGCGAAAGTAATGAAACCAAAACCCCTGAAACATAACCCCAGATTACATGTGAGCAAAACGATATTTTACAAAATATCGAATAATAATAAAATGATAAACGATTGATTAATGACTGTCAGTTTAATTTTGAACTTGTTTTGGGTAAAGTAAAGCAGTTTTTTTTTTTTTTTTTTTTTAATTTTCCTTTACGCACTAAATTATTTTCTTAAAAACAAAATGAGATTTTAACAACGAAAAAAACATGCACCTAAAACATCATTTAAAAGGAAAAAAAGATAAGGTTTCATGCATATTCAAGTGAGTTTTAAATCACAGCAACTAATTTTGCTTTTTTTTTTCCTCTCTCTCTCGATGACTATACAACCAAGCTACAATTTACTGTATTTTCGTGCAAAATACTACAAAATTATGTAATTAAAATTTAAAAAAAAAAAAAAAATTCGTTCGGCTAATATCGGAAAACTTCGGCAAATTACAATGGGATTACGAACACACCCGGAGACTCTCGAATTAAGTTTTTATTATTTTTTTTCCACCTTAAAGGTGATCACAAAATAATTTAGTACCTCATCTCACCAACAGATGGCAATGAAAAAGAGCTCTTAATTTTTTTTTTTTTTTAAAAAGCCGCATTTAAATTTTTCATACTTTTTAAGAATTCACAAAAGAAAAGCGAGAGAATAAGGGGTGGAGGGGGGGTTGAGAATAAAAAAAAAAAAAAAAAAATCATTTCTCGCCCCGACGGGTCCTCGTTAGCTTTAACATCCCCAGCGCTAAAAAAGAACTTTTTAAAGAATTAATTTAAACGCTCTCCGATGCTATTCTTCCGGAAAACGAAACCCAAGCAAGCCATTATTAAATTATTTCTTAATTAGGAAAACCAGATTATCTATAAAACGTTCGAAGCGGCTTTATAATTTTCGGAGGAGAAAATATAAAGTCTTTCAAAAAAGTTAGTCGTACAAAATTTTTCAGTTTCTGAGAGAAAAAAAAAAAAAAAAAAAAAAAAAAGATTTTAAAATCCTTCGAAAAATATAATTCTTTTTTTTTTTCCTTTCCCGTAAGAAAAAAAAATCCTATTTCTTTTGTTAAAAAAGAAATGATAGATCTTTTACAATACAATAGGAAAAAAAAGTAATATCGGATCGTAATAAAAAACTATATTTTTTTTTTCCGAAGGAATTTTTTTTTTATTCTTTTTTTTTTTTCTTACAGCAATTTAAAAATAAAATAAGAAAAAACATATATTAATATCAAAATTTATAATTGGAAAAAAAGCATGCTTTGCTGATAAATCCTTAAAAAATCGTGCAAAGGAAAACACGCACAAAAAAAAAAAAAAACTTAAAAAGAAAAAAAAAACAGTAAGTCAAATTTTTATCAAGTTTTATTCGTGTACATAAAAAAACAGGTGGCGAGGCAAAAAAAAAAAAAATCAAAAAAACTAACCTCAGGTTGGTTTGTGAATTTAAAAAAATGAAAAAATGTTCCAACGAATAAACATCGTTTCACAAACAAACCTGTTAGGGAATTTCAGCAAAATATTTTATCCCTCAAAAATTTAAGTGGCTAACATCGATTGCATTTACTCAAAAATAAAAATTGTATACGAATTAAATAATTTTATTTTTTCTACGAACTTCTGTTTAAATTTATTTATAAGTGAACGACACTACACATTGCAACTACAGGCTTTGTTAGTAAGGAAGGTTAAATCTACAGAAAACGGGTTATGGAGACTAAAAAAAAAAATAAGAGAAAAAGAAAAAAAAAATTACAAAAATAAAAATAAGTAAATGATGAACGACTACAGCTACAGAGGTTTTTTTTTTTTTTTAAACTAAAGGTTATCTACAAAAGGTTTTCTCTTTTAAAAAACGAACGAACCGAAGTAATTGTTAGGCTTATTTTATTAACTTCGGTGCGTTCGGGGTATAAAAGGTGAAAAGGAATACTAATGTAATAAACGAGTTGCGGATCAGAGCCCACAAAATGTAAGGGTAGTGTCGACGTAAATTTCGGGCTGACGAGAGGGATTTGACTAAGACATTCCAGAAAAAAAAAATAGTCCTAATTTAAATTTTAGTCAGAGTTAAATATCATCTTCTTTTATTTCGACAGACTCCTATGGTGGATTTTGATCCAACTACTGAAGACCAAAATGAGAGTTCATTATTGGATACATTTTACTATGGAAGCCCTGAAGGTTTATTTTTCACTGCTAATTTGTCGGCTGTCAAGTTTGAACCTGACATTGCCAAGCTCTACTTGACATTGTCGAGTTTGAACTTGACCAAACTTAAAATTGTCGACTGTCAAGTTCTACTGGACTTCGTCGACTTTAAACTTGACCAAATTTAAAATTGTCGACTGTCAAGTTTGAACCCAAACTGGCCAAGCTCTACTTGACATTGTCGAGTTTGAACTTGACCAAACTTAAAATTGTCAAGTTACTTAAAATTGTCGACTGTCAAGTTTGAACCTGACATTGTCAAGTTCTACTTGACATTGTCGACTTTAAACTTAACCAAATTTAAGATTGTCGAATGTCAAGTTTGAACCTAAAATGGCCAAGCTCTACTTGACATGGTCGAGTTTGAACTTGACCAAACTTAAAATTATCAAGTTACAACATGTCAGCATTTACTGTCAAGCTAAAGTTTGACATTGTTTAGTTTGAACCTAACATTGTCAAGTTCTAACTTGACGTTGTCGAGTTTCAACTTGACGATGTAAAGTTTGAACCTGGCATTGTCCGGCCGAAGCATTTGCTAAGCTTCCGTATATTGCCCTAATAATGTTAAAGGCATATGATAGTCATTTTAATATAGTATCTTTTCAAAATGGCGGACGTTAAAAAAAATAGAATCGACTTCTTGGTCAATCTACGGTACCTTTCAACCGATTTCATTTTGAATATTTGAGAAAAAAAGCGTGTGAATTTGAAAGCTGTATTACAAAATGCCGGAGCTGCCACCACACCCTGTTTCAGGGTAATCGACTGAGGAGCTCAAGTTCCAAGTTAAGTTCCAGCTTAACATTGTAAAGTTTGAACTTGATAATGTCAAGTTACAACCGGCCAGTATTTTTGGTTAAGTTATAATTTTACAATATCAAATTCAAACTTGACAATGTCAGGCTCAAACTTGACAATGCCAAGTTTGGTCAAGTTGAAACGCGACAATGTCAAGTTTGGTCAAGTTTAAACTCGACAATGTCAAGTTTGGTCAAGTCGAAACTCGACCGTGCCATTTTTTGTCAAGCTGAAACTCGACAATGAGAATTTAGAACCTGGCATTGTCAGGCTCAAACTTGACAATATTTAGTTGGGACCTGCCGATGACAGGTTTATACTTACTGGCGGGTTGTAATTTGACAATCGACAAATTTGCAATAAACAATGAACCTTTAGGGCTTCCGAAAATAGATCTTAAAATATTTAGATGAAATGGTTTAATTCTCCTAAAGCATTATGGGCTCCATTTTAAAAAACTACTGCCACTAAGGGGATCATCGTAGTTCATGATCATGGTATCCTTAGTCCCTCCCACAACTAATTTTACCACGAAGAACCGATAAGCAAAATTATACATAAGCTGTGCTTCTGTGGGGCCTGACCCATAAGTAACGGGTCTTATTCAAAATGTGACCAAAATAATACCATTACTTTCTTTTCGAAGTAAAAAAAATTAAAACGTTAGTAAGTAGCTAAGAGCACTAAATTATCAATTGCGAATGTCTGCCTGAAAAGTGGCCACCTGGGGATTCGTATGTTCGAAAGTAAACAAAATTATTTTGTTGAAATTTTTAAGTCACAAAATTCTCAAGTGGGCCATTTATAGGTAGATACCCACAATTTATTTCAGGCGAAAAAAATATGGGTATTAGAAACATTTTGAAATTGGTCTCAGAGCACAAAATCTTTTTATCGTGTCAAGAAGATGCAAAAATGTCTTTTTTTTGTGGGGATCAGACTAAAGGCAAATTCACTAACAAAATATGTTCTATGAATATGTAAATACGAACATTTTAAACTGTTTTAGTTCATCTGCTTCGGTGGCTTAATATTTCTGGTAAAAATGTCTTTCACCGAATGCACGATTCACTTGCCAAGTTTTAGGCAAACTATCTGTCTGATCTTTTTAAATTTAGGCAAACAAGCCTCAAATTTGAAGGACTGAATTTGCAACATTAATTTAACTTTTTTTCTATACAAATAAAACGGATCTTGTGAAGAAAATTCACTTCAAGCCCGAGGTCACTCTAAAAGGGATTTAATCGAATAATAAAAGTTCTGGAAAAATAAGCGATTTATTAAAATCAATTCCAAAAAAAATTGAGAAACAAAAACTGGGAAAATTTTTTTTTTACCTTTTTACAAGAAAGTCACAGCTAATGGAAGTTAAATGCTTTTTAATAAATTTTTAAAATCCAAATGGAATTACTGAAAAATATTAATGAAAAAATTCCCGTCTTTTAATAATAACAAGCATGAAAATAAAAACAAACACTTGATCATATTTTTATTTTCCAAAAGATGTATTTAAAAATTCAGGCTCATTTTATTTAGACATCTTACCTTCTGCACTTCCTCCATAATTCAAAAATAATAAAAAAAAATTATTCCAATAGTCGCAGTGGACAATTGGCTAAACAAAAAAAAATTAAATTAACTTATCATTTTCATGAAAAAAAATCTCAGTCGAATCCCTCGTAAAGCCCACATTCTTGGTACTTTTCCGTGATTTTTTTAAAAATATTTTAATGCAATTTATATTTTGAAAAACTAAAAATAAAATCTCTTTTTTTAAAGCAATCCAGAGATGAACAAACAGGAGATTTCTTTTTCAACGGACAAAAAAAAAAGGAATTCAGGAACTAAGACAGGAAAATGGATGTCGTTTTGAGCATAATCTCCGTGACTTTTAACTTATAATATATGCATATGAGGACATTTAGGAGGAAACCAGATATAAGGATAATCCTTCAGCGATTACATTCAAGTTTCTTGAGTTATGAGGGTTCTTTTTTTAATCCAGGTGCTTCAAAAAAAAAAAAAGGAAAAGCGTTTATTATGTGCTCAGGAAACTCCCCGTGTTTTTTCAAATCTGGATATTTAATTTCTTTTTTTCTTTTTCAAACGCGAACTTGATAAAAAATTTGAACGAGAAAAAAATACAAACAATCCAATTGAAAAAAAAAAAATCATCCGTAATATAAAAAAAAAATAGATAAATAAAGAAAATATTTTAAAAGATACCTCAGGTACGATGATACGTACCTCGACGTGTAAACACGGGCCCCGTTCTCGATCAGCAACTCGCCGTACGCCTCACGGCTGCTGTAAGAGAACATTGTTCTACATGTTTTTGCAAAAAAATATATTGGAAAATAAGCTTTTTAGGTGAAAAAAGGTTTTTTTTTTTCTTTCATCGGGATAAACAAGAACATTGGGAGGCAGAGCAACGGGGCTGTTTTATACAGATTAAAAAAAAAAATGATCGGAATCTAAACTACAATATAAGCGATCATTTTTTTCTTTTTTTTTTTTTTTTTTTGTGAATAGGTTAGACATCGAAGAAATTACCAGCAACGTTTCATTACCAAGCGGTTTTCTTTTAATGTGAAAAAAAGCGAGAAAAAAAAGGTTACAACCCCGTTTTATAAAGAAAAGTTTCATTCTGCCTTTATTTGTTTTTAAAATGAGTCGTTAGCTAAAAAAAATCTATTTCGCATGCAGTACGAATATGAACACATCACCAGGCATCGCTTTCATTTTTTGACAAGATTTTCGCTTACAAGTATTTGGTGTTAACATGATTTTTTTCTTAAAACATTTTCGAAAGAATGTAAAAAAAAAAAAAAAAATATTGACCATTTTTCTCCCATTCGGAATGTGAAATTGGCCAGATTTTTTGATTTTTTTTTTTTTTTTAGAATATGGACTCAGGTCGATTTTAAAGCAAAAAATGCTTGTTCAAGTTTTCCCAAAGAAAAATGACGTCAAAAAGATGTCATCAGGCATGGTCACATTCTGGGACGATTTCACGAGTCGAATTTTTCCGTCATTTAAATGACGTCTTTAAGAATCACGGAAAGCGCCAAGAATTGACGTCTTATGATTATAAAAGACGTCAAGAAATCACGTCAAACACATTGACGTTCAGTCAGACGTCAATAGAACAACCATTAGAAGTCTTTAAGAATGATCATTAATGAAATTTGACAGTGGAAGACGTCAAGAATTGGTGTCTTATGATTATGGAAGACGTCAAGAGTTGACGTCAACCACACTGACATCTATTAGACGAGTCATATTGATGTCAATCAGACGAGCCACATTGACGTCAATCAGACGAGTCATATTGGCGTCAATCAGACGAATCACATTGACGTCAAGAAGACGTCTTATTGACGTCTAAAAAAGATGACGTTAGAATTGCGAAATCGAAGTGACGTCAATACAACTATCATTAGACGTCATCCTCGAGTATAAGACGTCATTTTGACGTCGAAAATCTCGTAAAAAAAAGTTCCGAAAAATGACCATGTGTGACGTGTCACTAAGACGTCACTTTTTTCGTTAGGATTGCTTACACTCAGAAAAAGCGTATGTCTTGAACAAGTTTCGTCTTGCAACAAAACCAGAATGTTTCAGGACAACGGGCACGGACAGGTTGTTTCTTGACAATTATTTTTATTGTTTTTGTATGATTTTTAAGAAAATTTCTTGTCACAAGACATTTTTGTCGCAGTTTTTGCGGAAACGAAACTGCGGGATTTTTCGGCTGTTTCTTCTTAGATTATAGGTATTCTTTTTTTTTTTTTAATTAAGAAATGTTCAAACATTTTTTATTTTTGTCGCCATTTTAAATTCTCCCCCATCAACAACTAACGACATTAGTCCGACCCCCCCTATCCCCCAACAGGTTTCAGCCTGAAAATACCAACAATCAGCTGTCAAGAATTGACAATTTAATTTTTTTTCCCGTGCATGTACTTGAACAACGAAATTTAGTAGTTCTTGGCTTGACTTTTAAAAACCAATAAAGCGATATTTTTTTTTTTTTTAAGTAACAAAATTTTCTTAATTAATCTTTTTTTTTTTTTCTTTATTAATAAGAAGGGTAATGAATGCTACGGGTGTTAACGACCTCAAAATGTATTAAACATCAAGAAAAACAGCGGGGGATTAAGAGGAAGCGGGTGAAAAAAAAAAAACCTCCCTCGAGGTGAAAACTTGTTGTAACCTAATTTCCCTTATCGATTAAAAAACAATTTTAAACGGGAGGAAAAAGATTTTTTTTTTTTTTTTTTTTTTTTAACAAACTTTCGAAAAGTAAACAACGATACCTGAACTAAAAACTACTGATAAAACTAAAACTAATTCCTATTATTTTTTTTTTTTTTTTTGTTATGAATTTTAAAGATTTTATTAAATTGGATAAAAACAGATCTGCTGTAAAACCGAAAAGCATTAAACTGGACGCAAAAGATCGTTTACGTCATAAGCACCGGTCCGTGCTTCAGCAATCATTACCAGACTTACAGTCAACGATCGGGAATCATTAAAAGGTTTTTTTTTTTTTTTTTCGGGAAAGTTTCGTCATATTGAAAAGTGTTTAAGATGATATCGGTGTCGATGTTGGGTATCCCTCGGGGGGTGGATTTATTCCGAAAATCAGCTAAAATTATATTTGCTGATCGGATCCTTATTGTCTTTATGGTTTTCTTCTTGCGGAATTAACCCTTATTAATAAAAGGTCATTTCCCTCGCTCCTTTTTAATGTTAGTAAAAGGGCATTAACTTCCGCGACCCCGGCTGTTATTATACAAAACCCGAAAAGTAAATGAAATATAATTTCAGAGGATAGGGGGGTGATAAAAAGAAGAGAAGCCCGAAGGGAGGGGAGGGATAAGGAGGGGAAAGGGAGTAATAAGGTAAAATTTTCAGAAAAGGATATTTAAGGGAGAATGCGAAAAACCCGGGGAAATTTCAACCGATAATTCATCGATTTTCAAGCTTGTTTCGGATAAAATAAAAGAAGCTCAAAACGATGCTCTTTCCTTTTCTTTCCATCACTTGGCTTTTACAGGTTTTGATGTGTTGCTGTCGAATGAGACGGGGGTTATTCTGCAAATACTTGGTTACAGGAAAGTCTACGGAAGTCCTGAAGGCTCATTGTGATTGCTAATTTGTCGACCGTCAAGTTCCAACCTGTCACTGTCAAGTTCCGACCGGTCATTGTCCAGTTCTGACCTGTCATTGTCAAGTTCCGACCTGTCATTGTCCAGTTCCGACCTGTCATTATTAAGTTCCAACCTGTCATTGTCCAATTCCACCTTGACATTATCGAGTTTCGAGTTTGAACTTAGCACTGTCAGGTTCAAACTTGCCATTTTCAAGTCCAAAAAAAAACTCTTTTTTTTCCTTTGCAAAATTGCTAACCTTTTTAAGTTTCTTTTTCCTTTCCTACCTTTTTTTTTTATTCCGATGAGTTTTCGATATTCCCGGTCTACTTTATTTTAATTTTAAAAAAACATTAACGGCGTCGATAATACAATAAAATAAATAAACGTGAAAGATGGTTTTACTGAATAATTTATTAAAATTTTATTATTTTGTTCATTCACTCGTTTCAGTTTCCATATTTATTTTATACTTTTAAACGTAATATTTCGCCATTCATTTTGTTCTTATCATTTATCTTTTTCATTCATCATCCAATCCGTGCTCCATAGTATAAAACGAACTAAATGAACGTTAATGTTTATCGTTCTTTCATTCATGTTTTTTCCCCCATTTTTTTTTCTTCTTTCTTGCTTTTTCCAGTATATTGTTTCGGTTCTTATTTCTTTATTTCTTATTTCTTTTGTTTTCAAATTCCTTTTTTTTCTAAGAGCTTTGGCGAATGCCTAACAACCGAGGCAAGGGAAGAGGTTTTGTAACGTCAGGATGTAGTTTCGATTTATGTGATAATTTAGGAGGTATTTATGACGCTGACCGCTTCTGCTTGCAAGTCGGTTAGTGCACATGACCATACCACGAAGGTAGTCTGAGGATGAGTTAAATTTTAGATGCACGTGATATAGGTAACTTGAAAAATGACCTTATACGTGACCTTACATCTCAGATATCGATAAATGTGAAAAAAGACCAGCTCAATACTTTTTTCGAAGGGAATCTGGCTTTGACCTTAAACTTGACCTGGACGGTGACCTTAAATTTGATCTTCAGTTATCCTATGGATAACTGTGATGGCAAGGCCAGTTCAAAGAAAATGCATTTGAAATGAGCTAGGCCTTGATTTTAAACTAGACCTTGATGGTGACCTTAAATTTGAGCATCAGTCATCACAAATGTGATAAAAATGTCAGTTCAAATTGTTTCGAAATGATCTTGATTTCTTATTTTCGAAATGACCTTAAACTTGACCTTGAAGGCGACCTAAAATTTAAGTTTCAGCTTAAATACCATATGGATAAATCTGATAAGGCCAACGCTAGGAGGTATGAGGTCTAGAAGTGACCTTGACTTGACCTTGAAGATGACCTTAAATTTGAGCTTCAGCTCGGTTATCATACGGATAAATCTGATAACGGCCAACTATATCAGGAGGTCCGGAAGTGATCTGGACCTTGACCTTTAATCTGACCTTGAAGGTCATCTTTGATTATAAATACGGTTTCATTAGTAAAATTATGGGCGAAATTGAAATTTCACATTTCAGGGTGGGATGACCTAGGAAATGAGCTTCGAAGTTAAGGTCATTTTTAAATTTTTAAGGTCTCTTTTTTTTGTAAATCTAGGTCAAAATACGTTTACAATTGGGCTCTTTCTTTCCAATTGTAAACGTTTTTTGACCTAGCAGGACAAAAATGACTTCGCCTGGTAATTTTATAACTCAAATGATCTAGGAAGCAAAGACGCCACTGTCCTAAATTAATTATGAAACTCCACGAATTTTTGTGGTGAAATTAATTTCAGCATATATTTTGGATCTTAAAAAACCCAAGTGTTTTAATTACTTAACTCCGAGGTTAGGCTCCGTAGGCCGAAGGTCGACCAAGGGAAATTTTGTAAAATATTAAACATAGTGAAAAAAACTCCTTAATCATTACCTTTTTCAAGCAAAAAGGAAAATATTTCCTCGGTCATCAAAATTAAGGTCATTTTAGATTTTTTTTTAGGTTTTTAAGGTCACCATTTGAAATTAAAGCCATTTTTTAGGTTTCTGAGGTCAGTAGACACCTAGAACTTGTATCGTTTTCTTCTAGTTTTCTTTCGTAATTTATTTAAAAGTTTTCCCGCCATTTTCTTCGTTTTCGTTATATTTTTCTATACTTCCGTCACATCTTCATTCTTTGAATTTTTTCCATCCCATCACTCGGTTTTCATTCTTTTTAAAAAAAAAAAAAATCTTTTTTTTTCCTTTTTAAGGTAGGTCGACGTAATTTGAGAACCGTTTTTTTAGCAAAGGGAAGGGGGCTGGGAATAAGGACGAAATACATTATTACGAAACGCGCGTTTAGTTTACCGTTCATATCAGTATTAGATTGAGAAGAAAAAAAAAAAAAAAAAAAGAATATTGACGACAAAATTCTTCCATTAGCTTGAATAAATAAAAATGAAGTAAACAGGGAGAAAGGAATAATGTCGTCATTTCGTTAGGACTTAAATTCCCTTTTTACACTCTCTTCTTTATTTTATTTTCAATTCGGAAAGCTTTCTTTTTTTTTTTTTATACAGAAAAAAAAAGAGAGTAAATGCAGAATCGCTAGCAAGGAAAATTCTGTTTAAAACTGTCGAGGATTAAGGATCGCTCGGTAACCTTTAATGCCAGAAAAAAAAGATTTATTTTTATCCAGTGAAATGCAACAATCACTCCAACAACAATGGCATCTTTTTTTTTTTACTTCCCCTCTTTCTGTGTCTCTGATCTCGAGCAAAACTTTCAACCCTGAACTTCTGGATATTATTATCCGTTTCGCTGATTTCGTCTTCAACTACATATCAAACTTTTTAATTTGATTCAAGTCCGGATAAAAATAAAAAAAAAAGGAGGAAGGAAAAAGTTTGCTGTCTCGACATCTGCATGATCGTGCAACTTTTTCTTTTTTCGGGTTTCTGCTTTTTGGATCCCCCGCAATCTTAGTGCGACAAAGATCTGTCCGAGAGAAAAGGAAAAAAAAGAGAAAGTTGAAACTCGGGGCGTATATTCGCAGCAAAATAAAATAAAATAAAATAAAAATAATAATATACAGCATATCATCTTTTAGGAAACGGGAAGTACGGTGTAGTTGAACCGTAGTCCCAAAACTAGTTTTCCTCCTCCCACCCAACCCCGAACATATATAATTTGTCTTAGTAAACGCTGCATAAATCTACCTCTTACTGTGCAAACTCCTCATCCAAGACAGTCCTAACTTAGTCGTCTTCTCATGTGTATACTTTTTATATAATAATTTTCGGGGGGAAAACGAAAATGGGAATGCAGGGATAAAACTTTTCCCCGATTTTAAATTAAAACGATCAATTTTCATTATTTGTCTTAAAATGAAAAATCGCTTTATTAAAAAAAAAAAAAAAAAATAGCGAGGAAAAAAATTTATTTTGACAATATTCCAAGTTTAAAATTGCTGGAGATCATAGATCGGACATGTCGGTTATAATTGAATTAAAATTTCGATTTTTTTTTTTTTCGAAAAAGTTTTTCTGGTCGTTTTCGGTAAAATGGAAAAAAGTCGAGTCTTATGGGCAATTTGTCAAGGCATCGAACGTTTTTATTTATTTTTTATTTATTTATTTATTTATTTTTCCGAGTCTCCGCATTTTTTTTAGCTCTCGCATTACGTTTTTTTTCTCCCCGTCATACTTCTCCCGGAATTTGATACGGAGAATTATTTTTCGAGTTGCTGGCTCTCTTATGTTTGGGATATAACAAGGTCGAGAGTTTTCCACCACCGCAAATTACACACTCAAGAAGGGCGTTCCCTTGAGGGACTCCCCAAACGCACCTTCTTCTTCTTTTTCTTCTTTTTCTTCCCCCCTTTCGCACTTTTTTTTTTCTCTTTATTTTCCCAATCCTAACGGAAATCAAACCGATCAACTCTTAAAAGAATCGGATTTATCAACTGAGATGCACCGGCTTAAAAGAGACTTTTCCAAGCATTTTTATTTTTATTTAATCCTCCCTCTCCCGTTATGCAAGAAATAAAATTGGATTTAATAACGAAAATAATCGAACGAAGCCTGTTGTTGTTTTTTGCTGTTGTTGTTGCTGCTGCTGTTGCCCGCATTTGATAAACGATGTCATGAAAAAACATAATAAATTAAAGTCAGAATGATTGCAATATAACTCGAATTAAAATTTAGTTGATCGTTAAGGTAATTGATGTGTAAAGAAAGTGTAGACTCGATTACGAAGCCATCAGAGGAACCTGAATAAATCTTATTTTACTTTTTATTTTTTAAATCCCCTCCCCTTCCTCCCGATACGTATATATTACAGGCGATGCACATAAAAATCTAAATGCCGATTTAATTTTAGTACAATGCAACGTTTTAAATTTTATTTTATTTACACTACGGTCGTATATTTTCCTTGAATTTGTTGGTCAAGTGCCTAAACACAGGAGCAAAAAGTTTCGATTTCTTGCATTATTTTGATTTTTTTCATACTTTTAAATGCACGTTCAGAAAGATGGATCGAAAAAGACGAATTTTTAAATTTGAAAATTACGGAATTAACTAAAGTATTCCCCCTATTCCATTAGGGTGTCTCTTAGAAATGCAAATATGGAATTTAAGGGCGTTCGCCCCCTAAAAAATTTCTAAATAAATAAATAAAAACATGTCCCGAAGCCGGGCTTCGTAACTTGTTTCTAACCCGTGCCTCTGAGGCCTTGCTTTTTCCCATATAAAATGCATGGGGATTTTCACGACTATCCGATGTTATTTTCGAAGTAAAGAAAAAATGAAGGGAAAATTCTGCCGGTGTGGTGGAACAAAGTCTATGAGTAGGGCTTTCCATAGGACCTATCCCGGACTTCCTCCTCTGACTAATAACGGAGGTAATGGGGGCTAAAAGATGGTTAAAAATAAGAAAAATGAACTTTGAACTCAGAGGAGGAAATCCGGGATAGGTCCTATGGAAAGCCCTACTCATAGACATTGTTCCACCACACCGGCAGAATTTTCCCTTCATTTTTTCTTTACTTCAAAAATAACATCGGATAGTCGTGAAAATCCCCATGCATTTTATATGGGAAAAAGCAAGGCCTCAGAGGCACGGGTTAGAAACAAGTTACGAAGCCCGGCTTCGGGACATGCTTTTATTTATTTATTTAGAAATTTTTTAGGGGGCGAACGCCCTTAAATTCCATATTTGCATTTCTAAGAGACACCCTACTATTCCATATTTCTCATTTCTCCTCCCCCCCCCCCTTCGAAGTATGTTCAATAGCTCCTAAATATAAGTAAACGAATAAATACGGGAATAAATATCGAAGAAAAATTGATGAAGATAAAAAATCAGTGGAAAAGCAAATGAAAATCATGATCAAAATGAAAAACAGTGAAACCGTGAGAAAAAAAATTTTAAAAAAAATAGAAATAAAAAAAAAAAAAAAAAAAAAAGAAAATAAATAAAAAAATAAAAAAAAAAAAAAAAAAAAAAAAAAAAGGAATGAGATTAATGAAACCAACCGACGCAAAGCTACGATGCGGTTCCCTCGACCACACACAATCCTGACCGGTGCCTTAAAATTGACGATTAGGCAACATTTGAAAAAAAGTACACATAACGCGACCGGTCCGCCTCTGCCACTATTAAGGTTGTTACAATTATTATACTTCCAAATGGATGTTCTCAGCTAACAGATGATCAGTGAACATCACGCACTTGGAATATTTACAATTCAAATCGGTGTAAGGAGAAAATCCCTTTCCCACCCCCCTCCATTCCCTTTCATTTCATTTGCTGATGGGACATGAGATACTTTGCAAAAGCGAAAACCTCATACCCTTTTCATTTCTCATCTTACTCGAGGGACAGGTGAAAGTTCAGGATTAGGAAAATTTACGACGGGGGGAAAATATTTTCGGTGTATAGAAAATTTTCATTTGAAAAAAAAAAAAAAAAAAAAAAAATCCAAGAATGAAAGGGAGGAAAAAAAACTCTGTGCATTACATTCGCCACATCTGTATTTTGTGCACCGATTCAGTCATTTTACTTCACATGGGGATTTCATACGATGTCATAATGATATATTTCTATGGATAAAATAGAATCGGACGTGCGACTATAATTCAATCCAAAATCTTTTTTTTTTTTTTTTTTTTTTTTTTTCTTTCTTTTCTCTTTCCAGTATTTTTCCGGGGTGATCGCATTACGGGGTGAGTTTCATTTAAGTCTCGATATATTTCTCGCTAAGAAAAAAAAAAAATCCGGCGGAATGCTGATTCAGCAAAGTTGGAAGTTTTATTTAAATAAGCCGCTTTCGCGAAAAAAAAGTCAAAACGTCAAAAAAAAAAAAAAAAAAAAAAAAAAAAAAATGGAAGAAAATATTATGACGACCAAATCGCGATTGTTTTCAAATTTAATTCCGGATCCCCTCGGTAGGTAGCAGCCGATTTTTCAAGCCGCAATTTCACGCTAGGACATGTTGCAGTATCATGTTGAGACAACATGTTGCTCAACTTGTTGCAGTGTTAGAAACATGTTGCCAATCTGTTACTTAACCTGTTGAAGCGTAAAAACATGTTGCGCAACACTGAAAAATGAGAAATAAAAATTTGTAAATGTTGCGCAACATGTTTTTAACGCTGAAGCATGTTACCGTAACATGTCGCATAACATGTTGAGACAACATATCGCATAATATGTTGAGACAACATGTTGCTTAACTTTTTGCAAAGTTAAAAACATGTTGCCAACTTGTTATTAAACATGTTGAAGCGTAAAAACATGTTGTGCAACACTGACATATCAAAGATATAAATTTGTAAATGTTGAGCAATATGTTTCGAACATGTTTTTAACGCTGCAACATGTTGAGCAGCATGTCACACTAGCATGTCGCATAACATGCTGAGACAACATGTTGCCAACTTGTTACTTAACATGTTAAAGCGTAAAAACATGTTGTGCAACACTGAAAAATGAAAAATTTGTATATTTTACGCAACATGTTGCGAATGTTTTTAACGCTGCAGCTTGTTAATGTAATGTGTTGCTCAACATGTTACAGCGCTAGAGACATGCTGCCAACATGTTGCTTATCATCTTAAAGCGTAAAAACATGTTGCGCAACCCTAGAAAATTAAAATTAAAAATTTGTAAATGATGCGTAACATGTTGCGAACATGTTTTTAACGCTGCAACATGTTACCGTAACATGCTGCAGCAATATGTTACGACAACATGCTTCTAAACTTGCTGCAACGTTTAAACATACAGCCAACACGTTACTCAACATGTGTGAAAATATGTTGCGCAACACTAAAAAATGAAAAATAAAATTTTTTAAATGTTGCTCAACATGTTTCTATACTGCAACATGATCAGCAACATGTTTTTATGCTGCAACATGTTCAGCAACATGTTTTTATGCGGCAACATGTTCAGCAACATGTTGGCATTATGTTTTTATGCTGCAACATTTTCGGCAACATGTTTTTAACACTGCAACATATGTTAACGTAACATGTTACTGCAACATGTTTTAGCCTGAAATTTCGGCCTAACTAAAAAAATTTTATCGATTTAACCGGTAGATGGCGTTGACGGCGGTTTAAAAATTTTAAGCGACAGCCATTTATATTCCTGGAGCGCGAAATAAGAGGGGAAGAAAAATCTTAAAAAGAGACACTTGACGTAAAACAACGACAACAACAAAAACAACAATAAATAAACAAAATATCTGTCACTCGAAAGTAAAAAAAAAAAAAAAAAAAAAAAGAAAGAAAGAAAGAAAGAAAAAAAAAGAGGTCGAAACAGCGAGCGCGGGGCTGCAACAGGAAGTATATAGCAGAAGGCACCTGTCTCTTATGTCTTCACTAATGTACCACAGCAGCATTTGTTTTACTTGGCTCTAATAACTTTCTTCTATTTATATAACTTTCTTGAAATAACCAAGCTGTATATTCCGGTTTTTGTTTCGCTTTCAAAATCGATTTAATAAAAATAAAAAAAAAATAGTAAAAAAAATGGAAAAATTAAATTACTGCAATCATAAAAATTCACTCTGAAACGGTTGATAACGAATCGACGTGTGACCCTTCGATGCGCGAATCCAGACTTCTGAATGCTGACTCAGATACGATTGTCTAAATCCAAACTTGCTCTTTGCTGATACTATTCTTATAAATGAATTGAAAACTTTTCCTTTTTTTTTCATATCCTTTTTCTTATTATTTTTTTTTTCCTTTTCTTTCGTTTTTTTTATTTTGCCTTTGAATTATTACCCTAATTGCCTCAACACTGAATTCCATTTCATTTTTCATACCAGACTAAGGGGGCATCTGGTTTCCACAGTCGTTGATTAATCCGCATTAGGAATGAAATCTCATTAGTCGATAGATCGCAAGACTGGAATATTTTGAAAAAAAAAAAAAAAAAAAAAACAGTGGGGAAAAAATTTTTAGCGAGAAAATTCGAGGCCTTTTTCCGTCTTTTCTTGGGATTAAAACGGGTTGACCAATATTTGAAGGCTCCGGACGAAACAACAAAAGCCCATTTTTTAATATTCAGTTCACGACAAGGAGAACGTTCAAGACGTATTTACGTTTTAGATCATGATATGAAGGGGTTTTTTTCACAACATTTTGTTCTTATTTTCTTCCATGTCTGGCAGATTTACACAGTTTTTTCTTAAGAAGACATAATCATTAACATCGTTTGGAGGGAAGATGAGAATCGCCACGGGAATAACGCGATTAAATCTGTGACTTTTGAGAATTTCGGCAATTTAATTTTAAAAAAAAAGCTCAGAAATTTAATTAAAAACAAAAAAAAAAAACCTATACGTTTTATGGCCCGAAAGTTCAAGAAATCAGCGACCTCGTTCACGCAAAAAAAAATTTTTTTTTTTTTTTCGGTTTTTTCCTGCTTCAACTATTTTTACTTTTTTCATTCATTCATTGGTATTCATTCATTGCTTTCATTTAATCTTTTCCTCCAGGAAATCTATTTCTGGGAATTTTCCTAGTAAAATGTTTTATCTTGACCTATCCTAATTTCACAAATGAAAGGAGAAGCAAACAATAAAAAGATTTCATTTGACCAGTTTACCTCTCGAAATAGTTAAGGATTTGATCCGTTTTCTTAAAAATAAATTTTCCAAAAGAAAGAAAGAAAGAAAAAAATTGAGCAGCCACTAAATCGCATTTGGTACTGGAAATGATGTTACATCACCTCTCAGGCGCTTTTAAAAAAAAAAAAGTTATTTACTCGGTACAAAATGAAAATAAGATTTGTGATCAACTTTCATTTAATTCGCTATTAGGTTTTGCTTGCCTCCCCCGGTCCGACTTTGACAAAGGTGCGAATTTGACCTTTTTTTTTTTTTTTGCGAAAAGAAAAAAAAAGTCCTTTCCTATTCAAAATCAACTTTTCGCTCGCTTTTCCAGTTTTTTTTTCGTTATAAGGGTACAATTGACAATTTAAAGTTCTGCCTAAAATAAATACGTATACCATCGCACACACCAAATAAATCGTATACCAACCACCGCTGGCTATCACAGCAACCCTAAGAAGCCAACAGGTGACTACCGTGTGCTGACTGCCAGTTCTGAAGCTTTATTTGGTCCTAAACATCAGGCGTCAGTTTAGAAAAAATATTTTTGTAAAATTTATGCATATTTTTAGAACCACCAAAATTTAAATATGCACAATTTTGGTACAATTTATGCAAATTTCTTGAACCACCAGAATTTGAATGTGCATAATTTTTACAAAATCGATGCTTAATTATTAATGCATAAAAATCCGGATATGCATAATTTATGCATAAAAAGTTTTAAAATCATAAAGCAAAAAAATTTGCAAATATTATGCTTCCCAGTATTCAACTTTTTCCATTTTATACATACTTATTAATGCATAATTTATGCATGTTTTATACTTTATTTGCATAATTTATGCAAATTTTATACTTTATATGCATAATTTATGCATGTTTTATACTTCATATGCATAATTTATGCATATTTTATACTTCATATGCATAATTTATGCATATTTTATACTTTATATGCATAATTTATGCAGATGAAGAAAAACATTTTACGATAAAAAAAGTTAAGCTTTCATACATAATTTCTGCATTTTTTATATATGTCCAATTTTTGGTATGATTTATACATGATTTTTATATAATTTATGCATATCCTTTTCGTACAAGGGGTGACAATTCTGACACCTCCTGATTGGTCGGGAGGCAAAGGAGGATCAATTAAATATTTCGCTCATAATAGAGTTCCACGGATTTTCTCTTGCGGCATCAAGTGGGGTCGCGTGGTGAATAATATTTAGCATACGGACATGGATTTTAAATGGCCGACTTGTCACCACTCTTTTAATTCAGGCTCATTATGAAGACAGTCAAAATGCCTATTCCACTGCCTTCTTCAAGGAGTTGGTTGGGCTTTCTAAATAGGGAAGGTAGCTGCTTACAGGTAAACAAACTTTCCCATTTGGGTTTAAAAGAAATTAGAACTAGAGATGGGAAAATATACCAGATTAGATGTAAAATACTCTAATAGATTGTAATTAATATGGTATATATACCAATTTGGTATATTTTTAATTTCGAATATATTTTAATCGGTGGCCAAATTGGCCAAAACCGGCCAAAAATGTCTTTATAGTCACTACTTATTGAAGTGAAACTTCTTATGGGGCGGGTTAGTGTAATGAAGTGAAGTTCGAATTTCCGGTGAAAATTAAAATTTTCAGCGAAAATTTTCGGCTATGCTAAATTAAAATTTGAAAAAGGTTGAAACTTCCGGTGAAAATTAACATTTGCCGGAAAAATTATGGGCTATTCCAAATCGTTTGAACAAAAATTTGAAAAAGATTGAAATTTCCGGTGAAATTTGTAGCTGTGCCAAATTATTTGAAAAAAAAAAAAAATTGTTTGAATTTTAACTTAAATAATTAAAATGTTCGTTAGGCACTTTTTGAATTGTCACAAAATTCTAGTCACAAAATTCTACAACAAAATTTAAAAAATCTTGCACTTTTAAAACGTCAAAAAAAAGTGAAAAGTTATTTTGTGGTTCTTTTCAATTGATCGTTTTCTTAACCATTTTTTAAAAAGTATTTTAAAACTTTAAAAAAAAGTTATTAATTAACTATTAATAAAAACTATTAATAAAATTTTGTGAAAATTCAAAAAATCTTATTTAACCCCATAAAAAGTTTCACGTTTTTTTAAAGGCTATATAGACATAGAGCGAATTCGTTTTTTTATACGTTATAACTCTCAGAAGTAAAAGAAAAAAAGTTCAAAAATTTGAAAACATAAAAGTACAAAATTTTATATGAATTTTGTATTAAAATTAAAGAAATGTACCGCGGTGCCCGTTTTTAGGATGTCGGAAAAATAAACACACCGCAATGTTGAGCTTATCAAAACAAATGAAGATTTGTTCACTTTTTCAGCGTCCTAAAAACAACAAACACCGGGTATATACAACTTTTCAAAGTTGTATATATATATGGTATATATATACCATGACCATCTCTTATTAGAGCTGTGATTAAAACCATGATTCTAGTGCAGCAGGTTTAAGCCTGTAATTCAGGGCTACAATTCCGCTTCCGATCCCGATTCCGCAGAATTTTGACTATTTACGAGCAAGATTCCGATTCCGATTGCAATTCCGATTTCAACTAATAAATATTTTAGCAATGCCGATTCCGATTTAAATCAAAACTGATTAACTGTAATAAAGGTATTTTCGTGTTTTTTAAGCCAATCTGAATCGAAAATATTTTTTTTTGATGCCAATGCCGATTCCGATTCTCATTTCTTAAAAAAAGCACGGATTCCGATTCCAATTAATTTTGAAATAGCATATTCCGATTTCGACTCCGATTCAAAATAAAAATTAATCGTAATTGCAGCTCTGAAAATTTTTTTTTTTTAAAAAATAATCAAACTCAAATCTGTAGTAAAATAAAACCGAAGCGAGTTTCACCCGCAACGAAATATTTACATATTCAATTAATAAGTAGCATCGGACCTTCCATAAGCTCATTAAACAATCGGTGATGTCATCTGCGTCAACATTCTAATCGGTAGTTCATCACGATTCCAACAGATATCGCTTTCAACGAAAGTAATTAAAAACATTTTTTTTTCTCTCTCCCTGTCTCTTTCTCTCCCTCCCTCTCGCGTCTAATGAGGATAAATTTCCGCACCGTTTATGATAATTAAACGGATAAAACACAAAATCAGAATTAAAACAATCGATTAATTCATCAGTCCTTCCCGAAGCAAGTGTTTGTTATGTGTAAACGGTGTATATGTTTACAAAAGTTTATACTGATCCGTCAATAGTTTCATCCAATTTTATTAAAATGTTTTCATTTATCTTTGTTTTCTCTCGGTGCAATATCACGTCAATTCCTCTCTCCATTTACTTTCACCCCTTTACTGCAATCGGAAATGCAAAAAAACTCAAACCGAAAAAAAAAAAAATATCAAAACGGGGAAAAAAAATTTTAGGAAAAAAAAGGGGGGGAGGGATGAAAAGCACTTAAAACGCTTATAACTATAACTGAGATGTAACATGCTCCACGGTCTTTTTTAATGAGTTACAAAGAGTTAAAATTTACCGAGGGAATCATTTACGGGGGGAATAATAATTAACCGTGCCCTCCCCGTCGTGCCGTATAAAAAGTCTATTTCACCGCTAAAAACCAAAAACGAATCCTCCCGATGTTTTTTTTTTTTTTTTCTCAAATTCCCTGGAAAATTTTGATCCTACGCAAGAGAAAGAAAAAAAAAATTTAATCCTAAATTAATATCGGTGTGGACAGTTTTCAAGTGGGTTCCCTTTTTACTCCACAATTACAGTGAATTCCTCAGAGAAATATAAAGTCGGTAATTATAATGATTTAAATGACCTTGAAAAAAAGTAATTGGGTCATCGGATGGGAATAAAAGACAGTATATTGCATTACCGATTGTTGTCTTTTTTTTTTTTTTTTTTTCTTGTATTAATTTTTTTTTTCCTTTCAGGAGACATTTCGCGTGAGATTTTTTTTAGTGCATGAGAAGTTCATCCGAGGTTGCCGCATCGACTAGACTGAAAAACACTTCCTGCTCAATTATTTGAGGATTCCCAGAATTAAATGCGAGTTTTAATGCCGGTGAATGTGCGTATTATTATTACTATTTTTTTTTTATTAATGGAAACAAATTATGATGCGAATGGCATTTTAAAAATATGTCCGGGAATGAAGGAAAAATTGAAAATTAAAATTTCTTTGCTTGCAGACGACAGGTCTAGGGATGGCGGACAGCTCCAAAAATCAAAACGGTTACTATTTAAGTTGAAAAGTAGAATTCGGCTTGGTTTCAGTTAAAATTTTGTCCACCAAGACGGGGTCGGTTTGGTTCGGTTTAAACATTAATCCAAACTTTTTTGAAAACGGTTCGGCTTCATTTTCATTTTCGTTTTAGTACAAAACCGGTTACAGGTTCCGTTCGGTTATTTAAATTAACTGGGTTCGGTTCGGCTCTCAGTTCGGTTTTTTGATAAATCCGGTTCGGTTCGGTTCCGTTTGGTTTCGGTTACTTTTTAAGTTAAAAGGTTAAATTCAGCCTGGTTTCGGTTAAAATGATATGCACCAGGAAAGGTTCGGCTCGGTTTGGATGCCGATCCGAAATTTTTTGAATTTGGTTCGGTTTCGGTTCGATATTTTTAAACGAAAAAACTGGTTATGGTTCAGTTCGGCTGGGTTTGTTTTAGAACCCCACCACGATTTCGGTTCGGTTTTCCATTCAAAAACCGAGTTTTTTGTTAAAAAAATACTCAATTTTCGGTAAAAAAAAAAAAAATTCGGTTTTGGTTTGGTTATTTTCTTTTTATGTAAAAATAACCCGGTTTTTGTTCGGTTCGGATTTTCTTCTAAACTATTCGGTTCCAGTCGGTCCTATAATTGTTTTATAGTTGTTATAGTTCCTATAATTTTATAGTTTTATAGTTTTTATAGATTTTATAGTTTATTCCTATAGTTTTATAGTTCCTATAATTGTTAATTCGGTTTATCTAAAACAAAAAACCCAAATTCGGTTCTGTTATTAGTAAAAAAACAACACCGGTTTCGATTCTCGTGTTTAGCGGAAAACCAATTTTTTTTTAAATTTAAGAAAACGGTTTTAGTTCCATTCGGTTCTTCGGTTCGGTTCAATTTGGTTCCGGTTTTTTTTTTTTTAAAATAACCCGGTTTTCGCTCGGTTTGGATTTTCTTCTAAACTATTCGGTTCCAGTCGGTCCTATATTTGTTTTATAAACTATTCGGGTTCTATTTCGGTTCGAGTTATTTCTTCTGGTTCGGTTCGGTTCGCTTCAGTTTTGAAACCTTTTTAAATTTTAAATGAGTTTGAGTTTGGATTCGGTTTTTTAAATAAAATTTTTTCAAAAGTTCGGTTCGGTTTAATTCGGTTTATCTAAAACAAAAAACCCAAATTCGGTTCTGTTCGGTTCGGTTTTGAATGAATTTAAAATTTTAAATGAGTTTGAGCTTGTATTCGGTTTTTTTAACTAAAATTTTTTCAAAGTTTCGGTTCGGTTTGGTTTGGTTCGGTTTATCTAAAACAAAAAAAACCTGAATTCGGTTCGATTTTTCTGATGAATTGTTCGGTTTCGGTTGTATATTTTATTTATAAACTTTTCGGACTCGATTTCGGTTCGAGTTATTTCTTCTTCTGGTTCGGTTCGGTTCGGTTATGAATAATTTTTAAATTTTAAATTTTAAATGAGTTTGAGCTTGTATTCGGTATTTTAACTAAAATTTTTTCAAAGTTTCGGTTCGGTTTGGTTCGGTTCTTCTAAAACAAAAAACCCAAATTCGGTTCGGTACGGTTTCTCTGATAAATTGTTCGGTTTCGGTTCTATATTTTATTTATAAGTTGTTCGGATTCCATTACGGTTCGGTTCGGTTTTGAACCCTTTTTAAATTTTAAATGAGTTCGAGTTTGGGTTTGGTTTTTTTACTAAAATTTTCTACAAGGTTCGGTTCCGTTTTCTTAAAACAAAAGAACCAAATTCGGTTCGGATCGGTTTGCCATCTCTGGACAAGCCTTTGGTACAAAAATAATCAATTTTTTGCGTTTATTTTGCAAAACTTTTTTACACTTTTTGCATCACTTTTTCGTGTCGGAAAGACCATCAATTTTCTTCCAAATCCCCCTCCCTCCCCTCCTTCCCCCGTCACCTACTTCCTCTTCGAGAATAAAATAAAAAAAATAAAATAAAAATGACGGGACAGAACAATAACAATTCTTTTAAAATTCAAACCGAACCGCTTTTTCCATACATCCCAGTCAACACCTAAAAGCTTGAAAATCCAAAAATCAAATCGAGCGAAAATAACAAAAGGTTAAAGGAATGTTATATTAATGGCAATGGAAGGTAAACGCGTGCATATATCGAACAGAAGTGAAAAGACGAGGGGGGGGGGGGGGGAGGTGCGGGGGAAGGCTCTTCGAACGGGAGAAAAAGAAGGAGGAAGGAGTGAGTCAGTCGGAGGAAAGAGAAAAAACGACAACGCTTGATAAAACATTTTTTTTTTTTTTTTTTTTTTTTTTTTACAGCTGGAATGATAAATAAATTATCGATTGAGCGGAAATAGATGTCGAAGTGAAGTCAAACAAAATGAATTTAAAGTACCGGAAATTGTTTTTCAGATGCAGTTTTCACACCTCGAAATTTTTGTCCCTAAAAAAGGGGCATATATGCTTTTCGGAAAAGGGACGAACGGGGAGGGGGGGGGGGGAGAGGGATGGGAGAGAGCAAATTAAGGGTATAAATGCGTTTCGGATATCGGCAAATAATATACTTTTTTTTTTGTGTGTATGTGTGGTGTGTGTGATCTTATTTCGGAATCGTAAATAAATCCCATTTTAAAACCGGGGAGTCAAACGGAGGATTCGGGATTAACCAAAGAGAAAAAACGATAACGAAATTTCAATTAGAACCAGACCGCTAATGACCGTGTTTATATTAAAAGCGTCTGTCTGTCCAATGTTGTTGATACATGTTAATTTATTTGAAATCTTTCCGTTAATTAAAGAGTCAATGCTGCATATAGAGCGCGATTGCTATCGTTGCTGCAGTTGCTACGAACCGAACCGAAAAAAGAAAAAAAAAAAGATGAAACCCCACCTTTCAAGGAAAAGAAAAATCGACTTCCTTATGTTTTATAAATAAAGTCAACCGGTAAAACGGCATTTGAAATTAATCAAAAGGCTTTCGAACTACGAAAGGAGGTAAGGGGGGTGGAAGTGACTTAGGGGTGGTGGAGAGGGGGGCGGGGGCAAGATTATCGAGGTAAAATCACCCCTTTCATTTAGCTCTCCTTTTGCTAAGCCAACAAAAGACCCCCCATTCCCCCCCCCCCGACATCGTTCAAAGTTCACAGTTTCTCTTAAGCTCCTCGACCATAATTCCATAAACATTCGGTAAAGTTATATACGGAATTAATTACCGTCCAGCGAATTCCTTCACTTAATGAATCGACGAGAAAGGAGAAAAAAAAATTAATTTTCTAATAAAATAAACAATTAATTATTACCCCGTAAACAAATTGAAGGGGGAGTTATAAAACATGTTATAGGGAAAAAGTAATTAAAACGGAATCTTCTTCTATCGAAACATGACTTTATAATTAGTTTCAAAAAGTTATCAAAATCTTTGTTCCCTTGAAAGCTCGACCACATTGTAGATAGTGACGTCATTCAATCATCTTCGCTTTTTCCCCCCACCCCCCTCATTCGGGAGTCTGGATTCCACCACCTCTACCCCTCCTCGTGTTGAATTCCCTCCCTCCACACCTTCCCCTTCTTTAACTTGCGATCTCATCCAATTCTTCACTTAATTTTCCTTCCTAAATTTCATCAGAAACTTAAATTATTTCATTATTTTTATCAAATTTTATGTTCCAACCTGGAATCTGGGAATGATAGGAAATAA
Source organism: Liposcelis bostrychophila (assembly GCA_037577465.1). NCBI lineage: Eukaryota > Metazoa > Arthropoda > Insecta > Psocodea > Liposcelididae > Liposcelis > Liposcelis bostrychophila. Next base: position 7,683,457 of record CM075211.1, read on the forward strand.
CTTGGAAAACTAAAACGAAGGGGGAGAGAGAGCTGAGGTAAAGCGGTCACGTTGTCTTGGGAATAAGGGCCTCTTTTCCGTGTATCCACTTATACCGGGGAGCAATGTGTTACTTCTCATTTATTCATTTACCTCTTAATTACATACAAGTTGGTCGGGGATGTTAAACCCTGCCAAGTGGAATATAAATTTTCAAGAAGATAAGGGTGGGACTTTTATATAACCTTACCCCCTCTACCCCAATCCCCCCCCCCCACTGCCACCGTCACCTTTCTTCCACCCACCACCTCCACTACCTACACCTTTCCTCCTCACGGTTTTCGGGCATCCTCCTATATCCTGTTAAAATTTTTAAAGGGATTTTATGAGTTTCACTAAGATAATGCATTAAAAACCGGGAAGAAAAATCCTTAAAGGATCTCGAGGGTTATTCGATCCTTAAATATCTTATGAAGGTTTGCTCTTTTTTAGTATAATAGGATCTCGATTATGATAGGATTGTATTACGATTTTTTTTCCAAGTAATTTGTTGTTGTTTTCAATTTATTGTTTCCGTACGCGTCAGATTTCTAGCAATTTTTCCCATCTGCTTTTTCCTTCTTTCTTTTTAAAAAACTCGTTAAAAATCTGGAATAATGTCAAAGTTTGCTTGAACTTGACGTTAATGGAGTACGTTGGAAGACATTCAAGTAAGATAAATAAAATTCTGCCTTTTTTCACCGGTCTACCTCACTTGTAAGACAAAATAAGAAAATCACCTACCCCCCCTCAAGTATTACTCAAGATCGTTAGTGCCACTACTTTAAAATAAATAAAAAACTTGACGAAATATTATTTGGTCAGTAAATAAATTTAACTAGTCAGTAAAGTCAGAAAGAAAATGTTTCTGGCCAGTAAAAAAAAATTAAGACTGTAGGAAAACGTTTCTGGAGTAAAAAAAAAAATTAACTGTAAAAAAAAAACGTTTCTGGTCAGTAAAAAAAATTAAGACGGTAAGAAAAAGTCTTTGGTCAGTTTAAAAAAAAAAAAAAAAATTAAGACTGTAGAAAAACGTTTCTGGACAGTAAAAAAAAAAGCTTCTGGTCAGTAAAAAAACGTTTCTCGTCACTAAAAAAAAAAAAAACTAAGAAAACAATTCTGTTCAGTAAAAAAAATATGATTTCTGGTCAGAAAAAAAAATTAAGATAAGACTGTAAAAAAACGTTTCTGGCCAGTAAAAAAAAATTAAGATTGTAAGAAAACGTCTCTGGGCAGTAAAAAAAAATTAAGACTGTAAAAAAACGTTTCTGGTCAGAAAAAAAAATGAAGATTGTAAGAAAACGTCTCTGGGCAGTAAAAAAAAATTAAGACTGTAAGAAAACGTCTCTGGTCAGTAAAAAACAAAATTAAGACTGTAAGAAAACGTCTCTGGTCAGTAAAAAACAAAATTAAGACTGTAAGAAAATGTTTCTGGTCAGTAAAAAAAAAAATTTAAGATAGTAGAAAAACGTTTCTGGAGAGTAAAAAAAAAATTAAGACTAAAAAAACGTCTCTAGTCAGAAAAAAAAAATCTGATAAGTAAAACAAAAGTACTGTAAAAAAAAGTTTTAGATCAGTGAAAAAAAATTAAAGCTGTAAAAAGAACGTTTCTAGTCAGTAAAAAAAAAAAAAAAAAAAAATTAAGACTAAAAAAACGTTTTTGGTCAGTAATAGTCAGGTTTAGCACAACAGTTCTTTGATAACGAATTTCTAATACCGAATTAGTGTTAGAATCGGTAATTATTGGGTTTTTGAATCCAATTTTTCATTCAAAATCCAATTATTTTTTTAGGTTTTGAAACTTAAAGTGCCCAAGTGGTGTATTACATTCTCTTAATATCTTCGAACTTCAAAATCAAGCTTCTCCGATTTTCCGAAGCCATTATTAATTGTTCTATAGTTTTCTGCAGTTGTAAATTTTTAAAAAGGATCTTCTCAAGTCTCCCAATTTAATTGTCGCCGCCCAATTAATTTCTAGAGAGTTCTCGCTCTTCCTATCATGTATGCATGCTGTAACTTTTAGTCCTTATTTCACTTATGCGGCAGAACATTTTTTTTTTTTAATTAAAAAAAAAATTATTTATTAGTTTTAGCATTTAAATTATGTACCAGTAAAAAAAAATCAAATAATAATAAAAGTACCATTTTTCTCGCAGCTAAAAAAAGTTTTGTGGTTAGTTAGTAAATAAAATGGAAGTGGTCAGTTAAAAAATTCATTTCATCAGCACAAGATTTGGTCATTTATCTTAAAAAATTTTACTGTCTCCAAATAAATCATTAGGGACCAAAAAACGCTATTCCTACTGACAGATTTTGTACTGATCAAATGAATTTTTTTACTGCTTATTTCAAATAAATACAGGCCTAACTTTTTTAGTTACTAGAAACATGGTGCTACTTTTCTAATGGTACAAAATTTAATGCTAAAACTAAGAAATCATTTTTTTTTAACTTTGAAAAAGTTGAAAACGCGATGCTTAAAAGTGAAAAAAGAATTTAACTTTAATTTTAATAAAGTAAGAAATTAAGATGCTTAAATAAGGTATGTTAAACCCCCCCCTGTTAGAAAATATAAGGACTCTGACTCAGCAATCCGGTATCAGAGACTCAAATATTCGGAATGAGCGGTTCAAAATGCAAACATTGGTCACGTTTCAGCTTATCGCAGTCAATAATGACAAAATTATAATTTTTTTATACCGCTGTCTCATAATGAAACAACGGTTCTTAAAGCGTTAAAAATCGCTCACAAAGAAATCTCAACACTTTTTTTTTTTTTTTTTTTTTTTCTCTTTTGTTTTTACCTAGACTTCCAAGCTCTAAATAAAATCTGTGATAGCTTCAAGATTCCAACTTTTCCTTAAATCAAGAGGAAAATCTCGACAGAGGTTAGGGAAAAGGAATATTCCGGAGTTGTCGACAAAGCCTCAGCATTCCGACAGCAAAATCCTGAATTGAAAAAGGACTGAGAAAGTCTCATTCTTCTCTTGTCAGTCCTCCCCCTTTTCCTTGTTACAGAGTGAGCCAAGGAAAAAAAAAAAAGGAAATTGAATAAATATAAATATTCGAAAACACTGAAAAAAAAATTACCTCCCGCAAAAATACTTTCGATATCAATAATAAAAAAAAAAAAACCTTACTTATTTTAAAATCAAACCGCGTAAGCAGCGAGAACGGTTTTTATCCAAAAAGAATTTATTTTTTTCTTATTTCATTTTTTTTTTTATTTAAAAAATGCTTATTAATGGATTTACAAAATCGAAAACGTTTTCGAAAGCATTCGAAAACGATTCCGATTCGCATTTCTTCATTTTTCTTTTAAAAATTAATTTGATTTTTTTTTTTTTTTTTTTTTTTTCGAAAACTTACCTAGATCTTCTAGTCGTTGGATCTTTCATTACCATAACTTCTGTGACTTCACCAAACTTACTGAAGTATTCTCGTAAACTTTCTGGAATAAATAAAAAAAATTACACATAAATAACGATCTAAAAAAAAATAAAAAAAATGAAATTGGAAAAAATAAAAAATTGATACCGGGAAGAAAAAAAAATGGAACAAATAATAAAAAGTCGCCGTACAATGGGAAACTCAGTAAAAACAATAAGTTAAACAGATGACTTACTGAGTTTCTATTGTAGGGGGACGAAAAATTTTCTGCATAATGGTTTCTTTGTAAGTCAGTTTTCTCCACGTTGGGCGCCAATTGTACCGTATTCCTCGATACAAAAGGATTCTATCCTTTTCTCCTTTATTCTTCCTATCATTAAGACGTATTTATTCGTCTCGATGACGGGACTTTGATTTTTTTTCCCCTTCCCATTTTTTTTTTCTCTTTCTAGTATGGTTTTCATCTTCGAACCTTTTTTTTTTCCTTTATTAAAGATTTTAAATGAATGAATGGATTTTGTTTTTTTTTTTTTTTTTTTGCGAAGGGGAAAAAAGTTTCAGAATTAAGAAGGAAAGACATTTCAAGTGGTGAAAAAAGATTTTACTCTTTTTTTGAATTGAAACTTCTTATGGCGTAGCCCTAACTGTCAGGTCAGATGAAAATAAGTGAAGTAAGAAGTAAAGTAAATAATTTTAAATAACAAGTAAATGAGTTAAGTAACAACTAAAAGTAAATTAATTAATTAACGATTAAAGTAAATTACTTAAGTAAATAAGTCCAGTAACAAGTAAAGTAAATAAATTAAGTAAAAAATTAAAGTAAATTAGTTAAGTAAATAAGTTAAGTAACACGTAAAGTAAATAAATTAAGTAACAATTAAAGTAAATAAATTAAGTAACAATTAAAGTAAATAAGTGGAGTAACAAGTAAAGTAAATAAGTTATGAAACGATTAAATTAAAGTAAATTAGTTAAGCAACGATTAAGGTAAATTATTTAAGAAACGATTAAAGTAAATTGTATTCTCTAGTGTATTCTTTTACTGAACTTCTTCCCGGTTCCCTCTTTGATCCAGATACCGATAACCTTAACTGAGAGAATTACACCCCCCTGCCTTTAAAAGCAGTCTTAAAGGTTTGATGGAAAAGTTAAATTAGTTAATTAACAAATTAGTTAATTAGTTAAGAAACAAGTTAAGTAAATAAGTGGTGGCGCGTAGCCTAGTTCATACGCTCGACTCTCGATGCGACGCGTCGTGCTTCTATCCTAGCTCACAGCTAGGAATTTTTCTCAGGTCAAAACTAATGCGCTAGTCAGAAAATCAACGGTCACCACCCCTCGGAAGGCAATGGCAAACCACCGAGTGGTAATTGTCTAGAGAATCTTTAAAAAATAGCTTTTCGGAACCAACGTTAAACTTTTTTTTTTTTTTTTTTTTTAACTATTTTCCCTGCCTTAGCAGGGAGATTATATTTAACATTTTGATATAATTGAAATAATATAATTTGGTCTCCGCAGGACCATACGGTGTGCGCGGAGCCTACTCATGATCACAGCAATTTTTAATCATTAGTTAGTTTAATTTAGTTTTTTATTTATAAAAAACAAAAGTTATTATAGAGTAGTTATTATACAGTAGTTTTTTTTTTTTTTTTTTTTTTTTTTTAACAACAGCCGAAACATAACGAAAAAACCGAGTCAGAGACATTTATAAGTTTTTATCAGTTCTAATCAGGGTCAGCCCAAGCTGCAAGCCTTTTTTTAAATAATTCTTTTACAAATTTTAAAACATTATTTAAAGATCTATTCTTCTCCCTTATCCCTTTTACTAATATGCAAAAAGCATCAGAGGTAGTTAGCAAATCATTGCTGAGTTTAAGACGTTGATAGCAGAGCGTATTGCAGGAGTGTTGCAATCGAAAGAAGGGAATAACAAACAAGCCCCTTTCGGACTGCCGGGAAGTTCAGGCATATACTATTTCCTCCACTTGTATAAAATATTTAAGGGTAAAAAGTATCACATTTCGGACATACAGCAGACATACCGGAAGTATTTCAGCCTGCAGGTAGTACGGCCTAGCCGAAATATCTCGTCTTTGCCTGAACATAATACGCAGGGCAAAATTTTAGGTCCCATATGCCTGTGCGGACACACAACTACCCAAATTAGTTAAGTAATGATTAAAGTAAAAAAGTTAAGTAACAAGTAAAGTAAATAAGTTGACAAAGTAAAGTAAGTAAGTTGTAACGATTAAATTAAAGTAAATGGGTCATTCTTAAAAAAACGTTCCGTGTCGGGAGAGGACAAATAACTCATACTTTTGTTAATAAAAATGGCTTAAAAATAATTATTTTTTCTTCCCAAGAAGGGAAGCCATTCTTTTACATTTAATACTCAAATCCACTACAAGAAAAAGTTTTTTTTTTTTTTTTTTTTTTTTTTGCAGTGGATTCGAGTAGATATTAAATAATATTGGCTAAAAATAAAAAGGTACGTTTTTTAACAACTACCCAAATTAGTTAAGTAATGATTAAAGTAAACAAGTTAAGTAACAAGTAAAGTAAATAAGTTGACAAACAAATAAAATAAATAAGTTGTAACGATTAAATGAAAGTAAATTAATTAAGTAACGATTAAAGTAAATTAGTTAAGTAAATAAGTTAAGTAAATAAGTTAAGTAACATGTAAAGTAAATTCGTTATTTTGACTTTGGTAATGGGCTAAACTTTTAGTTCTAGTATCTGAAAAAAGGTGAAGTAAATAAGTTATTTACTTAATTAAAAATTTTAAAAAACTGAAAAAAAAATCGTTTGTTTTCCAGTTTTGTTTTGAAAAAACCTTGAAAGTAAAACGGGAGTTCCTTTTCAAGTGTCAAATTCCCCCAAAAAACCTAAATTAGATGGCACAGAAGAGGATTGGGATAGCCTTGCGCATGTACTGTCGTTCCTAGAAATTCTACAATCAAGACACCCCGAACTCTACAGCTAAAACTAATTATATTGTATTTATACTTCATATCACTTATAAGTGATATTTGTCCATTCCAGTACGGCTTAGATGTATCTTCTTCGTAGTTTTCATTGAATATTATTGGAATTCTCAATCATGGTTCTCTTCTTTCTAATTTTTCTTCGGAAATATGCATGGAAACCATGATCCCCTTTTTCTAAATCGTAATCATTTTTAATTCTTCACGGTTTTCGTCGAATTCTTTAACTACAATGAAGGTTTAATTATCAAAAGAAATATTAAAAATCCTTTCTTTTTTACTGCAGTATTTATGAAGTGGAAGAATTAAAAAAAAAAATTAACAAAAACTTGAAGCCAACTTTTTTTTTCTTATCTTCTATACTACATCGCTTTGTAAAACTTCAAAAAAAATTAACAACATCTCGTATATTTAAAAACAAAATTCAAAATTCGGAAGAGTTCAGAGAAGGGAAAAAAAGATAAATCTAGGATTATTTTTAAACCTAACGTCCTATCTTACTGTCTGGTATATTTGATTATTTCCTCTTTCACCTCGCTAACTAAATTCCGTCAATTCCATTAAAACCCTTTAAACCTCTGATCCTTTTCTTCCCCTTTCTTATTTCTTTTGCTTTTTCTTTAAAGAAAACAAACAAAAAAGAAAAAAAAAGGAAGTTTCCAAGGTTGTAATAATGAAAACAAATACATTTCAGGATGCTATTTCACGAACATCCCGTACCAAACAGTGATGCAAATAGTGATGCAAATAGTGATGCAAAAAAATGTATTTTTTATATCTTTTACACATAAATTTTTGCAAAGTGCTACAAAGTTTATGCATAATTTTTTTTAACAATGAAAGTCTGAACATGCATAATTTATGCATATAAGTTTTTTTAATCATAAAGCAAGAAAATTTTCAAATATTATGCTTATTCGACTTCTTCCCTATTTTTATGCATACTTATTTATGCCTAATTAGGAAAAAAAGATTTCCTGTAAAAAAATTTAAGTTCTTTATGCAAAATTTATGCATTTTTTAGGCTCCAAAATTTGTAACATGTCCGACTTTCTCTATATTGTTGGGAAAAGATCAGAAATTAAGTCCAGGAAAAAATCTAACCTTTTCCTAAACGTGTTCCTTTTGAAATTGCAACCTAAGAGGTCGTCATAAAATATTTATCAACAAAATAATCAAATTAGGTAATTCCGGGTAAGAAAAAAAATTCTATTTTCAATTACGTTGTTAATTTACATAATCTCACCACTAGATGTCTCATAAATATTTCAACGTCGCAAAGGTTTTTTTTTTTTCCGAGGAAAAAAAAATCGGAAATTTAATTTAAACCAAATCAACGAAAAGGATCTTGTCACATCATTAATTAATGAGCACCCCAACACAGTGATGACTCTCCGATACGATTTTTTTTTTCGATTGTGTCTGTGCAGTAGATGACCAGAAAAAAAAAACGAAAGCAAAGGAAATCTGGCGTTAGATCAACACCGACCTTTACCTTTAAAGCTCTCCGCGCACTTGTTTTTCATTATTCTTTTTTTTTTTTTTTTTTTTTTTTCTGTCTCTCTCGCTTTCAATGTCTCATACACGCACGCACATCGAAATGTAACATATGGCATATTTTAACCTTCGGCCTTAATTTAGATTTTTTTTTTTTTTGCGCATGTCGACCAGAAAAAAAAGTAAAAGAGGAAAAACAAAAAAAATTCCTGTCGGTAATACTTCATTCTGGAAAGGGAGAGGAAAAAAAAAGAAAAGTGCAAGTCTGCAACGATAAATAACGGAAAAGAAGAAAAACATTTTCAACGCTTTGACAACATGCCAGACAGGTAAGGAGTCGAAAATATGAAAAATAGACGTCATTAAAAAGATAATGTGAAAGCGCTGAAACGAGATAAACATACCCGAATTCCAACTTTTTTTTTTTTTTTTTTTAAATCGATGGAAGTCAAGATTTTTGAAAAAGAAAAAGAAAGGTCACCGATTTTTCAGCTTGAACACCGCAAAAGTAAATCAAATAAAAAAAAAATGTATTGGAATTTTTTCGATTTTCAACGAAGCGACATCTGTGCGAAAAAACAAAACTAAAAATTTGTTGACTCGTTAGATGGCAGCACAGATTCTTTTGTCAAGCTTACGGCGGCTTGATTGAAAAAGTGAAGGCTTGATTTCAAGATGGCGGCGAAGTGGTAGGATTACTTTAAAAAGTTTTACTAACATAATCCAGGGCTGGAATGCATGGTTATGAAATCCAGAATTTCATAAACTTAAGTCATTAAAAAAGAAGATTATTTAGGGATGTCAGATGAAGGAGAAAATTCAAAAAAAATTAATGTATCGAGTCTAGAATTCGAACCCGGGACTGCTTTACCTATTCAGCTAACCCAGCACTCGTTTAACATTTCAGAATTTTTGCTCTTGTCTGATGTTGATATTAGACGTTGCTTGGCAATCCATGTTAAAATTACAAAAAAAAAAAAAAATATGGGGACCGTTTTTGACGCGAAAAATGTGTCAAAAACATAGAAAATTTTTTATTGTGTAAGAACCGAATAATTAACGGGTTTGTCCACGGATCCCTTTGTCACATGTGTGATGGAAATCCATAAGCTAAGCATGTATCTCCATTACACTTGTGACGAAGGGATTCGTGGACAAGCCCTAATGCCCTTCTCCATTAGCCAATTAGTCGAAGGGTACAATTAATTGTACCACCGGAAATGCTGTATATTTTTGGACTTTTTTCATCTGCTATCACATTTTTTTATTATTTTGATTATTTTTTCAAACACTAAAAATAATAGCAAAAAAAAAAAGTGGTAGCAGAAGAAAAAAGTCCAAAAAATACAGCATTTTCGGTGGTACAATTAGCTGTACCATCCAATTAATTGTCCAGTGGAGACAAAGCAAAAGTGGTTTATTTGGAATTTTTGGAAAGTGAAATTTGAGTACTAAAACAGGTGTTAAAATACAACGGGGCACTGAGTATCATTTTGCGTCGGATATGTTATACATTCTTCAGGAATCCCCCACCACCAGAACGGACCAGTCCAATTACAAGATAAAATGTACAAACACGAATTCCGTACGTCAGAGGTCAAGTGCCTTATTGACGACGCATCGCCATGTATTTCTTATGACGATGAGTCATCAATAAGACACTTGACCTCTGACGTACGGAATCAGTGATTTTTCTTCTTTATTTAAACATTAAGCGATATGAACCCTCGTTTAAAAACTCAAACTGCAATTAGTGATTAGTAGATACTATTTAAGAAAAACCAACTAAGCCCTAAACCGAGTCTGCTAATCACTAATTTGTATTGTTTCTGGTCATACAACAGTCCCAACAGCATCCCGTAAACGTAAAATTTTGTGCTTCAAATTTTAAGTCACTTGACCAGTAAACTATTCCGACTCTTTACATTTTCTACCGAAAAATATACTTCAAAGATTGGCTGTCAACAGTCAACAGTAACAGAATTTCGTACTCGTGTAAAAATCCAACTTCAGTTAGGTGCTTTTCTTGAAATTCATACATTTCTCACGTAGGTCCAAAAGCAACGTTTTCCACGAGCTCGCAAACTCTTTCCTAATATTGCTTTCAGCGGGTCTATGACATCTAGAAGCTCATAAAAAAATTTTAAACCATACTTATTTACTGATTTATTAATAAACACATCATTATAAAGAAATTTGCGCTCGGTTAAAACCATTCAAGTAAGTCAACAAAACACTCAATAATCATCAGACCGTTCCAAATGGTTGCATTACACATAATTAGCCATAAACATGTCGCCAGCTCCCGACGACAGCGCGCACGGTCCTTTTCCCTTTATAATAAGCTTTAGAGCCAGAAAAAAAAAAAAGCCGATTCAAAAACAATATCGGTTTGCCGAATAATAAAAAGAAAGAAAATCATCCTTACATATCTGCATCTTAATTTATTTAAGATATTTTTTTTTAATTCTAAAAATAAAAACTTGAAGAAAAAAAAAAAAAAGAAAAAAAAAAAAAAAAAAAAAAAAAAAAAAAAATTCTAAAAAATGCGCGAGCCGTTTATTATAATCTTTTTTTTTTTTTAAATTCAACCTCCGGCGAAAAACCGCGCAATGAATAACCGGAATAATAAAAGGAAATAAGTTAGATAAAATTAAACCGGGGAGAAGAATGAATTCCGGTACATGTGTTTCTGACGGGGCACTAAAGTTATGCGCGACTGTGTAAGCATGTAATCATGCAGTAAAACACACGGTTGGGTTTTTGTTAGTTTCAACTTTTCCTTGTTTTTCGTCTTTTCCTTTCCTTTTTTTTTTTTAAATGAAAAAAATAAAATAAAAATAAAAGTTAAAGAGGGGCGGAAATGGTGGGGAGGGGAGTGTTTTGATAGATTTCAAAAGAATCGGGAAAACGCCTTTATTTTATTTTGTAAAAACTTTTCAGCTTGGTCGATATACCGGGTGTCCGACAGTTGGTAGACAGTTTTTTGAATCCTAGATGGTTAGGTGCAAAGGATCAGGGCATATTCCATCCCCCCAGCCCTATCAAAATGCACGCTAACCGTTTACTAAAGTTCCATAAGTTGCCGCAGGCTCACCAGCGAGTCATTCTAGAAAAAACGCTCCGTGACGGGAGAGGACAAATATTGCACATTTTGTGATAAAAAAAGGTTAAAAAATAATTATTTTTCCTTCAAAAGGAGGGATATCCTTCTTTACCTTCCGAAACTTCAATTCAGTGCAAAACATTTTTTTTTTTCTTCATTTAATCGATCATGAGAAAACGTTAATTCTTCAAAAATGTTCCGTGACGGGAGAGGACAAATAACGCCAATCTCTTGCCAATAAAAATGGCTTAAAAATAATTATTTTTTCTTTCGAAGAAGGGAAGCCATTTTTTAACTTCTAAAAAACTCAAATCCTCTGCAAAAAAATATTTCTTTTTCAGTGGATTTGAGCTGATATATTAAGTAATATTGCCTGGAAATAAAAAGGTACTTTTTTCTAAGAACTACCCAGCACCAGAGGCAAAAATTTTACTATTCCTGTGCCGGAGCTGGCTCCAGCTCCAACACTTTAGATATTTCGGCGCCGATGCCAGCGTCGGCTCCAACCAATTTTTACCGGCTTCGGACCCCTGCTGGGGGATGGAATATACTCTTAAAAATTTCATCGCGATCCTGCCCGCCTAACCATTCAGGATTCAAAAACAGTCTACAAACGGACACGCAATATATATTTTTTTCTTTTTCTGCGTTCGGGTTTAAAAAAAATAAATAAAAAATTAAAAATTATTAGTATAATGGAAAAAAAAGGAAAAAAAGGAAAAAAAAAAGGAGAAGGCGTTCGATTTAATCAGGAACGACAACGGCTGTACCCACGATGGTTCATTTACAGTTACAATTAATTGCTCGATTTTTTTTAATCAACCCTACTCTTCCCTAAAATATTTCCTTTTTTTTTCTATTGCCATCTTGAATGCCCGCAAAAGGCAACAAAGGTTCAGCAAAATGTGGTTCCATTTGTTTAACAACGTAGGGTTGTGCTTACCGGAAATTAATTATCAATTTTAACTGGTTGTTTCAGTTCAACAATTCAACGCGATCTGGAAATCATTTTCCAAGATTAAGATTCGCATAAAAAAGATTAAGATTCCGCGTTACTGAATAAATCGATGAGAAGAAGTACAGAAGCCAGAAAAATTAAACACAAGCCATGCCTCAGTTCAGACCTATATGCATTTCCAAACTAGACCAAAAAAATATGCAAGTCAAAGCCGGGTAAATCTTGAAAAAACGTAACGTGACGGGAAAGGACAAATATTGCACTTTTTGCAAATAAAAAAAAGGTTAGAAAGTAACTGATTTTCTCTCAAGAAGAGGGATGTCGTTCTTTACCTTCCAAAACACGAATTGCCAACCAAAAAAATTTTTTTCCGCTGTACCCTTAATGAGAAGCTGCTAACAAAACAAAACGTGACGGGAGGACAAATAATTCACTTTTTAGCTAACTAGAAAGGTTTAAAAATAATTATTTTCTTTTAAAAAGGGATATCGTTCTTTACCTTCTGAAAAGCAAATCCACTGTAAAAAACTTCTTTTAAAGTGTGTGTTTGATAAGATATTAAGCAATATTGCCTAAAAATAAAATTGTACCTTTCATTAAGTACTACCCAGCCCAAATCCAACAAAAAAAATGGCTTCTTCTGCTTGGTTAATCATAAATACATATCTGATCCAAAACTCAAGTTTTGGATCAGATATGTTGTTTATATGTCGTTACAGAAATTTCGTATCATATTTTAATTATTAATAAAATGAAATTCGGAAAATTGAAAATGTGCGATTTTGTAGTGTTATTTTAAAGTGTTGAAGTGTCCCGTATTAAAATAGCAGATGTAAAAAAAAAAAAATTGCTAATGTGTACAGCACCTGTAATTATGTAGCGTTTAATTTTGTCGGGACACCATTTCAGCCCCCCGGGAAAAAAAAATTTGTATGCACCCTGTATATTATTCATAGGAATAAATGTCACGGAGAACCTTTTTCTATAAATTCAGAATTCGATAATGGCACGAATACGATTTGCATAATAGTCTCAGACAGTCGTAACAAAAAAAAAAAAAAAAAAAAAAAAAAAAACTACGAACTTGATAAATGTGAATTGGATGGGCGTTCAATTTTCCATAATAAATCTTTAATGTATAAGAAAAAAAAATTTCAAAAAAAATGAGATTCTATGTTTCTTATAGCAGCTTTTTTTGTTTTACTCAGTTTAATGGAATTTTTTTTTTCTTTCCCTACCCTTATTTTTAATCCAGATATCCCATCAAAAAAAGAAAAAAAAATGTAGTGTCAAAAAAGAAGATAGAAAAGGATAAACCGCACACAAAAACGGGAGAGGCTAAAAAACCTTGACTCGATCTAAATAGAGGTCACGATGTCTGTTTGATTTACATTTGAAATGTTTTCTACTTTGTTTTCTATTTGAAATTTAAATGTCAACCACCATCCATCTGGCCAAGTTTCTCGACTCCTTGCATCTCTCTTCCCGTTTCTCGCTTTCCTTCTTCAACATATAATATTTAATTGCCGGTTTTAATTTTTCTTCGGGTCAAAAAACGGGGGGAAGGCATGGCTTCCATCGTCGATTTTCTGAATTAAATACAACCGGGGAAAAAAGTAGTAGTCAGCATTTTTTACGAGCTTACACGTCGTTAAAATAAGTAACACTTATATGACCTCACTCTCGCACTCTCGATCTTCATTTCTTTTCTCTCTCTTTTTACGCTGCTGGAGTCCAATAACAATAAAGCCAAGTTTACCTTGGGGCTGCTTATTGAATCGTAAAATACCTTTTGTCACAATTCTATTTCTGCTTCATTGCAACGCGCTTTTTTTCGTACAGAAAAAAAAAAAAAAAAATTATACGCCATTTCGAAATAAACTTTTTATACCGGAAAAAGTTCAGAAAGCATCGAATAAAAAAAAAAGTAGGATAACAGCCGTGTTTAAATTTTAATTCTGAATGAAAAAGTAATTTAAGTTGGTTAACCCCGTCCTGACCAAATAATCGTTTTTTTTTTCTTAAATTTTCAGATTTTTATAAAAAAAAAGGAAAAAAAGGAAAAAAAAAAAAAAAAAAAAAAAACGTAGTTTTAATATAAAATTGGCATCATCCACGCATTATCGCTTGATTGGTTCGAAGTCAATTATTTGAATACTGCCCTATTGCATGAATTAAAAAAAGAGAAGACAAACAGAAAAACCAAAAAAAAAACAGGTGGGTGTTCAGTTAATTTTAATAAACTTAAAGCAATTAATTTAAAACAGTTAATTTTAAAACAAACAGTTTTAAATTAATAAACTTAAAAAAATTAACCCATTAACTGCTAGCCTCAGTTTAAAAGATCCAAATTTTTTAGGTAGAGAATTAAAAAAATCAAAAATGGCTGCTAAAAAAAATGGCCCATTGAAGACATATAATTATGGGGGCGCTGGAAAAAAGTAAAATAGACGTAGAAATGGAATTAAAATCAACCAAAATGAAGGGAAAAGAAATGGTCAATGATTATATAACAAGAGGGAGAGGAATCTCAGCAAAAAGTGGGAAGTTATTTCAGAAAATTAACGTATTATTTAGTTCGCGGACTCAATCAAAGATTTGCGAAGAAAACTGGGAGAAAACTCGTGAATGAGGACGACCGGCTACAAAGAAATATTAGAAGGGCAATCGCAGCCAGTTGAGAAGAAAACTGGGAGAAAACTCCCAGGCAAAATGGCAAAAATGGCTCCAGAAAAATGGCCCATTTAAAAATTATGATATAATTTTTAAAGACAATTTTGACCCTCGCCTCCCTTTGTCATAAAAAACTAAGGCTTTTCTTATCCGATTTTGATGTTGAAGTCATAATTTCGAAGATCCCCACTCTGTTCTAAAATAATGACGTTAAACATTCAGTAATTGGGTAAATCTTGAAAAAAGGTACCGTGACGGGAAAGGACAAATATTGTTCTTTTAGGTAATAAAAAAGGTTCAAAAGTAGTTAATTTTCTCTCAAGAAGAGGAATATCGTTCTTTAATTTTCAATACATGAATTCAAACAAAAAAAAATTATTCTCGTTGCATTCTTAATGAGAAACTGCTAAAAAAATAAAACGTGACGGGAGGACAAATAATTCAGTCTTTAGCTAATTAAAAAGGTTTGAAAATAATTTTTATTTTCTATTGAAAAGGGATATCATTCTGTACCTTCTGAAACGCAAATGCACTGAAAAAAAAGTTTTTTTCAGTGTGTGTTTGATAAGATATTAAGCACTATTGCCTAAAAATAAATATTTACATTTTTTCAAGAACAACCCAATTATTAGACGTTGATATTTAGGATGAGAAATGTTTTTCTGGTATTGATTTAAAAGGAATTTTGAAGCTTTTTCGATAATTAGGTAGTAAATGATGTAACCTACAGACCTTTTTTTTGCGCCTCTCCAACTATGAAAATAATAATGAAAAAATAATACTTTAAATGATATGTTTATATTCTCTATTTCCACTGTGGGATACTATTAATATTTTTAATCGATTAAAAAGTAAAAAAATTAAAGGGTCTTTTGACCATGTCCAGTCCGTCACATTTTCAAAAAAATTATGAAAAGCATGTTACGAAAACATTTTGAAATGGTGAAACTACAAACTTATGGCTCACCTTCAAATCTCACGAAAAAAATGCTTTGTCCTGCTAACTCGAAATCCAGAACGGAAATTTTTAAAAACAATAATAAATCTCAATATGAGTCTATTTGAATGTCCCGTCCGTTACACGCTAAAAGCTGTCGCTATGTCTTCTGCTGCATAATTAAAATTTTGAGAAAAATACAGGTGATAGATCTTGACCTGTATTATGTTACTACAAAAACAGAAACTATTTTTTTCACTTTGAAGGAAGTTTTGTAACGCTTTAAAGTGTACAAATATGTCCCGTCCGTCACGTATGGATTTGCTCTAATATCCTTTCACGACTCCAACATCGTGAGCAACCCCATTTAGAAAATATACTATAATATAAATAGAAAATAAACTGCAATATAAATTGACCATGTCCCGTCCGTTACATTTTCAAAAAATTAAGAGAAGGCATATGGAACGAAAATTTTTCAAAATGGCGAAATTACAAATTTCCACTTACAAACTCAACCAACCAACCACTCCAACAGCATTCATGATCCAACAGCAAAACAAAACGTTCATTATAAAAATATCCGAATTTCAATCTTAATCGCAGGCAAAAATCATTACACCTCAAGGTGTCAATGTCATTTTTATTTTCCCTAAAAATCATTTCGCCCGCCTTTGAAATAAGAAAATGTCTAACAATAACTTGAAACATTGCGAACATGTAATAACACCACAATATAATGGACAATTTATTGGTGCTCAGCGGATAGATGAATGAAAACGAGTCCGTTCTTTGGCACAGTTGCAAGAATGTCAACTGGTATACGTTTGAAAAATAGTACAACAGAAGCTTCCCGATTGCTGCTTTTTTTTTTCTCTCTAAAGCTCACGCTTTCAAACCAATGAGAATGATTTACCGAAACCTTTATATCATTTTTTTTTTCAAATTGACGTCAGCGTTACCCGAAATTAATAGCCAACCGATGGTTACCCCAGATTTGTTTTAACAAAGGAACTCAAAAAAGAAAAAAAAAAATTTATTTTACTTTTTTTAATATCGGGGTTTTAAAAAAAAGTAGAAAGTAAAAGCGGCTCGAAATAATTTTTTTTTTATTCTGCATGACACACGAAGCCTACGACATCTGAATACCAAACCGAAACGATCGTCGTCAGCAAACAGGAACAAAGCATTCCGTAAGCCTAAAAACGAATAAAAATTTATCCCGTTTAGCACAAAAAAAAAGGAGACGAAATCATTTTTTTTTTTTTTGAAGAGAGGGATTTTTCCTGTTGTTTTCTAAGCCTCGATACGTGTATTTCAACCGTGAGGAAGATGTTTAACCGGAACCAAAACGCGTATTTCATTAGTAGGGTAAAACGGGAAAAAATGGAAAATGGATGATATTTTTTTGTAAACGAAACAGCGTAACATGTTTCATAATATTTTCAGTCGACTTACTGGATTATACGCACAATCGTTATCCAGTAAAGCCAAAACTAAATAAAGAAAGGGTCAAGTTGCTCATATTAAAAAAACCTATTTTTGAAATGAAGATCCTGGAAAGATTTTCAAAACATTTAGTAATAATTAGACATTGATATTTAAGGCGAGAAATGTTTCTTTTGGTACTGATTTGGAATGAATTTTGGAAGCTTTTTTGATATTTTGGTAGCAAATTATTACGAAGGTGTATAATGTTTTACGAGGGTAGTATTAATGTTTTGCATCGATTAGAAAGTAAAAATTTTTAATTACGGGACTAAAGTCCCGTCCGTTACATCCGTTACAAAAAGTTGTCCCGTCCGTTACATTTTAAAAAAATTGTGGAAGGCATGGAAGGAAAATTTTTCGAAATTATGAAATTACTAACTTATGGCACACCTATAAATCTTACAAAAAAATACTTTGTCCTGCGAGTTTGAAATTCCAAACAGATGTCCTGCCCGTTACATTTTCAAAAAATTAAGGAACAAAATTTTTTTTAAATGATCAGTGCCGGCTTTAAAGGTTTTGGCACCCTATACAAAAATTTCTTTTGTGCCCTGCTTCAATTTTTTTTTTTTACAAGTTCTCCCAGGAAAAAAAAAAATGCAGTTTTTTTTCGTCATCTTTTTTAATCCTTTTTTCCTTAATAAAAAACGTTAAACTGGTATTTTATCCTTTCATTTTTCTTCATATCTGCGCCCCAAAATTTGAAAAAAGACAGTGCTGTGCATGGGCACGGAAAGCCGGAGCTGGAAGTGATGAAACTAGACACTTGTGCCACACTTCTAAATCTCAAGAAAAAAAAAAAAAAAAAACTTGGTCCTGTAACCTTGAAAATTAGAACAGAAATGTTCACATACTTAAAGAATCTCAATATGAGTTCCTTTTGAATGTCCCTTCCGTTACGCGCTAAAAGCTGTCTTCTGTTGCACAGTTAAAAATTAAAAAAAAAAAAAATACCAGAGGCAGATCTTAGCCTGTATTATGTTACTTATACGAACAGAACCTATTTTTTTCGGTTTTAGGCGAGTTTTGTAACGATTTGAAACATAAAAATGTCCCATCCGTCACATGGATTCGCTCCAAGATACCTTTTTCCCCTGGCCCGTTTTTGAAACGTCTTTTCCAGTATATATATAATAATTGTTCGGAGCAATTTCTGAAAAACCTTTCCCAAGAAAACCAGAGGAGCTATAAAAACAATCCGAACGCACGAACGGCCCAAACAGTGTCATATTAAAAGATTGTCACCAAAAACTACATGTTTCCTACATCCCTGCAACTCTGCCTTCTAATTCAACAAAAACAAAGATTTTTGGCTTATTTTGTCTTCCTTTCGGGTGAATTGTCATGCTAAAACATGTTGCGGCGTTAGAAACATATAGCTGAACATGCTGCAACACAGAAACATGTCGGCAACATGTTTCTAACGCTGCAGCAAGTTGAACAACATGTCGTTTCAAAATGTTACTGCAACATGTTTTAGCGTGAAATTTCGGTCTCCCGATTTTTCCAACTTTTATATTTTACTCCAGAAAGTGTAAAAAACTACGGAACAAATGCATCAAAAAAAAAAAAAAGTGGCGAAGAAATAAAAACCGTCTAAAACAAAAGAGAAATAAATGACTGTTATGTTTAATTGACTGTGCACCCAAAAAAAAGTGTTTAAAAATACGCGGAGAAAAAAAAAAAAAAAAAAAAAAAAATTAGTTTATGTATACAAAAAAAAGTACCGTATATATTTATATATATATAAACTTATTTTCGAAAAACTTGCTTGCTTTCTTTTGTTATATTTTTCTTCCCTTAACTTTTTTCAAGCAAGTCGGGAAAGAATTTTTTTACTTTCTCTCTTTTTTTTGAAATTCTCTTATAAAGAAAAAAAAAAAAAAAGAGTTTGGCTTCTAAGTTTAACAAAACCTTTAGACGTTGGAAGGAGGAAGAAAAGAGAATGCGGGTTACGTTCTGCGGATAGGGTTCGAAAACACAATGATGACCATAGAACTGAAAATATCAGATGACATCGGAAACCTCAGTAGTCCGCACTAGTTCTTCACGCAACGGATAGCCTCAAAGAGGGGGTGTGGGGGCAAGGCATTTTATTAAGGGCAACGAAATCCTTTTAATATCGATTTTGCTTTTATAAGGAGGAAATTCCGTCTTCCGACGAAAATTTTTATTATGCCCGCATAAAATAAAACGGAAATCATACCCGTAGGTGTTTTTCATACCGTGAAAACGCTTTTTACAGCGGATGCGCGATAATTGCACCGGTTACGACTAATTTAATTAGTCGAGAATCGATTCGTAATTCGTGCTAATCAGCCTTTAATATGCGAATCTTGTACTGGGAAAGAAGGAGTAGAAGAAGCAAAAGAAAAAAAAAAAGATGGATTTTTTTCCAAGAAAAAAAAAAAAGCTTCCTTTTTTTTCGTGAAACTAATGAAAAGCAAAATAATGATCAATTAAAACAGGAAAACGTGAGGTTTTGATAAAATCAACCGTTATGAATGAACGGAGCATTATATATACGAGAGAACATTGATTGTGGTTTCATTCTACTTCGATTTCCCCCTTGCTGTTGGGATTCTTTATGGTAGAATCATTAATAGTGGCTTGAAAATGAAGGTTTTTTTTTTTTTGTAGAAGTGCACGTGAGAGATAAGACGATAATAAGGATTTTGATTGTCGTTCGAAAATTCTTTAGGCGATAACTAGAGTTCGTTCTATCAAAAGGGAAGATATGAATAGCAAAATTGATGAGGACGAGGACTTGTAGTTACGAATAACAAGTCGTTAAGAGGTAAAAAATTGTACAGGTGGCACCGTGTATGTCGAAAAGGTTGGCCTGGCTGCGGAAAAGGGGGCATTGGTAATAATTTGGACAGAAGCTGACGGTGATATGGAACCGTCCGTACGAAAAAAAGATGCATAAATTGTATAAAAATTATGTATGAATTATACAAAAAATTGGACATACACAAAAAAAGCATAAATGTACAAAAAAACCTAACTAAAACCACATATTTACAAAAAATTTAACTTTTTTTACATGAAAATTCTTTGTTCATCCTTTAATATAATTATGCATAAATTATGCATAAATAAGTATGCATAAAGTGGCAAAAAGGTTTAAATACCAGTAAGCATAATATTTGCAAATTTTCCTCTTCTACGATTTTCAAAAATTATATACATAAATGATGCATAAAAGATTTCACGCTTTTCGTGATTTTCATGCTTAAAAAAATTATGCATACATTTTGTAAAAATTCCTCGTTCCTTAACCCTGAGCAGAATGTGGTGATGTTTTTACGGCGAGGCCTACTTTGCCAAATCTGTCCAGGGCTCCATACAAAAATATACATAAATTTTACAAAAATATGCATACATTTTACAAAAAAAATGCATAAATTTTACAAAATGTACATAAATTTTACAAAAATATGCATAAATTTTACAAAAATTATGTATAAATAATACAAAAATAATACATTTTTTATATAATTTTTTTGCATTTATTTTACCAAAATTTTACACCCTATTTTTGCATAATTTTTTTGCATGGGTATTTACTGTTTTGAAAGTCGGGGAGACCGATATTAATTAATGAAACGGAGGATGCTCAAATGAAGTCAGACAACCGATACTTATGCCTGGGTCAGCAACCACTAGACTAAAGAGAATTCGGAGGGATCGTTTCGTCAGCAACGTCACGAAGCTACGTCTGGCAAACTCCCTAATTCTCCCGATAGCCACTTAAAAACCTAGCCCGATGAGTTTTTAGACCCCTGATTCAAAAAAAAACTTCCGTTCGGTAACGTGAGTTATCTGTCGGTGACTGTACAGCACAATACTGGAATGAGTCCCAAAAAATTAAACGTTCGCCAAATTGTCACGCTCTTCACAGACAAATCATTTCTAGGTAAAAAAAAACAACATAAAGCTCCTTTCGAAGACGTAAAAAAAATGTTGCTAATGCATCCAAATCGTTTATTATATTTTTATTTAAAATTAAATACGGCGCAAAGTCATAATACTTAACGGGTTTTGAAAGAGAGAAGAAAAAAAAATTGTTTTATTAAAAAGGAACGATTGCCAAGTTATGACAGGAGTTTCGTTGACCGACTTCAATCTCGCTCCTTTTTTTTTTTTTTTTTTTTTTTTTTTTTTTTCTTTAATTACATCTTCTAAATTACAACCATATGCACCTGGTTCATCTGATTGTAATCAGTTTCGAAATCCCCTTTTCGGTCTCATCGAATTTTTATTGCTTTTTAAAAACTTCCGGTCGGCGGAATTTATTTAATTCTAAAAAAAAATAAAAAAATAAAAAAATGTCATATACTTTAGGGTACCCACATCTACGGTCGACCATTCGCCTTATTTTTTCTCCCTCGGTATGAAAAAAAAAAGGCACTGGCTTACCCAAAGTTAAAAATATACTTAAGGTGAAATATTATCCTGGAGAAATAAAAAAAATAAAAAAAAAGGAAAAAGGAAAAAAAAAAAAAAAAAAGCTGGCTCGGTTTCCAGTGGTTTATCCTATGGGAAACGAAAGTCGGTTTAAGATTCTTCAAGACTAAAGATAAATGCCACCTTATCAACATATAGATAAGAAATGTGTACAAATAAAATGTCCTGCGAAGCTGAAGGTTCTTTTCTCCTCTATTTTTTTTTTTTTTTTTTTTTTTTTAATACGGGAAGATTTTTTTTATGTTTCGCTTAGGGGAATCCCTAATTTATTTTTTTTCATACCGGGGTTTGGGGGAGGAAAACCGCTATTCGAGATTGACTTATTGGCGCGGGACTGTTTTATACTCCGCATTGCCACGGAAAAAAGAAAGTCTCCGCAAGAATGGGGATTCATCGGTTTTAGATAACTTCGGGTTTCTTTTTCCTTCTTTTCTCCTTTTCCATTTTTTTTTTTCTTTTTCCCGCATTTCGAAAATGAATTTAACAAAGGAGAATAAGGAAATGGAAAGGTAGAATAGGTACTTTATGCTAAAATGACACATCACCGCAGCAAAAGGAGCTTTGCGGTTCTCGGTATTGACTATCTGACAACCTTACGTCTTTTGTAATTCTCGTCACGTCTTTATTCAACGAAAATTTTCGCATTAAATTTACGCTAATTGACGAATCCTACCTTTGCGATGAAGGGCGGATTTTTTTTTCCTCGTCATGGCCAAAGGGAGAAAAAAATCGGGCTTAAAATACAAAAAAAAAAAAACCACATCATTTTCATCAATAAATCAAAATCAAAAATACGACTAAGCGACACATCGCTTTTATTGTGTTACGACAAAAGCACTGCCGGCAATTAAATTAAAAAATCCTTTCGGAAAAAAAAAATTTATATATCCGCGTGCGGGACCCTTAATTTGTTTATAAGCTCCCCAGCTGAGTCCTCAAAATGGACCCTAAAACTCCGCTGAGGGAAAGATTAAATACCATTTAACAAAGTCACTACGGACGCCAGACGGAGAGACAGAATTGATCGATGCCATCCATGATCGATCTTCAAATAATGGCGTTTTTATTGATGTTAATTCTAAGGTCAATCTCAGATTTCCATTAATTATCATAGCAGTGGCGGCTCTTGCGATTTTAAAACAATTTATTTTTCGAAAAAAAAAGACGAAAGAAAAAAAAAAAAAAAACTTTTTTTTCCCCTTTCGTTCGATGAAATAAAGACGGTATGGAAACCTTATACAATTCATTGGACAATAAGGATAAAGGCGTCCACTGCTGTTTTCGATACGATGTCAATTACGGTTTGTTGAACTTCTTCGGTGTTTGTCCAACTGGAAACAAGCTTGTCAAGTTCATATTGTAACCCCCCACATTTCAGCTCCCTTCCCGACGTTTTACCACCCCCCGCTCCTGGTTTTAGTCTTTTTAGGCATTAAAGTTGGATTTCGAATCAAATTACAATGCGGATAATCGGTATCGGAAAAAAAAAAAAATAAAATAAAAAAAAGTAAAGTATAATATAGTATAATAGTAGTAACTGTAATATAATAGTAATAGAATATAGAGTATAAATGGTATATAATAGTAATAGAGTATGTAATAGTAAGTGTAGTATAATAGTATGGTAATAATAGTTATAGTAATAGTATAATATAATATAATATAGTATAATTAGTGCAACTAGGGCGTCTTGTGGACAAGGATACTGTAAACATTAATTCCGTACGTCGGAGGTGAACTAACGTACCTCCATGGTAAATATAATTGGAGATAGCGTGTTTCGTGAAAATCACGTGACTAAAAGTTTACATGCTCATGTTGGCATAAACTTGTGGTCACATGACACTTTCACGAAATGTTGAAACAGACTATCTCGAATTATACTTACGACGGAGTTACGTTAGTTCACCTCCGACGCACGGAATTACGTTTATGGGTAACCCACGAAATCCAGCCTTCAACTGACAGGAGCCGGTCAGACGTCGTAATTACTTATGGGAGCGAAACGCAGACTACCAGCAGTGAAAGTACAGCGACGGAATAATAAACTTCATCGTATAAAACTTACTTAATCATTTCAATGGAAACAGGAAACCATAAACACCAAAAATAAAAAGTACCTCCCCATGAAAAGGAAAGGAATGGCATTTGGTGCTTAGAATTTTTTGTTTCTAAACAAAGGGTTATCTTATAAGTTAAATTTCCACAGCCTTCCATGTCACCATCTCCCAAATGGGCCCTTTTCATGTGGAGGTACACATATTTGGGGTAAGAAATGGATGTTGGAACTGATAAACGAAGACACAAATAGGTATTTCCCGAATATCAGCCATTAAAACGAATATTCACGATGTAGAATTGAAGAAACTGTTGAAAGAGAGAAGAGAATCTTGGATTCGTGTTTTAAAAAAAGATGGTATAAACCTCATGGATGAAAACAAAATATCTTGGTCCAGAATATGTTCAGAGAATTTTTTTTAAAAGGTAATTTTTAAAAAAATGTATAGTCTTTTAATTTTAGTATAGTCAAATGAAATATCACAGTTACAACTCCCAAGTAACATTGGTTGGTTGAATAACCATCCCAGCAACGTTGAATTGCGACGATCAACGTCAGAGCCCAAAAATCAACCTTCGATTAAACGAACGTTTTTTCAACTAGGTTGAATAATACTACAAGTCAACGTTAACTACTAACCAATACCCGGGCAGTCGGTTTAAATAACGTCTAATTTCGTTATGTATATTTTAATGTTTAGCTTATGGGAAAAGTTTTCCCGGATTTTGGAAAAGTCAAAATATAAAATCGCAAAATCTCAACTTGAGGACCTTTAACAGGTCTATAAAAATGAAAAAATACTAATAGTACACAAAAATACCTGGAATCTGATTTTTTAGACAAAAAATTAGGTATTTGGCGTACAGTTTGCTTTGCTCTTTTGCACTATATATAGAAGTTCCAAATTTATAATAGACAGGTAAAATGCAGTGTTCCGTAATACTTAGGGATAAGTTCGCGTTATGATAATACTTATTTAGAGAAAAAGATACAATACTGTTCATGTTGGTGCTATAATAGTCATATCAAAATGCATTCTTTTTTTTTTCTTTTCTTTTCATAGTTGGTTTATAGTCAAGGGCGTAGTTGAATAAACGTTTTTTCAACCGTTGCCAGGACCGTTATTTAGGCCGGACATTTCAACGTAAAAATATCCGTTAACGCCGACCGTTTTTTGACGTTGGGGAAAAACGTTGCTGGGATGGTTATTCAACCAACCAATGTTACTTGGGCTGCAATAAATTGCAGGTGAACCAGCAGATGTGAATGATCACAATAATCGAAATAAAACTTTATTAAATTTTGGTCTACCGGTTGTTTCAGACTGAATTTTGTTAAAAAAATACTGTAAAACTGGTACAAGTGAAATAATACATTAACATTAAGAATAAGGGTGCAAATTCACTATGGAATGTTGGACCAACATGTTGGGTACGACATTCCATAGTGACTATGGGACCGACATGTTGGACCAACATTCCATAGTGAAATTGCACCCTAACAAAAACGTTTGCAAACCTTTCTTTAGAAAAATATACAACAAGAAACTTCTTTTTTGAAAAAAGATAGTGTATTTAATAGTATTAACGGTTCTGGAATATAAAATTGATTTTTTGCCACCCGAAGGGCTCACGACGATTACGACGAAATCGATCAAATTTGCGATTACGTCCGGGGATTAGCACTTTTACCAAAAAGCAAAAAGATGCCGTTCGCGGAGAATCAACCTCCACCATTTTCAACAAGGGAATTACCCAACTCATCGCCTCCTGTATCAACCATATCGACAACTCAGCATCTATAACGCCATTAGTCATTACAATGAGGTTAAGATGACTGTATTAGTAGTTCCTACATTCCCTGCCAGAGGAAGGGAGTGCCGGTGGTCACAAATCCACTAACTGGCCGTCCTCAATGCTGCTCAACTTCATTGATCACGATGCCGCTAAAGGCATGGCTGGAACCTGACCATCCGTGCTCAATGAGAGGTTGTTAGTATTAGAAAATAAGGTCTTACGCCGAATTTTAGGCCCTAGATGGGATCCAATTACTGGAAGGGTGCGAATGCTTTCAAATGACGAGGTCCGAAAGCTCACTGGGCAACCAGTTGTTTTTTGTGATTAAGTCCTGAATTCTCGAGTGGGCGGGACATGTTCTTCGCGCGCCCGTGTCAAGATATATCCGGGAGGTCCTGGAAGGCAGACCGACGAGCCGAAGACCTCGGATCAGACGGGAAGATAACGTCGTGACTGTAGCGAGAAGGTTGGGAGTGTCTAATTGGCGGGATGTCTGCCAAAACAGGTCCGACTGGGAGAAAACTGATAATGCGGCAAGAGGGCTCCTCTCTCTTAATTCAACATCGTGACCGATGTGTTGTGATTGGTCACAATGTATGGTCGGTCAAGATGTGTGGTGATTGACTTCAAGTGTATGGGATATTGCGAATCACTCGCTTAACAATATCCCTCCCCAGAGTATATTCAGTGAATTGGACATCATGTGGACTGTCCATTAGTTATCCACAGGATATCCAAAACCATGGGATATCCTTAGGACGTCTAAAGGACGCTTTTTGGATCAGTGCGGACATAGGTAAATCTAATTGACGTCCAATTAATATCCTCATGATGTCCTGAAGACGTCCTTGGGTCTGGATAGACTCTGCCATCTGGGTCTATTTGTTCCGGTCGTCGGCCTGTCTGCACGCCTTCTCTAGGGTAGACTCCGTTAATTTAGAGATCAGTTCTGTCCGCCTGGTGGGCCAATGGCCCCTTCTCTTTTACCTTACGGCTTGCCTTGAACCACAAGTTTCTCCATCGTATCATGACGAGAGATGTGACGAAAAACTTGAGGATCCGGCTATACGTCATGGGCAAGAGTCGCTGAGTCGACTGCAGGTCCTATAAAAGCCTACTGTGTGCGTAAACAAAGGCACACTTTCAAGTTTCTATGGTCGCTATAACCAATAGAACGGTTGTAGCACCCAATCCAACGTTGTGGTTTCTCGAAAATCAATCAGTTCTTCGATCCAATAACAAAAAAAAACATTCTACATCGTTTTGGAAAAACGGATGGCAGCGATTGTAGACAATGAAAACCGCAGCGTTTGCAAGATAAAATTCACTTAATCCACTTTAATTCTCGAGAACCATTTTAGATAATATAAATAAGGGAAGGTTTCCAGAAGGTTTCAGCAGACACTTCATTAAAATCTATGGAGCGTATAAAGAGTTTTTTAAAATAAAATAAAAAAGTAAAAAAAAAAAAAAATCCGAAAAAAAATATAATAAAAACAATGATGGAAAAGTTGAACCAGAAAAAAATGAATAATGAATGTAAATGTTTGGAGAACAAAGTCAACATGACGTTAGATAAAGAGGGCAGTAAATCAACCAAGCCTCCTTGATTACGTCTTATGAGCGGAAACGGAACATATATCACGGGAGAGAAGATAGTCGTGACCGAGACGTTAGACGTGCATGGTTGTACGAGTAACGTCTCTACCACTAACGTTCCCATCTTTTTTTTCCGGTTTCCATTTTTCCCTTCCTCCCTTTACTTTTCCTGGAGCATTTAAAAAGGAATTTGGCAAAAGCTCCGAAAACTCAGACACAATGTAACGAAACGGGGGAAAGGCGGGGGGAGGAAGCGAAAAGAATGTCAATTTTGCGAAAAAGAAAAATCTTAATGAGATATTAGACGGGAAAGGATTTTCACTAGAAAATATTGACGTCCGATATGTTATTAATGGCTTTGCTCGTTATTCGTAACTTTTTTTCGCTGAATTATCTGTTGAAACATGTTTGTCGACAGATTTTTTCTTTTTTTTTTTTTTACTTTTTTCCTCGGGTTATTTATAACTTCCGGAAATGCAAAGGTGGAGGTGAAAGATTTTTTGAGAAACATTTTTCTTTTTTTGGAGATTTTCTAAGAAAGTTTTCTTGATGAGTCAAATTTTTTTTTCCCTCTCCTTTCTCCCCGGTCCGGAAATTAAAATACCTGAGAAGGACGAAAAAAGGAAAATTAGGTTGAATGTCTTATCGTTTCAGTTCGTGAGTAATCAAAGGGAAAATTATGACGAACATGCACTTTCACCATTTTTTTTTTTTCGCCTTTACAACCTTTTTAATTTATGTTAATGATCGCCAAGTGGATAATGGGGAAATGAG
Organism: Liposcelis bostrychophila; assembly: GCA_037577465.1. Taxonomy (NCBI): domain Eukaryota; kingdom Metazoa; phylum Arthropoda; class Insecta; order Psocodea; family Liposcelididae; genus Liposcelis; species Liposcelis bostrychophila. The sequence goes on from CM075211.1 coordinate 7,711,215, forward strand.
CAGTTTAACCGGAAATAACTTGACAGAAAAAAAAAAAAGAGACAAAATGATGGGTTCAGTGTCCTGAAAATTTTGTTAGGGTTGCGAATAAACACCACGTGCGAGGGGTGGATTTTTGCTGTCAGATGATCCGCTTTAAATTAAATGATCATGTCAGGTTGGAATCCGTTACTCGTACTAACTGAACCGAGCCGGTTTGAACTAGAGGTCAGAGCTGCTCCTGCCGAGTTTCAAGCTATTTAGGCTTAAATCTAGAACAGAAGGTCTGGTTACACGTCTGCAGGTACAACAATTAGTCCGAGCAAATTCGAGCGAGACGCCATAGCTGCTCTAAGCAGGCTTCTGCCGAGTTTCGAGCTATTTAGGCTTAAATCTAGAACTGAAGATCTGATTAGCTCGAATCCCTGTTGAAACCTGCAAAGAGCAACTAGGGCGTCTGGCTCCAATTTGCTCCGACTAATTGTTGTACCTGCAGACGTGTAACCAGACCTTCTGTTCTAGATTTAAGCCAAAATAGCTTGAAACTCGGCAGGAGCAGCTCTGACCTCTAGTTCAAACCGGCTCGGTTCAGTTAGTACGGTTCCCAACCTGACATGATCATTTAATTTAAAGCGGATCATCTGACAGCAAAAATCCACCCCTCGCACGTGGTGTTTATTCGCAACCCTAGCAAAATTTTTAGGACACTGAACCCATCATTTTGTCTCTTTTTTTTTCATCATTTTGTCTCTTTATTAGCTGCTGCATATTAAAAATCTAACAAAAAGTGGGAAACAAATTAAATAGTCTTTGAAAGTCATACGATCCACACATTCTAACCAATTATACTACATCCATTTACATTACCATTACATCACAAAAAGCATCCATTTTCCAAAATATTTTTCATTTATTTTTTTCAGCAGAAATCTGTTACCAAATGAATCATGAGTCGGATAATCAAACGCGACTTGACGGCCCTAAGACTCAGAATTGGCTACTTGGTTGCTTGGCTTATTGGCTGAAAATGTTTGCAATCAAATTTCTTTTTTAGGCTGAAATTTCACGCTAAGACATGTTGCAGTAACATGTTGCAGCGTTAAAAAGATGTTGCCAACATAATGTTGCTCAACATGTTGCCAACATGTTTAGCAACATTTACAAATTTTTGTTTTTCATTTTTCAGTGTTGCGCAACATGTTTTTACTCTTCAACAGGTTGTCTGAACATGCTACTGCAACATGTTTTGGCGTGAAATTTTGGCTAGGCTTTCGGTTCTTCCTCCATTTAATGTACATGTTGACCTGCGAAAAATGTAAATATTTTTCGCAGTTCAAATTTCACTTGAGTTGCAGCAGAGCGTATAATCGATCTCCTAAAAAAGGCTCAGATTATTGACAGACTTAGAGAATAGAGCCAAGTACCCGATTCCGCAACCCATATTTCTATAACAAATATCGGTATACTAATTCCTACAAAAGTCCTGTATTTTCATTTTCAAGAATCAGTAGCCACCCACCCTGAAAACTCGAAGCGGGATTTGAAAAAAAATTCCATACCTATGTGCTTGCGCTCTTTTTTTCCTACTCCCTTTTCCAGTCAAAAAAACGTCGAAAGTTTTAATTTAGCTTTCAGCGCTTTCCCAACTGTTCCAACAATGTAACCGCCTTTCCGGGTACAAAATCGCCCTTACACGACGAAAGAAAAACAACAAATTGTAAACCAAGCGGTCATAAAAAGATTCAACAAAACTAAAAACCCCTTACACATCCCGAAAACTCCATATATATTTTCAAGTATAAACTACCCCAGGATTAATTTTAAAACTCACATCTCAATTTAGTTTTCACTTTACGGAACTTTAAAATTAAATAACAAGTAATAAATGCCAATCCTATTACATTCAAATAAATCTAGGAGCGGGGATTCGTCTCTTCGAAATATCCTCCAAAGACCGGAAATTGACCAAAAGCAATCGCGGCACCATTTCCGCATCCCCGATTTATTTTCCCCAGACCCTTTCTCTTTATATACTAGATTTGGCTTTTTTGACTATTTTCCCACAGGGAGGGAGACATTCTCACAACCGGATAAAAAAAAAAAAAAAAATCCGCAACACGGATAAAAAATGAGGGGGGATAAAAAAGGGATGAAAGAAGGGGGGAAGGACGAAAATAAGCGATTGCCATCGCATTGTTTGAACACGGTGTCGGCACATTCTCAGGAAAAATAATATCCAGAAAGTTGATGAAAATGTCGTGAAACAGAGGAAGGAAGGGAAACATTAGAAAGAGAGCAAGACAACGAAGAGAAAAGAGAAAACCTCTATCTACCCTTCGGTGGGATCCATTTTATTGTCTTTTTTGTTGCATAAATCCCCTATTTTCTACCAGTATAAATCAAAAATCTCGGGAGCTCCCGGGAGCCCATACCCTTAAAGCGCGGGCACAAGAGAGAGAAACGCACATCACAAGTTAATTGAAAAACAAGTCTTTTTCTTCTTCTCAAAAACTTTATGAAATTAATATCTGCAAGTTATTGTCTTCCATTGATGATCCTAATCCATTATAAACGCTATCTTTTATATACAACGCTGTCAAGTAAATATTTTTATTAATACCGAGATAAAAAAAAAAAAAAAAAAAAAAAGGCGAAGCTGCTTTTATTCCCTGCTTTTTATTTTAAATGAAAATAAAATTTTAAAAAAATTTCCCTTAACTATTTTGGATTTCTTTTGTTGAAACATCGGGGGTTTTTTTTTTTTTTGTTTGTTGGGGAATTGAATAAATGCCCCGCAAAACGCCTTAAACCAATATCGTAATTTAATTACCTGTAAACAGGAACTACGTTAGGAGGTTCCCGATCTAATGGAAGTCAGAAAAGTAAATATTGGAAGTACCGGGAAAATTCGGATACAAAATCAGTATTAAAAATGACTAGCTGGGAAACAAACTTATAACGAATCAGTTGTTCGAAATAAATTCAGAAATAAGGTGATTAAAAAAAAAAAAAAAAAAAAAAAAAAAGAGATCGGTAGTTCAGTTTCATCTTTCGCCAATTTTCTTCACTTTCGATTTAACTTTTTCAACTGATTTCCTTTGGTCACAAACCTAGCACAGGACCATATAATCGTGGTTTTCTTAAAAAAGTTATCCAATATTCCCGATATTAATAAAAAAAATAAAAAATAAAAACAAGAAGGTTTAAAAAATTATAAGTACGTCTCCATACTAAGTCTACTATTTCATAGTTTTCCGTATTTGGAGAAATTATCGGTCATTAAGGGGTTTATGCAAAAAGCGTGATTTTTTGTGCGCAAAATAAGTCGGCCCTTTTCAAATCTGAGAAACCACTGTTATATTTTTTGACCCGTAAAATCGGAAAATGACCATAAAAATTACGTACGGTTGCGGGAAAAACCCGATATTTCCACAACAATTATCAATATTAACTATTAACATTAATTATCAATTGGTGTGGAGATACCCGGTTTTCCCGTAACAATACGTAATTTTTATGGCCATTCTCGGATTTTACGGGTCAAAGAAATCACACTTTGCGGAATTTCTTTATTAAATTTAAAAATCGTTATTTTTTACCTTAGCTTAAAAAACGGTTACTTTTCACCATAGCCTTACTTTTCTAAAGTAAAGCATGTCCTTAAAAAAAAAAAACCTTTATTTTTTCTAAAAATGAGTCTTGAAAACCTTGAAAAAACCTTGAATTTCAAAAATGATTTTCAGTAGACACCCTGAACACTGTCATCAGCGGATTCGATCCTACTTTAAAATTCACGAAGGCGTATAAATTGCTAGCAATGCAGCGGTAGCAATGCTACTCCACAATTATTTTACAGAACATCATAATCTCGCAAGTAAATCATTACAATTTTCAGTCTTTATTTCAATTGTCCGTTTAGCTGCTACTTCCGCTTGCTATTCTCCAGCAAAACCCCCCTTGTCGGTTTTCACCTATTCATTCTTTTTTTTCTTCTTCTTTTCTTATTGTTTCGTTTTCATCATAAATTATAAAAATTTCAGTTAAACTTTATTCCCCCCTCCTTTTTATCCCCCCTCTCTCTTTTATTTTGCATTCTGAAAATTCCAACTTGGAAAAGAGCAAGAAAAGAAAGGGGTTGAAGTGCGTGGTAATACAAAGCGACGAGACCGTGCTCAAGAATCGCTATTCATGACGACCTCTCCCCTCTCGGATTCTCTTCCCCTCCCTCCTCCGAACTTTTTCTTTTTTTTTCGCAATAAGGGAAGAAGATAATCGTAGGGCTCACCGCGTATTACTTTTGTCTTTTTTTTTTTCTCGTTCTTATTCTGCCATACGTGAAGCTTTTTCAAGATTTCAACTTACTCTCAGGACCTTTTTCATTCTTTTTATTTTCTCACTAAATCGATTTCTTCGTCTTAATTGAACTCTTTTTTTTTTTTTTTTTCGAAGGACACCAAAATAAAAAAAAAATTAAAAGAGAAAAACTTTTTTTTGTTTTCTTACCAACAATATATCCTTTCAACAAAACAAAACGTACGAAAAAAAAAAGATCGATGCCGATCTTGTCCTCGGAAAAGCTTTCGACATACGCATTGAAATTCAAAAGAAAAAGCGGCCATAAACTTATACGGCGAGGAAATTATGATTGTTTTTTGTTTAGAATTTTAAATGTTGCTTTACGGGGTGTCCTGTTTTTTTTCCCCCTCCTTTTTTCTTTCCTTTTGATTTATTGTTGAAAAATATGTTGAAGTATAGTCGAAACTGTCTAAATCAGACCCTTTGTATTTTTCAGAATCGTGTCTTTAACGGGAAAACATTTTGTTTCTGGTAGGAAAGATGTGATACTTGTATATACATTTTTTTCCCAATAAAAGAGAACGCAGTCAGACATCGAATAAGAAAAAAAAATTCCTTTCCGTTGGGGTGCGTGAAGTCAGCAGTAAAATAAAAAGCTCAAAAATTTGAGTATGTATAATTGTATGATTCTATGATCCTTATAATGTATATGTATATTTGTATGTATGAATATGTATGATTGTATGATCCTTGTATAATTTTTATAAAATTATACAAGGATTTTGAGCTTTTTGAGCTTTCAGGAAAACAAAATTTCAGAATTTTAGCTTTTAAAATGAAAAAGATGTTCGCATTATCAACTTGGTCCTTTATAGCTGACACTTAATTTACTATTTTTATTTTTAATCAAAAGGAATAAACCAAATTTTGGGAAAGAATTTAGGTAGTTTTTAAATCCCCGAGTGAAAAGAAAAAACGGATGTGAATCTGGCAGTGCTGCACATTTACGATATTTGAATTTTTTCTCAAATTTCACATGAGAAAGCTCGAATTCCCGGAGTTGTGTTTTATGAAAGCTCAAACTCAGCAGAATAACATAAAATCTGTTCGCAATTACAAGTTTGAAAAATACTAGGTGTCAGTGCTCAATTTTTGTGTCCTATTTGTAAGTCTGGGATGATAATGCACAACTTTTTTTTGTTTTATAGCCACAAATTTGGGAACATGATTTTTTGAGAGCTCAAATTTAGGGACATAGAACGGCATCTAATTCTAAATTTGAGCTTGTGTATGTACTGCCCGGGAAGTTAACATGTACAAAGTTGATGATACAAACAAATTTTTTGTTTTAAAAACTCATATTCTGAAATTAGGTTTTCCTAAAAGCTCAAAAAAAGCTCAAAATCCTGGTAGAGTTTATATAATTTGAGCTTTTTATTGTACTGCTGACTTCAGGGGCCCTTTCCGTTGAGGGAAATATCCAAGGTAAGAGAAAAAAAAGTCGTAGGAAAAAATCCTGGGCAGTGTTGCAAGATTCTTTTTCCGAAATTTCCCTGTTTACAAAGAAATAGAGGAAAAAATTGCCTTGTACAAAAAATCGCAAATTTTCTTGCTTTTCGATAAAATTTCCTTGTTTCAAGCTTGATTTTCCTTTTCTGCCGTCAAATTTCCGTGCATTTTGAGCAGTTCTGGCTAAAATTTCCTTGTATTTCCTTTAATTTTTTATAAAAATTCATTTCCTTGAATAGCTCTAAATTTCCTTGCGTTTCCTACATTTTTACCTTTTCTTGTAACGCTTGAAATTTCTTTTCAATCAGAAAATTTCCTTGCACCTGGCAACACTGGTCCTGGCTAAAAAATTATAGGAGATTGACGCTATGCAGAGTGACGTCGTAGTGACGTTTTATCCTAAAAGTTCATGTAGAATGTACCCAAGTCGTTCTTTATTGTTTTATAATAATGCCAGTAGTTCGAACGCAAGGGTGCTCTCGTCGTTTTGCAAGCTGAACATTGTTAGCAGATTTAGTGCTGATTTCACGAATTTGTTTAAAGAAGAGACCTCAATTTTCGAAATTCGTTCAGATGATAGCCATATTCTTAGCGGAACTGGGACTTAAAGAAGTCGACGACACTAGTAACAAACCGAAGAAAGCTTACCTGAAAACAAAAAAAAAAACAAGATTAAAATAGAGCAATTATTATCAATTAACTATGAGTAAACTCTGCCTTCTCGACTGCTGATTTAGCAAGTGCGCTCATGAAATCTCTAGTCTATGTTTTTTAGCACTCATTTTAATTTTTTTATTTCTCTTGGAGCTGGAAATATCTTGTACTAAAAAAAGATGCATAAATTAAGTATAATCAACTTTACTTTTTTTGCCGGAAAATTTTCTTTACATCCTCAAGTAAGATTATGAATAAATTATGCATAATTTTTATATGCATAAAATGGGAAAAAAGTTTAATAACTATAAAAATTTGCAAATTTACCTGCTTTATGATTTTAAAAAATTAAATGCATAAATTATGCAAAAATTATGCATATCCAGATTTTGGAGCATAAAAAATATGCATAAACTTTGCAAAAATTATGTATGTCTAAATGTTGTATAAATGGTACGAAAAGAATACATTTTTGTTTACATAAATTTCTTGCATTTATTTTTCAAAATTTTTCAAAAATTTTATATACTTATGCATCACTTTTTCGTATGAAATTGGCAAAATAAGTTTTTCTAAGGATATATTTTTTTTCGTCTTCCTTTTTAAATAAATGTAAATTTAAATTTACACAGGTTACATTATTACAGTGAGTTGAAAGACTTCACGACGGTCGGGAGAAGAAGGAAGAAAGAGGGAAAACGGGGAAAAGCTACAGGAAATTAAAATTTTCCAACCATCCGTCTTCCCTGTTTTTATAAATTAGAAATCAAATGGACTCAAGAAAAATAATTTGAAGAGTAGTCAACGGGAAAAAAATATCTCGATAAAAAAAAAAACAAGTACGCACCACGAAAAAAAAAAAAATCCTCATTTTCCGAGTCACCTGACTCTAAAAAAAGACAGTTTTCTTTTCTTTTTTTTTTACAATTTATTAGACGTTCCTAAGAACGTAATAAAATAGACTTAACTGAATTACGACGAGCCTTATAGCCTTAATGTGAAGAGGCGAACGACATTTTCCCACGCATAAAAAAAGAGCTCGATTTAAATGACACGAGCAAGAAAATCGCTTCCCCCTTTTTTTGCGCAAAAAAAAAAAAAAAAAAAAAAAAAAAAAAAAAAAAAAAAAAGCGAAAAAAAAGTAAAATAAAAACGTCTCGGAGACGTCTCCGCTGTTATAAATTTTGATGGAAGCGGAAACTAAAATCCTAAATCCATATTAGAGAATGTCAATATGGATTTTGATAAATAGATTCATATGTGCAATAACATAGTCAGATCTATCATCAATGATATATTGAATATAATTTTATGACACCCCCCCCCCCCCTTCCACTTTACCCATGCCCAGGAAAAATCCGTTTAAACTGACCGCAAATGCGATTTTAACAGCATTGTGAATCATAATGGAAAAAAGAAGGAAAAAAAGGAGGGGAGGGGAAAGTACGAGAGATAAAGGAAGTGATGTATTTTGGCACAGGACGAAGAGGCCAATATTCCGCCTATTGTTAGCTTAGGGGACCGGGATTAAATAGAAAAAAAAGAAGACGCACGTACTATATGACGCAGGTGATGTATACGTTCGCTCCGAACGTCACCAGTCACGAGTCCCCGCGTTAATTACTCCCTAAAAATATATATTTAATTTTTTTTTTCCCGTAAATTTTTTTTTAAAACTTTGGTTGTAAACGACTTGTTTCAATATGTTATCTTTCTCGTAACGATTTAAGCTTTTAACGGTTTTTAAAAGAAAAAAAATAAGTAAAATGTTTAATTGCAGGGCGAATACGAAAGTCGATAGGAATTTAGGGATTTTATTGGTTTGAAAAAAGATAAATTTTGAAATTTCTTTCGGTACCAAAATATAGCTACTCAAGACATTTTTTTTTGGGGGGGGGGGGGCATAGAAGGCTATTCTTGAGAATGATCTGCAGGATGAGGTTGAAATGGCCACAAGAACATTGATGTATTACACGTGGAACAAATTTTGTGGTTGCACTTGCCACCTTAAATAATGGTTTCAACATGTTGCTCAACACCTTACAACGTTCACATGTTGTTTGACATGTTACAAAGTCAACATGTTGCTCAACATCTTACGAAGTTCAACATGTTGCTTGACATGTTATATACAACTTTTACCATGTTGCTAAACATCTTACAACGTCAACATGTTGCTCGACATCTTACGAAGTTCAACATGTTGCTTGTTATGTTATTTTACAACGTTTAACATGTTTCTCAACATCTTACGAAGTTCAACATGATGCTTGACATGTTATTTTACAACTTCTAACATGTTGCTAAACATCTTACAACATTCAACATGTTACTCAACACCTTACAACATTCAAAATGTTACTCAACATCTTACAAAGTTTAACATGTTCCAACGTTCAACATGTTACGGCGTTACGGCGTTAGCAACATGTTGCACAACAGTGCACAGTAAAAAATTTTATGTTAAAATTGACACAAATTGTATGTCCAAATCGGTCTACATAAATATTTTGTTAAGAAAAATAACACAATTGTTTTGTTTAATGTTCTGCGTCCATTAACGATTGTCATTTTTTTGCTGTTTACAAACAAGTTATGTTGATTTTTTAACATAATAACTTAACATAGACTTTACGTAGACCGTTTTTAACATATTTACATAATATTTTTTACTGTGTGAAAGATTAAAAAAAAAATAATGGCAGTACGTTGCTAATGGTGCAACATGTTCACCAGCATGTCTTTAACGGCTCAGAATGTTCAGCAACATGTTTCTAACGCTGCAACATGTTTCGTCTTAAAATTGCTGCCTTACGGTGTTTTGTTCATTTAAAGATCCACCTCTTTTAATTAATTTCGTTATCTTTTTAATTTAAAAATACACCGAAAAAATGATGTCGAATTTTTATCACCCTAAACTCCTACAATTTACAAGATTTGGTTCTCAAGCTTCCAAATCAATCCTAAAAAAATTCAGCCTTTTAAAAACCATACTCAAATCACCAAATTTTTCGGGTAATCAAAGATTTATCCAATAAGAGTTCTATTGACAAAGAATTACAACATCAAACGGCTTACGGTTTCAAACTGTTTCTCAAGACATTTTTCCAAACAGAAGCTTACATAGAATCCCTTTCAAACTCAAAACCAAGTAAACCTTCCGTCACCCTTCGTAGAACTTCCATCAGGCAAGAAAGGGAAAAAGGAAAAAAAAAATCTTTCGTTTCACTAAGAAAATTTCCTTCAAGCCAAATGCCTTGGCTTCATATACGTGTTACACTCATTTAATCACGGAGTGGAAGGATCTCTACCATAATTAAATCCTTCATCGTTGCAAGAGGCAATGACAAAGTCTAATGAGAAATCCAACCCCCATATACAACCCAGTTACTCTGCGCCATTTTATTAAAGAAAACCAACGTAACCAGATTTAAATAAAACCGCAGTTTAAATGTTCCTAAACTCGACGGAATTTTAATATCCGCGATGTCATAACAAATCCAGCTTTTACCAGTTGTACAAAATAGTTCGTCGGGAAAATTTCTCACCGAAAAACACAAAATTCATAAAATCCGGGAAAAGAAATCGACTCAAAGGAGGTGGAGGAGGTGGGGTAAGCAGAGAAAGAGGTTGACAGGGAGGATAAGGTGGGGCAGGGGGACAAATCCTCGAGAAGTCGATGTGAATAATCATAACCTTTTCTACTCTATTTCAAGAGATAAAATGTTATTTTATAAAAGGTTTAAAATTTAAATTTGTAATTTGCTACAAATGAATATTATCCGATTTAAAATTTTTACGAAGTTTTAAGTCCTAAAATTCAAAAACTCCAAAAAGGTAAGAACGTTTCCAAAAAAAATGTTGGGGTTGGGGAATTAATATAAGAGGCAGGGATGCGATGCCGATGCCGATGCCGAAGCCGAAGCCGATGCCGGCATCGCCGCCAAGGGTCGCAAATAATTTCGATGCCGATGCCGATTCCGATTCCTTTTTTAAAAAAATAACCGATGTCGATGCCGATGTCGATCCTTTTTTTTTAAAAAATAACCGATGTCGATGCCGATGCCGAAGCCGATTAGTGAAAAAAAAATTTTTCGACGATGACGCTGATGCTTTCAAAAATGAGTCAAAATTCCGCCGATTCCGACTCCACGAAAAAAAAAAAAAGATTAAAATTTAAGTTCCAAAGAATTTCATATTTTTTAAAATGTTTAGTATTAATTTTTTTTTTAAATTTTAAGGGTGGGGGTAACCGAAATCTAATGTAATTTTAGGGGGGGGGGGGGGTCTCGAAATGCTAACCTATGCTAACAAGGGGTAGGAGGGGGTAAAAAATGGCCACAATAATGATCACTTGTTTTATGGACGACCGGATCTAAAATTTCATTTTCAATATCAATATCTGAGCAAACGAAAAATTTTTTTGCATTACTTTTTTTTTTTTTTTTTTTGCTTCCAACTCGATGAAGTACGAAAGCAAAGGATCTGTTCCTTAATTTTAAATTTTTAAATTTTTCAAATTTTTTATGTTTTATTTTAAATATAAAATTCTTTATTGCTGTCAACCATTTCTTTTTTCTTTGGTGAAATACTTGATGCCGATGCCGATGCCGATGCCGGAATTTTTTTTTTTTAACGTTTTCGAAGCCGATGCCGATTCTGGCAAATTTTTTCCCGCCGATTCCGATGCCGATGTCGATTCCGAAATTTTTTTTTTAACCGATTCCGATGCCGATGCTGATTCCGAATTTTTTTTTTTTACCGATTCCGATTCCGGCAGCGATGCCGGTGGCATTTTATCGCCATCGGCATCGCATCCCTGATAAGAGGGCACATGGTAGGCATTTTGAGTGAAATGGCAATGATGTCCGAGAGTAGATATGGGAGAGTCTCTGACAGGACAAACAACTGATGATTTAATATCTAAAGTCTCTATTATTCAGCGGGACAACTGTCTGGGTCGTGTTTCTACAAAAGTCTGCAGTAGTCGTCTGAAGAACTCTGGAGTATCTGCAGTAGTCGTCTGAAGCAAGACATGCCGCTTGTGCATCTTCTGACAAATGATACATACAAGTATCAGTTTTTAAGTAGCAAAATTATATTGGTCCAAAAATAAGCAATCAAATTTTCCTACATATGAAAGAAAGTAATAGCCAACAAGCACAATTTACACTCCTAAAAAGCCCTCAGGTAGATGAGACTGCAGAAGAGTTAAGATTTGAGCGTCTTTAAGAAAGAAGGTAATAACTCAAGAGGAATTAGCATAACGGGGAAGTAGACGCATCAAATTTGCTAGTCCGATTTTGCTACAAAGTCCCTCCAATGAAAACTCGCATAAAGAACGAGGGCACTTTTCCTGTCATACTTTAGCACAACAGCTTGCAACGAGGTGTCAAAAAAAAAGTCCAAAACTGGGCTTAAGCCTATCCAAAGTGCAGGTCAGGAGGCTGCTGAACCGGGCGATATTCATTTCTTCGTAAAAAGACAAATTTCTTCGTTTTATTATTTGGATCCTTTAACTAAATTGTGCTTGTCGGCTATTACTTTCTTTCGTATTTAGGCAAATTCGATTGCTTATTTTTGGACCAATATAATTTTTCATTTTATTGAACAAAAACCATAAATAATTAAACGATTTTTTTTTTAAATTTTGGACAAAATTATGTAGACATACAAATATTTTGAATGTATAATTTTTTACCAAATATTCATAGTCATTGACTATATTTAAAATTGACTATTAGTCAATTGATCTTCTTCTTCTTCTTCTTTTAAAAAAAAGAGCCTGTTTTGCATCTACAATAGTCATCCACGGATGACGAAGCCCAAATATCTGCCCATCGCTTTGGAGGCCGTCCTTCGGGTCGCTTCGCGATCGGTTTCTCATCCCTTACTTTCTTAATGAGGCGGTCACAGGCTCTGTCAACATTTTGACAATTTTTCATGGACGAAATTATTTGGCCAATATTTTTATGGAATTTAAAAATTTACAAGAACAAATTTCGTTTATTGCTTTTAAATACCCAGCACAGGACATTTTTATGGACTTTTTAATTATGGACAAAAAAAATTGGACCAAATGATCTGAAAGCGTTTAGAAACTAACCAATCAAATAATATAAATACAGTCGAGTCCTTTTATAACGTAATCCTAGGGACTGGCACTTGTTCTACCTTATAACCGAATTTACGTTATAATAGGATTTGGTCCATTTCAAATAAAAAAGCAAGTTTAGCCGCAAAAATTTGTTTTTTTGTTACTATCTAAGTTAAAAACATAACTAAACAATATAATAGCATAACTAGATTTATGAAAACTGAAAAATTTAAAAAAATCAGTAATTTTCGATTGAACAATACCCCTGTACGCGATTTTAAGGTATGTCCATTTTTAAAAACAATGGAATAGAACCACTGTTCACATAAGTTAAAAATAAACGACACCCATTGTTTACAAAAATGGGCATAAGTTAAAATCGCGTACAGGGGCAGAATATTGCTATAAAATTTTTTTTCTAAATCATCTTCGATGTACTTTCGCATACCTTACGAAAAGTTGTATAATTTTTGCCGTTTCGAAAATGATATTCTTTTACTAAACTTTTTTTTTTTTTTTTTTCAGTGGCGCATCTTCAAAAGTTTTTTAAAAATGAACTTAAAAAGAATTTTTTTGTTAAAGTTGTGCTAAAATATTTACGTTATAACCGAATTTAAATAACATGGTTTTTATGGGATTTTGACAGGACCGGGATAATTTGTACGTTATAATCGGAATTACGTTATTACCGGGTCCGTTATAACCGAACTCGACTGTATTTACTTTCCGGAAAATTGGGATTTGCCGATTCTTCAATTTTTTCGAACGGTTTCTTATCTGGGTCTTATTTCTTAATTGGGACCCTCCCCTCTACAGTGTAAGTGTAAATTGTTTACTAAAGTATACTTTCCTTGGATTCAGACAATCGGTTAACCGATCGGTTAAATTGCTGATTATTTTATCCAGCAAAAAGTATACTTTAATCAAATAAGAGGAACGAGAAATCGAAAAGAATATCAAATAAAAATTCTTCTCCTAAACTTTGAGCTAAAGGGAAAAGGGGGGGGGCGACGACTTTCCGTTCACTTCAGTAACACTGCGATTAGAACATTCCATCATCCCCTTTCACAGACAAAAGCAGAAGTATTTTAAATCGCCATTAACAGTCTCAGTTAAATTCATTTATCAACCTACTAATGCTTCCCTTCGTGATCATTATATTATTTATATACTTTTTGTTGAATTACCCTTTTCCTGACGCTTATTTATTAAAAGCTCTTTCGTCATTTAACCACGTAAAACTTTAATTTATTTCGCATTTCCGAAGGCGGGATCTTTATCCAGACAACCCCCCCAACCCCATCCCCTTTCCGAATCCTCCTTATCTTTCATCCTCTATTTAAATCTCTGATCAAAAACCGAGCTAGCGAGCGATATCAAGTTTTTTCCCCCCCCCCCTCCTTTTTTTTCTGAGTTAAAAGAAATTTTTGAAAACGTGGAAAGTTATAGTTTTTGCGTATAGTTTTTCCCGCGGAAAAGAAAATAATTCAATTTTCATAGATAGGATGCAGTTCAGTTTTATAATTCAATTTCGAAATTCAATTTAGCTAATTTGTTTTCCAGCCATGTTAGGTGTTGTTTTTTGATTGCCAATTAACCGAGCAGTTTTTTTTTTTTTTTTTTTTTTTACTTATTTGACTGATTTTTGTTCGTTTTTTTCTCTGAAGTATTTTTTTATAAACATTTTTTGGCGAGGAAAACGTCGAAAAAAACAAAATTTAATTAGCTAATTAAATAAAATATTTAATCGGATTAATCGATCTGTTCGAATATAAACCATAAATCAACTGCGTTTTTTTTTCGTTTCTTCTTTTTCCTTCTCCCTCTTTTCTCCCCCGATAAAAAAAAAAAAAAAACTTTGGGAAAAACAAGAGAAAAGTCAACGGAGAAAAATCTTGAAAAATTGAAGAAATTCCGTTAGAAGAGGGGAGAAAAAAATGAAAAATTATGGAAAATCGGAAAATTTGAAAAAGTTGAATAAACGTTAATTCTTAATGCTTATAAAAGAAAATGGATAAAAAGTTTCGTCTTTTTTTTTTAAACCTTTTTACGACCACATTTATGGAGCTTAAAAAGCACCTGGATTCCTCCCCCCAATTCGAATATGTAAAAATTTTCCTACTTTTAAATTTCCTAAAAACAAATTTTTCTAAAATTTTAATTCCTAAAGGAATTAACTAGTTCGTTTACATCACCGGCCGCTTACCGGATGGTGGAGACATTTTAACAATAAAAAAAATATGTAAAAAAAAAAAAATTCGAGTCCATCCTTCGCCGCTTTGACTAATATTTTAATTGATGTTCTTTTTGTTACCTCCGCCTTGAAAATTTCCAGGCTTTCTAATACTGATCCATTTCCCAAGAAAAATTTAGAATGATTAATAATTAGGATCAAAATTTATAATAAAAAAAATTATTAAAAAAAAAAATTGTTAATTGGATATTTTATTCATGAAAAAGAGGTCTAACCGCACCGAAACCATGCCTCATGCTGGATGAAAATTTTATAGTTGATAAAAGTGGCGAACATGTCCGACAAACATTTTTACCCAACATGCTTAAAAAACCATCACTGCTTATGTGGAGCTTTCCCAACTTGTTGGGGAAAACGTTCGGTGCAAATTTTTGTCCAAAATGTTTGCCACTTCTACCAAACACCAACTTGTTTGGCGTGAAATTGCGCCCTTGAAAGATGCCTATTAACACTGGAAACGGCCAAGGAAACCGAAAAGATCCATTCTGTTCGAACAAGATACTTGAAAAACATTTAGAAAATGTAAAATTGTCGGGATTCCAGAACAAGAAGCAAGAAATTTTCCTCTTCAGCTATCTTCCGCTCTCGTAGTTCCATCTTATGATCGAAAAAAACTTCAAAAGAGTCGCGAGTATCGAGGAGGATCTCAATCATCGATCCACAGAACAGTTATTTTAAGCACACGACAAAGCGTAAAAAAAATTGTGACAAATGTTTTATTTGCCTATTTATTTATTTATTTTTCCTAATCGAAACAAAAAAAAAAAGAACGTCCCGAAAACAATAAAGTATGTAGATGTTCTTCATTTGAATGATTGAATTTGGAAATAGGCGATCAATATTACTTATTGAAAATATTTGCATTCCCTCCCTTAGGACTAATTTGACTTTAATATATATGGATACGAGTTAGGAAAAAAAAAAAATTACATTGCTCGAGGATACTCGGGGGCTTTTTTTTTTATTATCGTTCTTGTGAGAACGTTTTCCCGCCTTTTTAAAAAAAAGAGTTCCTAATTTTTTTTTTTTTTCGATTTGGAGTCAAAAATTAAAAATAGTAAATCCTGGAAAAAAGGGAAGAAAAAAAAATTTTTTTTCTCCCTCCTGGTTTCATTCAGTCTAAACAAACCGTTTCTTCATTTTCCCTTATCTCTCCGAATTATCATTTTCTTTTAAGAAAAACTTTTTCATTTCATTACTATGTTTCCGGTTCCGTTTTCTTTAAATTCTAACAAATAAAATTGAGAAACTTTTTTTTTTTTTTTTTTTTTTTTATGTAATGTTACTGTCTGGTGTAGTGCCGCGCGATATTTTCTTTTAACATTCTCGGAAAAATTTACATCTTTCAGGAGAAAAAAAAAAAAAAAAAAAAAAAAAAAGTAAATGAAATTTTATTCTTGAGGATGACGAGTTTAAAAAAAAAAATATTTCAAAGCTTTCATTCATTTTTTTCCCTTCCTTCACGCTCTATCTAGATGATCGTTCGAGATATCGATTTTACTTTACTTATAAAAACCGTCAGTTGCAAGGAAGGGAAGGAAAGAATTTTTTTTTTTTACTCCTCTTTATCTCTTTGTATGAGAAAGGATTAAATAAAAAAAACCGCTATTAAACATGTGAGCCGAAGGGAAAGATACGAGAACGGTCGTTCTTAGGAAAACTGGAGGAAAAACATAAGGAAGGCAGTGATACGATACAAATATTGTTGTGGTTCTTGTCGGAACTTAACAAAATAAAAAATAACGACTTGGTTTAAGAACAACATGCGATGTCAAAGTTAAGACGCTTTTTATTGCGTCAAAAGAAACTTTCCATTTCGTGGAAGGGGTGGGCAAAATTCCCGGATTTTTTTTTCTTCCCCTCCTTCTTTTTTTTTTTCTTGCATGCTGGTTTCCTTTTCTTTTTCTTCGGGTCTTGTATTTCGTTCTGAGAAATCTTGATTTCTGAAGTTAAATAATTAATTACCGTCTGCTTTTTGTTTATCTTTTCTTGTGTTATAATTCTTTTGGGTTTCTGCTTTTTTTTCTTCCTTTTCTAAACTTTCTTACGGCTTTTTTTTCTGTTTGTTTTGTTTTAAATTTTATTAGGCATTTCAATCTCAAACGAACTGCCCCTATGTGCAAAACAGCCGAATAGCAAAATTTTGGGACTGAATTTTGTTACTATTTTTAACTTAGATATTTTTTAACTCACGATTTGTTAATAATAGTTCCCTAACATTTTTCCTAATTTATTTTTCCAAAAATTTTTTTTCCTAAAAAGAAAAAAAAAATCGTATAATACGATCGACTAATTCCCTTTCTAAATACCCCAAGAATTTCGACCAAAATGATTTTCCTTCTCAAGAAACTTTTTGCAGGCAAAACGTACTGGGGGAAGAAAAAAAAAAAAGAACGGAAACTTTCCACCTTAGTCTATTAGAAAGGAAGGAAAATAAATTAAAACAATTTGTAACAAGAGGACTAATTTGAAAGAGATCAAGCTAATTAATCTTCATCTATCACTTAAGTAAAATAAGTCTCGTTAAAGAGAGGAGAGACTCATATATACACGAAAACGACTATTCTTGTATACCGAAAGCCCACACATAAAACAGTAGCCGACTTAACTCTTTAATCCAATAACGGAAAAAGGGATGAAGTAAAATTACCGTATGAAAATATTTCCTTTATCGACAAAATTTTCCACATGGAGTATGAAATTTATTTTAATTTAAAATAGAGTTGGGTAGACAATCATTTTTCCAGCCGAAATTAGCTACGTATATAAATTATGATACGATATAATGTAATTTAAATGCATATGCTAGGAAAAAGTCCTCGACCTGTCACCACCACCACCATCATCATCATCATCATCATGGCGTAGAACGTGACTATCACAGCTGAAGCCGTATACCCGATTTCCTTACAATTTGCGGTACAGAAGTGAGGATGTACAATGTGAGGATATTTCTTGGGTCTTAAACCTAATGTGTCAAACGACCAGTTTGACGACAGGTCCACTCATGCTAGATTTTGCTTGCACTGAGCGGGGCCTTTTTTATTGAGACACAGAATCCGAAATGACTGGGGGGAGGGCATTCGTCTATTTTTTTACGTGCATATTTGTCGTATACAGTGGTGAGGGGCAGCGAAAAAATCCGAGCCATATCCTAGACTTCAACCCGGACCGACTTCACGATCATTCGGTTCGAAGTCGGAGATTCTATCACTGCGCTACTTAGTTAAAATAGAATTTTTACTCCGCTTGGTCCGATATACGAGCAAATCCACGCTTTCGAGGAATCGTGAAAAATCTTTCGAATTTCTCTATGCCAAAAAACTTCTTTTTAAAATTACGTCCTTGGAAAGGTTTTCAAAACATTAAGTAATTATTAGATCTGGATATTTAAGGCGAAAAATGTTATTCTGTTACTGATTCGGAAAGAATTTTGAAGCTATATGTAATATTTTGGTAGCAAAGATGATGAATGATGTAATTTACAGACCTTTTTTCGAACCTCTTTAACAATGAAAATATTAATAAAAAAATGATACTTCAAATCTCAATGACTTGTATATAAGTTATTCTTGAAAAAACGTAACGTGACGGGAAAGGACAAATATTGCACTTTTTGGTAATAAAAAAAGGTTAAAAAGTAATTAATTTCTCTCTAAAAAAAGGGGGGGGGATATCATCGTTCCTTACCTTCCAAAACTGAAATTCACAACAAAAAATTTTTTTTCGCTGCATCCTTAATGAGAAGCTGCTAACAAAACAAAACGTGACGGGAGGACAAATAATTCAATCTTTAGCTATTTAAAAAGGTTTAAAAATAATTTTAATTTTCTTGTAAAATAGGGATATCATTCTGTACCTTCTCAAACGAAAATCCGCAATTTTTTTTGAAGTGAAACTTCTTTAGAATCGCTGAGAGTAAATTTTTTGGGCCCCAATTTTAGGCCAAAAAGTGAGCAACAATTGAGGCCGAAAAGTGCGCAACAATTTAGGCCAAAAGTTGATAGAATTACGGGGTGTAAACTTCTTTAGAATCGCTGAGAGTAACTTTTTGGGCCACAATTTTTGGCCGAAAAGTGCGCGTGTTTAAAGTTTTTTTCGTGCCAGGAAAAAAAGTTATATTTTTATTAAAATATTCAAATTTTTTGACCAAAAACGAGCAAAAAAATGCCTTGAAATTTTTTTATTGCGTCTATTAATAGCGGAGTGTAGAAGTTTCAGTGAGTTTGCGTAGCTAGAATCACTCAGTTTTTCCTTTGAAGCTCAAATTTGGGGACATGGTTTTTCTGAAAGCTCAAAAAAAACTCAAAATAATGGACTTTGTCCCAAAATTTGAGCTCGAAAATGTACCGCCGTGAAGCTGGCGGTACTCCGATTTCTCCTAGGGACTTTCTTCGTCAAGTTCTAATTGTTCCCTTGAAGTTCAAATTTGGGGACATAGTTTTTTGAAAGCTCAAAAAAAAGATGAAAATAATGGTTATTGTCTCAAAATTTGTGTCTATTATTAGCGGAGTGTAGAAGTTTCACTTCCCTTCTTCAGTGAGTTTGCGTAGCTAGACTCACTCAGTTTTTTTTTTAAAGTGTGTGTTGGATAGGTTATTAAGCAATATTTCCTAAAAATAAAAATGTACGTTTTTTCAAGAACTACCCTTATAAGTTCTATTTTCACAGTAGGATATTATCAATATTTTCCATCGATCAGAAAGTAAGAAATTTTAAGGACCTTTTAAATTGTCCCTTCAGTTACATTTAAATAAAATTGTGAAAGGCATGGAACGAAAATTTTTCGAAATGATGAAATCACTAACTTATGGCACGCCTATAAATGACGCATATAAATGAAAAAAATAGGGAATTGGGAATTCCCCCCTGCTAGCTTGAAATTCCGAACAGAAATTTTCACAAACGATAATAAATCTCAATATGAGTTCTTTTTAAATGTCTCGTCCGTTACACGCTAGAAGCTGTCGCTACGTCTTCTGCTGCATAGTTAAAATTTTGAAAAAAATGCCGGTGATAGATCTTGACCTGCATTATTATTTTACTGTAAAAACAAAAACTATTTTTTTTTTTTTACTTTTAATGAAGTTTTGTAACGCATTAAAGAGTACAAATGTCCTGTCCGTCACATAAAGATTTGCTCATATTACGATTCGAAATGAACTTTCGCATGAATTTCGCACACATGATTGCAAAATTATCTTTTTTGCCCATGCCTGCTTCGGAAAACGTGGGGTAAAAAAATGTGTAAAAAGCATGATTAATGCAGCGGTTAAGAGCAGCGATATAAGTTGTAATCCAGCTAATGACATTGGGTAGTTCCATCCATTGGGATCTCATTATCTCACAGGACGAAGGAGGAATGTTAACGAGGCCAACCGAAAAGAGAAAAAAAAAAGTCAAGGACGATAACCGATAAACGTTTAATCTAAATTAACGATTAAATATAACGGGAGGGAAGAGGTGAGAAAAAAAAAAAAAAAAAAAAAAATTCCCTCACCCCCTTGACTTTTTTACTGTTTCACTTAATCCGTCACGCCAGTTCAATCGCGAATTTTTTTTTTTTTTTTTTTTTTTTTTTTTTTTTTTTTTTTTTTTTTTTTTTTTTGTCATTAAAAACCACATATAAGGGCTCCTATACTAAAGGGGTTAAAAAATTCCACGGCTTTCCTTCCGGGATGAATTCCCGGGGAAGTTGCCATGGTAACCATCGGGGGTGTTAAAAAACTTTGGAAAGCTTACATCCTCATTCATTTAAACTTAGTGGCTCCTTCCATCTTAGATTGCGGTTTGGAGTAAACAGGACTGGTTACCGGTGGCGAGAGTAAAATTCAGACATTTTACGTAAAAGGGGGAGGAAGAAAAAAAAAAAAAAGGTCGTTGTCCTTGACCTACAGCCCTGCCTTGTTTACGATTATTTTGACCATGACTTCTTCCTGGAACTGATTCTGCACACGTGTGATTGTTCGATTCTTCGCCCTCAAAGGAAGGGGATAAACATTGTAGAAATATGCACCTCTTTTTTTTAAAAACAGAAATCATTTTTTTTTTTTTCAATTGCTTGTGCACTGCAGAATGGCCGAAGTTCCCACCTACGACCCCCCCCCCCCCTCCTTCTAGTTCTCCCCCCCTTCCAGGGCTACTGTGAATCGATAAAAGAATGTGGATTATTGCCCATATTAGCTTAAATCTCGTTGCAATCCCAGACGCACGTTTTTTATCAGTTTGGAGATATTATTTGTCCTTGATTCGTTTTTACAAAGATTTATTTATTCGTCGGGATCGTAAGTAAATAATAACAAAAAAAAGGCGATATCTACGACTAGATAAAATTGAAAAACTGGAAGAGCGAAGAGATTAGGGTATTTAACGGTTTTTTTTAAGGACTACGCATACGTCCCTTAGGCATATTCCAAATGACTTTCATTTTGAAAGGCAGGAGTTGTTTAGTAAGAGTCAAGAACAATGTGCAGCCTAATGTAAACAATGCGAAACCTGCCAATGGGGTAATTCTTGAAAAAACGTACCGTGACGGGGAAGGACAAATATTGCACTTTGGGTAATAAAAAAAGGTTAAAAAGTAATTCATTTTCTCTCAAAAAAGGGATATCGTTCTTTACCTTCCAAAACTCGAATTCGCAACAAAAAAATTTTTTTTGCTACACGCTAAAGCGACAGCTTTTAACGTGTAGCGGACGGGACATTCAAAAGGAACTTGATGTGATTTGTAATCGTTTGTGAAAATTTCTGTTCAAAATCTGAAGCTAGCATGACAAAGCATTTTTTCTCTTGTGATTTATAGGTGTGCCATAAGTTAGTGATTTCATCATTTCGAAATATTTTCGTTCCATGCCTTTCAAATTTTTTTAAATGTAACGGAAAGGACAAGGCAAAAGCTCCTTTCAATTTCTTACTTTCTAATCGATAGGAAATATTGAGTTTCCTACAGTGAAAATAGAGAATACGAACGGGCAATTCTTGAAAAAACTTACCGTGACGGGAAAGGACAAATATTTCACTTTTTGCTAATAAAAAGAGGTTGAAAAGTAATTAATTTTCTCTCAGAAAAAAGGTTAGTTCTTTACGTCCGTGAAGTTGGCAGGACCCAGTCAACGGATTTGATCGAAAATAGTCTTATCATTGTTCTTTAATGCATAGCTTTTCATTGTTCTTTAATAGTTCCGTGATTGTTCCAATTTGTTCTCTAACCTGAAAAAAACTGGAGCCAAAAGTTGGTGGGTCCTGCTAACTTCACGCGAACAGGACCCAATTTGAATTAATCAAAAATTTTTGCCTTTGTCGGTTGCTTTTGATTTGTTCTTCCTTGTTCCGGCCAATTCAACGTTTGTTCTGCAACAGGTATGACAGTATTAGAAGGAGTAAGGGCACTGCCAACTTCACGGAAATAAAATAAAGTCAAATTCAGACGTTTAAATAGCTTGAATCGATTTCATTTTGTTTGTTTTCCGAGAAAAAGGTTTGTTCTTGTACGAAAAATACTATCAGGTTGAATTTTTCATTTTTGGAAAGACATTCTGGGTATGAAAAAATAATGGCCTATTTGTAATATTTAGGACTCCATCTTCTCAAATCCTGGAAATACAGACTTTTGAGGTCTGCATACAAGCAGGACCCATTTTTTCGCCCTAACAGAGCGCGCCATCTTTCCGGTTTGTTATGTAATCTGCTGCCACGTCGGGTTTACAGTGTTCTTTTTTTTTGTTCATTATTGATCAGACATCGTTTTTTATCGTTTGTTCTCGTCAGGAAAACGCTTAAGTTTATTTGTGGCTGAAAGTTCTGATCAAAAGTCGTTCGTTCAGTCGTTTGTCAGGGAAGAACAATCGAGAACAAACGATTTCTGATCAATACAATAATGCAAGGTATTCTAAATTATCTTGTAAATACCAGAACAATCAAGAACAAACGACTTTTGATCAGAACTTCCAGCCACAAATGAACTTAAACGTTTTCCTGACGAGAACAAACGATGTCTGATCAATAATGGACAAAAAAAAAAGAACACTGTAAACCCGACGTGGCAGCAGATTGAATAACAAACCGGAAAGATGGCGCGCTCTATTGGGGGGAAAAATGGGTCCTGCTGCATGCAGACCTCAAAAGTCTGTATTTCCAGGATTTGAGAAGATGGAGTACCGAAATATTTGTAGAACATTTCAGAAAAATCAAAAAGACATTGATAGATCAAGTCCTAAATATTACAAATAGGCCATGATTTTTTCATACCCAGAATGTCATTCCAAAAATGAAAAATTCAACCTGATAGTATTTTTCGTACAAGAACAAACCTTATTCTCGGAAAACAAACAAAATGAAATCGATTAAAGCTATTTAAACGTCTGAATTTGACTTTATTTTATTTCCGTGAAGTTGGCAGTGCCATTACTCCTCCTAATACTGTCATACCTGTTGCAGAACAAACGTTGCGTTGAATTGGCCGGAACAATGAAGAACAAATCAAAAGCAACCGACAAAGGCAAAAATTTTTGATAAATTCAAATTGGGTCCTGTTCGCGTGAAGTTAGCAGGACCCACCAACTTTTGGCTCCAGTTTTTTTCAGGTTAGAGAACAAATTGTAACAATCACGGAACTATTAAAGAACAATGAAAAGCTACTATATTAGACTATTTTCGATCAAATCCGTTGACTGGGTCCTGCCAACTTCACGAACGTTAGTTCTTTACCTTCATAACTCGAATTCGCTACAAAAAAAAATTTTTTCGCTGCATCTTTAAAGAGAAGCTGCTAACGAAACAAAACGTGACAAAAGGACAAATAATTCAATTTTTAGCTAATTAAGAAGGTTTAAAAATTATTATTTTTTTTTAAAAAGGGGCATCATTCTTTACCTTCTGAAACGCAAATTCACTGCAAAAAAAAAAAAAAAAAAAAAAAACAATTTTCAGTGTGTGTTTGATAAGATAATAAGCAATATTGCCAGGATTTCCATGCCCATTGGCAACAAACTAAACGTATTATAGGGTAACCAAAACTATGTTTGGCTCCTGGCAACTTGAAGTGGAACAGTGCCCGTGCTAGTAAGTAAATCGCATTTTTCTTTTAACGGAAAAACGAAGAAAAATCTTTAAAAAAAAAAATTAAGAAATCTTTGAAATTTTATTCTAAAATTTCTTAGCTGTTTTTATTTATTGTTTCTTTCGGAACAAAGGTTGTCTTTTCCGGAACTGACACGTTTTTTAGTTTATTGCATGTTCCGGAACAGACAACGTTTAATAAGTAAATCACCTGTTCCGGAACAGACAATTTTTCATTGATTGTCTGTTCCGGAACATACAATAAAAAAAAAACATAAATACTTTACCCTTCAGGGCTTCCGTACTCATGATCAACTTGTAGACACATTTTTTTCATAAAAAGTTAAAACATACTCCCTCCAATTATTTTTACGAAGGAGATACTTCAGCCCCAATAAGGGACCATTCATATATTACGAAAATATGAAATCGACCATTTTCAACTCCTCTCCCCCTTCCCTCCCTCTTGTCAGCAAAAGTCAGAATTTCAATTACTTCCTATTCCCTCCGAACGCGCTAATATTTAAATGGCCTCAAACCTCGAAAAAAAAAAGGAAGAAAGAAAATTTCCATTACTAGTTATTCTTCAACTCTTACCTTCAAATTAAAAACACGGTAGAGTGAAAAAAAAAAAAAAAATTAATTAAGAAAATAATAACATAGCAGAGAACCTTTAAGTTTCTAATAAACATCACCTTTTTCCAAGAATCGGAAATAAATTATTATCCTTGCACACTACACCGAAGATATTTTTTCAAAAAACAAGCTAAACTTTCTCCTACCTTCTTTTCACGTATACTTAATTTTCTGAATATTTCCTCTAATCAAGGATTTATTAACCCGAAAGAAAATTTCAAAGGAAAAGTTTTCCTTTAAAAGAAGAAAAAGATTGATAATTTTATTTTATCAAAAAAATAATAAAAAAATAAATAAATAAAAAAAATGAAAGAAAAAAAAAAAGAAGAAATTTGTTATAAACCGTTTATTTACTCTACTCTGTAAATAAATAAACAGAATGAACCTCAAAGGGAAGCGATGAGCCGTCTCATGATCAACACGCAACAATCGCGGTATACCAACCTAACAAAACATTCGAACGAAAAAAAAAAAAAAGACGATTTTGATTTATGTGCTTAACACGTACGCGGACAGGTATTTGCAATTAACTCAAACGTGTAAACTGTAGGCACGTTTGAGTTTTGAAGATTCACGAGTAATAAGCTTCGTCAAATATTGTTGTAATGCAAACAATAAAAATACTGCTCTAAGAGGAATTAGTTGGGACCAGTGGCGTAAAAATACAAGCAGACTCATAGCGAACCTGCTTGAGGGAGGGGCTCTTATTTGACATGTTGGCTAGCTTGGTTCGAAACTCAACATTTCTGGAATTTTGAAATTCCAGTATCGGGAAAAATTTCTGCATAGGTAGAGCGTCAACTCTGAATTTTTTATCAGATATTTTGAACGGGGGCAAACGAACGCTTGGGGCGTTCGAATTTGCTTTGAAATCTTCAATAAGGACCAAATTGAATTTTTTTTTTTCGGCAAACCATAGATTTTTATCGGAAATTTTGCGTAGATTACGGATTTGAAGTCCGAAATTAATTTTGGTCCACGGTATTCAAACCGGCTTCAAAAACACTGAAAACCTTCTAATGGCTTTTTGCTAGTAGGTTGACAAATGTTAATTCGAAAGTAATTTCGGACTTCCTATTCGTATTCTACACAAAATTTCCAATGGGAACCTATGGTCTTTCCCGTATCGTACACGGTAAAAAATTGTATGTTAAAAGTAACATAAATTATTAGTAAAAAAAGAGGCTACATATTTTTTCTATGTAAATTTTACATAAAACGAGTATGTTGCATCAATTTGATTGTTGATCAACCAATAAAAAATCGTCATTTGTCAACATAAAAATGTTTACATTCAAATTTTAACATAAAAAGTGTTACATATGAAATGTGTAGTCCTTTCTTTAGGTTGTTAACATAAAATTTTTTACCGTGTACGATTTTTCGAAAAGTACTAAGTCGCCCTCCGTACGGTACTTAAAAGTGATGTAAAAAGTATAAAAATTACTTCGTTTTATTAGCGGTACCCTATGGGCTTAACGATTGTACTTACAACTCATTTTAGGGTTTATTTTTAAATCTTAGCCCTTCCAGTGTTGAAAATTAATCCAAAACCAAACTTACCTAGAACAAAAAAAAATCATTATTAATATTATCTTAATATTACATTACTTTAATAATTATTACCCTCAATAACTACATGCACTGGCCATGGGGGGGGGGGGGGAGGATATTTTTTAATATAAATCTGTAGAAACATTTAATTCAATAATACTTCGTTTTATAGTGATGCTATAGTATTCGTTAACATATCACACACTTATTTATTAATGCATAATTATATTGAAAGACGAAGAAAAAAATTGTTTTTTCTTTTTTCTTTTTCAGTAAAAAAAAGGTAAGTTTTTACCGGCTGTCAAATTGACCATATTTATTTATATCCAATTTTTTATATAATGTATACATAACTTATGCATCTATTTTTCCTACGAGTTTATGCTCAAAAAGTATTTTTTCATTGTTCATTCATATATAGACTTTTTGGGCCATTCTCAATTTACTTGCAATTTTCGGAACGAAAAATGTCCCTTCAAAAATGTAAACAACTCATATAAACATTATTGTTTTAATTGCATTAGTGGAAATGTTATTTTATTTAATTTTACTATTTCTGTGCGGTTTTACCCAAAAAAATTTTTCGGAAAGACGAAAAATCGATCGTATGATTTGTTAGTAAAGTTTTAGGTGAGCGGTTTAATTTTTTAAAATTATTTTCGGGCAGTTTTTTGGCTCGCGTTAGTGGAGTTTCGCTGAACTCCACTATCGTGATCGTGGATTAAACCTTAATTTCCGCTTTAATTTATAATGCCTTTTTATTTAAAAAATTTTATTTAGAGTTTTAGAGGGAATAAGAGTTTGTTTATTGATATTTAGTGCTTTATAGGAGTGTAAGTCGTGAAAATAGATAATAGGTATAAAGAAACAGCGTTAGTGGAAAAAAAATGGAGGACAAGTTTTAAAACCTTATTTCAAGAGAAATTACAATGGAATAGTTAAATTCATTTCAAATTATTGATTTACTTATATTTCTGATTGCTAATCGTGAAGAAAAGATTTTTCCTGAATTGGTTTAAGTAAAAAATGAAGCTGTTTATCTCGGAATCTCGAAGTCGGGACAGCCATTTTTTTCCACTATCATAGCATTTTTTTTTTCACGAAACAGCTGCTTTTTCTATCTGACGGTGCCGAATAGATTGAATTTACTTTCAAAAAACATTTTCTTGTTCGTTCTATCAAAGCAAAATGTAGTTTTTCATTCAAATTCAGAAATAAATGATAATAAAATGCCCAGGACCTGATTATTATAAATTTTTTGAGAATGCCCCTTTTGTACATTTCGAGGCCAAATGAGCACACAAAGATGCTGCTCAGAAAATCTGAAAAAATTCAGGGTTGATACTAAAACTAAAGAAAAGGGGAAAAAAAAATTCATAAGGACTCAGGTGGCTAGGGGCTGTTACTTTCCATTATTAAATGCGCCACTGGCGGTAGGCTCAATTTTAATTTTCAGAAAAAGAGTCGTAAGATTAATGGGAAAAAACAAAATTCAACTTTCTTCGCAGAACATTATTTTCCTTTTAATTTTTATTAATCGCATAATCCTGGCGAGTGTCATTAAAATCACGGTTCGGTTCGTCATTTAATTGACACGTAACATCTTCCCTCCAAAAGACAAAAAAAAAGAAACGACAACAACAATGCAATTTCCAACCAATTTAGAAAAAAAAAAAAAAAAAGCAAATTATCGTTAAGCTTATTTAAGACAGGGAGCATAACAAGTCCTAAATTAAACGGGACATTTTTCTCGCACGGGACATGAGAAAAATATTTTTTATTTTTTGATTTCAAAATGCAAACTGAAGGGAATCAGGATTGCGTTATTCAATTTATAATAGGGCGCACCTTTTTTTAAGAATTTTAAATTTTGGCGAACGCACCCCCTAATTTTTTTGTAGTAACCAGAAGAAAATTCTCTGAATTTTTTCAGATTTTTTGGAGGTCGTTTACCCATGTCCCTGGGGGCCTAAAAATTTCGAATTTCCGTAATTACCAAAAAATCAAAATTTTTACTTTTATGTAAAAATGGTTGTTTCCTATTCAGATTTTTATGCAGATCACAAAAATATATTTAAAAGTTATACTATTTATCACGGTTTTGATGATATAAGCCAAAATAAGTAAAAAAATTATCAAAATATACTACAGCCACAGTTTTTTGTGAAATTCTTCATATTTTTGTTACTAGCACCGTAACCGTTTGGCATAAATAAATACTAACTTCATTTTCGTAATTTCCATAAAAATCCGAACAGAAAACGACCATTTTTACATAAAAGTAAAATCTATAATTCTTTGGTCTTTACTGGAATTTTGAAATTTCAGATCCCCGGGGACCCGGCTAAACGATATCCAAAAAAAATTTAGGGAATCTTATTTCGGTTACTACAAAAGAATTAGAGGGTGCGTTCGCCGAAATTGAAAAATTCGTAAAATGTGTACCTCCACATGAAAAGGGCCCACTTGGGATTTGGTGCTTAGAATTTTTCGTTTGTAAACAAAGGGTTTTCTTATAAGTTAAATTTCCACAGCCTTCCATGTCCCATCTCGCAGGTGAACCCTTTTCATGTGGAGGTCCACAAATAAGGGCTCCCTTTATTCACAATTACGATTTTTTGCTAGACGGGAAAGCGTGGCGACTTAAACCTAAAATACCGAAATAGACAATTCTTTTTTCGCGAAAAAATGTGGTTTTTCATCGGAACTTCTCCGTAGATCCCGAATCTGAAGTTTTTTTGCATCAGGTCCGGTTTTTGAGCTAAAGGCCAAAATATGGCGCAAAAAAAAAAAAAAAAAAAAAAAAAAAAAAAACTTAGTAAAGTGACAAAAATTTACTAAATCTTTAGTTTATTTTGGTCTATAGCTCAATAATCGGACCAGATATTACACTCAAAAAAATGCTGCTTTGGGTCTAAGCAGTAAAAATGTTTTGTGTCGAGACTCGTGAATGCTTTGTCGCAATGCATAATGTCGACGAGTCGAGCCACGTTGCTTTGCCGTTAAGCAACATCGCTTGTTTTGCGAACGAGGCATATTCATTTTTCTGGGTGCAAAAAAAAAAAAAAAAAAAAAAAAACGGACTTCAGATTCGTGATCTACGGAATATTTCCGATAAAAAAAACCGCATTTTTCCGCAAAAAAAAAGTTGGTTTTTTTTCTTATGGCAATTTTCGGAACTTTAAGCTTAAGTCGCCACGCTTTCCCGTCGAGTAAAAATTAAAAAAAATTCGGGTTTATCAGTACACCAAGGAGAACCATCTTTAGGGGTATATTTTTTACATATTTTTTTTTTTTTTTTTTTTTTTTGCGTAAGAAAAGTAGTAAAATATCAGAGTCCGATTCCGATGATTCAAAATATTTCTAATGATGATGCAGCGACGCTGAAATTCCAACAAAATTTCCATCAGGCACAAACCCCCGCAATTCCAGAGAATTACCAATCAACAATCTCCAGAAAATTACCAAACGCAGGACAGATACAGGACAACGGGACAACCAGTCACCCTGATCGAAGATAATTCAACTTGTCCTTACCCGACGAGAAAATATTAAAAAAAAAAAAAAAAAAATCCAACTGGTTTGTCAGTATCCAACAAACCTGCAGTATTATTATTTTTTGTTATCAAATTCCATGTTATCATAAAAATTTAAAACATGTACACTTGCATGTTCTGGGAGATAGCGCCGCCTGTAATATCCCACGTTTATCCGCTTATGGAATCGGCAATATGAAGATATAGGTAAACGGTGAAAGGGTCGTTAACTTCGTTTTCAAATGCAAATCGGTGATTATTTTTCATTCCGAATGAAAATTTTAATCATCTTTTTTTTTGTTGATTGTTGTTTGTCGTTTTTTTTTTTTTTCGAAAATTGTCCGGTGCCGAAAGGTCCGGCTAGACGAAAATAGAATTGATCTTCCTTGTAATGGGATCGTTACTTTTTTCTTTCTTTTTTTTTTTATTTATTTTTATTGAATCGTTATCTCACCTTATTAGCCGGCCTTTTATTCTTTTAATGATCGCTTTCGTCGTTATCCCGTTTTTATTTTTGATTTTATTAGCGTGTTACATATTATTCTCCAATTAAACTAAAAAAGAAGAATTCACCCGACATCTTTATTGGAACGAAAATTTTCGTGCAGACAAATTACATTCGGGATTAGTCATACCCGCCTACACCGGGATTTCAAGTTTCTATATTCGGAATACCGGGCGCCTTAAGGTCTTGAGAGATTCCAAGAGGATAGTCCCCGATTCTTTTATATATTTTTTTTTCCTTCTCTCTTCGTATGAAAATTGAACGAGAAAGGATGAGCTCGGTGATGGAAGTCGAAGGAGCGGAAAATCAGGAAGCCTTCGGTTTCCTTCCTAGATACGCACTTGTGAGCTTTAGCCATGTGGATGAAAAAACCCGGACTCCCTTATATATCGATTGATATCAAATTGCCTACTTCAACTCCGGGTTCGGCTCTTTCCCCTCCCCCGAATCTTGTAAAAAATTCAGCACTTGGTCACGGAAGACCATCCATATAACTATCATCTTTCACCGACCGCAATTTCATAATTATCATTTTTTTTTAACCCCATCATCCTTTCCCTTTTTTCCTTCTTTTTTTTTCCTCTCCCAAACCCTTTAAAAAAAAAGGGATTGTTAATGAAATCTACCCGAGAGATCGTTTTAAGTGGTTGTAAAGAATTAAAGGGTGAGTTTATACTTTTTTTTTTTTTTTTAAATCCTTTTTTTCTTCGAGGTATTTGCGGAAAATCTTTACCTGGATAAAAGAAAACGAATTAAAATCCGCAGACATTTCGGGGAAAAATGTGATTAAGAGGAGGGAACATCCTAGCTTTAGGCGATTATATGAAAGCCACACAAAAAAAAAAAAAAAAAAAAAAAAAAAGAAAAAAAAAGATGAGTTATTGAAACTTTTTTCGCGTTAGATTACTTTTTTTTCTCTCTCTCTCTTCATCCCGTCTAAATGGCTCGGATCCAAAAAATTTTTTTAAAGTGATAAATTCATCATTTGGTCCATGGAAATATCAATAAAAAAAATTGTAATTTTAATTAAGAGAAGAAAAGATATATGTGAGAGAGCTTCCTGTTTTCGCGATGATTTAAAAAAAAAAAAATTCTATACAAATAAAGCGCCTATTTAAAGATTATACGATTTTTAACGCGATTATTGTTACACATCATTGGAAGATGGAGAATGGAAGCTCGGAGCCGATCATCCGACTCATTGGAAATTTATCGACGGGATCGACGTTTTTTTAGACGGTTCGATCAACTGAGAGGAAAAATTTAGAAATGATTAAATGCATTGGCAAAAAGCAGGCAACAAGGGATCGCTTACAAATTACCTCATCATTTTTTTTAGGGGGAATTTTATTTTTTTTTTTTTTTTTTTTACGCTCTTTGCAATTTCAAAAACTCCCTTGATTTCTTAAGACAGCGTTTTTTTTCAAAGAAAAAAAAAAATAGTGATTCCAATCGAGAATTCTTAAGAGGAAATTTCAATGAATATCACAAGGAATTTTGTCAAATACTCGACTAACACTCAAAAAAATCCAAATTTAGGTATCTAATGCAACCTGAAATTTTTAGGGTAAGTTTCAACTTGTCTAAATTGAATGTGCAACCATAAAAAACTTCCAAAAAAAAAAAAAAATTGGTAAACAAATCTTGATTTTGTTTTTCGGTTTCTTATTTACTTGTAACAAGTTGAAACTTGTACCAAAAATACAAGAATAAGTCAAAGGAGTTCTGTAGACGCCTGAAATTTAAATTTCTTTCCCTTAAAAAAATCGAATATTACACACAAAACAGCCATTCCTTCAGGTATTCACTGAAGCTTCCTGTTAAAAGAAATGTTATTTTTTTCTTTTAAAAATTAGCCCCGAGATATTTGATAACCACGAAAAAAGAAGAAAAAACTCTAGAAAAGCGCAAAGCATTTTCTGCCGTGGTAAGCGAAATGGGCGTATGTCCATTCTTAAGTTGGCACTTGTCTTTTATTTTTAACTTATGAAAACAAAGATTCATGGAAAATGGACATACGCCAAATCGCTTACCACGGCAGTTTTGACAAATCCCTGGCGTCGGAGGTCAACTAACGTATCTTCACCGTAAATATGATTGGAGAAGGACTGTTTCGACTGTTTACGAGAATCATGTGATCAAGTGACTACAAGTCTGTATACTAGTGGTCACGTGATTCACGTTTGAATTGACAGTGTTTTAATTTTTGATGTAGGACTACGTTCGTCCTGGAGAAATGTGTTTGTATGAGTGTCGGTCTGTTCGCAACAAAAATTAATATTTAATTATTTTAATATTAACATTTTAACTTTGAAAATTTTCAGAAATATTTCGAATATTTTTTTTCCTTTTGGCCTTTTTTAATATTAAAATTAGACGACATGAACGAAAGCAAGGACTTAAGAAATTTCTTATATTTTATTTAACTTTTTTTTTTTTAAATTTTCGCTGTTTTTTTAAAGTAAAATTTACAAGAAATCTTGTAAAACATTTACAAGAAATAATTCGACAAGAATCTTGTACGAACATTACAAAAATTTTTAATAAAATGTTGAATACATTTTTAAATTTTGTCCTTTTTCCTTTCGCCAAGAATATGAGCTAAATCAATGTTTTAATATAAAATTTTAACTTGGAAGACTTTAATTAAAACTTTGACTAATTTTTTTCAACTTTTGACCTTTTTTATCAATAATTTTATGTTTTTTTCGTGCCCAGACACGGACTGAGAATTTTTTAGGGCGCGAGCTAAGGACTGAAAGAACGCCAAATTTTTCAAAAATTAAAATGGTGAACAAGCTGATCGAACAGAAGATTCCCTACCATTTTTCCTAAAAAAAAATAAATTCCTAATCCATTTTTCCTAAAAAAAAATAAATTCCTAATCCATTTTTCCTAAAAAAAAAATAAATAAATAAATAAATAAGTAAATAAATAAATAAATAAATAAGTAAATAAATAAATAAGTAAATTCCTAATTTATTTTTCCTAAAAAAAATGAATTCTTAATTTATTTTACTAAAAATTTTGGTTCCTAAAATTGTATTCGTAACAATTTTTTTTCTAATTTTTAATTTTTCTAAAATGTTTTGATTCCTAAAATAAAATTTCTTAAAATCCCTAAAATAAATTTTCCTAAAATCCCTTAAATTCTCTTAGGGATTTAAAAAATATTTTCATTCTAGGAAATTTCATTTCAGGAATCCAAAAATTTGAGGAAAATTGAAAATCAGTAAAAAAGATGGCTGGGAAAAAAATTTTAGGAACTAAAATTTCTAGGAAAAACGGATTAGAAATGCATAAATTAAGGGCGCCAGGGTGCTACATCCATGAAGGCGCACCTGGATTTCCCCGTTAGCTCGGCTCCCTAGTCCGTGCCTGTTGGTGCCAGGAAAAAAATTATATTTTTGTCAAAAAATTCGAATTTTTTGACCAAAAACGAGCAAAATAAAAATTCCTTCAAATTTTTAAATCGTTTCATTGTTTAAATTTAGCAATGGCAGTACCCCAAAGACGTAGCCCTACGCAGAGATATGCCCCCGTATCCCAGTCTGATTTTTTTAAATTTTTTTTCCGAAAATTGTGCTTGTTCCAGAAATGGCTTCATTTGATCCGTGGATACCACTTCTCCGAAAGAGA
Organism: Liposcelis bostrychophila; assembly: GCA_037577465.1. Classification (NCBI taxonomy): domain Eukaryota; kingdom Metazoa; phylum Arthropoda; class Insecta; order Psocodea; family Liposcelididae; genus Liposcelis; species Liposcelis bostrychophila. Next base: position 7,744,931 of record CM075211.1, read on the forward strand.
AAAAAAAATCGAGTTCAGTTTCGTAAAAGAAGACCACACTTTTTGATTTTCTCAGCGCCGAAACGCACTTAACTTCAACATGTCGATCGTTAATCGAGCAGCAGATTTTTTTTTTTTAACGTTAACCGAATTCCCCCCTTAAATTTTCTTTCCAATGACACCGTTCCTTGAAATTTTACACCGCTCATTTGTTTTTATTAAATTTCGCTCACCTGCACATGTGCCGTTAAATTAAATACAAATTAATCCGAGGATCGGAGGACCGGTATGGAGGGTGAAAGGGAGGAAGGGGAGGGGGGAGGAGAGAGCAGACAGAAGAGTTCGATTCACACTTTTTTTTCTTTTTCAAAATATATTATTTTTAAAAATGAAAATCCGATCCTAAACATGTACGCCCTTGATCGCTTCGAACGCAACATCAATTCCTCTTTTTTTTATTCTTGTCATTTTGTCAAAAGGTATCATCAGTGGCGGCTCGTTCACCAAAATAAAATAAAACGAGAAAAGGAAAGGGGGGAAAAAAAAAATCTCCGCCTCTAGGAAATGGTGGATAAAATATCAAAGGATTTAGGGATTCCGAATTTTAATTGGACATAAAAATAAACGGCCGTGAAATCAAAAAAAGAAAGAGAAAATTAAGAAAAGAAGATTTAAATCCTAAAGGAAAAAAAAAAACGCTACTGTCGAGTCAAGGTCAATAAAATCAATCCATCAAGTTCGGTTTGAAGATGCAATCCAAAGTATTTTAATTTTGAAGTCGAAACCGAAAGATAAACATTAATATGCCGTTTATTTATTTATTATTATTTTTTTTTCATATTGTTAATTCCTTTTATCTATTTTTAGTCCATGGTGCGGGAGCATTTAGTGATTTTTTTTAGTGATTTTTTTTAAATAGGAGAAAACGTTTTTCCAGTTGAAACTGACAACAAAAGGAAAATAAAACAGAGGAGCTTAGGGAGAAGAATTTTAACCTTAACACTGTCAAAGTATGAATTATTTCCCTTAGTTTTAAGTCATTTATTTATATCACACTGACGAACAAGAATAATTACAAAATTCAGCCTTTGTGACTGTTCACTTTTGTGTTTAATACGAGTTTTCCAGAGACGCTTCCCTCGATTTTCCAGCGTTCTTTAAGCTGTAATCTCTTCCTTCTTTTAAAAAAAAAATGATAAGCAACATCTGCAACACCGTGACTCGTATATCGTAATCAGTGGAGTCCCACCGGAAATCGTCCCCCACCCCTCTTCCCCTTCGTTTAAATATTATCTTTTTATCAAAGAATAGCGATGAACTTTTTTTTTTCTTCGACCCTTTTCATTTTTTTTTTCTTCTTTTTTTTTCTTTCATTGCATTTTCTCCATTTTCGATGTCAATGACGAATTAGGTCAGGAAAGCTACTCAACTAGGAGGGAAAGACAGGAATGGAGTAATTGATGAGTTTTCTTTGAAAAGCAGCTTAGTTTGCTCTCTTGGAGTGAGGAAAAAAGGAAGGGGGGCGGGTGGGGGAGAGGGAAAACTCTGTGCCGAACGGATTCCGAATTTTTATCGAAAACTTTGAATCATTTGTCAAAACGTTTACAGCCTTTTTTTTTTTTTTTTTTTTCCCTCCCCCTTTTCTTTCTTCTTTTCTGGAATTTTGTTTTATTCCTATGTTTTGTAACATCTTCATGAGTAGTAAATTCTTGTAGGGGAGAAAAAAAAGGCTTGAATATTTTAGATATTGAAGTACATATTGATTTAGGAATCTGAAAGATATTTTTTTTTTTTCCTTTTTTTTTTGTCTGATAGATACGCATAGATCCATAATTTTTTTTTGAAAATGGCGTTAAAACGATAAAGGGATACGTAGTTCACTTTTCGGCTGATAATGCTAAGAATAAAACTCGACTAAGTCCATTCCACGATTCGCATAGCTAGGGAGCTCTCATCTTCTAGTAAAGTTATTTGGGACTTCCCGTAAGAAAAAATCATGTATAAATTATAAAAAAACTGGATCATGGATAAATTATATATAAAGAGCAGCATCTTTGGGTGTCCAGTTGGCCACGAAATTTACACAAAGGCCATATATGAATCAAAAATAAAAAAAAAATTTTTGAGTATAAAGTCATAGGAAAAATAAATGCATAATATCAAAAATTCAACTATGTATTATATAAGAAATTGGACAAAAATAATGCATAAATAATATATAAAAAAAGCATAAATTATCAAATATGCACTATTTTTCCGGTAAAAACTTACTCCCTCTGTCCCAAAATACTTTGTGTGTTTCTCATTTTTATTTCCCATTTCGCAAGCTTTTGATTTTTGCCGGAACTGTTTGTACCACTTTACCCACCCACCCAAGCACTATTTCACACCACCCACCCATCCCCCCCAGGGGTCCCCCCCTTTGGGAAATAAATTACCGAAAAAATGTAAAAAATTAAAAATTTCTATTATTTTCGCCCCGTTTCAGAAACGAAAGCGAAAAATTTGAAAGTGGCCGGAAATGAGAGAATACATTACCCTAAACAAGAATCCCCCATGAGAAAATTTTTTTCATTTGTCGCAACCCCCCCAAAAAATTAAATATGTCGAGGGTCCGATCGAGGGGGCGAATTTTTAAATCTCGATTAGATGGTCGCGAAACGTTTGTTGGGGGGGTTTTTTAGGTCGCTGATTTCGATTCTGAGGTCCGTTTTTACAGTAGTTCAAGATGGCGGATCCAATATGGCGGACGGTTCCAAAAAAATTTTTTTTAAATTCAGTCAAATTCATGATTGGAGATTATCGGTGAACGTCCGCCATACTGCATCCGTCATCTTAAATTTTTAAAAACGGACCTTAGAATCGAAATCAGCGTCCCTAATAACCCCCCGGACAAGTGTTTATGTGGAAAAAAAATCAAATTTCTGAAAAAAGGTCAGCCATATTGGATTCGCCATCTTGAATTTTAAAAAACCGACCTCAAAATCAAAATCAGCGTCCTCAATAACCCCCCGATTACGTGCTTTTGTGAAAGAAAGTCGAATTTTTGAAAAAAGGTCGGCCATATTGGTTCCGCCATCTTGAATTTTCAAAAACCGATTTCAGAGTTGAAATCAGCGGCCTCAATAACCCCCTGATTACGTGTTTTAGTGAAAAACAATCGATTTATTAAGAAAAGGTCCGCCATATTGGATCCGCCATCTTGAATTTTTAAAAACGGACCTCAGAATCGAAATCAGCGACCTAAAAAACCCCCCCCAACAAACGTTTCGCGACCATCTAATCGAGATTTAAAAATTCGCCCCCTCGATCGGACCCTCGACATATTTAATTTTTTGGGGGGGTTGCGACAAATGAAAAAAATTTTCTCATGGGGGATTCTTGTTTAGGGTAATGTAATGTATTCTCTCATTTCCGGCCACTTTCAAATTTTTCGCTTTCGTTTCTGAAACGGGGCGAAAATAATAGAAATTTTTAATTTTTTACATTTTTTCGGTAATTTATTTCCCAAAGGGGGCGACCCCTGGGGGGGATGGTGTGAAATAGTGCTTGGGTGGGTGGGTAAAGTGGTACAAACAGTTCCGGCAAAAATCAAAAGCTTGCGAAATGGGAAATAAAAATGAGAAACACACAAAGTATTTTGGGACAGAGGGAGTATTATTTTACTTATTATTTATTTTTTCACTAAAGTTTTGTACTCTTTTAGCACCATTTAGTACCAGGAAAGAGTTTCTTTACCGGAAAATTTTTTCCATCCTCCAATATAATTATGCAGAAATTATGCAAAAATTGTACATATCCAGATTTTTATGCTAAAAAAAAACTATGCGTAATTTTGTAAAAATTATGCATGTCTAAATTTTTGTGTAAACGATACAAAAAAATACATTTTACTATATAAATTTTTTGCATTTATTTGGAGAACATTGTATACACTTTTTGCATCACTTTTTCGTACGGGTTGGTCGAGTTCTTTGGCGTACAAAACTTGGGGATTAACCACAGGATTACATATTTGTATCAGTATTAAGTAGGGCTTAGACATTGGAATTTTGATTATTTCCGTTTAGTACCAGCCAAATAAGATTTTGTACCTTTCTGTTTCATTGTCCCCGAGAAAGACGGAAATGAAAAGTCGGGGTCCCACTTAATGCTGGACCCCGCCTTTTTCTTGAAACAAATTTATTTTTTCACTAAAGTTTATAGAAGAGTCTTTAAAGAGTTGTACTCTTTTAGTACCGACTAGTACCAGGAAATATATGGTATAAAACTTTGTTTTCCTGGTAATAAACGGTACTAAACGAGTATAAAACTAGTCAAAAAATAATTTTTTTTTTTTTTTCGAGAAAATGCGGGGTCCAGCATAAAGTAGGACCTCGAATTCTCACTTCCGGTTTCCACGGGGGTAATGAAAGGTACAAAATTTTATTTTGCTGGTACTAAACGAGTCCAAAATAGTACTTAAAACAAAAAATTTCAATGCAAGGATTTTACCTAATACTGCCCATTTTTTCCCACCAATAATTCTGCTTCAAGAAGCACTAAGCAAAAGGCATAGTAATGCTTCAGGCTGCTAGCAGAATTCACTGACGTATTTCTAACAGAAATTGGAGGAAACAAAAGTTTAAATTTAATAAATTTTAAAGTGCCTTGATCATTAAATGTGTTCGAGTTTCCAAAAAAAAAAATAAATAAATAAATAAAAATAAATAAATAAATAGAAAAAATACATTTCTCCATCATGTGGTTATTCTTTTACCGGGCCTCTTGTAGGATCGATAAAACCATCTTTGCCAATTTCTCGTACGAAAAAGTGATGCAAAAAGAGTATTTAAAATTTTTGCAAAATAAAAGGAAAACACTTGTATTTTAATTTTATAAAATTTAAACAAAATTTCCAAGTTCATGCACTTTTTTACGCGCCAAAATTTAAAAAAATTATGCACAATTTGTTTTAAGCACAAAAATCTGGAATATCATTATTTTTGCAATATTTATGCATATAATTTTTTTTTTTTCATTTTATGCATACTTATTTATGCATATAAATCTCGTCTCGAATAAAGCTGATCTCGAATAGCTCTAATCAAAAATCGTTTTCAGACTTTAAAATTCCTATACTTAAAAGAACTATAAGAAAATGAATCGGAGATCGTCTCGGTAAGACGTAGGGAAAACGTGCGAAACCTCAATTAACATTCTCCAGTAAATGACCACAAAAAATTAACACCATTGGAATAAAGGCTCTAAGCATATACCGATTTTACTCACAATTTTCAAGTCTTCTCCCTTCTAGCCGTAAGGGGGAGAAGGCGGTATAAGGGCTCACGGAGGAGCAGAAGATCATTATCTTCCGCCTAATTCCAATTCTTAAATTAAAAAAAAAAAAAAAAAACTATGTACATTAGGCTTTTTTTCCTCTCCCCAACCTTCTCTCTTCCGACTTTTCCATCGTAACCCTGTTCTCCAAATCGACTGCGGACTGGTGATTAAAATAAAAAACTGTTAGAGCATGACCCCGGTTAGGTTTAAGTCGTGGGACCATATCCCACCTCTTGTTGCAACTTTTTTTTCTTTTCCTTGCAAAAAAAAACCCTTTTAATCAAAAAATTTCTTCGTCGAATTCAAGATGCCGCCGCCTCGGTTCAAGGAAATTAATGAACCTTCTCATACTTTTCCCGATTTTTATGAACCGCATAATCGACCCCATAAGGACTCTTCACGCCGCCACCTACAAAACTCATTATTTTTGCGCTTACATTTGGCAACACCGAAAATATAAACTCAACACGTTTCAAAAAAATAAGATGTATAAACCATTAGTCATAATCCCACATTTTCGTGATCCTGAAGTGTTCACGGTTTTTTAAACGACGGTATTGTTTACACACTCCCGTGGTTATAATCCTCTTTTTTTTTTTTTTTTTTTTTTCTTTCCTTCTCTCCTCTCTCTCTCTCTCTCTTCTCGGATTCACAAGTGGGTATTTTGTTTCATTTCACGGTTTGGCTCCTGATTTCCGCCTCTACCTAAAGTGCAAAAATTTTCTTCAGATTTTTCAATTTTTCAAAAAAAAAAAAAAAAAAAAAAGCTTTCTCCCGATTGTTTACCAGAGCAACAACTACTATATTCCCTTTTGATTAAAATATTTTTTTTAATGTATTCGATGAAAGATTTCTGCTCAAGTCAGCGATTTTTTTTTTCCTCTTAATAAAATCTTTTAAAAGCCTCGCGTTCTTAGATTATTATAATTTTATGAGCGGGAAAAAAAATGAAGGATCGGAATTTTTTGTAAATAAAATAAAAAAAAGATTAAATAAAATCGAGATATCGAAATAAGCGTCGAGGAAAATTTTTCTTTCCTCCCCCCCACTTTTTTTTCCACTCAAAGTCCCAGCAGGAAATGGAAATCTCATTAAACGATAGTATTCAGATTCGGCAAAAAGTTTTTTACAATCACCAAAGGTGTTGTTGGTTCCTCGTAAACTGAATATTGCATCCCGGGGAACTGTTTCATCCGTCAGCATCTTCCAGTCAAAGCGCAAAAAAAAAAAAAAAAAAAAAAAAAAATTCGTACAGGGTGTGGAAAATTTTTCGTCGTTTATTAAAATCAAATATGCGGATAAATTTTTCCTCTTACTACTGTTTAAAAAAATTAAAAAAAGAAAAAAAAAAAAAAAAGAAAGAAAAATGGGAGAAGGGGGGGAATGATTGGAAAATTCCTCGGAAACGAATTAAAATATTAAAAAGAAAAGGATCTAAAAAGTTTAGAAAATGAATTTTCCGGAGCAATTTTTTTTATTTTCTGAAGGAAAGAAGGATAAAAAAAAGAGGAAAAAAAAATCAATTCGGCAAGATGGTACGAAATAGAGTTTGACTTCATTTACATATAAATCTGGTTTCTCTGGAAAACTTTGGAAACCCGATCTCTGTCTGGATTCGATAATATCCCACATATGCAGCATTCTGATACTTAGCGGTGGATTTTCCAAAGGATCAACATTTAAAAGTCGATTTTAATATTCACGCCGCATAGTGCGATTTTAACCTCCCCCGTAACACAAACGAAGGAAGGTTATTAATAAAGAAAATATTCAATTGAAACCCCGGATTGGTTCGGGGAAACCTACAAGCTACGAGGTCGTCAAAAAGCGAAAATTCGAGTATTTCAAATTCTGAAATTCGAATTCAGATTTTCTCTTCCTCATTCCTTCACATTGAAAACAGGGTGTGGCGTTGTTTGAGGACATGCCCCATTTCCCCCGCTTTTTCCAGGTGACATTAGGGTCTTAAGCCACGTGGCCGGAGCGCCGTTCAAGGATTACGGGAGGTTGTCGGGTGGGGAGCAAGGAGGGGGCTCAAGCGGCTGAAGAATTTCAGAAAATCTAATGAATATTTGTGTCCAGTTGGCCTCACAAAAAGCCCAGGTATGAATCAGAAATAAAAATAAAAATAAAAATAAAAACTTTCTGAGCATAAAGTGGTAGGAAAAATAGAAACATAACTTGTGTATGCATTGTATAAAAAATTGGACATACATAAATAATGCATAAATTATATAATTTAAGCATTATTTATGCAGTTCCAATTTTTCCGGTAAAAACTTAACTTTTTCATTTTATTACCGGAAATTTTTTTTTCAATCCTCAATATAATTATGCATAAATAAGTATGCATAAAATATAAAAAAGCAGTTGAATATGCGCAGTATTTGCAAATTTTCAGCTTTATGTTAAAAAAATTATATGCAGAAATTATGCTGAGTCAAAAAAAATTTCCATGTATCATAATGGAAAACCTAAGCGGGGGGTGGGGGGGGGGAAGGGGGGATGAAATGAACCAGCTTGAGAAGTGCAGTCTCGTACAAAATAGAGATGCATAAATTATATATTAATTATGTTATAACTTATGTAAAAAATTGGACCTGCATAAAAAAAGCCATAAATTATGCACAAAAAAACTTGACTTTTTCTAACGAAAATATCATTTTTATCCTCACAATACGATTATGCATAAATAATGCAAAACTTATGCATAAATAAATGTGCATAAAATTGGAAAAAAGTTGCATAAACTGGCAAATCATCGCAATGTACGATTTTAGAAATTAATGTACAAAAATTATGCATATCCAGATTTTTATGTTTATAAAAAAAAAACATAAATTTTTGAAAATTTTGCTTTTTGCATGCCTAAATTTTTGGATAAATTATACACAAATAATACATTTTGCATGTAATTTTTTAGCATTTATTTTGTAAAACTTTTGCATATTTTGCGCATCTCTTTTTCGTACGGGGTCATCTGCAAAAACAAAAAATGACGTTCCAGACTGATGCACAATAAGGTTCACTGGAGCTGTTTTTATAAGTCCTTCAGGCAGCTCCCTCAAGAAAAGGGGCAACTAGGAAGGGGACTCCCTTCATGCATAAATTAAAAATTTATGCAAAATTAGGGTGCAAATTCACTGTGGAATGTTGGACCAACATGTTGGTACCACAAGTTGGACAAACAAGTTGTACTAACTTGTTGTACCAACATGTTTGACAAAGGGTGCAAATTCACTATGGAATGTTGGACCAACATGTTGTACCAACTTGTAAGACCAACAATCCACACTAATTTTGGCGTAGGAGTAAATTCTGCAATAGTCGATTCGTTCGTTTTTTAAAACATGTTGGTACAACAAGTTCTTCCAACATTCCAACTAGCTGGTATAACATGTTTGTACAACTTGTACGAACATGTTGGTCCAACATTCCATAGTAAATTTGCATCCAAACGAAAAAAATCAACTATAACAGAATTTACTCCTACGCCAAAATTAGTGTGGAATGTTGGTCTAACAAGTTGGTCCGACAAGTTGGTACAACATGTTGGTCCAACATGTTGGTCCAACATGTTGACCAAGAATTGAATTTCGGCGTAGGAGCAAACTCTGCAATAGTTACAAGTACAAGTCTTCTGTACAAGTCGGTACGACATGGTTCGCCCAACTTGTTGTACCAACATGTTGATCCAACATAGTGAATTTACACCCTTAAAGGAGGAAAAAAAATTTCGGTATAAAAAGTGAAGTATTTTATACTTAATTTATGCATAATTTACTTAAATTTTAAAAGAAAATTTTTTCATTCTCCAATTATATGCATAATTAGATGATGAAAAAAAAAAATTCCGGTATAAAGAGTTCAAGAGTCTTATACATAGTTTATGCATCAGTTTATGCATAGTTTATGTATAGATTTTTATGTACAAAAAACTTCACTTTTTCATAAACTTTACTTATGCATAAATTATGCATAAATAAGTATCCATAAGTAGGGGGAAAAATTTGGCAAAATTTTGCAAATTTTCCTGCTTTATGACTTATGAATATAATTTTTTTAAAAATTATACATAAAATATGCATAATTTTTAAGTATATAATTTTTTCATTCAAATGTTGGCGCTTAAAAAAATATGCATAAACTTTGTAAAAATTGTGCATGACCAAATTTTTTGTATAAATGATACAAAAAAACTTCATTTTTTATATAAATTTTTTGCATCTATTTTAGAAAAATTTTACATATTTTTTGCATCACCTTTTTAGCCAAAGGACCTTAACCTCGATCCTCGATCCTGGATTCGGGGTTTAGAAAATTCGATGTATTATTTCAGAATACCATAAATTCATCAAAATAGAGAAAACCCGAGCTTAATGAGACGACGGAAAAGTCCTGTTCCTCGTCAAGTTTCCTTCTTTTTACTTTGACAAATTTCCGAGAAAAAGAATTAAAATGCTAATCAATCACTTTACCGATCATCTTACAAAATCTGACTAAATTCAGAGATAGTACCCCCCCCCCCCCCCCCCTGAACTTCCGCTACGGAAACTGGGGCATCGAATAAAACAAGAGGAGACGACTCCATCCAGAAAGACCCCTTTACAAAAAGAAAATTTTACGAAACAAAAACGAAATAAATGCAAAAAGTATTCGTAATATGATTAAAATATTATCTTTATAAAGCGACAGCAGCAGCAGCGGCGGCGGCGGCATCGGGAGGGAAAGCGGAAATCGGATTGAATTTAAAATAAAGCCTCTAAAATTTAACAAGATGAGCCGGGAGAGAAGTTAAGTTAAAAACAGAGGGGGCATACAGCGGCGCGGTTTTCGAGGAAAAGTTCATAACAAAATCAAATTTTATTAAAATCGATTATGATGGATCTCTTTTTAACGTCGGGTATTTTGGCACAAAAACCACGCAACATTCAATTAAGTCGCTGACATTTTTCCGGATTGAAGAAAAAATTTAAAAAAAACAAAAAAATAAAGAGCAATTTTTTTAAAGCGCACCACTCGCTTAAAAAATATTACTTCCCTTAAAAAAAAAAAAAACGCAATGACATTTCAAAAAAAAGAAAAAAAAAATGAGAGAGGACTACGATTTTTAACGGCACGACGTTAAAATGAACCCGACACAGCAATCATGTTAATGAGAATCGTCGTTTTTTTTATGCATCCAAACAGATGTTTGATTGTTTTTTGAAATGATGAAGTCTCCGGTCGAAACCAAACAGTTAAACTCCGTCTTTTACCCGTACGCAATATAATTAAACGCCCGACTAGTTTTTTTGGCTACAAAATTACTCAAAATGTCAGCCTATATACCATTTCAAACGGCTCTTCTCTTCGGATTTGAAGAAAAAAAAAAAAATTATTTTAACCATTTGTTTGCCACTACTAATGTCAATGTTGATATACGTTTGGCAGTGGGCAAAACAAAAAGGAGGAAGATACGAAGTGACGAACCCGAATACAAGTCCCGCATGGAATGAAAAATTGAATTTTTGAAAGAAAAGGAATTTATAAAACAAAAGAAAGAAAAAAAAAAAAAAATTGGAAGGAAATTGGGTCGCGAGACAATGCTATTGTAAATGAAAACAATACAGGACGAAACGGGATTATTAATACATAGTCGTGCTGCTGCAGACGGAATTTTCTAGACGTCAAAGTTTCAAAAAAAAAAAAAAAAAAAAAAAAAAAATGACGTTGGTGCAGCTTAGCTAAACGCTTTTGCGATAAGTTGAGATTGTTCTTGTTCGTGAGCAGGTTGCTTGAGTTGTTTTTTTTTTTTTTTTTTTTTTTTTTTTTCCTCCTCTCTCTTTTTCCGAGCTTTTTAACAACGTTTGATATGAGAATGATTAATATCAAATTTAAGAGGGTTTGCCGCCTATTTGCCTGCTTAAGAGGAAGATCCAGTGAATATATAAAGGAATGACTGTTTTGTCTAATCCAGGCATAGAACCAATTTCGAACTGAAAAATTAGGACTAAAACAAGCCAACTAAGGACCATTTTAAAGATCTAAACACGAAAATTAGAATAAAAGTTTGATTTCAATCACCCAAAGATCCCCCCCCCCTTTTTTTTTTGCTTTTCATCCCTTGAGACTATAAAACCCAACATCAGAAACTGGGCTCTCCTGGGAGGGAGTCTATGACAATTTTTTTTTTAAATTAAAGATACAAGGATGCCTCCATTATCCAATTAATCGAAGGGTACAATTAATTGCACCACCGGAATTGCTGTATATTTTTGGGTTTTTTCTTCTGCTACCAATTTTTTTCGTTATTGTTTTGATCACTTTTTCTGACACTAAAAATAATGAAAATGATGCAAAAAAAAAAGTGGTAGCAGAAGAAAATAGTTCAAAAATGTACAACATTTCCAGTGGTACAATTAATTGTACTCTCCGGTTAATTGTCCAATGGAGGCAGAGCAATGTTTTTTCCTGATATAAACCACCAAAAAATTGAAGAGAAAAAAATAAGGAAATTTTTTTTCAAATAAGCAACTTTTAGGGACTCGTGTTAAAAATGGGAACTTTTCCAAAAAAAGGAACTTTGGTTCATGCCTTTAATACTAGATTTACGGCGGAAAAATTGAAATTAAAAGTGTCTAAAGAATTCTTTTGATTTATTTTTGCATTTTTGGTGCAAGTTTCAACTTGTCCCAAATCAATATGAACCCAGAAAAGGGAAGCAAAGTTTTTTTAAAATTACTTTTCGGCTGAATAAAAAATTTCAGACAAGTTGAAACTTGTACTAAAAATTCCAGGATACACTAAAAAAAGTTGGTTGGATCAGTCGTGGCAGCAGATACATTTTATTTTTATTTTTACGGAAAAACAAAGACAAATCTTGAAAAAACAAAAATTAATAAATCTTCGAAATTTTTTCCTGAAGATTTCTTCATTTGTCTTTCTTCAAGATTTGTTTTTGTTTTTCCGTGAAAAGAAATATACGATTCATCTACTGCCACGACTGATGAATACTTTTAAGAAAAAATACACCCATCAGAACAACAATTTAAGGACTGGATTCGAATGGGTTAAAATTTTTTTAAAAGGTTAACAATCCAACCGGGATTTCGGGATTCAAATATTTTCAATCCCAGGATCCCGGGATTGGGTGGAGTTAATTTTGATTGAAAACTGAAAACATGTTTTTACTAAAAAAAAAAAAAAAAGGACTTTGACCAGTTAAAAGGAAATCTCAAATGTCGGTATAAGAACAAAAATAAAATATCAAAAATTTTTAGGAAGCAAAGAAAGACTTCATGTCAACAATCAAATGAGAACTATTTAACCCCTTGCTGTCTAATGCATCCATATGGATGCACAACAAAATGCTCCATAGCGACTGGTGCATCCATATGGATGCACCAGCAAAATCAAGGAAAATAATTATAAAACTTGGTCAGATTTTGACGAAACTTCGTAGGTGGGGGTACTCAAGGGTGCTCTTCTCGAATTTCAAGTCAGAATTGACCGATTTTTAAAAACAAAATGGCGGCAGACCCTTTAATGGCAGAACCTAATAATTCATAAGTTATATTTTTTTATTTTTGACAAGTAACTCTTTAAAAAAATAGTTAGTTGCCCTTGATAACTGCCCATAGTGAGTATTACTCGGAAAAAACAGATAGATGAAGCGGTTATTGCGCCTATTATTAGCTTATGGCTATTAGTATAACGGTTTAGAGCTATTAAAAAAAATAACTTTTTCTGACCTTTTTCGCAAAAATATTTTTGTAAGACGCCTTCTCGGGCTCCTACGTCGAAATAGACTCAAAATTCGGAATCTCTGACCTCAAAAACAGTTAGGCGATAGTTTAAAATTTCTAAAAAATAATAAAGTTGAGATTACGTCGTTACATTTAACTCCTGTGCACGGATTGCCTAAAACTGGGTTGCAAGGCGCCGTGCTTACTATGGATGAGTTTAGGACCTCTCTGTAGTCCAGAAAAAACATTTACATCAGTCTTATAAATTCAGTCCGGGAGTGTCCAATCTTAAAAATAGGCCTAGACAGGAAAGGGTTAAATTGTAGAAAAGAAAAAAGAAAGACGTATGTACACAAACGACAAATTTATACCTAAATTCGGATCTTTCCGAGAAAAGGCTAAAAGCAAAAAAAAAAAGTAACTAGATTAAACGATGACATTTTAGTGAAATTATTTTAACGCAGGTCAAGCAGGATCACAAAAGAAAATAAGCATTTGCAAGAATTTACTTGGAAAAGAATTAACGTATGCATAAATGGTTTTGAATGTTGATCTGAAAAAAGGCTGCCACCGGGTTACCGTAAGGGTTGTGCCCCAAAATTTAATTTTTTTTGGACTTTCACCCATCGATAGGACCTAGTGAGGGGGTAAATTAGGCCAAATATTAGGGTCGAAATGAAAGCCGTTTCTGAGGCGGGGACGGAAGTGAAAATTCCGTTTTTATTTTTTTGGCGGAGAACGGGTTGTCCGATTGAAGAATCCTAAAAACGAAAAAAAAGCTCATTCAAAGAGCTATCTAAGGGCGTAATTATTAATTTTTAAAAAAATGGCCAGTTGGCCAAAACGGCCAAATAAAAAGAAAAAAAATTATTTTCTTCGTGTTAGCGTCGCCGGACCAAAATTTCGCTATGACAGTCAAAAAGTACGTCAAAAATTGGCCTAAGCACATGTGCTTCTCAATTTTTTTTTCAACGAGAAAGTGGCCAAAAAAATGGCCAAAATTTTAAAAAATTTTTTTCGCCGCGAAGATGACACTGCACACAAATTTCGCTACCTCCACATGAGAGTACGCAAAAAACTGGTCTAGATATGTATTTTTTTGGTTTTTTTCCCAAACGGCCAAAGTGGCCCTAAAATGGCCAAAGTCTCGAAAAATTTATTTCGCCACGAAGACCACGCTGGACCAAAATTTGGCCTTCACCATGTGAAAGTACGCAAAAAATTGGCCCAAAACCATGTATTTCGCCTTGGAACCCTAAAGGCGAAAGTGGCCAATTTGATGGCCAAATTTATAAAAATCGCAAAACATTTTTTTCACTGTCAAGACCAGGCTGGTTCAAAATTTCGCTATTACCACGTGAAAGTACGCAAAAAAATAGCCTAGAAACATATTTTTCCGTTGGAGAAAAAAAGGTAGAAATTGGCCCAAATTAATGGCCTAAAGTAACCAAAATGTGTAAATTTGGGCCAATTTCTACCTTTTTTTCTCCGACGGAAAAATATGTTTCTAGGCTATTTTTTTGCGTACTTTCACGTGGTAATAGCGAAATTTTGAACCAGCCTGGTCTTGACAGTGAAAAAAATGTTTTGCGATTTTTATAAATTTGGCCATCAAATTTGGCCACTTTCGCCTTTAGGGTTCCAAGGCGAAATACATGGTTTTGGGCCAATTTTTTGCGTACTTTCACATGGTGAAGGCCAAATTTTGGTCCAGCGTGGTCTTCGTGGCGAAATAAATTTTTCGAGACTTTGGCCATTTTAGGGCCACTTTGGCCGTTTGGGAAAAAAACCAAAAAAATACATATCTAGACCAGTTTTTTGCGTACTCTCATGTGGAGGTAGCGAAATTTGTGTGCAGTGTCATCTTCGCGGCGAAAAAAATTTTTTAAAATTTTGGCCATTTTTTTGGCCACTTTCTCGTTGAAAAAAAAATTGAGAAGCACATGTGCTTAGGCCAATTTTTGACGTACTTTTTGACTGTCATAGCGAAATTTTGGTCCGGCGACGCTAACACGAAGAAAATAATTTTTTTTCTTTTTATTTGGCCGTTTTGGCCAACTGGCCATTTTTTTAAAAATTAATAATTACGCCCTTAGATAGCTCTTTGAATGAGCTTTTTTTTCGTTTTTAGGATTCTTCAATCGGACAACCCGTTCTCCGCCAAAAAAATAAAAACGGAATTTTCACTTCCGTCCCCGCCTCAGAAACGGCTTTCATTTCGACCCTAATATTTGGCCTAATTTACCCCCTCACTAGGTCCTATCGATGGGTGAAAGTCCAAAAAAAATTAAATTTTGGGGCACAACCCTTACGGTAACCCGGTGGCAGCCTTTGAAATAAGAAAATAGTTGGAAAAATAACAATTCTTTTTATGCAGTAAATACTAACTGATTGAAAAATCGGAACTTAATAACTGCAAAACGTAATGCCAAAATCCCGGGATTTAGTGTTCAGAATTCGCGTTATTTCGGAATTTATAAAAGCGACCGGGATGCCGGGATTGGAAACCCTAAATCCAACATTTCAGAATCGGTTCTGTAGCTTTTTTATTTTATCTACTTACACCGATAGAAATTCGAACAGGTTGTAGCAGAACTTGAAGTTGAATTTGTATGTTTAAGATCAGGTAAAATCCATGAAAACTTACCTAAAATTAAAAAGAGAAAAAAAACATTAAAATAACAATAACAATGAATCTGTACTATAACATTTACAAAACAAATGTAAAGAAAAATAAATTTTCAAATATTTATTTTGAGGATTAGACCGAGAAGCTGTGGAGGGTGGCGAAAACTTTTTTAAAGAGTTACCAAACAGCCAATTTTTAAATGGAAGAAGGGAAATACTCAGATAAAAAAATTTACCCGGTTCTCAAAGCTTTTCAGAGTGGCTGAGCTCCTATCTTCCCCCCCCCCCTTCGCGATAAAGCCTGACAAGACTTTTTCGGAATTTTAGAGAACTGGGATAATCTTCAGAACGGCCCAAAAACAATGTTGGTAATATTCTGGCCGTTGCTAAATTTAGAAGGGTCTCCAGTCAAACAGTTTCCGGAGTTAAAATTATGGCACTGCAGGATTTGTACATGATTTTCCTTTTACGCCAAACGAAATTAATTATTGACTTCAATTAAGTATCAGTGTGGAAAATTTTAATTTAAAAAAAATAAAAATGCAGAAAAATTTGTCATTGACCGATCATGATAGCTCCAATTTTGATAGCTTCCATAAGTTTATTTTTTAGGACTGATCCAAACTTGATCCAATTTAATATTTCCATCAGGGTTGTCAGTTACTGTTTTTGCATGTTTAAATGGGGCGTTATTCCCCGCTAGAAAAAGTGTTGCAAAATTGTGTATAAAATTTTTTGAAAATAAATGCAAAAAAATTATATAAAAAATTCATTATTTTGTATCATTCAAGGTGCAAAGTCACTATGAAATGTTGTACATCATGTTGAAACATTCCACAGTGAAAAAAATGTGCAAAAATTGTACATGCATAATTTTTGCAAAGTTTATGCATACTTTTTAAGCACCAAAATTTAAATGTACATAATTTTTACAAACTTTATGCATATAAGTTTTTTAAGAGAAGGCTTCAGATATTTATTTAAATATACCAAAATAAATTTCCCTGGCCTAAAACTTTTTTTTGGAGATACAAATTAAAAATCTGGCTTCGTAGCGAACTTTATATTCATACTGGCATCTTTCTTTCAAAATTTCAGATTCTCAGGTTGTAAAGAAACTCCGGAAAACGTTTTCAAAAATAAATGTCGGGAATATATTTTCCAAAGCGTTTTCCGGAGTTTCTTTACAACCTGAGAATCTGAAATTTTGAAGGAAAGATGCCAGTATCACCATGAAGTTCGCTACGAAGCCAGATTTCTAATTTGTATCTCCAAAAAAAGTTCTAAGCCATGGAAATTTATTTTGGTATATTTAAATAAATATCTGAAGCCTCCTCTTAAAGCAGCAAATTTAGAAAATATTATGCTTGTTAAACTTTTTTTCCATTTTATGCATAATTAACCTGGAGGATAAAAAAAAATTTTCCGGTAAAAAAAGTTTAGTTTTTAATACATAACTTATGCATTTTTATGTATGTCCAGTTTTTTTTTTTTTTTTTTTTTTTTTTTCCTAATACAATTTATGCATTTCTTTTTTGAACAGGTCTATATTCACCGCAAAGACGCATTACAGGTTTCAACAGGAATATTTAAAGCAACCTTGAGTCGCCATATATATTAACAGACAGCATTATGAAGAGAAAAAAAAACGGAAATTTAAAAAAAAAAAAAAAAAAAAAAAAAACATTTTCGCCCATGTCCCAGCTGGAAAATTTTACCTTTCGCAAAAGGAAATGTCACCGCAGTTGGTCATTCGACCGAGGTAATGCATATAAAATGTTAACTAAGTTGAAAGTTTGGTTAATGATAGAAGCAGACCTTGTCTTGGGGCTCCCCAGTCATAAATATTCCATCGAACACTATACCGAAACCCCCGGATCGATGACGTGAATGTCATCTTGCTCCTGCTGTTCCTGTCATTTAAAATACCCTACGTGGTTTTCTAATCGATTGACTTTTAACTCGGAAGAAAGGCGAGGAAATGATTATCGAATTTTTTTCTCCCTCCTTTTTTCCCGATTTCACAGACTAGATCAAAAAAAAAAAATTCCCTTTTCGTATACCGTCGAGGATAAAAGAGACCTGGGGTCCGCTAATGGACAGGAAAATGACTCCTACAGTTACAAGAGACAAGAAAATATCTTATTTTAAATCAATGCGACTACCGCTTCTTCTTTTTTCCCCTTGCTTTTGTGAAAGGGGAGGGAGTCAAAAACTTTCTCAGAATGAAAAGAAAGGGAGAGGAAAAAAAAAAAAAAAAAAAAAAGTTTTTTAAAGGGAACTTTTAAATATTTTATGAAAGAGATGGTTTTACTGATTTAAAACTCAAAAGAACGGCAATTGAATATCGTAAATATTTTATACTGAAAGAATAAACGTCCGATGAGGGTTCATTTGATATTTTCGACGTATTGCAGGATATAAAGAAAAATAAGCGAGAAAAAGAAAGGGATTTTTTTTTCTATTTTCTTATACGGACCCTGCGAAAATCTTAAAAAGGAAAAAAAGGGTAAGAAACCCATTTTGAAAAAAAAAAAAAAAAAAAAAAAAAAAAAGGTTAGCGTGTCGGAAGGACGTGTTATCAAATTGAAGGTTACACAGTTTCAAATTAACTTGTAATTAATGCCTTACACAACCTTTTCGCAATTCCTTTTACGACCTACATTTCAAATTGAAAAATCGGGAACTGGTCTAATTGATTTCGTTCATGATAGGAATCGCTCATGATAACTTTTTTTTTTTTTTTTTTAAGCGAGTCGTTAAGGTTTTATTAAATTGCATTGTAATTTTGAGACCGAACAGTAATTTACTAAACCAATAAAAAAAAACTAGTTGATGAAATGTCTTTTTGGAGAGTGTGTTCAAAAATTTAATGGAATTTACAGAAGCCCTGAAGAGTCAAGTATCTGTTTTTTTTTATTGTTTGTTCCGGAACAAACATGCATTGTCGAAACAAAGTGTGTAATAAGTAAATTGCCTTTTTAGAAACAGACAATGAATCATAAATTGTCTGTTACGGAATTGACAATTTTAAATTCTTGCCTGCTCCGTAACAAGCAATGTTTGTTCTGTAACTGACAGAATTTAGTAATTAAATTGTTTGTTTCAGAACAGACAATTTTTTATTTACTGGCTGTTCCGGAATAGACAATGAATTTTAAAATTGCCAGTTCCGGCGCAAACAATCAATAAAAAATTGTCCGTTCCGGAACAAACCACGTTTAATAAGTAAATCATCTTTTCAAAAAGAGAAAATGAATCAAAAATTGTCTGTTCCGGAACAAATAATTTAATTATTAAACGCTGTCAGAACCAACATTGCTTGTTCCGGAACTGGCAGCGTTTAATAAGTAAATTGCCTGTTCTGGAGCAGACAATGTTTGTTCCGAAACAAAGACCGTTTAATAAGTAAATCGCCTTTTCAGAAACAGAAAATGAATCAAAAATTGTCTGTTCCGGAACAAATAATTTAATTATTAAACGCTGTCAGAACCAACATTGCTTGTTCCGAACTGGCAGCGTTTAATAAGTAAATTGCCTGTTCTGGAGCAGACAATGTTTGTTCCGAAACAAAGACCGTTTAATAAGTAAATCGCCTTTTCAGAAACAGAAAATGAATCAAAAATTGTCTGTTCCGGAACAATTATTTATTAATTATTAAACGCTGTCAGTTCCAGAACAAACATTGCTTGTTCCGAAGCAGACAAGAATTAAAAATTTTCAATTCTGGAACAGACAATCAATAAAAAATTGTCCGTTTTGGAACAAGCAATGTTTGCTCCAGAACAGGCAATTTACTTTTAAAACGCTGTCAGTTCCAGAACAAGAACTGCTAGTTCCGGAGCAGACAATGGATTTAAAATAGTTAGTTCCGGAACGGATAATGTATAAAAAATCGTCTGTTCCGGAAAAAGCAATTTACTTGTTAAACATTGTTTGTTCCGGAACAATTAATAAAAAAAACGCAGATACTTAATCCTTTAGGGCTTCCGTAGTAATTTCTGGGTTTTGCTCCATTTCTGTTCTTTCTTTCTTTCTTTTTTTTTTTTTTTTTTTTTTTTTTTTTTACAATAGACCGGAGTGGCTGAGTGCCATGAGATGACTTTATCTTTGTGTTTCCAGCAGAAACCTCAAGGTCTTAGTTACAAAAATATTTCCAGGATCACGTGAAGGATTGGGAAAATACATAGAAAATTTTCCAGATTAGGCAAATCCTTCCCTGGCCCTCATGTAATCGTTTAACAAAGGAAAAAAAAATGCCAAAGTGGCCAAATATTTTCTTTTTTGATTTAAATTATTTGTATCGTATTAGCCAGGACAAAAAATATTTATGACAAAATTTCTGCGAGAAAGCACCAAGCGCTGCCTTTTTTTTTATTTGTTCGTAATCGGAGCTTTTGTTTTATCACCGTTTTATTTCAAAAGCCGTCGTCCAAAAATATTATTTTTTTATTATATATTTTTTTTTTTTATTGAACGTAAAAATACGGTCGAAAATTACATGTAACTTAATTAACAATGACTTCCACGGGTTTTTCTCTAGCTCATGTCAATGTGTTTACGTGTCATCTATCTTTTCCAACATTGCGGTTTTTTTTTTCCTCTCGTTTTCCGTCCCCTTTTATTTTTCGTAAGAGAAAAAAGGAAAAAAAAATTACAAAAAGTGCCAGAAAGAGATCAATTAAAGCTTTTTTTCTTTTTTCTATTCTATTTCTTCCCCCTTTTATTTTTTATGTCGGAAATAATTTTATTGGGAGTATCCAATCTCTGGAAATTGGAATCGCAAACCGATGAGATTAAGTAATAATAATAATCATTGCGATTTGATCAAACAAGGCGTTAATCTAACCTTAAATGCATATACACAACCCGCAGGTGTTCAATAATCAATCTTTAAACGATGCGCTTAAGATGATGAATTCAGTCATTATCCGCGCAACGTGTAAAAACGGAAACCGTTTTAATAGCAAATCAAGAGGAAAAATAAAATCGATTTGGTTTTTTTTTTTTATTTTCATGATTAATTCATTTTCGGATTGGCCATGGCCAATCTTCCGTTTAACAATTTTACGCGGCTCGAAACCTAATGGATAAATAAAACCTTGAAATTGATACTTTACGAAAAATTTTCGTTGGTTTAACGGAAAAAAAAGCAAAGTAAGATGTTAAATTTTAGGCTCTGTCCTTGAGGGTCATATTATTTTTTGTAAAAAGCTTTGTTTTGGAAATAAAAATAGGACAGCACCAACTGAGAAGTTACCCATTCGCGTGTATGACGAAAGGTCAGCGGCGAAAGTCCGTACGAAAAAGCGATGCAAAAAATGTATAAAATTTTGCATAATAATTGCAAAACATTTTCTATAAAAATTTCTTTTTTTAATAATTTATACCACAACATACATAATTTTTAAAAAATTTATGCATAATTTTTTAAAGCATAAAAATCTGGATAAACATAATTTTTACAAATATTTATGCTTAATTTTTTAAAGCATAAAAATCTGGATATGCATAATTTTTAAAAATATTTATGCATAATTTTTAAAGCATAAAAATCCGGATAAACATAATTTTTACCAAGTTTATGCACATTCTTTTAGCATAATTTGAATATGCATCATTTTTACAACATTTATGCATAACTTTTTAAAGCATAAAAATTAGGATATGCATAATTTTTCAAAGCATAAAAATCAGGATATGCATAATTTTTTAAAGCATAAAAAATCTGGATATGCATAATTTTTTAAAGCATAAAAATCAGGATATGCATACTTTTTACAAAGTTATGCATAATTTTTTAAAGCATAAAAAATCTGGATGTGCATAATTTTTACAAATATTTATGCATAATTTTTCAAAGCATAAAAATCAGGATATGCATAATTTTTGCAAAGTTTATGCATTTTTTAAAGTACCATTTGAATATACGAATATACACCATTATTACAAAATTTATAAGTTCTTCAAGCATAAAAATTTAGATGTCCATAATTTTTGCATAAAATTTTTTATCATAAAGCGAAGAAATTTGCAAATATTATGCTTATTCAACATTTTTTCCCTTTTATGCATACTTATTTATGCATAATCACAATAGAGAATCAAAAAATACTTCCGGTATAATTTTTGCCTTCTTTATGTACGTCCAATTTTTAACATAATTTATACATGATCTTTATATTATTTATGCATCTCTTTTTCGTGCGGGAGGGCTCCGAACAAAAACCTCCAGATCTGAAAAAGGAAAGTCCCAGTGACGAAACAGCGCAGCACTTTCATCGGCCTTATTCCGCAATTTTAAACTTTTTTTTCCTTAAAAAGGAAATCCTCAAAATGATTTTCTAAAACTTCTCGTTCATGATTTCTCCTTCTTCAAAGACTCAAATAATCAAAAGAACTGAAGAATAAAATAATAACGTCAAAAAAGAAATAAAAAAAAAGTTTCCGATTTGTTTGGAAACTCGTCAATCTTCGTTGTCAGATGGAAAAAGAGAGAAAAAAAAAAAACTAGACCTAATGTTACCACCAAGGCTACTATTGATTTTCATTTGAAGAGGGCGGATTTATTTATACGTTTTTTATCAATCTTTTTTTTTTTTTAATGTCTGACCCTTGCCATATCCGTGCCATTTTCTTTTCTATCCTTTTTGAATCCCCCCAATGAGCAAAATAAGGCAAAGAATAGACTATAATAAAAAAATTAATTCCGCGAACTTCCCGAAGTGTTAAAGAATATTAAAAAATCTCGAATTCCGGGAATCATCCGAAGGGAAAAAAAGGAAAATTAAAATCACATTCCCATAAATTATATTCCAAAGTATATTTTTTTTTCCTTTAACGTGAGGACGGGAGCAGGAAAAGAAAAAGGAAAAAGCCTCTTACTTTATCCTTGTTAATTTTAATCATTTGAATATTTTTTCCCCGTCTCCTTACAAAATTAAAAGTTAAAAAAAAAAATCGCGACCAGGAATAAAAAAAAAACCTTTCCTAAAAGGTTAGTAAGGAGCATTTTCTTTATTACTGACGACTGTTAGAGATTTACTTTAAAAAATTATTATAGTTTTAACGCTAGAAGAAAGGATAATTCCTTTCTTCTTTTTTCTTTCTTCTTCTTCTTCCGAAAGTTTTTTTATGAAATAAAAAATAAAACAAAAAAAAGCGGGGGAGGGAAAGTGAGAAAAGGGTGTCGGGATGTAGGTAATTATATCGTTTGTTTTAACGCCTAATCGCCTGACCCGAACTTGCGCATATTTAAAACTTTCTTCATTTGACTTGCAAAGATAATGCGACTAAATAGTTCCTTTTTTTAAAGTAGCTTTTAAAAAAAATTAAAATAAATGAATAAGGTTTTTTTTTTCAGACAGCCAAGCAGACGATATTTTTTGGTCGAAATAAATAATGTGAAACATCCGAATTTGTCTTGTTTAAAGGCTCCGATTCTATAACTAAAATTCCAGATGATAAAAATACAGGTTTTCCTTGTTATTCCTGGGTTTGCTATATACGATGTTGGTTATCAGAAGTTAAATCAATTGCGACGTAGCCTCGTGATTCGCGGATTTGGTTTCACTCATCCACGAATTTCATCCGCGGATAAGTGAAACAAATTCCGCAAATTGAAAATCATCCGAAAATTCAGCTTTCAAAAGTGAAAATCAGCTGAGAGAAGTGAAAACCTGCTAAAAAAGTGTAAATCCGCTGAAAAAAATGAAAATCCGCTGAAACAAGAGAATATCTGCTGAAACAAGTGAAAAATCCGCAGAAACAAGTTAAAATCCGCTGAAACAAGTGAAAATCAGCTGAAACAAATGAAAATCCGCTGCAACAAGTGAAAATCAGCTGAAACAAGTGAAAAATCCGCTGGAACAAAAGAATATCCGCTGAAACAAGTGAAAAATCCGCTGAAACAAGAGAATATCCGCTGAAACAAGTGAAAAATCCGCTAAAACAAGTAAAAATCAGCCGAAGCAAGTAAAAATCCGCTGAAAGAAGTGAAAGTCCGCTTAAAGCAAGTTATAAATCAGCTGAAACAAGTGAAAAATCCGCTGAAACAAGTGAAAATTATCTAAATCCGCGTGCTTAGATCACTTTTTACATCAATTGAGCAAAATATTTAATTTTTTCCTTAAAATTACAATTTTTTTTCTCCACAAAAGCTAAAGCTTTAATATTTTGGTATCAAAATTTCAAATTAGGATTAAAAGTCGCAGTTTTTCACGTTAGAATTATGAAATTATGGCAATTTAAACGCGGCTAATGATTAAGAAATACTGCTTTCTAAAATTATTATTTTCAGTTTTTGTCCCCACTAACCCCCTAAATTCCATAAGAAATTAATTTCGTTCTTCGCGGATTCACTATCTGCTGGCATTTTTTCCATTTTAAATTTTTTCTTAGGCAAGCAACCCCTCACCGTACCTCCCGGGCACCCGACAGTAAAGGGCGACCCTTCACTTTTTTTTCTCTTAAGAAGAAAAAAAAATAACCCAAGTTCCCCCTCAATTTTTTTTTTTTTAAAGAAAATCAAATCAGCACTTTTAGTTTCATGGAACATCCCGTACATAAATGTCCGGCACATTGGCATCATTGGGTTAAACAAATCAAACTGAAACTTCTAAAGCGCACTTTACAAACTTCGGAAAGAAAAGAAAAGGGGGAAAGGGGGGGTAGAGAAAGAGCATGAGGGAAAGGGAAAAAGAGGAACGAAAAGGGAAGAAAACCGGGGGGGGGGGGGGGAAGGAGCGAAGAGGCCTTTTCCCTCTGATGAGTGTTCTGGAAAGTTTCTATGACTTCTCTGATGATTTAGACAAATGAAGGAAATAATGGTAGTCGAGAAACGATCGACGAGGGGATTCAAATGAGGTTTGATAATTCTTCGAATTCCCAGTAAAAGGATTTCGTCAATTTAAAAAAAAGAAAAAAAAAGTAACAACTTATTCCATCAAAGCTAATCGGTCCAAATAAAACGCAGAAAATCAAAATTAGTCACGTTAATTTTTTTTTTCTTTTAATGTTAAAAGTAAAAACATTCCCATAAATCGCTACCTGACTACCAAATATTATAGTCAATGAAGGTGTCCTATATTTATCACACTAATTACGTCGTAATCTTGAAGCCGAGATTATGCTCAAGCACTCTTTTCCTTTCATGTTTATCTTATTAAAAATGAATTTTATTTTATGCTTAAATACTTTTGTCTTTGAAGTTCCGATTCGACGAACGGAAACTACCGGTGCTATATTAAAATATGATCAGTTCTTTACTGTCATTTTATCTTCAAAAGGACGATCGATTAAAAAAAAAAAAAAAAGAATTGACGATTAATTTTTTGGAAATCCGTATCTTTTGGCTATCATATCTGATCTTTTAATAAAAAATCGCTTTGTGGACCGAATGGAATACGGTCCGGTTTCGGGTCTTTTAGAATGGTGTAGTAGGAACCGGTTCTATGTGGTAGGAACACTGTAAAAAATTTTGTATAATTTTAACACTATTTATAATTGAAAAACACGGTTCACACATTTTTTATTTGTAAATAATAACACAATGACAAATATTTCCTAGCGACATGTGTCAAAATTAACATAGAAAGAGCTACATATAGAATGTGCGGACCGAGTTTGTTAAAAATACACAAAATTTTTTACAGTGAACCGAATCGAGTCGTATTTTTTTAGATGGGCTTGCCGGCACTGCCATTGATGAAACTTAAGAATGAGATGATAGGGAGGAGTCTGGATGGTCTTGCAAATTTTTAGGACACCTAAAACCATAACTGAGGTATCAACATTATAGAAAATCATTAGTTATTCGCCAAGTTTAATTTTCTGGAAATTATTGAAAAATCAATACAAGCTGTGTTGTAAAACCCAACTTTAAAGTTTTAACACAACGTTTTAGTTTTTTTAAAGTTATGTGTCGTACGGTTTGGCCACCCCGTCTTTTAATTACTTTCATGCGTAATGGAAATTAGGCCTTCTCGTTAATATAGAAAAATGAGCTTTTTCCAACTTTTCAGGAAAACCATAGCGGGGGGGCTCTTCAAGTTGATATCTGTATCTTGGACTTCCGGTTCCGTTTTAAATTTTTTTTTAACGTGACCTGATTATGCAAAAAAAAAAAAGTATGTTTTTTTTCCCCGCCACGAAAAATAAAACGATTAAAATGAGAAACGATTTATTCTTGCAATCCTCCTCCCCTTCGACGCATAAAAAACTCTTCTTAAAAGCTGAAATTGCGCTTTCACCTTGGAAAACGTACAACCTGCTACACAATGCGACTTTTCTTCCAAAGAATTAAAGATTCCATGATTAAAAATTTAAAAGAGCTCGATCCAACCGTTTTTTGAGGAAAAAAGGGCGTCCGACTGTCGCTTTTGAAATTTAATAAAAGTGAAAACTTGAAAAATGATTAAAGAATTTATGAATTCGAAATGTAGTTTTTACCTCCGGCGCATTTGCTACGAAAGTTGTCAAGATTATGTAAAACTTTTCTGTCTTCTTTCCAAAATGGAATCTAATCATCAGAAAGGTAACTGCTTACTTTCCATTTTATACGTGTTGGAAATCGTTTAGAAATCTTATTTAGCCTGCCTCGTGTCCCCCCACCTTTCCCCCCCCCCCACTCTTTTTACTCTTGTTTCCGTTGTTTTAACTACATTTTCATTAAGATTTGTACCCATCGTAAGGCTTTAAAGTAAAAAATTCTTTAACCTTTTTAAGCGCTGTTTCTTACGAAAGTTTATTCCTCTTTTAAATTTTCCACCGAAAAGTTTGGTTAATTTTAAGGTTTCGAATCGCTTTACAGGTGGAAAGTGTTTTTTCTTCCTTCTCATCCTCATCCCCCTCCCCCTCACCGATTTTCGTTTTCCACGCGGTTTTCCTTGAATCGAACTTGTTGTTACGGAATTATTGGATAACGTTAAAATAACACAACACACGCAGATTATTCCCTTGTTTAGGAAATTTCGAAATGTTTTTAGCTAACTTTATATACGTCGGTTGTAAAATGTTTTTGTTAGGTATTCAGATTGAGGCGAAATGTTTTATAGCTCCGCACCTCACTCCTTTTATTTTCTCCCCTTTTACAACCCACCAGCAATTCTCGAAAACCTTTTCATCATGTGTTTGTCCCGTGAATTGGAGGAAATGCATTTTCGAGATTTTTTTTTTCTTGACATGCCGAGAAGTATAATATGATGCAATAACATGTGATAAGATTTTTTTGGTTTTTTTTTATGGTCAAGGAAATTTTTTGGCGAAGACATGGGTGAGATAGAACTCCACGGGATTTAGTAAAGTCCTTTGGGCATGTTTCGCTTACCGGCGATCGATTTTCTGCCTTTCCGACTTATTTCACTAATTGATATCGAAAAATAGCGATTTTCGAAGCGATTAATGTCGGAAATTGAAAATAAAGAACTCAATCAAGTTCTCGATTTTTGTCCTGTTGAACCTCTCATAATGTTTAAAAAAAAAAATTGCTTTGTCGTCGATTTTGTCATTGGGGCTAATTTTTTTTTTTTCTAACCTTTGTTTAAATGTTTATTATAATTTTGAACATTAGGCATTAGGGTGTTCTTATTTTGGCAATTTTCGGATTTCAAATCGCTTAGCCCCAAAAATGGTTTCGTGTTCTGGGTCTGTTTTTTCGTGATTAACTTGTCCTTTCGGTTCGATTCGTTTCGGTTCGGTTCGGTTCGGTTCGGTTCGGTTCGGTTCGGTTCAGTCCGGTCCGGTCCGGTCCGCTTTGAAACCACGAGAAACCCGAGTTCAATCCGGTTCTTTCGGTTCGGTCCCATTTGTCCTCACTGATCAATGGCAAGTTTAGTCTTTTTAAAAAAAAATTCCTCAGTTAAGAATGAACCTTGATTAATAAATTAGAAAACCAATAGCTAGGAAAAAAATCAATTGACGAAAAAAAAAAAAAAAGAGATTAACAATGATTCATCTCCACAAAAAAAAAAGTAAAATTTGCTTCCTGTATCTGTGGCGCTGTCGACGGGCGTGACGCGAGCACTCCTACACGGGATCCCATCCAATGCATCGCTAAATACCTTTGATACGCTTCAGAGAGTTACTAAATTACAATAGCATTGTATCCTTCAGGCCCGTTGCAGTTTAGGTGCGGTTACAAAAGGGCCCTAATTATTACTTAGCTGTGATGGCTGCCATTCTCTAAAAATACAAGCACAAAAACGTTTATCCCTAAAAAAAAAATTGCAAGACCCAAAAAAAAAAAAAAAAAAAAAAAAAAAGATTCTAACGCGCATGCGTGATTTCGATTTAAATTTTTCATTCATCCGACAGGAATGAAATGGAAAAAAAAAAAAAAATCATTCATGAGGGCAATGAAACGGTTAAACAAGCACGGACCGGATGGTTTCATGTGTGTATAATTTGTCGTCATTGGGAATAGAAAAAGATGCGCACCTATGCTACGGTTCTCGTTTATTCACAGAACTCCTGAAAATAACTTCAAATTACGCATGACATTTCGTCACGATCTTGTCACTAATTCGTGTCGAATTTATCTTCGCTCACTTCATTGAATTTCGTCCACTTATAAAAAAAAAGACAAAAGAATTTCGATGTTATCAATGCCGTCGTTTAAATACAACAACAAAATAAAATAAAAAATTAAGATGATTTGAAAACTTTTGTTGTTTCAGCCCTGCCAAAAATTGATTTAAAACGAAGGAGAAGTAAGGCGGAAAAAAAAATCGTTCTTTGGCTCGTATATACGCGCAACCGAAATTCGGAGAATTTCAACCGAGTTAAAAGTAAACGATTGATCTCCAAATGGCTCCTTGGTGCAGTTTGGTCCCTAAAATCATGTACGAGAACTAGCATGCTTTCTCAAATTTTAAAATTAAGTTTCAAAAATTCACGTTGACGTCCGGTTACCTTCGCAGTATTGCCTCCAGACATGTCATTTTAAAAAAGACATTTATGCATAATTTATGCATAAATATGTATACATACAATGAAAAGAAAGAAGACTAAGCATAATATTTTTAGAGTTTCCTGTTTTATAATTTAAAAAAATTATATGCATAAATTATGTATATCTAAATTTTTATGCTGGCAAAAATTATGCATAAATTTTGTAAAAAATTATGGATATTCAAATGTTGGTGTTAAAAATTATGCATGCCCTAATTTTTGCATAAATAATACAAAATTAATAAATTTTCTATATAAATTTTTTGAAAAAAAATTTACCGGAAAATTTTTTTCATCCTTCAATATAATCCTGCAAAAATGATGCATAAATATGCATACATAAAAAAAAAGATTCATTAAGCATAATATTTTCAGATTTTTTTTTCTATAATTTAAAAAAAAATTATGTGCATAAATTATTGTAATGAAACGGTTTAGTTTCATTTTTTAACCTAACCAAAATTGGATAACATTGTTTATTGTAAACATAAACAAATCCTAAGTTGGCAATGAGTTCCATATTAGCAAAAGTAAGACAAGTCCAGCAGCCATTTTTTATCCAGAAAAGAAAATAAACTTTAAAAACAAAAGAAAACAAATGAAATAATGGAAAACGTTTTGATTGGTTCGCACTCAATCAAAACGCGGGTATAAAAAACAGCCGAAATTTTGAAAGTCAACTTATTATTCATCGAACTTCGGAAGGATTAACTTCTACAAAATAACTTAACGCCCATCGGGAAAAGTTATATCATCGGAGAAAGCAATATTACACGCCACGCCGGCAAATATTGTGGATATGGAGAAAACATCGGAAAAGCAATATTAAAACGCCACACCGGCAAATATTGTGAAGAAGGAGAAAACCAGTAAGCGTGGAAAGGAAAAGATCTTAACCGATCGAAGTACCAGTACTGCTGAAGGAGGAGAAAACTTACATAAAAGTAAGTTTTAGCGGAAGAAGCTTCAGGAGAAGAGGACCTTACGGTGATCCCGGTTACCACCGAGCCGTAAGATGAGTACTAGTAAAACTAGTAAGCGTGGAAAGGAAAAGATCTTAACAGATCGAAGTACGAGTACTGCCGAAACTTTGAACGTACTCTAATCTGCGAAGATTAGAGGAGATTCAAACTTGGACCGACGAGTACAAATAAAGGGACCGGCTAAGAAGAAAACTAAACGGATTTGAGCATTTGTGTTGTTGTTGTTGAATCCTAAAAATATAAAACTATTTTTCCTTAAAACTTCAACCCTTGCTATTCATTTTTAGCTTAGCTGAATCGTCGCGTTACATTATGTATATCTAAATTTTTATGCTTGAAAAAAATATGCATAAATTTTGTAAAAAATTATGCATATTCAAATGTTGGTGTTAAAAATTATGCATGCCCTAATTTTTGCATAAATGATACAAAATTAATAAATTTTCTATATAAATTTTTTTCATCCTTCAATATAATCCTGCAAAAATTATGCATAAATATGCATACATAAAAAAAAAAGATTTATTAAGCATAATATTTTCAGATTTTTTTTCTATAATTTAAAAAAAAAAATTATATGCATAAATTATGTGTATCTAAATTTTTATGCTTGAAAAAACTATGCATAAATTTTGTAGATATTATGCATATTCAAATTTCGGTGTTAAAAAATATGCATATACCGTACTTTGGAAAAATTGTGCATATCCAAATTCTTCTATAAATAATTGATACTTTTATTTGGCTTTGATGGAACATACATAAAATAAA
Source organism: Liposcelis bostrychophila (assembly GCA_037577465.1). Taxonomy (NCBI): domain Eukaryota; kingdom Metazoa; phylum Arthropoda; class Insecta; order Psocodea; family Liposcelididae; genus Liposcelis; species Liposcelis bostrychophila. Next base: position 7,775,289 of record CM075211.1, read on the forward strand.
TTAGCGATTATTTGCCAACATGTTTCGAATATAATACTTATTCATCATCAGGACATCTGTAAATTGTTAAAAATACCATTAAAAGCCAAATAAAAGTATCAATTATAGTTAAAAGGAACGAAATAAATATAATTAATTCTTCTATAAATTATACAAAATTAGTACATTTTTTATATAAGTTTTTTGAGAAAAATTTACCGGAAAATTTTTTTTATGCTTTAAAATAATCATGCAAAAATTATGCATAAATATGTATACATAAAATTAAGAAAAAAAAAAGAAAATTATTAAGCATAATATTTTTAGATTTTCCTTTCCTATAATTTAAAAAAAAAAATTATATGCATAAATCATGCAAATATTATGTATATCTAACTTTTTATGCTTGAAAAAATTATGCATAAATTTTGTAAAAATAATGTATACTCAAATGGCGTTTGAAAAAATATTCATACACTTTGCAAAAAATTATGCATATCCAGATTTTCACGCTTTAAAAAAATGATGCACAATCAAATGTTGGGTTTAAATACACACACACACACACACATATGCACCTAGATATTCTAGTGAGGACCCATGATACACACGGCTTTCCCTACTGACAAGAAGTAGGGACGGGCCCGTGTGTGTAAAAATTATTGAATTTTCCATCAAAAATGAAAGCATAGGATCTGCAAAGGAAGCATTTAATACCAAATGCAACTGTAAATTAGTAAAAACCTAATAAAACCCAATTTTTACTCAAAATTAGTCAATTTTTTTCTCCCCGATTTTCATCGTTTTCGCGGAACGCGACCCTCAGCCTTTAATTTCTCCCGTGTGTGTGCTTATACACAAGTCGATTTCCTCCACAAGCAGTAAGGTCAGGCGTTTTTTTTTTTTTACCAAATATTGTTTTTGTTTAAATCAAACCGATGTTTAGCTTCTCAAACGTAGAATTATTCTTGAACTGCTCGCCTTCAGAAGCTAAATAAGAAAAAGATGTGAATTTTCACAATATTAAGTTCTTTTTTTTTATAGATTTTGAAATTAAAAGTATAAATGGGTTGAGATTAATTTTGTGTTTTAATCAAATGAAATCATAAAGTTTTGATTTTTTATTCGTTGGGACTCGGATCCGGCTTTAAGGATTATTTAAATAATATCCCAAATTAGTCTTTAAAGAATAGTCTTAAAATACGCCGAGTCTTAATAAGGCAGATCGCAAAAAATCGATTAATAAAGTTTTTAGTTAAATCGTTTTTATTTTTAGTAATAATTTTATATTTTATATGTTAAAACTCCCAATAACAGTGCCTGGAGTCAGATTTTTAGCATTTTTTTTAAAAACTTGATTCTAGGCAATTCGGGTGTTTTCTAAAAGGCCTGACTTCAAGCATTTCATTAAAAACCTGATTCCAGGAGTTTTATGCGAGTATGATTTAGAGATTGAGGCATTTTATAAAATTCTAATTCAGGCATTTTCCAATACTCCTAGATTCAGGCTTTTACAAAAAGCTTACATTCTGGCGGAGCCTGCTGAATCTCGTCGTTTTGCAAAATACCTGAATCTAGGATTTTTATAGTTCAGGCTTTTTACAAAGCGCCTAGTTGATATAATTTTTTTTTTTTTAATTTTTATGTATTTATTTATTTATTTTGTTTCAGGTAAGTTTATTATCAGTCAGCCCCGTCCTGACTGCTTGTGGTGGAAATCGACTTGTGTATAAACATACACACCACTTATTTATCAGTCAGGCCCGTCCTGACTGCATGTGGTGGAAATCGACTTGTGTATTAACATACACACCACTTATTTATCAGTCAGGCCCGTCCTGACTGCTTGTGGAGGGAATCGACTTGTGTACCAGCACACACACGACTGATTTATCAGTCAGGCCCGTCCTGACTGCATGTGGTGGGAATCGACTTGTGTATGAACATACACACCACTTATTTATCAGTCAGGCCCGTCCTGACTGCTTGTGGTGGAAATCGACTTGTGTATAAACATACACACCACTTATTTATCAGTCAGGCCCATCCTGACTGCATGTGGTGGAAATCGACTTGTGTATGAACATACACACCACCGATTTATCAGTCAGACCCGTCCTGACTGCTTGTGGTGGAAATCGACTTGTGTATAAACATACACACCACTTATTTATCAGTCAGGCCCGTCCTGACTGCATGTGGTGGAAATCGACTTGTGTATGAACATACACACCACTTATTTATCAGTCAGGCCCGTCCTGACTTCTTGTGGAGGGAATCGACTTGTGTATAAACATACACACCACTTATTTATCAGTCAGGCCCGTCCTGACTGCTTGTGGTGGAAATCGACTTGTGTATAAACATACACACCACTTATTTATCAGTCAGGCCCGTCCTGACTGCATGTGGTGGAAATCGACTTGTGTATGAACATACACACCACTTATTTATCAGTCAGGCCCGTCCTGACTTCTTGTGGAGGGAATCGACTTGTGTATAAACATACACACCACTTATTTATCAGTCAGGCCCGTCCTGACTTCTTGTGGAGGGAATCGACTTGTGTATAAACATACACACTACTTATTTATCAGTCAGGCCCGTCCTGACTGCTTGTGGAGGAAACTCCAAAACTTTAAAAAAAAAACCGTTAAGAAATGCCGAACAACAACTATTTAAATTCTCACTTCCCGCATAAAATTCAACTTTATAAGCATAAAATATAATAAAATAAAATAAAATCAAATAAAAAAAAAAAGAAAAAGCCTTCCCTTTTTAAAATTAAAAATTTAGCTATAACTCGGTATTATTAACTCAAAATTTCTATTTAAAAAGAATAAATAAATAAACAAAAAATGTTAAACGCAAATCAGAAATCCGATCCAAAACAATCCTATCCAATCCAAATCTAGAGAAAGCTAAAGCAGTAACTCAATTCGATTTTTGACAAATTTTACTGAAAATCGGTCCATTAATATTTTCGAAACATGAAGTATTTCTTTTTTTCTAATCAGTAATTTGTGCAAAATCATAATTTCCGACGGCAAAACTATAATAACAATAAAACGACTATTAACATGGGATTTTCAGCAAAAAAAAAAAAAAAAAGAAAAATGTCAATCTTTCGGGTGCGCATAAAAATCAAAAAGTTGCAAAGGTCTTACTTCATTTATTTAATTCATTAACGAGAGCAATATTGTGCATGTCTCGATCAATCTATTGTTTTCTTAATCCCTTGTTTTTCATAAACAACATCACCTGATTTTCCTTATAAGGGCATTTAAATTTTAGTGTATGTTTTCGGTCGTTCTAGAGAAGTCAGGAAGCTTCTAGAACAGCGAAAATATAAAAATGATCTTGTACCCCATATTTTGATATAGAGTGAATTTTTACCCTTTCCCGAAGTGTTAATAAGATACAGCAATTTCATTATTCCAAAAAAAAAAAAAAAAGGTCAATCAATTTCTTTAATTAATCATAGGCATCTTTAACTATATGAGCAAACGTAGCTGGGTCACAGCTGTAAAGCCTGTGACGTAGCAGATCAAATTACCTTTATTACATATATACATACATTACACGTTTCCCATATCTAGTGGGGACTCTCACACACTCGACTTTTGCATCTAATATAAAGTCAGGACGGGACATCGGGACTTCGTGTGTAAAAAAAATGAATGATTTTCAAAAAAGAAAAAGCATTAAAACCTATAATTATTAAGCGCGATAATGACATTACAAATAAAAATAGTAAAAAGGTCGTAAATATACTCAGTTATCCTGCTTTTCTTTATAATCCCAATGATTTTCTTTGTCCCTATATACTTCAGGAAAACGGAACGCGACTCGGTCGCTCTTGTATCTCTGCCATGAAAATATAATATTAATGGCGCGCTTATATTAAACTATTAAGTTACATATTAAAACTTTCGTTCTTTTTTCTTTTTTTTTCTTTGTATGTAAATAGTTCTTTAATCATTTTTTTTTTCGCGGACCTGACTTCGTCTGGGATGTCTTGCATAACAATTCTTGGACCTTTTTTAAACCCTCTCCCTACCAATAGTCCTCCACGGGGCCATTGATTAAAAAATTCATATCCTTATTTATTCCTTGGTAGAAATGGCTAAAAATTGGCACACGTACTGTTTTTCGTGTATTTCAATCTCTCTCACGACATGGCATTAAAATCGACACCGAGTTATAAAAACGGATAATAGTAATAAAATTGCATGTTAAAATCGGGGCCTCATAGCCGTATCAACATAAAAAGATAAGTCGGCGATAATTGAGGCAATTATGATTTCATCGAACACCAAAGATAACGAAATTTTTTTGAATTATTAATTATTTTATTTTTACTAAGCCTTTTCTGTAAATGAACTATTCGAAAACAAAAAAAAAAAGATAGACTATTTTAAATTATTTCAATTGTTTGCTAATTCATATTTAATTTTCATTTGCTCTCCATAACTTCTAGATTTTTTATTTTTTTTTTTGAATTCACTTTTGCAGATGAGTTGAATTTTAAAGAGAAAGAGTACAAAATAATGGAACTAATACGTAGAGTATTATTAGTAACAGGTATATCCGAATTTACAAAAAAAAGTATAGTAATTCATACAAAAACCGATCAATAAATAATTGCTACAAAGATGTATCATATCGTTTCTGATTGATACCTGATCGCCCGTGACGTATCAACCACCGCTTGACGTCATATTTGATTTTTTTTTTCCACTTAAATTGCGATTATTAGGCAAGTCGGCTGGGGTTATGGCCTAATATTATTCCCAGGGATAGGTATAGCGCAACATAGGAGAGTCAAACCTTCCAAAAAGTTCGTTTACAAAGCAGCTAATGCGGAAGCAGCCCATCACGACAGCTCCACGAGAATCAGCGCTCGTGACCGGGAGCTCAAGCTGCCAAAGCTTTAGACTTGCGTGTCAAACTTCTTTTTTTTGTTTTTAACAAATCCTGACTCCACAGCTTCTGCCTATCCAAGACCGCTGTACGTGATGAAGAATCACGTCCTGGATCTGAGGATCCGTCCCTTAGAGTAAAAAAAAAAAAAATGAAATGAAACGACCTGGACTTGCAGGCTGCAAATGGATTGCAGTTTTCAACTCCAGAACACAGGCCGATCACCTGTTTCCGAATCATTTTCAAACAAAATTAATTTAAGGCTTTTTTGAAAAGATCAAATTGAAAGACTGAGTTCATTTCAAATGCCTTTTTTTTTTGGAGCTTTTAAAAGACTGAAAATAAACAAAAATTATCAAACATCACTTCTTGATCCTTCAAATGACAAAAAATTGAATTTAAAAAAAAAATTGAAAACGGGAAAAAAATTAACTTATAAAAGAATCTTTTTTATAATTTTTAATACCATATTGGTTAGTTAGCTCCACCCGTATAAGGAGGCTTAATCTCAACAAGACCCGTCTTTCAATTTTATTATTCTGTATAAGTTAAACATCAACTGTATACGGCTTTTACAGCTAAGTCGATGTTTAACTTATACAGATGTCTGTTCCGTCTAATGCTAGATTTAACAAATTAAGTAAAGTTGCAGCTTTATCGCAAAGAAAACCCTAACTTGTAATATTTATGTTTAGCTTCTAAAGGCGAGCAGTTCAAGAATAATTGTAAGTTTCAGAAGCTAAACATTTGTTTGAGAGTTTATGTTCACAAGCCTGATAACAGTACAATTGATTTCATATTGTAATAGGTCAGGGGCTTACATTCGCTAAGTGAAAATCGTTAATTTTCTCTTCTTTACCTTTTTCTAGGCTCAAATGAGCGGAATGCAGTTTGAGATTAAAATTAGCCCTGTAGCGATTTCTCCTTACTAAGGGAATTTCCTTTTTTTTCCCCTTGACTCAACCTTGAAATTTTATAAACTTGGTCAAGTTTTGACCGCGCATCAATATATTTTTTATAATATTTAGGCCAATAATATTTTTAACTGCCCGGGTGCAAAATTTATATATTTTGGAATACATCAGCCGAAAACCGAAAACAGTCACAAAAAAACTCATGCTAATGTCAAAATCTCTTTACAAATTTCACCTTACCTATTCAAATCTTTTAAATTTATGATCGACCCTAATTAAGTCATTATACCTCAAAATGTAGAAACCCAAGAGCATGTTTCAAAAAACCGTTTACAAAAAACTTTTCCAAGATGAAACATTTTTTTTTTTAAATAATGAAGAGTGAAGCAGACTTTTTTAGGCCTAAATATTCATTTTTTTAAAAAAATAATTTATCACTTTATAAAACAAGTATACAACGGGAGAGTATCAGTTTTGAAATCTCAAATTGGGTAATTTGTGTTATACTGTTAATAATAAAGCACAAAATTAATCTCAACCCATTTATACCTTTAATTTCCCAAAATCTATAAAAAAAGAAGGCAAATAAATAAATAAGTGCAAAATCCCTCAGTTATGGGTAGGGATAAAAAGCATTAATTTTTGAGTCAAATGTAAATATTTTAATTTTGCGGATGAGTCTGACCACTTTATGGTTTTGTGTGGTAAAAGAATTTGAACCTTCATGAAAAAACTGAATCAGTTACTCCTGGCGTTTGATAACAATAGCGTACCTACAAAGTACGATATTAATTTTTTTCCTCTCAGGAAAATGAAAAAAAATTTCTTCTTGATATGTCTTCATTAGTATTTGAATTTGCTGTTAGGCAATGCAATGTTATCGTGTTGAATTAATCGTAGACAATAAAGAAAAAGCGTTTTTAAATTTTTTGGTAACGTACGTTATATCTGATGAAAAATTTAAAAATCTGTTTGAAAATTTATATTCCTTTTTGTTTCTTTTGAGTAACTGATTGGCTTCTGGAAGCCTATATTATTTTTTACCTGCAAAAATAGATCCTATTTTCCCCTTTGATTTTAAGAAATGAGAAAATAAAAATTTTTTTTGAGCTGATATATTTATACGACGAAATAAAAAAGGTTGAACACTTTTCCTTTATTTTAAGTGAAAATTTTAAAACAAATTTTTTCTTCAAGAAGAATAAAAGACGAATTCTGTACCTCAGAGCAAAACTGAGCTATCGCCTTTTCAAAATAATTCTGAAAATATCTTCAAAAAAATCATAAAAATGGTTTAAAAATATAATTTTTCTATTCATTTGTTTATTTACGAAAGCTGTTGAGCAAATAAATAAAGAAATACTTGAAGAACAAAAAATGAAATGAATTTCATTTCGCGCCAATGAGTCCGCTATTGTTTTGACAACAATATCGGCTTGCGGGAGAAAAAGCAGAGAATGCAAATGCACGAGTCGCGTTCCGATCCAAGAGTTAGACCCGTCCTCACTTTAAATGGGCCAGAAAGTTGTGTGTTTAAGTTTATTTTTGATTTTTTTTCTTCTCTGAAATATAAGGAATTCCCAAAAAATTAAGGAACTAACGTCTATCCCCCATCGTAATAGCCCCCTTTATTCGAAAATGTTTTCAAAAAAGCGATTTTATCTTTATAAAAAATTGCAAAAACGAAGGAGGACACTAAAATGTCCCCACTACTGAAGAAGTCCTCACTACTTATGGAAAACTATCCGGGTCTGTCCTAACTAGTATAGAAAAATAAACACACACAAATACGCACATTGCCATACACTGTGACGACCGGAGTTCCAGAACCGTATAAGTCCAAAATTTTACCCGGCCAAGGTCACGCCCTTTGCACGTGCTCGGGTCGTGATCAGCGCGTGATCACTCTGGCGACCAGGGTATTGGTCGCCAGAGTGCACAGGTCGCGAAAGTGATAAGGGAATTTGCACAATCGGTCGCCAAAGTGACGAAAATGTACGCGCACATGGCTTTTACAGGGCCTGGAGCCCTATCGCCGCGCTATAAACTTTCTTCCAATCAGGCCTCTCCTGGCAGGCATCTCGCCAGTCGGGCACTCCCAACCTTCTCGCATCTGCCGCCACGTTATCTTCCCACCTGATCCGTGGTCTACCTTGGGGTCTGGGACTCGTTGGTCTGCCCTCCAGGACCTGCCGGATATATCTTGACGGAGGTGCGCGAGCGACATGTCCCGCCCACTTGAGCCTTCGGGACTTAATCACACTAGTGATTAATGGTTGCCCAGTGAGCCTTCGGATCTCGTCATTTGAACGCATGCGCACCCTGCCAGTAGTTGGATCCCTTCTAGGGCCTAGAATTCGGCGTAAGACCTTATTTTCGAATACCAGCAACCTCTCTTGAGCGCGGACGGTAAGGCTCCAAGTGTCACAGCCGTACGTGACTACAGGGCGGATTATGGCATTATAAATGCGGAGTTTCGCTCGTCTAGATAAAACTCTACTACGAAGGAGATGGCCTAGCGCGAAAAGGCAACGATTGCCACTCTGAATCCTCGCTGCGACCTCAAAATTAATGTCATTGTCGCTGGTGACATAGGACCCTAGATACCGAAATTCGATAACGTTTTTAAACCTAAGGTTTCCTACCTCCAGAGGTTCATCGTGCCGTCTCTGCCTGTCTTTCTCATTGACCTCATTGGGTTTAAATAAATATGCATAAACTAAGCAAAAATTATGCATGCCCAAATTTTTCTGTAAATGATACAAAACTAGTACAATTTTTATATATAAATTTTTTACAAAACATTTACCGAAAAAATATTTTTTTTTATCCTCCAATATAATGATGCAAAAATTATGCATAAATATGTATGCATAAAATATTAAAAAAATAAGGTGAATAAACATAATATTTTCTGATTTTTTTTGTTTTTCAGTTTCAGTTAGATATGCATAAATAATGCAGAAATTATGCATACCTAGATTTTCATGCTTAAAAAAATTATGCATATTCAAATTTTGGTGCTTCAAAAAATATGCATAAACTTTTTAAAAATGATGCATTTCCAAAGTTTTGTAAAAAAGATAAAAAAGTAATGCATTTTTTATATAAATTTTTTTGCATTTATTTTGCAAAAATTTTATACACTTTTTGCATCAATTTTTCCAATGGATATCAAAACTTTTTAATCCAATAGAATTATTCTATACATAAGAGACCGAACCGACATGCACTTAGACTTCAAATGACTATAACGCATACAATAAACTCAGAAAGCTCGGAAGTAAACAAACCCCGATATTTACCGCATAAAAAAATAAACATAAAAAAGTAAACAAACTTATTAAAAAGAGGATCGGAAACACCACCTCAAATACTCAAGACTTAAAGTGATTTCATTAAAATAAATAAAAAAAAGGAATATTGTAAATTGCACAGCACGCATTACAAAAACAAAAGAATGCACGATATCAAACGATCAAAATAGTACCCCTTACTGATAGCTCCATTAGCACTTTATAAATAATATCACAAAAACTACTGGGATTGATTTTGAAAGGTCTTGACAGCTAACTGATTTTTTTTTCCCCCTTCATATCAAAATGATAACCCTTAAGGGCAATTAAGGTTTCTGATAGAATCATCGATCGGGTTTTTAAATCATCATTATTTCCCTTTTCGCCCCCCTCTCACCAATGACATACATACATTTTCGAATAGTTTCAATAATTTATCAGATATATTTTATCAAGACATTAAAGTCTAGGTTAGCCATTTATGAGAAAAAAAAAAAAAAAAAAATCCATTTTTTTTTTTGGTCGTTGAAAAAATATAAAAACCCTTAGCATTTAAAAGATGGCTACAATATATTTTATATCCGCATTTTATAGTTGAGAGCTTCCAACGAGCCTCAAAGTTGCGGAAGTTTGGAAAACCAAACAACATTAATAAAAGATAACGGCCATTTGAAAACATCGTAAACACCACATGACTGCCTGCCTTTATATCGAACGATCCTGAATTGACAAAAGCGCTCTCCATTTATAAACAAAATTCTAATGGTTTGTTGTTTCAACTGCAGTTTTTTTTTTTAAATTTGAATGGTGAAGTCAGATTAGCTGATGATTAAGGGGGAGTTGATATCGATAGATCTTATTTTACAAATTAGGGCGATTCCGGGACATTTAGTCACAATTATTTCGTACCGAAACTTTTTGTCACAGAAACTTAGTCACAATTAAGATTTCTCACATTGTCTTCCCCGTCACAGGTATACTTTGTTCCAAAAAAAACATTTGCTTCTTTCGATATTGCAAATAATTTGTTAACAATGTATAAATATTGTGCCAATATTGTATAAACATTTTATACAGTATATATTGTGTAAATACTGCGTAAATATTTTATATATATTGTGTAAAGATGGTATATATATTGCGTAAATATTGTAACCTGTTGTGTAAATATTGAATATATATTGTGTAAAGATATTGTAAATATTGTATATATGTTGTGTAAATACTGTGTAAATATTTTATATATATTGTGTAAATATTGTGTAAATATTGTGTAAATACTGTATAACTATTGTGTAAATATTTTATATATATTCTGTAAAGATGGTATATATATTGCGTAAATATTGTATATATATTGTGTAAAGATTGTGTAAATACTGTGAAAATATTTTATATATATTGTGTAAATATTGTGTAAATACTGTATAACTATTGTGTAAATATTTTATATACATTGTGTAAAGATGTGTAAATACTGTGTAAATATTTTATATATATTGTGTAAATATTGTATAAAGATCGTATAAATATTGTATCAATAGCACTTATCGCCTTTGTGATGAAAAACTTTGGTACCATATTATTGTGACTAAATTGATAATGTCACGAAAGTTGTTTGTGACAAAAATAACTGAGTGACAAAATGTCTTTGTGACAAAAGTTTAAAAGTTTACGTGACAAAATGTCTGTACCGAACAGTCCAGTTAGGATTTGGGCTGAAATGGAAGATTTCCTTCAAAACTTTTGGTCTTGAACTCTGATGTGAACTATTGCGGTTAGAGATTGCTCCCGCGAATTACTAGGACGAAAGTCAAATTTTATCCCGAAAAAATTTCCCGGGAACCTTTGTTTTTAATTTTCGGGAATCTCGTTCCCGGGAATGGAATTTTTTTTTATCTTCGGGAATTCCCGATTCCCGAGAAATTAAAAACATAATCAAAACGGGAATTCCCGTTCCCGGGATTGACTTTCCTTTCAAAACGGGAACTCCCGATTCCCGGGAATGGAAATATGTCGGGAATTTGCCATCTCTAACTGCGGTTCGAATCTTAACAAATGGCATACACCTTTTTTTTTTTTTGCCTTCGGAGAAATTTTATGGCCATATTGAAAATGATCCAATTTGCAAACGTTCTGAAACAAATTTGGATCACTTGCAATATAGTTTTTGCAAATGATCCAAAAATCTTGGAACATTTGCAAAATGTATAACCAAAATTTTTTAAATATATATCCTTTAAATATTTTTTAAATATATTTCCTTTTTAAATATTTAAAAAGGTATATTTGCAATTTGCATCATTTGCAAATTCACTGCATTGCAATTTGATCCAAATTTGTTTTGGAACATTTGCAATTTGGACGATTAGCAAAGGGCCCAAATTTCATTTAAAAAAAAAAATTTAATGGCGCAAATCCACACGAAATATGTTGGACAAACATTTTTACCCAACATCCAGGGAATTCTTTAAAAAGTCAGTGCTGAGGCTTGTTTGAACATGTTCGGGGTGAATTTGCGTGCAAAACCTTAAAAATTAAAAATAGAAAAAACAGGATTCGAGAAAATTGTTCTTAAACCAACAATTTAATAAAATTCCAAAATTGGCCAATATTGGACGGCCAATGTAAAAAATAATAAATCCAATTTTTAATTGGCTCTATTCCGGACTTAAATCAACCTTCCCGAAATTGATCCAAATTTAATACTTCCACCGACTAACCTTTAAATTTTACAATCTTAACTCAAGTCGAAAATCTCAAATCTGCACCATCCCAGGGAAGCATGAATCCGAACCTTACACATCAAAACTCTAGGCACTTAACTTAATCCCTAAATTAATCTCTTAGTTCCAAATTGTCCCCCACTCCCTTCCCTTTCAACTAATATTCCACCCGAGCCCTCGAATAGCAAGGTTGGCACCCCTAAACCGAATTTAAAACATATGAAAGTTTAAAAATTTTAATTTTAACAACGGAGCTATAATCAGATATGCCCATGTTTCATAAAAAATCAGATACGCCATTTTTTAATAACTCAAACTATTGAATTTTAAAACTGTCAGGTTTTCCTAAAAATCAAAACCTCTCAAAATCCTCCGGCGCCTAATTTTTACAAAAATTTAACTCACAAAAAAAAAAAAAAAAAAAAAAAAAAAAAGCGAACGAGCGTTGAAAGTCTTTATTTCAATAACCTTCAAATTTTTTTTTCAAATAAAATTGAAAACGACTTTTCACGTGCAAGAAAAAATTTTGCCAGACATGTGACAACGAAAGAGAGGAGACAAAAATTTCCGGGATAGCATCCCAACTTTTTAATGCATATTTTTAGCGATATGCTACACTTAATTCCGAACGGATGGCGAAAAACGAGAAAACGAGCAAAGACACGCGGGGGGGGAACTAAAGGTGCGGGGGGGGGGGAGGAGGGAGAGGGTTATGTAAATCATTCTCGGCATACGATACGTCTCGCTTCACTCATCAACAACAGGTTTGATTATTAAATAAATTTCAATAATGAATGCATTATAACTTTTTATTGAAAGATCTGACCGCCCGAAATCGATTAACGTAAGACACGCAATGCGCGTGCGGTTTCCCCATTTTTTTTTTTAGTTATAAATATTATTAGAAAGTTTATATACGTCTTTACGGCAAAAGGGTTTTCTTTTTTGATTAAAAGCTCGTGGCGGTTTAATATAAGTGCCACTCAAGAAATAACAACATCGAATATCGATTATGTGAAAGCGGTATGTAACGGATCCGCAAATACACCATCGATTTGTTTGTTTTTCTAATAGACATATACATTCATATTTTTAAAAAAAAAATTGTGCGATTAAATTCCAAGCTTGAATAAACTATAAAAAATGTGAGCATCGTTTTGATTCTTTTCAGCGTGTTTAACAAAATAGTTCCCATTGGCGAATGATGGTTGCAAGAATTCAATTTATTTGAGTTTTTCAAAGTCATTTCTTAAAAAAATCAGACTTAATTATTTTTTTAGCGACCATTATTACAGGGCGAACCACCCTGTCAAGGGCCAATTTTGAACTATGGATTTTAATTATTGCTTCTTCTTCTTTTATAGGAATCATTATTCGAGAATAGGGTTAGCCCTTAATTTACAAATTTTTGAATTTCGGCCTAATTTTTTTATAGCAACCGAAAAAAGATTCCCTGAATTTTCCCCAGGGCTGAAATTTCGATTAGATTTTCATCGGAATCGCAATCGAAACCGCAATTTGCTATTTCAAAACTTAGCTATTTCAAAAAAAGTGTTTCGAAAGTGTTGATTGGATGGAAAGCATATCACGTGATTCCCTAACTACAGCTCCAGCAATCTATCGAGCAAAGTTTAAACTATTCTTCTGCTTCAAATTCGGGGGACACTTTTTAAGATAGCAGTTGCCTGACCTGTATGTAAGATCGTGGTCGCTAATTCTCAAGGTGCAGAAAGATAAAAACAATTAGTTCAAAAAAGGCCATCCCGCTATTCGAAATGATTTCAAATGCATCAATTTTTGGTCCAATTTTTTTTTTTTTTTTTTCCCCCATCTAATGACATATTGGAACTTAAAAATTCCAACGCAAAATGCTTTCGTATTTTTTTCTCGAATTTTTTAAGCGGTTTAAAACATTAAATTAAATTGCGTGAAACAACCCTATTACTGGGCTACAGGATAAAAATATCAAGAAATTCGCAAAAAAACTGTGGCTATACCGTATTTTGCTGATTTATTTACTTACTTTGGCCTCTATCATCAAAACCGTATGAGATGCATAACTTTTTATTACATTTTCGTGATCTGCATAAAAATCCAAATACAAAACAACCGTTTTTACACAAAAATAAAATTTTTGACTTTTCGGCCGTTTCGAAAATTTCAAAATTCTTAGGTACCCGTGGAAACGGCTAAAGACGTCCAAAAAAATCTGAAAAAATTCAGGGAATCTTTTTTTTTGGTTGCTATACAAAAATTTGGGGGTGCATTCACCGACATTCAAAAATTCATAAATTAAGGGCCACCCTAATGGACGATAGCCAATGCATCGGCTATCGTCTGCCTTATGGTTATCGTGCGCATCTATGAGTGCAATATTTGAATCAATTCCCTACTAGTTTTGCTAATCCATCTAACTAAAAAAATAAATTCCTAATCCATTATTAAAAAAATAATTTTCTGAACCATTTTTCCAAAAAAAAAAAATGAATGAATAAATTCCTGATCCATTATTTCTAAAAATTTTGATTCCTAAAATATTTTCCCTAACCTTTAATTTTTTTAAAATTTTTTGATTCCTAAAATAAAATTTCTTAAAATCCCTAAAATTAAAATTTCCTAAAATCCTTAAAATAAAATATCCTAAAATCCCATTAGGAATTTAAAAAATTAGAAAAAATATTCATTTTAGGAAATTTTATTATAAGAATCAAAATTTCAGGAAAATCGAAAATTAGGGGGAAAAAATGGTTAGGAAAAAAACTTTTTAGGAACCGAAATTTTTAGGAAAAATGAATTAGGAATTTATTTTTTTAGGAGAAGCGGATTAGGAAAAATGGTCGGGAGCGTTTAATCTCAAGTTTTAAATCGTCACAAGGCACTTTTTTCACAAAAAACCTGCAACCTTTATTTTTAACCCGTCTTCCCCCTTGAGTTAGACTTACAAATACCCAAAAGCTCCGTGTCATCATTAATTCTCCCATAAGTTTTTGATCCGCTATTAAAACGCTAACAGTTTAACGACTGTTATGTAAAACAAGAAAAAAAAAATCTCTAGATTAAAATTAAAATATTCGATTAATAAATTAACACGGAATAAAAAAAAAAGAAGCTAAAGTCCCTTATTTATTTTTATCGCGTGTTAATCCTACACAAAAGAACTTTTAAAGACCACCCGGTAAAAAATGATCAAATGCACAAATCAACTTTTAAATACAGGAATAAAAAAAAAAAAAAATCTCCGGAACAAAAAAAAAATTAACTAAAAACTATATTAGATCAGTTTTTATTTACGGGGCAGGATGCATACAAAAACCGTTTCAGACACCTTAATATGAAAAGACACATGTGGTGTGCAACTGAATATCGTGTAATCATTAACTTTATTTTAACAAGTTCGGATATTTTCGATTTTTATACTTAAAAAAAAAAAATAAAAAGAAAAGTTTTTGCCTCCATCCAGAGAAGTTAATTAATAGCCCCGAGATAAATGGAACCGAGGCGAAAGAAATCGAATCGGGAGTTTCCTTATCTCGAAAAAAGGGGTTACAGATAGGTGACCGTTTCAATTACCTTTTTTTCGGATTAAATTAACTAATCGAAAACCGAAGAAAACATTTAAAAATAAAAATAAAATAAAAGTTTTTCCCTTTTTGGATTCGGAGAGTTTTTAACGCGATATCGGAAAATGTTTCGTTAAAAGAAGAAAAAGTTTTTCCATTTGTTTTCAATTAATAAAAATAATTAACGTGACGGGGAAATATAAAAAAATCGCACTAATTTTTTTTATTTTTTTTTATCGCTGTCCATATTCCTAGAGGAATTATGAAAACTTAATACAATTCCGCTGAGGAAGGAAAACAGTCACGATATTACATGTTAAGTATGAACTTGACTTTCTTTTTTTTCGAAATCGATTTCCTTGAGAAAAGGGGTGGATTCCCTACTAAAAAAAAAAAAAACTTTGGAATAAAAGAGAAAGACAAACATTACGAAAATTCTGTTTAAAAAGCCGATTATTTCCATAAAAGAAAATAAAAAAAATGTGAAGTTGAAATCTTTATTCCACGGAAAGGAAAATAAGCCGACACAATTACAATTTGACTCATGTCTGTATAAATAAAATAATCTTTCATATTTTGTAAAATGAAAAGGGAACTGTGTTTTTTTCTTTTTTCGTGTTTTCCCCAGCCGATTTATTTATTTAAGGATTTTTTTTTTTTAAGGGTTTGGTGTTTCGGTTTTAAGGGGCTGATTTACATATCCAAAAGAATATATGAAATCTCATTGTATGTTTACGGGAGTCTCAGAATAGAATTTATAAAACTGAGATTGATACCAAAAATGAGAGGACAACAGGGCTGCAATTCCGATTAATTTAATTTGGAATGGGGATTTTCTATTTTAAAAGTAATTAGAATCGGAATCGGCATCTTCAAATATGTTTGTTGATTAAAATCGGAATCGGAATCAGAATCTTACTCAAATAGTAAAGTGGATCGAAAAACACGAATTTTTGAATTTGCAGGGTGTCTACTGATTCATAAAAGTTAAAATATAGGACTTTTATAGGACTTTATAGGTCCATTTTTTCAAAAAATATAGGACCCAAAACAAGCCATTTTTAAGAGAAAAAAATTTAGGCACACAAAATTCTAGAGGTAAATTCTGTCCTCCAAAATTAGAAATAAAGAATGAAGAAGAAAAAAGGTAAAACTTGTAAAACGGGTAATTATTAAAAAAGGTAAAACAAAATTCTACAAAAACATTTTTATAAAAAATCTTGGGATCAAAAAATCCCGATCAAAAAAAAAGTTCAAGCCTCTGCAAGTGTTTTTCAGAAGTCCCCAAGGTTATATGAGTAGTTCAGAAAATCCGCCCCAAGCTAAGAGCTAAAAATTTAAAATTTTATAAACGTAAAAAATTTTTAGACTACACGTAAAAATTTTTGAATCCTCTATAAGCCCGAAAATATTCCACAAATGATTCCGTAAAATCGAAAATATAATTTTTAAATTTTATAAACCTTCTTAAAAATTATTTGAACTGGAATTAGTTTAAAATTAATTGCCTAATGGAACCCCGCCGTCAAGATTTAAAGAAAAAATTTCCTGAAACATTGAACTTTCTTTGAAAATTTCCCCAAAGTGCTTTTTCAATTATCAAAGCATAAACTATGAATCGTTCGTAGCCCAAAATGATTGGTTTTCCTCGCTTTTCGGAATCTTTAAAAATCTAAATTATGGCAACCTGCATAAATCGAGCGAGGCCGAAGGCCGAGCGAGAAAATTTGTTGAAAAAATTAAGTGAAAATATGAAAAATTAGATCACTTTGAATTAGGAATATAGGACCAGTTGTGCCCCTGCTCAAAATTACTTTTTTCGGTTAAATTATAGGACTTTATAGGATTTTATAGGTATATAGGACCAAAAAGAAAAATATAGGACTTTTATAGGACTTTATAGGAATATAGGACCAGTAGACACCCTGAATTTGACAAGCTTTTCCACAGCGTGGAAAAGTTGCATTTTAGTCTCCATATTAACCCTAATTTTTTTCATATTTTTTGGAGGCCGATTTCTCCCGCTCCTAAAGGCCTAAAGTTTTTCAAAGTCTCTTAAGGGCCGAAAAAAGAGCCTAAAACATGTTTCAGTAACATGATGAGACAAAATGTTGCTCAACTTGTTGCCACGTTAGAAACATGTTGCTCAACATGTTGAACCATTCAAATAAGTTACGACAACGTGTTGTTCAACTAGGGATGCACACAACAAATTTCAACCAGATTTCGAGAAATTTGCTTAGATTTTAGTTCTGGATGTGTAAGACTTCAAAGATTCGAAATCTAAAGTTTCTTGTTCAAAAATCTTGCTCAAGATTTTGCGAAATCTTCTGAAATCTTGCGAGATCTTGAGCAAGATTCTCGAACAAGAAATTTTAGATTTTGAATCCTTAAGAGTCTTACACGTCCAGAACTAAAATATAAGCAAATTTCTCGAAATTTTGTTGAAATTTGTTGTGTGCATCTCTATGCTCAACATGTTGAAGCGTTGAAGTATGTTGCGACAACTTAATGAGACAACATGTTGTTCAACACGTTGAAGCGTTGAAGTATGTTGCGACAACTTAATGAGACAACATGTGTTCAACACGTTGAATTATGTTGCGACAACTTTTTAAGACAGCATTTTGCTCAACATGTTGCAGCGTTAAAATATGTTGCGCAGCACTGAAAAATGAAAAATAAAAATTGTAAATGTTCTACATGTTTTTATGCTGCCAGAAGGGTCAGCAACATGTTGCCAACATGTTTCTAACAATGCAACATGTTTTAGCGTGAAATTTCGGCCTTACGATGGGTTTCTCAGTGCAGTTCGTCCCAATATCGTTTTCTACGTCCGTTTTTACATCGGTCAAAAATGGAAATGACTGATTTATGAATATGTTTTGCTCCTTTGGGAAGCCAAACGGAGATTTTTAATCCTTTTTCAGGAATACTCCACCCCCTCATTCATTGATCCTAGGACCAATTCCGTTTTAAAACAGCACGTTCCAAAAGATTTTTCGCCTTGACGATAGGACTGTTCGGACCAGACAGGGCTCGAAAATCGAAGAAACCACAACCAGGCTCACGTGGGAACCTGTCGACTGCTAATAGGTAATTTGCCTTACCTGAAAAGAAAAAAAAACATTTAATTAATTACGCATTCCCACTTAAAAAAACGTATAAACCAAATTTGAAAATTTTTTAATGACCCCCATACGATTTTTTTAAAATAAAAATAAGTTCGCTCCCACAAACCATCGACTCAAAAAAAAACCTCTTTTTTTTTTATAAGAACCGATAAAATTATTTAAGTGAACTTCAAGTCTTGAAAATATGAGATTACGTAGCCGTAATTCAAGGTCATTCATTTGTTGAAAAAGTAAAAAAAAAAAAAAAAAAAAAAAAAAGTGTACGTGTACTCTTGTGGATCTTTTTACCGTCTGAAAAACCATCAAGATCTCTCGTTTCTCCTCGCTTGCGGGACTAATTTCATTCATTAAATTGAATGATTCTCACCGAGCAAAATGCCAGGAGGATTCAGTCAGATTAATCCTTTTGTCGTAAGAAATCTTTTCTCTTCTTTTCTTACCGTTTGAAGGAGAGGAAGGAGGAGAAAAAAAAAATCTTATGTTTATTTTTCTGAAACTGGCTTGAAACAGTCGTTATAATACCTAAAGCCGGAAAAGATAACTTGGAACGCATAACTTTTGGTAATTACGTTTAAAAACTGCTACCGTAAGCAAACTTAAAACATGCTTACATATTCCAAGTTGCAAAGTTTATACGTTTAATGTAAAGTTTTATGGAAAAGGGCACGACGCATCTTTGCCAAATGGAGTGGGTCGGAGCCATTATTATTTTTAGACGTACTAAATATCGTTTGGTGCGCCAAATATGCACTATTTTAATTAGAAATAAAAAAAAACTGTTGGATTTTTTATTTTTTTAATAAAAAGAAAAAAAAGAAAAAAAAATTACATTAATTTTTTTTTTCTTTTAAAAATTTTAATTGCTTTCAAAGGTAACAAAAGGATTTTTTTTTCATTCTCTTTCTCCTTCCCTTTTTTTCCATTCTTTCATTATTATAAAACGCGGCTGCTGTAATCGATATCGCGCATTAATCGGTCATCGATATTTTCGAAAAATTTCCATAAATCATGAGGAAAAAAAAAACCGCAATGAAACCCTCATTAATTATTAAAATATTTCGATCTATTTTATTATTATTTTCCAATTAAACGAATGTGTAAACAGAGGAATGAGGATGGCATCCCGGACAAAAGAATTAAAAAAAAAATTTAAAAAAAAGAAAAAAAAAAAAAAAGAAAACCGTAACCGATTTTATGTTACAGTCTGTGATTCATGTTGAACGGACGAATGATTGAAGGAGTGTCGTGAGAACACTACTCATGTTGTTCGATTCTGTTTTGATATTAGGTTTCCATTCCAGATTTTTACAACCTTATCTTGAAATTTTTTGACGGCTCCCTGCTGCATGATTTTTTTTTTTTTTTTTTTTTAAAGAGACAAAAGTTAAATGATATTGAAAGTGGTTGGGTTGGCAATGATTCTACTTGTAACGATGATTTTCATTTGATTTGATTTCGATTCATTTCATGCTGTCTAGAATTCAATTGCAAAGCAATTTTTAATTAATCGTTTTAAAAAAAAAAAAAAAAAAAAGAGGCGAGGAACGAGCTATGCATGATTTCCTTTTTTTTTCTTTATACGAGGAAATTATTTATGTAATTTTAAACATTTGCGGGTTTCAACCTGTGTTAAAATCATGTTGAACCACAAATTTTTACCATTAGTTCCACAATAAGATAAATTTTAAAATTTCATATTATTTTTTTAAACTCTTTCATGGAATTGATAGTTCTCTTACTTTGTTTCAGCAAAGACAGACCCAATTTTTTTTTAACGTAAGACTACGTCTTAGGGCGCACCATGATGGTTTTGTCGTGTCCGGTTGTCCGGTCGGTCTTTTGGACAGCAAACAATAAAAACAACGAATATTTCAAAAATTTTACCAAAAATCCTTGATGATCCTTAAAAATTTTTAAAAATTATCAATGAAATATAATAAAATTTTTGACTAATTTTAAGAAAAAAGGGAAAATTTTAGAAAATTTCTTAGACTTTGATGGTTTTTGATAAAATTTTATTGAAAAACTGGGCAACGTGGACTAATATTAGGGCTTGGAGGATTTAGGGAAATCATTAAAATTTTTTGAAAACTGAATTTCGATGATTTTTGATAACTGAAGAAATTCATTTAAAATTTTATTTAAAAAACAATTTTTGAAACGAAGATTTGATGAATTTTTTAGATAAATTTTTTCAAACATCTTTGATGCTACAATCAGGGGTCCGAAGCCGACGCCGACGCCGATGCCGGCCGCGGCCAGCTAAAGTCTCGGGTCGATGCCGACGCCGAAGCCGATGCCATTATATCTGTTTAACTCCCGGTGCCGATGCCGATGCCAGCATCGGCCATCCGATGCTAGCGCCGGAGCTACCAAGCATCGATTACATCCGATGCCGGCATCGGATTCCGATTTTAAGGATAAAAATCAGAGTTATTCTATATGTTTCTTAAAATGTCATTTTTATGAATCATCAAGCCATCAGTGTTTGTATAACAAGGCTGCGAAGCCGACGCCGACGCCACTGCCGATGCCGGTGATAAAGCCAATGTCGGCACCGATGCCGGCGTCGACGCCGATGCCGACGCTGACGCCGATGCTGGCACTATCAATTTTGCGATGCCGATGCCGATGCCGATGCCATTTCGACTTTAAAAAATAAATTCGACGCCGATGCTAGCATCGGCGTCGGTCAAGTTTACCAAGCTTCGGACCCCTGGTTACAATCCAAAATGTAAATATCAGAAAAATTTTTACTGGGAATTTTATTGTAAATTTTATTGAAAATTTTAAATGAGATTATGAAGGGTTTCTGATAAAATTTTATTGAAAAAATTTATCTAATAATTTGTCTTAATTTTTTCATGAACATTTCTTGGAACAAGATCTTTGTTTGGGGGGGGGGGGGGCGACGAAACTAAAATTTTCCTAGAATCTAATCGTGGGTCATGGGCATTATTTATATATACAAAAAAAAAGCATTCTGTGTATTGTGGATTTTTTTTTTTTTTTTTTTTTTTTTTGCAGCTGGGGGGCATGCTACATCGCTCCCCTTAGACTCACCAGTCATAATAGGGCCTCAAAAGCCCAAATATGGATGCAAATTAAAGTATTTTGAATACTAGGGTGGCTCATTTTGAAGGCCAATTTTTTAATTTTCGCTCCCTGGGCAAAAAATAATTTATTTATATGTTAAAAGAAGCCTGAATTTTTTTTAGGCCGAAAAAAAATTTTTTGGCCCAGGCCCATGGGTTTGAAGTTTTTATGGCCGAAATGGAACCTAATTTGGACGAATTTCAAAAATTCGCCCTATAACACCTTTTAATATAAAAAATTGTCCTTTATAGGGTATATTAGGTACGTATTGAGCTTCCTAAAAAAATATATTCGGTTCGAAAATATTGACCCATTGGCCGCCCAGGCAGGGTTACAGCAGAAAAACGGGGATGGCTGTAACAGGGTAAGATCAGAAAATTTTGAAAATTCAAAAACAGCCAAAATTTGCCCAAAATATGTAGAAATAATGCCCCAAACATAATTTCGATGCCAAACATTTTTTAACCTCATTTTTCCTTATTTTTGGCTCTTTTTTTTCTAAAAAATTGCATTTTTAAAGCCAAAAAGTGAATTTCCAACGCATGTAAGCACCAAAATTAACAAAACTTGATAAGTTCTCCGAAATAAAAAATTTAAATTTCAAATTTTTGATAATTTTTAATTTTTTTAAAAATTCTTACTCTATTTTTAATATAAAAAAGTTGATTTTTAATCAATTTTTAAAAGGTGTTAGTTGGGCGAATTATTGAAATTCGTCCAAATTAAGTACCATTTGGGCCCTAAAAACTTCAAACCCCTAGGCCTGGGTCTAAAAAATTTTTTCGATCTAAAAAAAAATTCAGGCTTCTTTTTACATATAAATGAATGATTTTTTGCCCAGGGAGCGAAAATTAAAAAATAATTGACCTTCAAAATGAGCCACCCTGTTGAATACCCTTTGAATACTTCATACTCCAGGAGTACCATTTACCAAAAAAGCCTCTTTTTTTATTGCCTTCCCCATTGTTATTTTACGTCCCTGGAGCTATAAAATGTTAGTGTTGCCAAATTGTTAGTGTTTAGAAAATTGTTAAGAACTGCACCTGACCTGGCACCTGACAGCCTGCCAGAGATCAGAAAGCCATAGCTGACAACGGGACCCTTTAGGGCTATGAATGAAAAAAAAAACGCCATTCACGATTCGCCGCTCTTTTGATCTACACAGTAAAAAATTTTATGTGTTTTTGTTTTCACGAGTCCACATAATTATTTGTTGACCCGTTTATGTTAAAATTTGACATATAAATTTTGTCAAAGTTACATATTCTTAATTTGTAACTTTGACATCAACATAATGCATTATTTAACATAAACAACGTGAAAAGTTTCCGGGAAATGTTTCGTCTGTTTTTATTCTATTGGAATAAAAATGGCCGAAGCTTATGCGAAAAATTATTTTGTTCGGGCCTCTTACGGTGTAACAATCAATTTATTCAACTGTTAGTTTATGTTGATTTGTTATTTAGTGGGCAGTTCAAAATGGAGTTTGAAGAAGTTTTGGCAGCAGTTAAAATTAAAAACGACCGGTCGGTCATAAACAAAGAGGTAATTAGATATTAAACAAAAAGGAAGAGAAATTAGAAATTTAAAAAAAGAAATGGTAAGTTTAATCGTGAAATTAATTTTTTTTCTTAACGGTTTTAGGGTCTTCAAAAAATTTTAGAAACTACCCCCGCTGGGAGGGACATTTTAACCTTTTACGAAAAGAATGCGATCCTAAACAGCAAAAGAAGAATCGTACTTGTAAACATAGTGGCGAAAGAGATTCAAAACTACAAAGTCAAAATTGACCGGCCATTAAGGTGCTATGAAAAGGAAAGTTATGCGAAAGCCATTGTCGAACTTTTTCCAAATCTGAAGAACACAGAAGACAAATATCCATATGTAAGTTTACATTGTATGTATACCATTTCATGAGTTTTTTAATGATAATTTTTTTTTTGTTTGTTTTGTTTTTGTTTCAGGGACATTTCTTTAACCCAGAGAAGCAGACTGGCTTTCTTCAGAACAAGCTGGGAGAATTGAATAGAAAAAGGAAAAACGAAGATAAAGTGGAAAATAATAAGCAGAAAAAGACGGAGGAAGAAGTAACAGAACCAGCATTAGTAAGAACAACAGAAAGCGAAGAAGAAATCGACGACATTACGTTTTTGAAATCGGCGGTTCCGAATATAAATGAAAAGCAGATTATTGAAAGGACAATAAAGACTTTCAAAATAAGGCGGTCGCTTTATATGAACGAAACGTTTTTTGAGGAGTTTCCGCGGTTTATCGATACCCCAAAATTAGTAAGAGAATGAATCATTAATTTTTACAAAGCAATTATTAATTAATTATTTCTTCTTGTAGATTGATGTCGAGTTTAATTTGCTGTTTCCAGACATCGATCAAAATGCATTTAAGAATTCCTATATGGAGTATGTTGATGCGGCCTTGAAACTGTACCAACTGGAAAAAGACAATATTTATGAGGGTGGTAAGATGACTTTATTTACTTTTTATGCGGAAAATAGTCGACTTCTATATTTATCATTAAAACAGAATACAAAATCGTTTTGGAAAATTTTTTATTTCTTTCACAATTTTTATACACTTTGCTGTTTTTTTTTTTTTTTTTTTTTGTTTCTTATAAGAAGAAAGGGACTAATTTGAATTTTCAGTGGCACACTGTTACAACTAAAATTTGAATAGGACTTAAAACAATTTTTTTTTTTTTTTAGCATGGGATCGCGCAACCAATTCACTCCTGGCTTTAATTTTCATGCTACCTCCAACAGCAAAGGGAAGAAAAAATGCAGCAAGGGAAAGTGCTGTAGCTGCGGCGAAAAAATTTTTAATATTTATTGAGGTAAATATGAACAGATCAATTATATAGCGAAAAATGAACATACAAGAAAAATATATAAAAAAGATGACAGGCAGTTAATATTTTTACAGCCAGCTATCATATCATTTAAATTATAATATTATAATGCGAATATTTTTATATACAAGTGATTTTGGTTTTAAGCATGTTATATTTTTCAGGATCTTGGAAGATTGAGTTTCTGTAAAACATTAATTTTTCTGCCTACCATTAATTTTTTTTTTTTTTTTTTTAAAGTTTAGCTTGTTAAATTATTTTGAGTTTAGGAAACTTTTCTTTCTCTCCTCCAATCAGTTAAAGGAATTAAATCATCTCAAACGATATCACCTAGATTTAAAACTTATAATAAGTATAAGATTTCAAACTATATAGAATATAATTTTAAATTTTGTAACAGTATTATAATTCATGCCAAATTCATAAAACAAACACGTCAATACTTGAGTTGTTAAAGTTGGTTGACGATATATGTACGAGAAGAAAAGGGAAAAAATTACAATGATAACATTTAAAATTTAAAAGTTTTTCGGTTTGTTGGAAAAATTAAAATTTAAAATTTACTTTTTAGAGCGGAAAACCCATCGAAAGCACAGGAAAAGGTCAGAGGTTGCCCAGACTTAAAGCCGTTGGTCCCAACTACGTCGCAATCAACCAGTATTTCTTGGAAATTGGAGACTATCTAATTGAACTTCACACCGATAGGATCGTGGAAGCAGTTGATTTATTGTTTAAAAGCTATCATGCTTTTAATATCCGCTTTGAGCCGGATCTGAAAGACTTTTTTACCTTTATTCAGGCCAATTTTTTTAAAATCCCAACTAAAACCAGTAACCAGGTGGGGGATTTGATAAGTAAACTTAATTCCGTTAAAAAAACGCAAAAGGATCGCGTTATTGTTTGAAAGCTAATTATTGCTTTTTTTAAATAATTGTTATACGTATTTTTCCGTTTGCGATAGTGCCAAAAAATTACTGAGGTCGTTTTTCTTTTAAGATATCAGAAACTTAAAGGTTTCATTATGATTCTCTTTCTGTTCTAAATGATTTAGTTTTTTACTGTTGCTGGCTGCAAAGTTTATTAATTTCAAAATATTGTTTTACGAATAGTTTAAAAATGTTCACTTGTTTTTTGTGCAAGTTTCTTGCAAAGAGCGTAAACGAACTGATTAGTCATTTTAGGCAAGATCACTTTTTAATCCAGAATGGTGAGCTGATAATTGAATGCAAAAATTGCTGTCAAAACAAGTTCCGTACATTTAGTGGGTTTCGAAAGCATTTGCAAAAGTCAGTTATTCCTTTTCCAGCAGAAAAAAGTTTTGAAAATTTAGAAAATAATAATTTAATAGACGATAGCATTATAAACGTCCCAGAAAAACCTATGGAAATTGATGAAAACGACTTTAATGTTTTTGAATTCGACAGCACTAAATCAGATAGTGAAAGTAGTGATGAACTACTTATTTCAAGTAATAGTTCTGAGATAAAAAAAAAGATACATACATATGTTCAATTTCTATACTCGTTACTTTTACCTGATGCGACCATAACGAAAATAATAGAGGGGGCAATGACTGTAGTTTTTCCAATGCTGGATGAGATTGTTTCAACAAATAATTTAGAAGATAGGGAAAATCTCGCTTATATTTATAAGTGTTGTATTGAGAATCAAATCAGCAAGCATAATAGGGAAAAGATTTTTGAACAAGATATAATTAAGCATGTTAAAAAAGCTCATGGGATTAGAACAGATAAAAAATACGACAAAAAATTGAAAATGTATAAAACGATCGTTGTTACGTGCACTTTCTCATACGTACCAATTTTAGAAACAGTTCAATTTTTATTTAAAAACGACATTCAGGAATATTTTGCCAAAGAAAGCCAAAACCATGATTACCAGCATTTTCATGACGGTTCTATTTATAAAAATAGCGATTTTTTTAAAGATAACAAAAACGCCATCGAGCTTCAAATATACTTTGACGAGTTCGAGGTTTGTAACCCATTGGGGTCGAAAAAGGGGGTTCACGAACTCGGGGCATTTTATTTTTGTCTCAATAATTTACCTTTTGGCATGAATTCCATTTTAGAAAATATTCATTTAATTGCTCTTACCTATAAGCAGGACATTAAAAAGTTTGGGATAAATCCAGTTTTGGAAGTGATCGTACAAGAATTGACAATTTTAGAAAAGACTGGTTTATATATCGAAAAGTTGAAATTGCACGTAAAAGGTACTGTAGTCTCTCTAGCATATGATAACTTGGGGGGAGCAGCTTGTCTCGGTATGTTTGAGTCATTTAACGCTAACAATTACTGCAGGCTCTGCATTATGACCAAAGAACAGGCCAGAAAAAGCTGTACAGCTGATAATTCTTTATTACGAACTTCTAAAATGTTTAAAAGTTGTTCAGATATGATGAAATATGCCAATAGCGATACATTAGATTTTTATGGCATTAAAAATACCAGTCCCTTTTTTAATCTAAAATACTTCGATCCTTGCACAAACTTTACTGTTGATGCCATGCATGACTGTCTTGAGGGGGTGTGTCAGAGAGATTTAAAATTACTTTTCGAATATTGTATAAATACTAAAATTTTTAAAAATTTAGACGAAATAAATAGCAAAATACGAGCTTATTCATTTAATCTACAAGACAGAGATTCGTTGCCCAGTGATGTTCGACTTTGTCCTGAAAGCAACTCGATTGGTCAAAAAGCTTGTCAAACATGGTGCCTTCTTGTTAATATCCCGTTTATATTTCAAGATGAGTTAGTTTCTCTTGAAGAAACGAATATTTGGAAAATTATGTTACTTATACTAAGAATTTTAAAGATAAGTCTCGCACCAAGAATTACTCAAAATATGATTTCAGAACTTAAAAATTGCATTAAGACCCACCATGAACTATTACTTGAATACAGTATTCATTTAATTCCAAAAGACCACTTTTTGACCCACTATCCGCTTGTAATAGAAAGAATGGGCCCCCCAAGAAGTTATTGGACAACGAGATACGAATCTTTGAACGGGTTTTTCAAGGATTTGGCCCAAAAACTAAAAAATTTTAAAGACATAAGTCATTCGCTAACTAAACGATACCTAATGAGGAAATCTTCTGTCTGGCAAAATAAAACTTTCTTAAATTTCAAACCCGTTTTACAAAATTTTTCTTTATCATATGTAAAAGATAGTGAATATTCCAAAGATATAATGAGGCTGTTAAAGGTAGAAAATAGCCAATTTATCTATGTAGGTAATAAAATTAAGTTAAAAAATTGTACGTTGCTAAAAAATAATTTTTTTTGCGAAATTATCTTTGAAGACCTGCCAAGGTTTGGAAAGTCTTTGTATTTTTTTTCCTATAATGACATCGTTTATGTAATTTATGAGTCATGGAAAACTCTGGGCATATCGCCTGCTTCGGTGTCTTACAAAATCGAAAAATCCGAGACTATTGGAATAATAGCAGCTAAAGATTTGCCGTACACTAAATGTTGGGAGTTAAAAAAATTTAATAACGACTTGGTTCTTGCTACAGACAGTTTTTTGTAAATCAATGTATATTTCAATAAATATAATGACTGAATTGTAATTTTACTGCTCTTCTTTTTTTCAATATCCCAATAGTTAAATGGCTTTTATGAAGTCAATTAATGGATGGTCAAATGTTGAAAGAAAAGGTCCAAGGATGTGAAAGGTAAATTCTCGGGATGAGGAGCTCCGGAGTTCAGCGGGTCTAACGGGTCTTATAAAAGAGCCTGAAAAGAAAAAAAAATGTTGATTGATTGATTGATTTCTACCCTTTCTGCGATGAAGTTTAGGGGAGGTAGTCTTACGGCCCTAACCCACTACATTCCAAATTTATTTTTACTTTTCTACTCCTTACAAAAGGCGCAAAAACTATTATTCTTATTAGTGGGTAACTGAGAGAGACCTACTATATTTAGACACGGGTTCCGAACCGTGTAGGGTATCACGATATGATGAAAACTATCAGAGGTGAATGCCTCGACAGGACCGCGGGTCTGTGAAAATTTTATGTTATCAATTGACATAAAATCATTTCACATAATTTTACATGATGGCTTTATGTTAAAGCAACAAAAAAAATTATGTGGACTTCTCAGGACATAGAAAATATGTCAAATTTGACATAAAATTTTTTACTGTGTATGAATCGTTGCAAAAAATCAATAATCCGCGATTTTTTTTTTTTTTTTAAATTCAAATCATAATAGACAAAATTTATAAGGCCCCTTAAAAACCCGTCCTCGCCTCTCTGGAAATGAAAATGTGGTGCCAAGATGAAAAATATGTAAAAATGATTTGCAGCAGCAATGTAACTCCTTTTTTGACGTATAAATCAAGGGAAAGCGTTGTACATGATGCATGACTTTTCCCTCCTCTTTTCCTTTTTATTATTTTTTTTTTCTTTCTTTCTTTTTTTCTTCTTTTGCCCCCCGAGCTTTTTAAATAAATTCTCCGTTCAAAGCCCGACGCATACCTTAATCGCTTCTCAAGAGCTCAAAGTCGTTTAATTGAAGAGGAACAAAAAAGGGTGGGTAGGAAGGAGGAAGACGAAATTCAAATATTGAAACAACTAATGATATTTAGTGATCAATCGAAAAATATTTTTTTTCATCTGAATCGATATTCCGAAGGAAGTTAATCGAAAAATAATTACACATTTATGGAATCGTTTATAAAAATTTTAACAAGGGTAAGGAAGACATCGACTACTTAAATGACGTTTTTTATTTCGTAAATCAGGGACAGATGTTTTTTTTTTTGACGAAGGACTACGTCTCAGGGCTCGGTCCTGGGGAAATCTGTCGGTCTGTTCGCACCGAAAATTAATATTTGATTGCTTTAATATTAAAATTTTAATAAAAATTTAAAATAATATTTTGAGTATTTTTTTTTACACTCTTGGCCTTTTCTAATAATAAATTTAGACGGCATCATCGAAAGCAAGAACTGGAAAAATTTCTTAAAATTTTATTTAACTTTTTCTTAAATTTCCGCCGTTTTTTTTTTTTTTTTTGCGCCGTTTTAACTTTGAAACTTTAATTAAGATTTTCAAAAAATACTTGCAAAATATTTTTAAAATATTGAAAAATAGGGACCCTGACAAACCTCCGAAATTCAGAACCCTTAAACTTGGGGTTCTGAAAGAAACAAATTAGGGTTTAGTAAATCGGGATAAAAGAGTGGAAAAGTACTTTATTTCATTTTAGTTCGAATTATATTATAATTTTTCTTTTTATGAAAAGCAGATATTAAAATGGACACGTATGCCATTAGGGTGGTTCATACCATACTTTTCGCGATTTTGTTCTCTATGCGATTTTCATTTTTCTTATGGTCTAAAAACAAAAGGTTATTTTTTTTAGATTTTTTTCGATCACGTTTAGGCGTGGCTCACCGCCATTTTGTCACAAAATTTTTGTGCTTAAATTTTTTTTTTTGGGCATTTTTTTTAAAGAAATTTTTTTAAATTTTTAGGAGTAATTCTTTGGGACCAAAACTAATGTTTTAGAAGTCGTAGAATCCGAAAATTGCCGTCCCGTTTCAATTAGAATCACCTCTAACTAGCAGAACTCCTTTTTCCCTTGGCCAAAAATGGCAATTATTTGTAAACAAATCGATTTTAAGTGAGTTATTGTCCCCATAAACTGTGCCAGTATGTTTTTGACACCCTAGAGTTCGGATTTGACCACCCCTATTCGATTAAAGTAACCCCTTAATTCAATTAAAATTACAAAAAAAAGTCGGGAAAGTAAAATGCAAAAGCCCGAATTTGCAGAACCCCGATTCTGGGTTTTGCATTTTGGGAGTTTGTCATAGACTCGAAAAATATTTCAAAAAATTGAAAAATATTTCAGAAATATTTTATAAATATCAATATTTTTTTGAACTTTTGACCTTTTTTTTATCAGAAATTTTAAGTTTTTTCTTGCCATTAAAAAAATAAATTTTTTCGACCAAAAAACGAGCGAAAAAAACGCCTTGAAATTTTTAAATCGTTTGAATGTTTAAATTTAGCAATATTAGAACAGTATCCCAAAGACGTAGTCCTACCTAGGGATATGCCCCCATATCCCAGTCCGATTTGATTTTTTTTTACAGTTCTACTATTTTTACGTGCCGAATTATGGATTTTTCGAAAATATACAGCGTTTGATAACCCTTTTGACATTTAACACAGGAATCGCGATTAATATTTTTACAACTGGCATTTTAACCTGTCGAGAAACTGCCAATAAATTAAATTATGCTGCCAAACGATGTGATAATTTCAATATTCAAATTCAAACTGCGTTGTAATATTTATCAAAATATAGGGAGGTCGTTTATGGAAACTCGCGACCCCCTCCCCCCTCCCACTCCCCTCTTCACTCTTCCATACCTCGGGAATCCACCCCCGAACAACAATTTACATTTTCTGTTGTTTTATTTTGGGTTTCGTCCCTTTTCGCTCTCTCTCTCTTTCTCTGCCTCTCTGCCTCTCTCTCTCTCACGACCACCCTTGAAAACAAATCAAAAATCAGTAATCTGATACGGAATATAAACTCTAATATTCTTTCCTTTTTTTTTACCATTCAAAAAAATAAAAAAGGATGAAAAAAAAGAAGAGATTCCGTCAGCGAAAATTTTCTAAAGAAAAGTCGAGGGGAGGGTTAGGCTCCTTATAACAAAAAAAAAAAAGTATTGCATCGACATACTTGGCTATACAAAAGAGCTTTTGTGATGAAAGAAGATCAAAGTGGGCCATAAGTTGCTAATAGTTAACTACGTAGGGTAGGGACGAAGTATGACGGGGATGGATGTGAGGTAACACCCCCCCCTTCTACCCCTATTTTTTTTCCTCTCTCTCTCTTTTTCTCTTCGGTCCCCAGACACTGACTCTTTAAAAGGGAAACATTCAGACCCATTTTTTTTGTTAACATAATAATAAGCCAACTGAAAAGAGACGGGATTTTTGTGATTAATTTTATTTGGACTGTATGTGTGGGAATTTTTCCTTTTATGCAACCCACGGATATTTTACATCCAATAATGGTTTACATTTTATTGCTGAAGGTGCAGTCGCATGGGGGAATAGCGTGACTATATGCGCTTTTCTTTTCTCCTTTTTTTTTCCCTATGATTTCCGGTGGTTGCGTGAAATATTAAATGATATTTTATTGGCTTGGGGTATAATTATAATGTAAAAAGTAAATTCTATTAATTAAGAATGTTCGATTAGAAATTAAGACCGTTGTGTATGAAAGCGTTATTTATGACTGCGACTTTTTTTTTTTAATATGGTTTTCTTTTAGGAGAGCTTATGTAAAATGCGGTTTAAAAAAATACCGTGAAAGATTAGTTTAGCCTGAATTAGACTTTCGATTAGACAGGAGCAGTACAAAATACTAGCAAAGGTCCGAAGCCGGTAAAAACTGGTTGGAGCTGACGCCAGCTTCGGCATCGGCGTCGAAATATTTCAAGTGCTGGAGCTGTCGCCAGCGCCAGCGCCGGTACCGGGGTAGCAAAGTTTTGCGCCTGGAGCCTATTCCAGCATCGGTTGGCATCATTGATGGTGGCGCCAATTTTATTTTATTTTATTTTTTTTTTTTTTACTTGAAACCAGGCATTATAGTTGTCCCATATGTCTTATATTTTGACAAAACGTCCTATATGTCCTATTGAAGTTTTATTTTTTTGAGTTTTTCCTATATTTTTGTAGTTATAATTAATGAATGCCTAAAAAATCAATGTTTCCTTAGCTAAAATTAATATTTTATGATAAATTTGTTATTTTCCGCTGCAATTATTGATATATATATATAATTTTTCTTTACTTAACAAACTTATTTCTTTATAATAATAAAAAAAAAAAAGAATAGGCTTTATGTCTATATAGCGTAAAGAACACGTGAAACTTATTATGGGGTTAGATATCAATTTTTGAATTTTCACAAAATTTTATTAATAATACACGGTAAAAAATTTTTTGTTAACCTAAAAAAAGGGCTACACATTCAATATGTAACACTTTTTATGTTAAAAATTGAATGTAAACATTTATAAAAATGTTGTGACAACTGTTGTCGTCACAAATGTTGTGACGGTTGTGACAAATGACGGTTGTTTATTGGTTGATCAACAAACAGATTAATGTAACCCAGAGCCGAATTTAACATTAATGAGGCCCTAGGCAACCGTCTCGATGCGGCCCCCCAAAACCTCCCTCCCTTAATACACTAAATATAATATATTTATCTTTTAGTAATTTTCGCAGAAAATTTTGTTTTAGTTTTGTACGATTCGACTTTTTTCCCTTCAGTTTAAAGTAAATTCGAATAATTAGTAAAAATATGGCCGCTTGTTCTGATGCGCTTTTTCAATGGCAGGTACAGAAATTAGCCTGGGTAATAAGGTTAATGCCACCGCATCATAATAGCCTTTTTTTATTCATAATTTTAACGAACGGAAAAAAAGCTAAAATTTGTTAGTGTTTTTTTCTTTTTTTTGAACGGCACGTCTGAGTAGTTCTGAATAACAATGCAGGCGATTTGGATTTATAGCAGGTTATTGGACATTTGCATATATACATTTTTTTGTATGAAAAAAAAAAAAAAAAAAAAAAAATCCATTTTTGCAATAAAGTTTTTAGAAACTGTTAAGAAATGAAAAAACTGTCTTCCCATCTCATATCCGCGGGTCCTCAAGGACGTGCGACCCCCTAAAAACGTGCGGCCCTGGTCAGTTGCCTATTTTGCATACTGAAAAGTTCGGCTCTGGCACCATTTCATTCGACAGTGACTATCGGATCGAAAGAACTTTCTCACGATTTAAATGAAAAATAATTCCATTATTCTTTATAGCCAAAATTACAACAAAGACCACGTAGCTCCACAGCTCTCCAAAACTCTTCTCTTCTGTAATAAGCTTATTCTGTAGAAAAAAGCTGTACGATTTTCGAAATTAGAGTCAATTTTTCACCACAAATTGAAATTGCATTTAAAAATTCAAAAAAGAACAGGAAATATACAGTTAAATGTTAAATTCACACAAAAACACACTAAAAATGTTTCAACCGCCATTTTGGAAATCTGCTCACGTCATCAAGACGCATGCGCAGACCAATCGGCGCCAAGTGTTTTTCGGGAGTGTCTCATTCCGATTCCTACGTCCGAAGGGGTCGGATCGGTTTTTTTCGCCGGTGTCCGGGAGTGCATTTTTTTTTTTTTTTTTAATTTTAATAAATAATTTTTTTAGCTCGGGCTTAATTTAATTTAAATAAAATGGTGTTCGGTTTTTATTTCATTTCTTTAAAAATAATTTAATTATTAAATTTAAAATACGGTTTATAATTTTTTTTTTTTTTTTAAATTTACTATTATCGGTCCGGCTTGGAGACAAACCAGGAGGTTTGGTCTCCCATCGTAGAAGGCCTAGGTATCGACCCAGCGACTGGCCTTGTGGTATTAGTGTTAAGGGTTTAGTGTTAAGTTCCCCCGAAAATCGTTACGTTAGAAGTCAGCCCCTCTCTTGGAGCTGCAGAGTTTTATTAGGCTGTACATTCTATTCGATTCGAACATGCATGGCGCGGGAGATAAGCTCCATAGTGAGAGTCTCCAGGGTTTTCCTTCGGATGACTGGGTGTCCGAGGTTATTGGCGCACCGCAAGCCTTAACTGTACATATGTAGAGTTAAAGCCGATAGGTCTCCGGCGAGCTCTGATGGCATGGTTCCCTAGACCGCCGGGCCAATGCGGAAGGTCTTAACCTTTTACGCCTGGAAATCCGAAATTTTTTTGCATTTTTGCATTTTTTTTTATAATCTCAAACTATTAATTTAAAAACAAAAATAGTAATAATAATAACATTACAATTTAAAATAATTAATTTTTTTATTTCAATCATACCGCGGGAGATAAACTCCATTGTGAGGGTCTCCAACCCCCCCCCCCCCTTTTTTAATCGTCTTTTTTTTTTTTTTTTTTTTTTTTTGTTTCAGTTTTCACAGTAGCAGTCAGAGGAATCATCGCAACCAGAGGAATCGTCCCAGCCGCAACGCAGTCCAAAAGCTTCAACAACGAGGTTTGAGTTTGGGCAATGGGTTTGGGCATAGCTATGGTATAGGTATGTATGGATGTGGTATGGTATGGTATGGGTATGGTTTGGCATGGATTTGGGTTATGAGGTTTTTACCTTCTCTTCTTTTTCTTATTTCCAATTTTTTCTATTACTTTTTTATTATTATTTTTCTTTTTATCTCTATTCCTCTCCTACATTTTTTTAAATAAAAAAAAAAAATTAAAATTAAATAAAACAAAACGGGACTTTAAAAGGCAGCCTATTATAGTTTGCAGAAGCTGTCGATTACCAATTTTTTTAAAAAGCGGTTAAACGACATTTAAAAAAAAAAAAAAAATCGAATTCATTTTTCGCGTAAAGGTTGTCGAATAGTATCTCGACAATCTTGTCTCTAATGTTTGGTATTGTAAATTGTATGAACGTCCAATGCCGTACATTGTACATTCGTACAATCTTAAATCAAATTTAGTTTAAGCTTAGTTGTATTAATTTTATTAGCTTTAGTTACTGTATTAGTTTAAGTTATTGTATTAGTTATAGGTATTGTATTAGTTTTAAGTTGTCAGCTAGAGGAGTAAAGTCCTCCTTATGTCATGCGGATCCAATGTCGTGCGGATCGATGTGGAAAGGACGTCATTTTTATGTCGATCCGTACGGGGTTGGTGACTTGTGGCGTTAGGAGGATGTGATCCTTGGAAGCTGGCTTGGGGGGACAACTCGGTCGGGCGCGGTCTCCGAGTTTTCCCCCCAACCCGTGTGGGGTTTTCGGCTAGTCCCCCATCGGGCGCCTCCCCAGGTGGCGGATAGGGGAACGCTCTCCGAAATCAGAGAGTATGAGGATTTATTCCTCAGGCGGACCAAAACTAGCCACAACAGAAGCATGTCAATCAGAAAGATCTAGCAGTTAATCTAGCAGCCTTTTTAATTTTGCAGGGAAAAGGCATGGGAAAAGGCTAAAAATTACGGTTTGGGGCTCGCGGACATTACAAAATGATCAAAAGCTTTATGTAATGGAATGAGTTTAGAAAATGTTTGGCATGAATTCTTACTTCAGGTTCGGTCTTGCATGAATCCTTCTCCTTTATCTTTGTACCTTTATTTATTTATATTTAACAAAAATTACGGCCCGGTACGGTCTTTTAAAGCTAAAAAAAAAAAAAAAAATAATTTTTTCAACAAAGTTTTTAGAACCTGTAGTTAAGAAGTGAAAAAACAACCTTGCCCTTTCATATCCGCGGGTCCTCAACGAAGCGCGGCCCCCTAAAAACGTGCGGCCCTAGGCAGTTGCCTATTTTGCCTATTGCAAAGTTCGGCTCTGTGTAACACAATCGTTTTATGAAAAATTTAAATGGAAAATATATGTAGCCTCTTTTTTTACTAGCGAAATATGTTACTTTTAACATAAATTTTTTTACCGAATAGGTAAAAAGCCTTTTTTAAAAAAAATTTCAACAAAAAGTGAAATAGTAACTGTTTCACTTTTTGTTGAAAAGCACCACAGCATAACAACTGTTATTATGTTGTGGTGCTTTTTCAAGTGATAGTTTTCTAAATAATTTTTCAGTTTTTTTACCTACTATTAAACAAATGAAATCTTGCATTTTCTCATTAATTCCAATTTCTAAAAAAATAGTCAAAATATTATTTAAAATTCAACTTTTTTAAAAGTAAAATACAAGAACTATTCTTACAAGAAATTTTTCAAGTCCTTGCTTTCGTTCATGTCGTCTAATTTTTTTATTAAAAAAAGCCAAAAGTTAAAAAACAAAATATTATTTAAAATTTTCAAAGTTTAAATTTAAAAGGGATTCACGATGAGACTTTCGAGAAGTGTCCGAGAAATTGGCTTAAATTTTGTTTCCCGACATGTTTTGCACCAAGGAGTCCAAAATTCAAATTTCTCGTATAATTTCACGTACGAGAAATCCCACCAGAAATCTCATGAGAACGGGATTTCTTGTTCATTGTTTTAAAACCTTGCAGCTTGACCAGTCAAAAACCAAATTTCTGCCATTTCTCGAAATTTAATATTATTAATAAATTTAATTTAATATTAAATAATTAAATAGTCCACTCTTCGAGTACCACTGTTTTATTCTTTTACTGAACATCTTCCCAGTTCCCTCTTTGATCGAATATACCTGAAAACCCCAACTGAGAGGATTATACTACGCTGACCCTGCGCTGAACTACGCAGACCCGTCCCATAAGAGGTTTCACTTAAAAAAATTATTTTTCAAATCCCTTTATCAAAAAATGTTTATACCTTAAAAAGGAAATCAAGGGTTTTTGTTCCGTATTTGTCCTATATTTCTTAAAAATACTGGTCCCACATTTTTTCCAAAAAAATTTTCTATTTTTTGTTAAGGAGGGGCTGTGATACCTGCTTGGAAAAAAAACTGTTGCAGTAACCCCCGCTTATTGTAGTGCCCGTTAATACAATCGACCGCTTAATATGATCAAAACTCGTGGCCTTTATCAATTATATTTAGCGTTGCCATCGGGTCATAATTACAAGATCAGCACTGGCACCAGCTTCGGCAATAAGTCTGCATGAATTATGCAAATAAATAATTCCGCATAAAATGGAAAAGAAGTTGAATAAGCATAATATTAACAATTTTCCCTCCTTATGATTAAAAAAAAAATTATATGCATAAATTATGCACACCTATATGCTTAAAAAAATTATCCATAAATTTTGTAAAAATTTTCATGGTCCAAATCTTTATATTAATGACACAGGCTTTTTCGCACCGGTTCGGTTGGCCCAACGAGTCTATTTCAAATTTTTCAATCATTTTCGGAACTTGCTAAAACCAACTGCAACGACAAAAAAAAAAAAAAAAAAAAAAAAAAAGTTATAGCCTCATTAAATTCACACGACCGATGCATCTTTCACCAAAAAGGATCCATTAAGGGTAACAAATTCATTCATCTATACCCAATCCTCCCCCTTTTTACCCCTTGATTTGAACATTAGCGAGATTAAATCGACCCCTCCGGATCGAGAGCAAACTTTGCCATCGTTTAATGACGGGCGCCACTGATTTTCAATATCACAAGAGCAAAAATTTCGCTGACTAAACGCTTTTCACGCTGGGGGAGATATTTTATTTTTCGGGTTTTGTCGTTTATGAATCAAACAAAAAAAAAAAAAAAAAATTAACAATCCCGAAAATAAATTTTTCTTCGCCTTACACAACAGCGATCATCTCAACTCCGTTTAAGGGAGAGGAGGGGACGGATGACACAAAACGAATTGATTGAAACGTTGACCCTTTCCCCCGTGCTCTCCCCCCCCCCCCTCCCTTTCGATCCCCTAAATGGCAGCTTTCAGATTTGTTCGCCGCAATACAGCGGAGACACAACGAGAGAGACAGAGACAGAGAAAAACGAAGTGAGTGGGGCGAACAACCGCAGCAATAGCAGTAGTCAGCACTGATTGAAAATGTCAATTGGATGTAATTAAAGGTGCTCAATCGCTGATTTATTGCGAAACTTCTCTCTTTTCCCTGCATCCGCACCCCCTCCCTAAACACCCGCCCCTCCCCCCTTCCCCGGTTTCATTCATCGGGTTTGTCTCAATTTTAGGAAAAAAGACGAAGGGAATGGAAAGAAAAAGAAAAAAAATATAGGTAATCCTCTTTCTCCCTCTTCCCTTATCGATTTCAGGCAGGATCGTGAATGCGACACCTGAAAGAGAGATATAACAGAAGAAAAAAAAAGAAAAAAGTGATATAAAATTTGAATACGCGAATTTTTTTTCGAAGGAAAAAATTCTTATAGACGAAGAAAAAAAAAAACGAAATGTTCTATCATTCAAAAAATTCAATATGTGCACGGCGATTTCGGTAAAAAGATTTCCCCCCCCCCCCTCCTCCCTTCTTTATTTTTCTTTCAAAATGATATTTTTCAGCAACTCCGATTTTTTTCTCTTCCCTTCTTTTTTTTTCCGGGAGATCATGTTTAACTTTCTACTGGAAACGGGAAGGAATTAAACCTTCGTTAGGGTGGTTCAAAAACAATGGGGAGGTTTAAACTCGATATCAAAATACATCATATTTTCAAGTCAAAATGAGCTATCGTCATTTCAAGCGTGGACATGTCATTTGGTTTAAGTGGCATTTGTCGCATAAATCGTTTTGGTAAATAAACACAGTTGCCGATAAGTGCTCTGTTTTCCGAAACAAACTTATGCGGAAATTGCACTTATAGCAAATGACATCTCCAGGCTTTATGATTAGCCCCTGAATAGTTTTTTGTGTTAAAAAATTTTCCGTGTGCCAAATATTCAAAAAGCAGATTTTTTTTTTTTTTTTTTTTTTTTTATAAAATAGTTTTGTGAAAGTACCAACTCATTTCTTTGAGGGTGAGTTACAATTA
Source organism: Liposcelis bostrychophila (assembly GCA_037577465.1). Lineage (NCBI taxonomy): Eukaryota > Metazoa > Arthropoda > Insecta > Psocodea > Liposcelididae > Liposcelis > Liposcelis bostrychophila. The sequence goes on from CM075211.1 coordinate 7,814,260, forward strand.
AATCAGAAATAGGCAAGTCTATTTTAATCTACACAAAATTCTGCAGGTCGATCGGCTGTTTATTCGGTCCTATCCGAATAAAAGGGACGGGAAGTTGTAAATTTTTTTGAAAACATTGGAAAAACTTAAATAATGGCGGAAATCCTTTTTTTTCGGTTTGGTTGAAAATTTGAAATTTCACAAAGGATCAAAATTTAGTTTCATAGAGTTGAAAGTCGGCTATTGGCACTACAAAATGGCGTCCAACCGGGATTTTTCCGATTAAGGGTTCCCTGCGGGCGAAAACTCAAAGTAAAAGCGTTTTCCAGGATTTCCGGTTTAAGTTTGTTATTTATAAAGTAGGACTTCCCACACAAAAAACAGATGCATAAATTATATAAAAGATTGCACATTCATAAAAAAGTCATAAATTTTGCATAAAAAAACTTAGCATTTTTTACCGGAAATCTTTTCTTCAATATAATGATGCATAAATTATGCATAAATAGGTATGCACAAAATGAAAAAAAAGTTGGATACCGGCATAATATTTGAAAATTTTCCTGCTTTATGATTTTGAAAAAATTATATGCATAAATGATGCATATCCAGATTTTTATACTTAAAAAAAAATATGCATAAATTATGTAAAAATTATGCATCTTCAATTTTTTTTTTTATAAATGATACAAAAATAATACATTTTTTAAATATATTTTTTGCGTTTATTTTACAAAAATTTTGTATACTTTTTGCATTACTTTTTCGTACGGGTTATTGCGCATAAGCAATAAGCATCAGCTATAGGCTTTAAGAATAAGAATAAGCTAAATGCAGATTGTATACTGCAGTAATATGACTGTCGTCTTATAAGACTAAAATAAAAAATAAAATTAAGAAGTTCATTTAAAAAAAAAAAAAAAAAAATCAAAGGGGATCGATTATTTTTGAACAAGCCTAACCCCAGTACCTCCCAAAATATTTTTATTCCGGTTCATTTCCATCCGAACAAAACTGTAACTGTAATATTCCGCCTCCGGGCGGGGGATTTTTCCAGATCTCGAAATCTCTTCACAGACCCCTACAACAATTTTCGAAAATGCTCTAAAAGGATGTTACTTTGCTCGTTCCAAGACGTTTCAAAGACCTTTCAAAACCTGCGGGATCTCCTCTAAGAAAATTTGACAGCGACCGATATCATGAACGGGGAAAAGGTAATTTTCGAGAATGGAATTAATTAGACGGAAAATATCCGGGTATAAAGGTGCGATAAACGCACAAGATGAAAGCGTCCCGTGAAACGAACGAATAAAAAGGAGCAACGAATTCGAGGAGAGCAATATCAGTCAAAGTTTTGTTTGAAGAAGAAATCAAAGTTGCGCAGGAACAGATAAACATTCTACTTTTTTTTTTTTTTTTTTTTTTTTTTTTTTGCACGAGATAGGGATTAGACAATGAGATGATAAAGGTAAAGAGCTGCAACAGTGAACGGAATAAACACAGTCATATAAATTCCTTTAACTTCCGGATTATGGTAAACACGAACTTTGAACTCGCTTCTATATGATAACGAGTTTACGATTTTATTTAAGTCGTTTTTTTTTTCTTTTTTTAACGAACGCCATCGTCAATGTGAGTATACATATATATTTTTTTTATTTTTAAATGGCGCTCATTTTCTTTTGAATGAAAAATTCATGCGAGTTTTTAAAAAGAAATAAAAAACGAAAAAAGAAAACTAAGTGCTAATATCTTGAAGCATGCGATAGTCAAGTCTAAAAGATAAATAACAGAAATAAACACAACTTTTAGGAACATTTTACCGTTATAAAAAAATATTTTTAAAAAAAAATCTCATGATGAATATACATTATAAGAGGGAAGCGGGGATGGTTATTATTAATAAAAATTTTACTTTAGATCGGAGGAAAAAAAAAAAAAAAAGATTTTCGGCTTAAAAGTAAACGAAAAGCATGGACAAAAAGCGTGCAAAAAGTCCTTTTCCCCTCCCTCTTATGGGGGGGTAAAGCTATAAAAAAAAAAAAGAACGTAAACGGGAAAGGTGTAAAACATCCACAACGCCAGTCAGGTTGCATGTTATGATATTCCCTTATCCGGGATCCTATCTCGGGAATTAGCATATAAACAAAACGCTGCAATACCACCTAGTGAGTTTTACTAAGATTTACACTCGTTTTTTATATACCCTGTCAACTAAGCTCGTGAGCTTTTTATAATTGTTGCTTATCTCATCACCCGTTAGGACATCCATCAGGGTAACCCCCTACCTTAATCCGCACCCCCGCGATATTTTTTATTTTTAAATGAACCGTTTATTCCCGTCTAAAAAAAAAAAATTGTAAATTTTTTTTTTTTTACAGGTTGTCAGGGAAAAATAAATAACATGAAGGGGGTCGACGCAATGAACCTTTAAAAAACGAATTAATTTTATTATCGCGAAAAATATTTAAAGTGGGAGGGAACCGTCAAATGTTAGATTTAATTTCGGAATAATCAGTGAACAAAATCCGTCCCCGACCATTTTTCCTAAAAAAAAAAAAAAAAAAAAAAAAAAAAATGAATAAAATAACTAAATTCCTAATGTCCGTGAAGTCGGCAGGACCCAGTCAACGGATTTGATCGAAAATAGTCTTATATAGTAGCTTTTCATTGTTCTTTAATAGTTCCGTGATTGTTCCAATTTGTTCTCTAACCTGAAAAAAACTGGAGCCAAAAGTAGGTGGGTCCTGCTAACTTCACGCGAACAGGACCCAATTTGAATTTATCAAAAATTTTGCCTTTGTCGGTTGCTTTTGATTTGTTCTTCATTGTTCCGGCCAATTCAACGTTTGTTCTGCAACAGGTATGACAGTATTAGAAGGAGTAAGGGCACTGCCAACTTCACGGAAATAAAATAAAGTCAAATTCAGACGTTTAAATAGCTTGAATCGATTTCATTTTGTTTGTTTTCCGAGAAAAAGGTCTGTTCTTGTACGAAAAATACTATCAGGTTGAATTTTTCATTTTTGGAAAGACATTCTGGGTATGAAAAAATCATGGCCTATTTGTAATATTTAGGACTTGTCTATCAATGCCTTTTTGATTGTTCTGAAATGTTCTACAAATATTTCCGTACTCCATCTTCTCAAATCCTGGAAATACAGACTTTTGAGGTCTGCATGCAGCAGGACCCATTTTTTCCCCCCAATAGAACGCGCCATCTTTCCGGTTTGTTATTCAATCTGCTGCCACGGCGGGTTTACAGTGTTCTTTTTTTTTGTCCATTATTGATCAGACATCGTTTGTTCTCGATTGTTCTCGTTTGCTCTCGTTTGTTCTCGATTGTTCTCGTTTGTTCTCGATTGTTCTCGTCAGGAAAACGTTTAAGTTTATTTGTGGCTGAAAGTTCTCATCAAAAGTCGTTGGTTCTTGATTGTTCTGGTATTATCAAGATAATTTGGAACACCTTGCATTATTGTATTGATCAGAAATCGTTTGTTCTCGATTGTTCTTCCTTGACAAACGACTGAAAGAATGACTTTTGATCAGAACTTTCAGCCACTAATGAACTAAAACGTTTTTCTGACGAGAACAAACGAGAAAAATCTAGAACAAACGAGAACAATCGAGAACAATCGAGAACAAACGAGAACAAACGATGTCTGATCAATAATGGACAAAAAAAAAGAACACTGTAAACCCGACGTGGCAGACAGAAAAAGCTGTTTTGCACATAAGCTAAACATAGGTTCGTTTTCATCCATTATTTCTTAATCCGTTTTTCCTATAAAAATAAATTCCTAATCCATTTTTCCTAAAAAAAATTAATTTCTAATCCATTTTTCTAAAAATTTTGGTTCCTAAATTTTTTGAATTCATAAAATAAAATTTCCTAAAATGAATATTTTTCCTAATTTTTTAAATCCCTAAAGAAATTTTAGGAATCAAAACATTTTAGGAAAATTAAAAATTAGGGGGAAAAAATAGCTGGGAAAACATTTTAGGCGCCACAATTTTTAGAAAAAATGGATTAGGAATTTATTTTTCTCAGGAAAAATAGATTAGAAAAAAGGGTAGGGAGGTCATAAATATTGCATAATTGACTGTCCATTCGTTATTTTCTTGCATTTTTAAGTTCATAAGAATAAAAAGAGCAAAACAAATAAAGCGTTTACAAAATTCGAATATAAAAAATCTGTAATATTTTAAATAAGATTTTACCAACCATCTACCATCTTGAATTGTTTTTTTTTTAAATCCTGACTCCATATTCGATTTCAGCAGTTCAAAATACCTCTAGTTACATAGTTTTTACATTTTTTTCAAGAAAATTAAAGCTCTGCAGGGTTGAAAAACTGATGGGTCCATATGGACCCATGGGCGGAAAAGAATTAAAAAAAACTTTTTTATCTGCGAAAAAAAAGCTAGCTGAAGGTAATTTTAAACCTACAATTAGTGAAAAAAGAGAGCGAGACGCACTTTAATATTAATATTTTGATACTTCATGGATGACATTCAGCAGTGTCACGACCACGTAACACCAGCTTATTTCGCAAGATAAAAAAAAGGAAAAAAAAAAAAAAATCCACGAAAATGGGTACGGTCAACGATAGTCGATGCTGCAAAAGCGGATTTCCGCCAGGAAGATTCCATTCCACCGAGCTGTGTTATGGATTTGCTATTCGATACATTCGCTGAATCAGCATAGCCAGTAATTTGAAGCATTGTATTGGACGCAGTTGAGGTAGGATTTATTTATATCTTTTTTAAGGCGTTGCATTTTTTTTCTCATACACAATTTTAATTCTTTGAATTTAATTTTTTCACTTTTTCAGCCTTTTCGAGCCCGCGATCCCTCTTTTTCCCCAACAAAAAAAAGATCACGAAAGATAAAAAAATTTGCAACCCGCCATTCGGGGAAAATTCAAATCCCGTTTTGTTTCTAATTTTAATTTTGCTTACCTGGACTAGTTTGCCAGCTCAGTCCACCAATGAACATTTTCCTGCAAAAAAAAAAGAGAAAAAAAAAAAAAAATTAACCACTTGAAAAAAAAAAATGATAATAGACGAAAGCGATTAGAATGAAAATTCGGGAAAGAGTCGCTCAATAAAAATTTACTCTAATGATATTTGATAGTAATAATAACTGAGGGAGAGAGGTTGGAAAAGTTTAATTCAACTTTTTAACGGCGGTGAAAAATTTTTTTCCTGGAAGAGTTAATCGTCGGAATAAGAAAAAAAAAAACTTTATATTAAAGATGCTTTTTTCTCGTCGAGTTTTCTTTTACGCCGATGGAGATAGAAATGATTTTTCCAGGAGAGTTTTCATCTTTTTTTGCTTCCTTTAACTTTTGAAAATATCAAATGATGCTTAAAATAAAAAATTTATTCCTGGAACATTTCAATGTCAACGTCCGTAGGTTTCCATTCGTGAAAATTCCCAGGGTAAGGGATAATAATATTTTTTTTTGAAGTTGATTTTTCGGAAAATGCGGACATAACGAGGTGCTTATTATCCACACAAAAAAAGAGGTAACCCAATAAGAGAGAAAGGTAGAAAAAAAAAAAAAAAAAGAATGATAACTAACGAGTTTCGTTAAAGGTAAAGAGACTGCACTTGCTTTGTTATACAAGATTTTAATTTGATAATCAATATAAAGAAATACCACTATTCAAATGACAACGCTGCAATCGGGAGAACCAATCGAATGCCTTTCAGGATTTGATGGGACAACAATGCAATGCGCTATGAACTTTAACAAAAACGGTCGTCATTAGAATACGACCTGCAAAAATAATTTCAGACCGGCAAGTCAAAAAAAAAAAAATTGATGTTGTGCATGTGCATTAGAGTGTCCCTTATTTTGGCAATTTTCGAATATCAAATCGCATAACCCCAAAAATGGTTCTCTCCTTGGTGCACTGATAAACCCAATTTTTTTTTTATTTTTTAACGGGATATGGATCTTTTTATAAAGAAAATCACGATTATAAGTTCGTGAACTATATAAGTTAAACATAGGAAATCAGTTGAAAAGTTAAATCGAAAGGAGTAAATTTTGCAATAGTCGATTCATTCGTTTGTCAAACATGTTGGTACAACAAGTTGGTACATTTTGTTTGTCCAACTTGTGGTACCAAGATGTTGGTCCAACATTCCATAGTGAATTTGCACCATCGTAGGAACAATAATGAGGTGCAAATCATCAGCGTCGCAAAAATCGGAAAAAGTAATTCCGACTAAGAATTGAAACTATTTTTATCCGTCATCGGCAAAGAGATCGGAATCGGAAAATATTTTACGACTATTTTCTCTGTCTTTATTTTTTGCTTTGAATCAATCAACACCAAAATTAAGTGTATTAAACGCACCTCAGTAAATTACATCCTTTTTTTTTTGAGAAATTGACGAATTACAGCTATGCTTTTTTTGAAAGGAACAGTCATCGGCATTGGCATATAATTTTTTCCGTATTGTATTGACTTCGGAATTGGCTTGTAGGCCTCAAATTTAGAAGCTTCAAGGACCAAAAAGAGAACAAACAACATTATAGCTAGACGCCGGTTGCCGGTATGTAGTTTTCAGAGCGATTTTTACACCCGTAAAAAAAAAAAAAAAAAAAAAAATTTCAAACCCCCGCCCAAAAACTCAATACAAGAGTACCAACTGAAAATCGCAAATAACTGCAACATGTGCCATTTTTATTCCCGCAATTTTCCCGTTTTGTCTAATCACTGAGTCTCATCACAAGAAAAATTCTGCTCAGCCCAAATAATTCTCCTTAGAAAAAAAAAAATCCGTGACTCCGTTCAAATAAAGACATCAAGAGCTTTCTAACTTTATTTTTCGATGTAGCAACGAGAGAAATAGCAGTTAACAATAAGTGCAGTATTACCAAGTAAAATGAGTTGAAAATTACAAGGCCAAGGCTAACCACTTTCTTCATTATAATTGTAATCTGTAAAGGTAGTCTAAATATAAAATAAAAGTGTATTTTAATGATTGCGCACCGCAGACCGGCAGACCGGCCTATTCTTGTACGTTGCTTCCAGCCATTAAACCGTGACAGTTGTCCGATCCTGTTTTTTTGCATTTTTTTTTCTTCTTCTTCGTCTCTTAAAAAATATCATTTTCGTTCCTTCAGTGGTGTCTAAAATCTCATTAAAAGGAAAGAATGATGACATTCATTTTTAAAAAGAAAAAAAAATCGTTTTTTGAAGAGATGAAAACTGTTATTATCAAAAAACGTAATGAACTCCATCCATCCACTTAGAATATCAGAACCAGATGCATTTGGAAGCGTGCCATTCGTTTGTTGTGCTATAAAAGACCTGTCTTTTCGTCTTTGGCAATGCAATTTTTTTCTCTTCTTCTTCTTCTTCTTCTTCTTCTTCTTCTTCTTCTACTTTTTTTCTCCTAAGCAGGCATCGAACCCATTTGGACTTGAAAAATTAGGGATTTTAGGGACGAAATACACAAAAATTAAAGGCTTTAAATATATTGCACCGGTATTTGAAGTATTTTTTATTTAAATTTCCAGCATTTTTAAATATAGAAACCCAGAAATGTCAATTATTTTAGGCAGTATTTTTTATTTAATTTTCCAGGTTTTTAAAATCATTTGGGCAGTATTTATACGTTCAAGAGGGGGTAAAACATGAAGAAACTGAAAAAATAGGATGCTGGCACAGCTCAAAAAATAATTTTCTATTTAAAATAATGCGATCAAGAAATCTGGCTAAAAATTTTAAATTTTCCTTCAATTTGCATTTTGAAAGTAAGATTTTTTTTGTTTTGGGTAAATGTTAGCAAAGTAATTAAAAATTATGTAAAATTGTTTTAGAAAATGGTTTTACATCTCAAGCATAAAAGGCTCAGAGCTTTCCTATCACCATTTTAAATTATTTAGCCAAAAAGGCTTATGCTTTATCAGACATTTTCCATAAGAATTCTTCCATTAAATTTTATCAAAAACTATTCTGACATTTTTTATTTTTTTTTCCTGGCAAAAATGTAGTATTTTACTAATTTTTAATTTTTATTTATTGGGGAAAAAAAATTAAAAATACTAATTCTTCAATTTTTTTTTTATTGAACATTTAATGCCGCTTCTCCATTATGGCTCAAAATTAATTTTCTAGAATTAATTTTCAAAATTTCCGGAACTACTGTGCTTTAGTTATTCTATGAATTTTCGACCATGGATTAAGAATTAAAAAAACGCAATGTAGTAAAAATGGCCGACTTCATTTTTAAATCTTGGGTTAGAAATCCATAGAATAACTAAAGCACAGTACTTCCGGAAATTTTGAAAATTAATTCTAGAAAATTAATTTTGAGCCATAATGGAGAAGCGGCATAATGCTGATGTTTTATTAAAAAAAACACCGAGAAAATGATAAAAAAATTGCTGGTCAAAACATTAAAATACTGACGGAATAAATAGAAGCCAAAAATTAAGAATCATTTCAGGCACCATTTTGAGGACCTAAACGCGAAAATTAGCATAAAATTTCGATTTCGATCATGTTAAGCCTGTAAAAACTTTAAGAGAAGAAAATAGGGACTTTTAGGGACATTTTTTAAACAAAAAAAAATGGGGGACTTTTAGAAATTTTTTTTAAATTCGAGACTTTCAGGGACATTTTTTAAAAAAACTAGGGACTTTTTAGAGACTCATGTTAAAAACATGGACTTTTCCAAAAAAAAAAAAAAAAAAAAAAAAAAAAAAAAAAAAAAATAATGAAAAACTGAGCTTTTCTGGCAGGGAGGCTATAAAAATTTCTCTTTTGGATACGTTTTTTACTGACATTAAGCCTCTAAAAAATTAAGAGAAAATAGTAACTTTTAGGGACATTTTTTAAATTTAAAAAAAATTAAGTACTTTTAGAATTTATTTTTTTTATTAGGGAGTTTTATGGGCATTTTTTTTTTAATTAAAAAAATTAGGGACTTTTAGGGACTCTTGTTAAAAACAGGAACTCTTCCGGAAAAAACGGGACCTAGGTTTGATGCCTGCCAAAGGACAGAAACTGGGCTTTCCTGGCAGGGAGTCTATGAAAAATATTTTTTTTGATCAGTTCCTTCCTGATATTAAGCTTCTAAAAAATTTAAGAGGAGAAAATGGGGACTTTTAGGGACTTTATTTAAATTTTAAAAAAATTAGGGACTTTTAGGAACTATTTTTTTAGCGACTTATTAGGAAATTAGGAAATTTCACGAACTTTTTTTTAAAATTAGGGACTTTCAGGGACATTTTATAAAAAAATTAGGGACTCGTGTTAAAAACAAAAAAACAAAAACTTTACCAAAAAAAAAGGATTTTGGTTTGATGTCTGCCTAAGGATAGAAACTGGGCTTTCGTGGCAGGGAGTCTAGGGAGTCTATAAAAATTTTTTTTTTTTTTTTTTTTTTTGAGAAAACTTTTTTCCTGCTATTAAGCCTCTTAAATAATTTAGAGGATTTTTTAAAATTAAGGACTTTCGGGGACATTTTTTAAAATTAAAAAAAAATTAAGACTTTTAGGAACTGGCTCATTCTCAAATAAACCATGTCGGTAGGGCAAATAATGTCATATAACGATCAAAATAAGAGCTTAAAAATAATTATTTCTATCGGAAGAAGAATATATCTTTTTTAACATATAATACAAGATTCTACTGAAGAAAAATTTTTTTTTACACGTTTGTTTTTAAAACGTAAGGCTAAGCTTAAATCATGTTGGTAGGACAAATTAACAGGAATAATTTTGAAAAAAATGACTTAATAATAATTATTTTTTGTTCGGAAGTAGAATTTATAATTTTAACTGAACTTAAGGTGGAATATCAGCCACTTGTGAGTCAAATCAGATCCTTGGAAAATAAAAATTAAATTCACCCGTTAAGTAAATTTATCTTAGTTAAAAATTAATTTAAGACTTTTCCTTTTTTTTAATAACTAGTATAATTTATTTATTTATATATACGTTTACAATTTTTCGATATAAGATGCTTTGTTTGTAAACTTTTTGCCATTTTCTTATTTTCCGTTTTGTTACCAACCTAAAAACTGTTTTTAAAAGGATGCTCAGTTGAACATCTTATGTCGAAAAATTGTAAACGTACATATAAATAAATAAATTATAGTAGTTATTAAAAAAAAAGGAAAAGTCTTAAATTAATTTTTAACTAAGATAAATTTACTTAACGGGTGAATTTAATTTTTATTTTCCAAGGACCTGATTTGACTCACAAGTGGCTGATATTCCACCTTAAAATGAATGAATTTACCAAATTTTTTTTTTTTTTTTTTTTTTTTTTTTTTTTTTTTTTTTTTGTGACATATATGGCATATCATCTTATAGACATGAAAGTACGTTTTTTGGAGAATGACCCAGCTATTTTTTTTTAATTAGGGACTTTTAGGAGCATTTTTTAAAAAATTCCAAACCTTTAGGGACTCATGTTAAAAACACAGAGTTTTCCAAAAAAAAAAAAGTGGGTCCTCGGTTCCATGCCTGCTTAAGGGCAATATGCTCTCTCTCTTAATTTGAGGTGATAGAACGTGTGTGCGGGGATGCGGAAATGGGAAAATATTAAAATCCTCAAGGAAACGACTTTAATATACTCTTCTTCAATAAAATCATCGCGCGGGGAGGATCATCCGCCATGGATATTACCCTGAAACTTTCATAACGGAATGATTAAAATAAAATCCGATCCCAGCTCGCTTACCATTAAATTACACACGGTGAAAACGGGATTATTATGAAAATTGAAAATCTGAATGTAGCACCACCCTCTTATCCTCTTCCTCCCCCGTCCTCCTTTTAACTTGTAAGATACCGATTACCGAGATTGAGGACGAGCACTTAAGATGAAACGTGACTGGGAATACTACTCGGCGAATGAGACAGCACAGGAGAAGAAGAAGAAGAAGCAAATAAAAAAAAAGGAGTCCTGAAATTCTTAAGAAATCTTCCTTTTTTTAAAGGACAGCCACTGTGAAAAGGACAATGATGCTTCGGGGGTGCTCATCATCCTTCTGAATAAGCAGTTTTTCTTTTTGTCCTTTTTTTTTTATTATTTCCATCCCGGTTTAATAGATACTTGTTCCGTACGTGAAATTAGGTCGACTCGTAAATGTCACACGAGCATTTCACAATCAGCAATCATTTACCTTCCTCACGTCTCGTCCATATGCTCCCACGTGTTAAGCCTTTGCTGACATTTTTTTTTTTCTCTCTTTCTTTCCCTATCTCGCTCGCGCGTTCGTACTTATCGCTTAAATTTTTAATAGCGATAACCTTATGAACCGGTCCGATCTTGGCACACTTCCCCTTTTCACAAAAAGGGATTTTTGAATAGTGATTTATTTATTATTTATGCTCCAACTTATTTAGGAGAAAACCGCAGACTTGCACGCAATTTTCGAAAATTCCTTCCCGTCTTTTGTTTTTAAATTATTTAAAAGGAGAAAAAGCCAACCTTTGTTCAAGGAACCATTTATATAATGCATCGATTTCTTGTAGTTCCACACGAAAAAAATAAATAAAAAGTGCCAACTGCAATCAATCAGTTTTTTTTTTTTCGGGATTGTCTGACCTTTATAATATAAATTTAATTCGTTTTGATTCGGTTCGAGTTTTATGATTCCAACAAGCGATTCGATCCGCGAGGGAATCGAACTCGTTCTTTTAAGTGTTGTATTGGTCATTTTTTTTTCCTTCCTAAAGAGCAAACTGGTTTATTATTACTATTTTTTTTTTTTTAAAGTTATTCTTTGTTAACAGATGTTTTGCATTTTATACTGGCGCCTTGTAACTGCGGATGTAGTTTGGAGTCAGAAACTTCTGAATTAAAAATCGATATTTTTTTTTCTCCTCGTAAACTTTTTTTGCTGATAAATTGCATTCCAGCTTTCGTTGATAGTTCGGTGCGGGCTTAAAAAGGGACTTTAAAAAAAATTCTTTTTTAGGTTTTTTAGTCTGGAAATTTACAGGAAACTACAGAATCTACATATGCCTCTGGGATATTGCTCAGGAAAAAAAAGGACAGTCTTTGGAATATTTCTTTACTCAGCCGATAAAGCTGTCTATGTGGGTACATCCGGAAGTTGCTATGAACGAGACATTAAGCATGAATTTCATACAAAGCGAGATTTTTTTTTTTAAGTTTTCAAAACTTTTGGCTTCTTATAAAATCCCATAACTAAATGGTGCCCAGTGCGACACACCCATCTCAAAAAAATACGGTTCGATTCGGTTCCGGTTCCGGTTTCGCATTTGACCTATTAACTTAACTTCGGTCCTGATTTCAGGCATCGAACGGTTCTAGGCCTAAAAATCTAGGGACTCTAGGACCTTTTGGGACCGAAAACATTTAGTCTTCAAATTTTTTATTTAGGCCTAATTTGAGGTTCTTACATCCATTTTTGATCCACTTTGACCAGCATAGCGTGATTTTAAAAATATATGTAAAATTTTTCATAATAAAATAAGACGAAAGACAACATGGAACACAAAAATTGGGTTGAAGTCAAAATTTAAGCTAATATTCAATTCAAATTATTCCTTTTGGTTCCAAGTTTCTTGAAAATTTTCTCAAACATTATTTCATCCCAATTTTTCGGGTTTGTCTTCATTTCCAACTACTTTCCTTTTTTATTTTCCAACAAACCTATAAAACTGCTTTAAGGCAGGGGGGTGTAATTCTCTCAGTTGGGGTTATCGGTATAGGGATCAAAGAGGGAACCAGGATGTTCAGTAAAAGAATACACCAAAGACACTCGAAGAGTGGACTTGAACCACCGACCTTCCGTTTTCATGACGGCTGCTCTACCACTGAGCTACCTCGGGCTATGATGCATCTCCACTGAATTAGGTTACATAAGGTGTTAGGTGAATTCTAAGAAATTTCTCCCATAATGTGACTTGCTATATGCTAAGTATCGACAATACGATCAATTTCAAGATTCAATTAAAAACTCTTTTTTTGCGATTAACGCAAGGAAATTTTTTTCGTATCAATGAACATGAATAGATGCTTTTTCTGACATTAGACTCCTAATCTACTCCACCTTTCTCACTTCATATGGATCTATACATATTTCAACTCAAGCATTAGCAGTCAAAAACTTCTGACCCGATAATCCTCGCTTCCTTGGCTTTGCAATAGTGAGCTCCCATAATTTCCCCCCCCCCCTTTTTTTTTTACCACCCTACTTTTGCCAACAAACAAATCAAAATTTTTCCCTAATCGCAACGATAATTAGCAATACCGTTGTAGTTTCTGCTTAAAAATTCGAAATCCATTTAATGCTTCTTTAAAATAAGGACGTTTCCTTTTCCCCCCGGTGTACCAAATATCGCCCCCAATTTTACCATGCACCGGCAATCGCGAAAGCCGGTATTACTCGTTCCGTAACGCGTGGCCGAAATATCAAGAGCTTCCGCCGCTCTTCCAAGAATTGTATTAAATATCAGGTTTGAAAGAATTGCATGTATGTAAATTATGCCAACGACAAAAATAAATAAATAAATAAGGATTATTCTTACTATTCGTGCCATTTTTGAAGAATTCCCTTTTTTAATTTGTTCCCGTATCAAACAAGTTTTTAAGGAAGCCTCAATAAAATATGAATAGGGTGAAAAAAAAGAGAAAAAAAAGAAAAAGAAAGGAAATGTGACCTTAGGTAGGACACCACAAAACCAAGGTGACCAAGTCTCGAGTGGAAATCATGACTCCCACTCATAATATGATGACTTGTACCCCGAGATCATTGAACCATCACGTCAGTCATTACAGCGCACGAATCCAGCTCGGTTTTTTTTTTTTTTTTCAGATTTAAACATTTATACTAGGGCTTCTTAATCCTGCGATTTGCACGAGTTTGCGCGCAATGCACCGAGAAAAAAAAAAAAAAAAAAAAAAGCTCGGACGAAAGATAAAAAAAAAAAAATGAGATCGGAGAACCGATCAAATTGCTTTATCGACTATTTAAATAATTCTCAAAAATATGGTCAGTTTTTCGATCAGAGGTCTATCAAAGCCGAGTACGGGCATAAAGAATTCGAATTTCGGAAAAATAATTTGGAATTCCGAATCCTCTATCCCGATAATATTCTCAAAAATATGCTTAGATTTTTGATCGGTGGTCCACCAAAACCGCAGTACGAGTACAAGGAATCTGAATTTTGGAAAAATTATTTCAGATTCGTAATCTTTTACCCCAAAAATATTCTCAAAAATACGGTTAGATTTTTGACCAGAGGTCCACCTAAGCCGCAATACGGGCATAAGGAATTCGAATTTTGGAAAAATTATTTCAGATTCGGAATCCTCTACCCCGAAAATATTCTCAAAAATTCGGTTAGATTTTTGATCAGAGGTCCAACAAAGCCGCAATACGGCCATAAGGAATTCGAATTTTGGAAAAATTATTTCAGATTCGGAATCCTCAACCCCGAAAATATTCTCAAAAATACGGTTAGTTTTTCGTTAGCTCCCACGAGGAACCCGCCAATCAGCATCCAAATCGCTTTGTTGACGTAATCGATGACGTCATATCGTGACGTTTCAATAGTTGGAGATATCGGTTTTTAGGCCTATACCCATACTTTTAGCCCTGCTCACCGTTTCTGAACCACTCAACAGAATTTAACCAAATTTCAATGGTAGCGTATCTTGATGAATATCTACTGCAGTACGAAAATCTGACTCAATCGGTAGTTGCGTTCACGATTTATAGTCAAAAAAGATCTTGAAATTGTTGAAAATTCAACATTTTCACTCACTGCTTCCGAATCGCTGAACCGATTTGGCTCAAAAACTAATCAGCACCTACATTTCATTAGAAGTTGCTACCCACCAAAAATCATCGAGATCCGTTCTTTCGTTTTTCTGCTTTTCGACGGACATATTTTTTTGCACATATATTCATATATTCATATATTCATACACACATACACACACATATACGTACATGCCAATACCTTGTCACGACATTTTTTTTTTGAATTTTTCTTATGGCCGATGACCTTGAGAAATTTTTTTCTTGTCCTTGTGGCGACACTTCAAAAATTTATTTAACATTGCGATCCCGTAAGAAACGTTATGGCGACACTTGAGGTGTCGCCATAGTGTCATACTGTCGCGATAGTGTTATGAAAAATCGGGTATGAAGTCGCGATAAGGCCGACCATGTCAGCACATACACACACACGGCCACCATCCAAATTTTGCTTTTTTCGGCATCATGGGACTTCAAAACGTGTAAAAATATCGAAAACTGAATATCTGAAATTTGTGCTAAAAACAATGCTTTATTCTCCCTGCGGTCGATAAAGCAAAAAAAAAAAAAAGCTAAAATAGGACTATTTATTTCAGCAATTCATCACGGTTGTCTGTAAAACAAACGGGAGTTATGTGTAAATCACCCACCCCAGCATAACCCTGGAAGTGACTAAAACAGCTGAATTTGATTGCTTTATTTCGCTTACTCCGCTTATATACACACTTCAGTCAAGAGAACGGGGGATTCCCTTTATTATCATGATTATTATTATCACCCAGCCATTATTGTACAGTTTTAAAAGCGTCATTCTATTTTCAAACTAGTAATTCCAGCTTTTTACCATTCCGTGACTTTCAACATATTCCCGGAGACATGGCCTTTCATCAGCGACTTAAAAAAAAAAGGGATAGAAAGAAAAGAAGGGCGGATACATACAGCGCGGGTAGTTTTCCTTTTTCTCATTTCTTTACAGAACTGTAAAGTAATAAAAAAAAATTGCAGTTTCGGGAGGGAAAATGAAAAATTAATCTGAAATTTCTTTTTTTTCCCAGCCTTTTTTTTTTTTTTTTTTTTTTGTCATCTATCTTGGAGAATCGCCATACAAATCGATAGAAAACGAAAAAAAAAAAAAAAGGGGGCTGTTTCCACAGTCGGGAAACCATTGTGGGCGACAAAACGGGCAATAGTGTGCATCGGCGTTTTCAGCTGAATAATTCATAAAAAATGTCGTAAGTAATATTTTAAGATTTTCATCTGAAAATTCTGTGAAATAATTTCAGAAAAAAAAAAAGGGACAGAGGGTTTTCTCTTCCCCGTTTTCACGCAACGAATCCCCTCCAAGCTTTATCTATCAAATCGAGTCCGGGGAAAACACACCACAGTCATTTATCTATTTTAATTAAATATCTCCTTCGGTAGGGTGATTCAAATTTCCGCGAAGTATCTCGGATTTCAATGCACACTTAAGGGTAGTTGCATCTAGCATATTTAAGGGTCCTGTAAAAATTTTAGCCCCGAAATCGACCTCCTGACGTTCCGCGGGGCTTTAATAACCTTAAACAAAGTGGCTGATCGGCTAATCCTGTTTTAAAAGCGCTAATTTTTGCGTTTCGTTGTATCGGGGCATGATCGCACTTTTAAATATTTTCTTATATGTAAGTACAACAGGAAAGTATGACGCCATCAAAAATTTTTCCCTTGCTTGCTTGCTAGTGGACTTAGTGAGCAAGAGGTTCGGGGCCGATAAACTTCTAAAAATTGTCTCGCACAGACACCGAAAAAAAAATTAAAACCAAACACATCAAGTAGGGTTTTAAGGACCCCTGATTTTGAATCCGACATCAGTTTTTCAAAATTCAAAATGGCGGCTTCAAGATGGCGACCTAAAAGTTGAAAAATTAATTCACGGTGCTCAAAACCGGTATCGGGGGGTTATCGACATCGCTGATCACGAATCTGAAGCCAATTTTTCAAAATACAAGATGGTGGCTTCAAGATGGCGACATAAAAATTAAAAAATTAACTAACAGTTAATTTTTTAAAAACAACATTTAAATTTTTTAAAAACCACCATTTCAAACCAGTAAACAGTAAATTTTTGCACTGAAGAAGGAGCAACATTTTTTTTGGCAGTCTAATGGAAAAAAATTATCAGATGCCAGTTGAATTTTCAATACTCCAAAGTTAATATTAACTTTGAGTTAATTTTTCAATTTATAAATATCCATCCTGAAGCCGCCGATTTGAATTTTATGTTCCGGGCATCGAATTCGTAATCAACGATGGCCATAATCCCCCGGTACCGATTTTGAGCACTGTTAGTTAATTTTTTAATTTTTATGTCGCCATCTTGAAGCCACCATCTTGTATTTTGAAAAATTGGCTTCAGATTCGTGATCAGCGATGTCGATAACCCCCCGATACCGGTTTTGAGCACCGTGAATTAATTTTTCAACTTTTAGGTCGCCATCTTGAAGCCGCCATTTTGAATTTTGAAAAACTGATGTCGGATTCAAAATCAGGGGTCCTTAAAACCCTACTTGATGTGTTTGGTTTTAATTTTTTTTCGGTGTCTGTGCGAGACAATTTTTAGAAGTTTATCGGCCCCGAACCTCTTGCTCACTAAGTCCACTAGCAAGCAAGCAAGGGAAAAATTTTTGATGGCGTCATACTTTCCTGTTGTACTTACATATAAGAAAATATTTAAAAGTGCGATCATGCCCCGATACAACGAAACGCAAAAATTAGCGCTTTTAAAACAGGATTAGCCGATCAGCCACTTTGTTTAAGGTTATTAAAGCCCCGCGGAACGTCAGGAGGTCGATTTCGGGGCTAAAATTTTTACAGGACCCTTAAATATGCTAGATGCAACTACCCTTAAGTGTGCATTGAAATCCGAGATACTTCGCGGAAATTTGAATCACCCTACTCCTTCGGTGATACAAAATCCAAAACGAACGGGGTAAATGGATTTTCCTCACGTTATTCTCCTGTCAAATGCTCCAAATCTGATTTTGAGGTCCCCCAGAATAAAGCTTTTTGCCTCGGAATAAATAGGTCAGTTGTTCCCAAGCAAAATTTAACCAAAAAAAAAAAAAAAAAAAAAAAAAACCAGCATCAATTTTGCCCTGAATTTTTTTTTTTTTAAGTCCTGCTATTCCCAAGGTAGAGATAACGTTTAGCAGTCATCTTTTCAACGACACAAAGCACATCCTGACACATCATTACACAGCTAAATAGACGATTATCAACGATCGCTTTTCTCCTTCTTCCAACTCTATTTACCAAACCATTACCATGCTGATAGACGATTTATATCCCACACGCTCAGGGTTATCTTCGTGTATATACGTGTGTGTGTATATATATACGCGAAAAGTCGAAAAAAAAAAAAAAAAGAGAAAGGAAAAAAAAAACCCTCCCGTTTTTCAATTTTTGTATATAGAAAATCGATCCTAACAACCCGCTTTTCAAGTATATTCAAAGTAAATGAAGGCACAGGATCGTTAGAAAAGCAAAAGATGGGAAAGTTGTAGAGGAGATTGGAGCAATCAGGATTTTCTTTTTTAGATTATCCACCCGCACTGACTCAGCTCCCGAACGCAGCGATATTACAGATCGATTCATCTTTCGGGTGTCTTACATTTACCCAGTGGCGTATTTTTTTTTTTTTTATATATATAAATAAGAGGGCGATGTGCTTGCTCTCCTTATGCGAAATCGTGGCATTAAATCTGGTAAACGATTTTTCAAGTCGTTGTAAACTTGATTACCGTCGGATGAGAATCATGAGAGAGGTTTATTACTCATAATTTTGAAATATGTATGCAAAAGCCGAGATGCAAGCCAAATAATGTTAGATTCACGATTTGAGGTGTAAATAGTTTGTAAATGAGCTCATTTAAAATAATGAAAACGAAATGAAAATTCTACGCATGAGAAAAAAAAAAAAAAAAAAAAATCTGGCACTTTATGTCTTGAAATCAAATAGCTTTGTTTTCCTTTAGATTTGCGACTTATTGTGTACAATGGAAAAATATGACACTCAAAAAATACTTTTTTAAAAAAATGCATACCACTAAATATTAGCGGATAAAACATCCTTTAATTGCATTAGATGCAATATATTTCACTGGCGGATCCAGAATTTGTTTTGAGAAGGGGAGGAGGGGCGAAAGTCTAACATAAGCCCAAAAATTCGAATTCTATCCAGTGGCAAATTAATCTTCCGATAGAATTGCATTCTATCTAATGTAAAATTCACGGGTCCAAAGCCGATGCCGGCCGGTGCCGAAGGTGGTGTCAGTGCTCTATAATTTATTTTAAACTTGGTGCCGGTGCTGGCACCGGTCTTAAAATTCTGGCCCGATGGCAAATCTGAATATAATTGAGAAAGGCCACGGAGTTTCGATCATATTAAGCGGCCGATTGTATTAACCAGCACTACAATAAGTGGCGGTTTGTTAGTCTAGAAATTGATGGTGGTGCTGGCACAGATGCTGGAATCGACTCTGGACTCCGACGCCAGCACCAGAGGCAAAAATTATGCTACTCTGGTGTCGGCGCTGGCGCTAGCGCCACCTCGGTGTTTTGGATATTTTGGCGCCGATGCCGGCGGGGGCTCCAACCAAATTTTTACCGACTTCGAACCCCTGGTAAAATTGCTTCAGTTCGGGGGGAGGGGGGCGCCTTGGATTCACCAAAGTTATATTTACGGGGCTGAACTGGTTAATGTTTTTTCACTCAAATTTCTTAAAGAGTTGTCAATTCAAGAGAATTTTCCCGTACGAAAAAGAGATGCATAAATAATATAGACAGGGGTATGAATACGATGCCAGTGCCGACGCCGACTCCGGCTTCGATCGTATCCGATGCCATTTCTAATTCCAATTTTAGTGAGAGGAAAAAAAAAAAAAAAAAAATCTTAGAGCCATTTTAGACGATTTTTAAAATCAGGGGTCCGATGCCGATGCGATTTCACAGTACCGATGCCGATTTTGGATATTTAAAAAAATCGGCATCGGCCAAAATTTTCAAGCTTTGGACCCCTGAATATAGAAATCATGTATAAATTACACAACAAACTTGGAATACATAAAAAAAGGCATAAATTCTGTATAAAAAAACTAAACTTTTTTGACCGGAGAATTGTTTTTCCTCCTTCAATATGCATAAATTTGAAAAAATTATGCATGTCTAAATTTTTGTGTAAAGTATAACTAAATAATACATTTTTGACGTAGGACTACGTCTTGGGGGTCAATGTGGAACAAAATGTTTGTGGGATGTTGGGAACCGTCAATTTTAGTCAAAATAAATTTTGACTAATGTTTAAATTTTTAGAAATTTTCTAAAAAATTTACAAGGAATTTTGTATAAAAATTACAAGCAATTTTCTTTAAAAATCTATATTTTATTTTAAAATTAGACGACAAAAACGGAAACATAAACTTAGAAAATTTCTTGTTTTTAAATGATGTTTTGGCCTTTTTTTAACTTTTGGCCATTTTTAATACAGTAAAACCTCCTCTAACGCGGCATCTCGCAACGCGTTTTCAGTTATACGCGGTTTTGTTTTTGACACCTAAACCTCACCGAGCGCGGTGACTGACCTCTCGAACGCGGATATAAGTGAAGAAAATTCAAGTCATTTCTCTATTACAGTAATGAGTTAAGTCAATTCATCGCTGAAAATGAAGCAGATAGCCAAGATGAAACCGAAGACGAAGATAAGAAAATCAATTCAGTAATGAAACTTAAACAGGTGAATCAATTTTTGTCACTCGCCGAACAACTGAAAAAATCCTGCTCTGAACTCGACCCTGATTTAAACAGAAGCATCACTTTTGAAAGAGAATTCCAAAAATTATTGGCTCCCTACCGAGAGTTGAAGAAGAATTTTGCAGCCCAAGCCGTGCAGCCACCAATCACGCAATTTTTTAAAAATTAAAATTGTAAGTTTTGCATAAAAAATTTAAGGAAAAATCAAATTTGGTCAAAATTTTCTAACGACTGTCTCCCTAACCCCTATTTTCCCATAAGTAACAAGCCTTCCGCAACGCGATTTCCTGCAACGCGGTGTTTTGGCCGGAACGTAACCCCCGCGTTAGAGGTTTTACTGTAGTAAAATTAAACGACATGAACGAAAGCAAGGACTTAGAAAATTTCTTGTAAATTTGTAAAAAACTTTGGAACTCATGTTTCTTTTACAAGAAACTTAAAGATGCTAAAGCAAAGATTTAAAAATTTCTTGAAATTTTATTAACCTTTCTTTTAAATTTCCGCCAAATATTGAAAGATATTTCGCAAATATTGAAAGGTATTTTAAATCAAAATTTTATATTTATACCAAAATTTCTATACGATTTGTATACAGTTTAACCGAAAAGGTTGCAATAAAGGGAAAATAAAATGATTTAGAAAATGTTCGTAGATTCCAGAAATCAAATTAAATAAGTAATTTATTTAATTATTTGTAATAATTAAAAATAAAAAAGGAAGACATTAAAAAGACGTAGTCCTACGCAAAGTTATACGGCTATGTCTTCATAGCCTGATTAATTTTTTTTATATTAGCTTTTTGAATCTAGTTTTACAAACATTTTAGACACTTTTTCCATCATTTTTTTGTATGAGATACTTAGTTGACGTGATTTTCGCTGAAGAATCATTTCTAGAGACCAGGGATGGAAAATGAAATTGAACCAAATTGGTTTTTCAATTTTTTGTTACAAAAACCAGAAACCATATTGAATCAGCCTTAACTAAAAATTATTTAACCCAAACTGAATTAAACCCTTGGAACCTTACAGCCAAAATACCAGAGCCTAACCAATAAAGAGCCAATAAATATGAAACTAGAACCGAAAAAAAAACCATCATCTTTTGGCTCGAAAAACTTAAGGCTTCGTCCCAAAAACCATGGCGGCTACAAGCCACAAGCGTTAATATTTTCCCGAATAAAAGCTTTGGTATCTCCGCCATCTTCGTCTTTAAAAATTTTCCTTTTTTTAAGGAGCCTAAAGAATCCTGCAATGTCCAGCCCCTACGTAAATTAATTAACTTCAAATTTTGCATCAATTAAATCCGAATAAAATTAAATTCATTTAAAAAAAACAAACCATGATCTCTTTCCCTAATTTTCAAAACATTTGGCATGCCATCGAAAATACTCCATTTATACATTTCCTTCTTTTTCTTCATTGACAAGTTACAATTTGAAATGACCCTTTTACAACAAGTTCTCTCGATTTCGTCCAACTGATTTATTAAAAAAAAAAAAGAAAAAGAATGAAAGACAACCGACCGAAAATCGGAATCGTAAATTAAATTCATTTTGTGGAATTCTTCAAATTTTTTATGAGAACTATTTGTCATGAGTTTCACAGTTTTTTTTTTTGTTATCCAAAAAGAAAAAAAAGTTTGTGAAAAAGAAAATGGATGGCAAGTCATTAAAACGTATGAACATTTCATTTATTATTACAAGACAAATTAACACCCGTGTTTACAAAACCGAAAAAAATAACATCATTATCTCGCGTGCAAAGAGGGGATCCCGATTTTTCTTCCCACATTTTTTATTATTTTATTATCGGTTTTTTTTCCCTAATCTTTTTTTATTTTTCTTTTTCGCATTAACCACCCTTTACCTTGGGAACTCACGGCAGCAAAAAAAAGTGTAAGGTTCGTGTCAATCGTTTTAGTCCATCCCAAGGAGTGCTAAGTATTATTTAAACACAATCCTAGAGACGCATGACTATACGAAACGAGACCATTCAAATATTGCACGGGTAAACAATAGGCTCCTACTTTCCGCTGTGAGAATGATTATTACGTGACTTCAGCGTTCGGAGAGACAGAGAAAAAAAAAAGGCGAAACAAAAAAGCTTAATTCGTGTGATAAATATTAAACGGCCATTTCACCGACGGCTCATTTTTTTTTTTCTCACACGTCTCATCTTTATAAAAAAAAAAGAAGAGACAAGACGCTTGAAAAAGAGATTTTTAGTCTTTTAAGCGAATTATAAAAAAAAAAGAAAAAAATATATATCGGAGACGCTCATGTATTGATGTCGGGTTTAAATAAAAATCGAAAGCAACCGGCCAAAATTCCTCATCGCTTAATTTATTAATTTAATAAGTAATGCCCTTTTGAATTTTCGAAAGTTTGGGATGGTAAAACGCATTCGATTTTTTTACCATGCCCAATTTGAAATACTATTTTTAATTAACCAGTCAAAGGGGGAAAAACAAAAAAAGAAAAAAAAAATGATTGGCTATTAATTATTTACATCGCTAATTGTTCCGTCGGATCGGCCCTTGATTTGCAAATACGGTGCATTAAAGATTTTATTTTTAAATCTTTTAATGATTTTTTTAGGTTTAATTGAGATCCGAAGAAGATACGGAATAAAAAAAAAATCATCAAAGAGAATTTCAAAACAAAAATCATTCGATATCGTTATTTGGCGCCAAAAATGTATTTTATTTCGCTTTTTTTTTTTTCTTTTTTCAAAATGACGCACTATGTATTATTAATAATAAAAAAAGATGGATTTTGAGTTATAATCGACATTAAAAACCGGTTAAAAAGAAGGCTAGATATCTTGTAATAAAATGAATCAGCAATTTCTGTTTTCTTTTTTTAAATCGCTGGAAAATTTAAAAGAAGCGTCTGTTTTTTTTTTTTTTTTTTTTTTTTTAAAAGAATATTAAATTTAACAGGGACTGAAATATGTGTACTTTATGGCATACGTAAAAATCAATCAAATGGTAAAGTTTTATTTCGTGAATTTTTTTTTTTTATTTGCTTAGGGTCTTAAATTTTAATACATGGCACAATTTGTACCGTCCTGTTCAAAAATTGATGGTGAATTTGATACCAGGGCTTGCATGTTTCAAATAAGAAATAGAACGGACATAAATTAATCAATTTAATACGAAGGAACGTCAGAAAAAGAATAAAAATTTAGAAAAAAAATTTTTTTGAGTTAAGTCGAGATGAAGATTTGAACCCTGAACCTTCCGACTACCGGTCGACTGCGCTCCCTTCTAAGCTAACTGGATACTACTTATACATAAATTTACCGACCAAAAATTACAAAGCTATCAACGAAAAAACCAGCAGGGTTTCCATGGCGGAAATTTAAATTTGAAAAGCAAGATCAGGAAAAATCAGACTTGATCCAAAATTGATCCAAAGTTGATCCAGTCACGGTAAAATTTCCAATTTTGTCCTTATACTGGATGTTAGTGAATCGGCCAAAGTCCAAAGTTGGTAGGCTTCACATTCCAAGATTGATCCAATTTAAAATTTCCAACAGAAAAAATTAAAGAATTACAACAGAAAAATAAACTGGATCTTCAGAATAAAGAAAAAGCATTTTCGCTCAAGTAAATTTTAAATCTTAAATTTACTCCATCAAAAAATTCCACAATTTTAAATCTGAAGCTTATTTTAATTTGCCTAATATTTCACATTCACTCAAGTTGCCCCACTCCCGGTTTCTTTTCTTTCGAAAAAAAAAAGACTTAGGAAAAAAAATGCGATGGATTTTGAAGAATTAAACTTTTCAATTCAGAAAATTATTTAAAAACATGGAAAATGCAGAAAGACTTTAACGATTCCCTTTTTTTTAAAAAATTAAAGAGTCTTTTAATGGCATTAACTAGAAGTAATGGCTTTTGGAGAAAATAATGACCTGGTGCTCTAGCGCTGAAATTAGTAAATTACCATTTAATGAACGATTTGCAGATGTTCACGAAAGCTTTGAGAAAAAAAAAAAAAAAAAAAAAAAAAAAAAAAAAAAAACGGAAAAAAAAAGTGGCAAGAACAAACTTCATGACATTTTTCTTTCTTAGCATCAGCTGTTATAGATTTTTATCAATATTTGATCTCTGTCCTAATTGTTCGGATTTAGCAACTGCAAATAGAAAACAGTCCGTTACAAACTAAAAAGGGAATCATTCTTTATTAATGATGTCATTGAGAAATGGATTTCAAAAAATAAAATTTTGCATTTGTTTGTAAATTTAAAAACCTACGCATGATGTCTTCTTGTATGTACTTGTACTAATTAAGCATTTCATAACTGTTTCCTGGACTGGTCCAAATGGAATTGTAAGCAGAATTAAACACAGCTCGTTATCATCTGATTTAAAGTCTGATGGACATCAATAATAGGACGCATTTAATGGCATCCATACTACACATACAGCGGACCTAAATTAAAAAATTATTGACTAAAAATCAAGAAGCTGAGCAAAAAGATGATGCAGGCTCCATTTTAGGAGAAAAAAAACGTGAATTTTAATTTAACTTAAAACGAAAGTCAATGACAAAGAAAAACAAAATTTTTTTTTTATATATTTGTTCAAGCGTTTTCAAGAGCCATGGATTAGTGATTTTTCTCATTAAAAAATGTTGCGTAGTCTTTAAAAATATTCAGAACAGAAAGTTGCAATTTTTTTTCTTGAAGGGCCAATCCAGGGATAAAACCGACTATTGGCTTTCAAAAAAGTAGAAAAACCGTTTTCGGGAGTTTAAGAAAGTAGGAAAAAAAGTCGACTAAAGTTTATAAGAAAATCATCAATTAATATTTTGCAATTAGTAGCATAAAATAAGGTGACCATAATAGTCGCTGGTCAAAGCGGGACAGCGCCCCCCCCCCCCCTATTTTACTTAAAATTTTCAATAAGATGAGAAAAAAATAAGCTGGCAAATTTTAAAAATTTCAAAAAGAGTGTAAAAATTAAGCTGCATGAAGCTGAAAAGAAAATAATGGTTGATTTATCCTTTACCCGCAAACCTAGGTTTCCATATACTAAAACAAATTAAAATTAAAATTAATCCACGAAAAAAAAAAAAAAAAAAATCAACGTAAGAAAATTAATCAGTTGAGGCCCATTATCCATTTACGATTTTTAAATGGTCATAATGGTCAGAATCAGATTTATCATAACGTGCATTAATATTTAACGAAGTTCTATCAAAAATATAGAAATTTGTAAATAACCAAAAAAATTAGAAATAACCAAAAATTTGAAATGTGCCCATAAAAAATTTTTAAATCATAAATTCTTTTGCTAGTGAATAGAAAAATGTGCTGGGAGTATTTTCTCCATAAAAGCATTAAAACAAACAAAATAAAATAAAATAACAACATTGATTTTGTGAATACCTAATCAAATTCTTTTCCCACAAACTTTCCGTTAAATAAATGATGCAAATCAAGCTTTAAAATCGGAAAACAATTTGTTTTTCTCCTCAAAATAATTTTCGGCAAGGAATATTTAAATTACTCATTAATATCAAACAGGAAGATTATATTTTATGAGTTGATTTCGGGAAAAATGGAACTAATTGTAAAAGATTGTAAAAGAAAGTAATTGTAAAAGTAATAAAATTGTAAAAGACTGTAGATGTTACTAATTGTAAAAGATTGTAAAAATTGTAAAAGAAAGGAAGATTATAGTCTGTAAACTTTACACTACTTCATTTTCAGTCTTGACATAAATTGAAACTTTGCAAAATGTTCTTAATTCCAACATGACATTCGGTAGAAAATAAATATTTCTTTAAAATGGCTAAAAACACTCATAATAACTTTTTACAATGATATAAATAAATTAATTCAATGTTTTTTCACAAAGTTAAAAAAAAAAATTGTAAACTTTTAGTAATATCTTTTTTATGATCCAGCAGACGAAAATTAAAATTGTATTTTCAAATGATCTATTTCAAAAAAGTCGAAAAGGCGGGAAATAATCAATATAAATCAAAAAATTTTCAAAACCGCCAGAAAAAAAAAAAAAAAAAAATTGGCGACGGAAAAAATTATCAAGAAGCAAAGTGAAAAACCAAAGCACTAACGAAATGTTGATACTTTTTCGGCCGCCATATTGGAAAACGACATCAGCGCCACAATAAGAATTCGCTTCCTCAGATAAAAAGTTTAGGCCTAAAAACAAAAGAAAGTGACGGCTAAATTCTTCCAATTCAGCACTCAAAAACTGCTGATTTAATTTAAAAAAAAAAAAAAAAAAAAAATTAATTCTGTTTCAATTTATTCTTCGTTTATTAAATAAAAAAAAAATGCTAAAATAGATTTCTGTGATAAAATTTAACCCTTAACCGGAAGCAGACGTTCATGTAAAAATCAAAAATTAAAAATCGAGTTATCTCGACTGAGAATCCCTGTCAGGGCGATTTATTTATGATCAAAAAAAAAAAAAAGAAAAATCATTCACCCCTCATTGCTTCCAATCAAATATTAAAAAAAGAGCTATTTTAAAAATAAAAAAAAAGATACCCGAAAAAAGAATATTATCACCACGCAAGTCCCCCGCGCAGCGCATGGTTTTAATACAGCAAAACAAAACCGGATGAAATCCCTGCAGGTTTCGACACAACGAGGCACAACAAATTTCCGATTTTTTTTTTTCCGATTCACATTTCTTTACTTCAAAAAACAAAACTTTTTTTTTTTCCTTCCGAGAAAAAAAAAATACCGAAAACAAAAAAGCATGATGAAATCTTATCAATGGCCTATTCTAAAAAACACGTGGTCTCGGATAGCATCAGCATGCCCGTAGCACGTTTTTTTTTTCATCAGACATATAAAAAAAAAAAAGATGAAAAAATAAATAAATAAATAATAACCGTTAACGGCAAATAATACAATTTGACAGAAAGTGTATCATTCCACATTTTATCCGATAAACGTCTCACATAAAATGGATAAAGTTGGATTTATTCCAGAAGTGGAACATTTGGAAAACCCCGAGTCAGAAAAAAAAAAGACGTATGACAAGGAAATAAAGGGGGAGCGTAGGGGGTGTAAGAGGAGAGGGCAAAAATATTTAACAAAAAAACTTTGGGGGGACGGAAAAAAAAAATACCGGCATTATTTTTTTTTCATAAATTCAGACGTCGAGCGCTTGTCATTTGCCGACGGCCCGTTTTCATCGACCGGTTTATTTATTTTCTTTCCCTTTCTTTAACCGGTGACAAAATCTTTATAAAAAAAAATAATAAATAAAAAAAAATATAAAAA
Source organism: Liposcelis bostrychophila (assembly GCA_037577465.1). Classification (NCBI taxonomy): domain Eukaryota; kingdom Metazoa; phylum Arthropoda; class Insecta; order Psocodea; family Liposcelididae; genus Liposcelis; species Liposcelis bostrychophila. Next base: position 7,842,070 of record CM075211.1, read on the forward strand.
AATTCAAATTTTTTTTTTTTACTTTTCGCCGTCTTATTTCCAAATGTAACATTGTTGGTCATTTATTAGATTGCAGCGTTGCCAATTCGTTTGGTTTTATCGTAAACAGAAGACACGCGATTTTTGAATTATCTCCCGTTTGAATTCGATTTTCAATTGTTTGTTTTCGTTTTTCAATTGTTCCAAGAGAATGTGACATAACACTTAAAAAGGCATCTTTAATTTAATAAACCCCCCCTTTTCACGTTTAAAATTCCCAGGGAAACCAATCAATTCGATTTGTAAAAATCGAAAACGGGGATTTTAAAAGAAAAGAGGAGAGATGAGAGAGAGAAGAGAGAAGAAAAAAAAAAGGAATTAAAAAAAGAAAATGTATTAATAAAACAAGTTGAACATTTACCCGGGGTCGTTCGGGACCTCAGCAGGTGATCCCCCAGTGATGGAATCCTGGGGTTGAGGCTCCATTACAAACTGAATTTTGAAAAATTTCTAAAAAAAACACTACACTAAGAATAATATACCGGGTGTGTCCGTTTTTTAACTACAGTAGCGACTATCACGAGCCACAGACTACACGGTACTACGAATGCGCTGTGTATATTGTGTTGATCGGCTTAGTGCAGAATAGGCGCTAGGCGGGAGGTTGCGCGCGCACATTCCTTTGATGGATCACCAAAATTTCAATCCGGATTGGTCGGTTCCCTCGCTGTGACGTAACCGTAACATCACAAAGTTCGGTTTAGGTAAAATTCGAACTCCTTAAGGCATCTAACGTACGAAACTCGAACTAAAAGCTTCGATTTCGGTGATTTTTTTTTTTTTTTTTTTTTATTTTTATTTTTCGATTTCATTTATGGGACGTTTGTTTATTTTTTAAAAGCACGATCTATTTTAAAATTAAAACGGTACCGAAAAACAAGGGCATTTTTTTCTCCGAAGGAAACGATAAACTTTAAATGGATTTTTGATTTTTCTTTTGCGATTTGAGGGATATGGGGAACTTTGATACGTAACCGAAAGATGGAACCTTCTTCGAAAAATTGCCGCCAATGCCACACAGCTGACTGCGTTAATTTAAAAACAGCGGCTTGCTTAATCTCTCTCAATTTATCTAATATGTCTTCCAGGCGTATTATATTTTATATGAGATCTAAATAAATCCGAAAATGAAAAAGCGGTTGATTTTTTTTTCTCCCTCCGCCTCGGCTTTATTACGGATTTTTATATTGATAATAAAAATAAAAAAAACGTGGATAAAAAATTTAAAGAGATGAAATTTTTAACGGAAAGAGTCTTTATCAAAAACCAAAAAAAGACTAGCCTAACTTTTTTTTTTTTGCCACAGCTCAGAAAGGGAGAAAAAATTTGAAATTCACATCCATTTTCTCTGGATCAATTTTAGAAGCATTTTTATTTGGGAATCCAAGACGCATATAAAATATTTGTTAAAATATTTTAATTTCCATATGGAAGGGGGAAATAATGTATGCCAGCATGTCTAAAATTTTACAGGTTGTATATCTAAAAAATTATTTGAGTTCCTCCCCAATTTGAGGGCTGAAACAGGAGTAGCCTTTGTTAAGAAATTTAAATGCCAGCATCCGAAAACAAGACGTGTCCATTTGCTATAGGCCTAAATTATTTATTTATTATTTTTTAATCATTGCCAAAGGGTGTTCAATAACTATGCCCTGTAAAATAAGCAAGGCTAAGTTCAGAATTTTTTTTTTTTTTTTTTTTTTTTGGGGGGGGGGGGTGGTGGAATACCGAAAAATATAGTCAAACTTCCATAACTTTTTAAACTTATAGAAAACAAATGGAAAGGTGTAGAGCCTCACTGCATGCTTTCATGTTTTAGTTTATTTGCAGATTGTGGATCTCATCATACACCTACCCCCTTCTCCCAGATCTCAGTGAAAAAGAAGCAAAAATAAAAAAAATTCTTGAAAAATAAATGAATTACAGTTAATATGATTGATAAATACTGCAGAATTGATCGTTAACTATTTCAACTTCAGAAATAAGCGATGGATGGTCCTATCAAAAATCTTATTTATCCTAAAATTTTTATTCATTTGCTCAAATTTTTACTAATGCAAAATGTACAATGCACTTTTGTACAATAGTACTACGCTTACCAACCATACTCACAGTAAAAAACTTTTTGTACTATATATTATGCAACATCCTCATAGCCCATAGTGCACTGAAAGAGCCATTTTTGCATTTACTGATCAATTCAATATTTTCTTACTTCATTTTTACTAATTACATTTGCCAAAAAATAGAACAAATAAAGCAGTGAAAGTGAAGCTGATCAAAATGGTAACTAATAAATCTTTTTCCTCTACCTATAAAGCCAAATGTTCAATATTTTCTCTTCATTGTACTATTATTTTTACATTTTGACTTGGTTATCCTACACAGTAATCCACTTTGCAGATTTTTAAATTTTACTGCAATGCTAATTATCTACTAAGTGAAAGATAGGTAAGCTAAAATATTTTATAACCATTTTTTTGAGCCATTTTATCCCTGTCTCTAACAAACCTACTTGCTTTACAAGATGCTTATTTAATGAACTGCTTTATGGTAGCAGAACCAACGGTACCAGACTAAAAAAAGCTGAAAAGAAGTTTTAAAGTTTTAACGCTCTAAAAATAAGTCAGTATCATTTATCCATTGTTGGGGCAGCATTGACAACCAGAAACTATTTGGAAACTTAATTTATGGTGTGCTAAGTTATGAATGAATAAACCAACAAAGTATAACATGAAATTCACTTTAACATTTTGGGCAAGGAGCTGCTATTTCTGTACTCAAGCCTGTATAAGTAGAAAACCTTTGCTTTGAATGGGTAAAAGTTTCTCATGGGCACATGGTCACTCCGTAGCACCTTCAAAATGCAAGTTCTAGCTGCAAATGTGCATGCCCACCATCCATTGGCAACCTCAGAGGCAGAAAAATAATTTCTCTAGGCCCTTCTTGGATTTTCTGACTATTATCAAACATAAGACCTTCCACTTGGCAAAAAAATTATGATACGAAATTGAAATAACTATGTTCACCTCATATGTTTTTGGATAGGCTTTAAATGCCATTTAACTTATAACAGCTTAGCTAGAGCAGTATTTTTGCAGGTTTAGCTGCTACAAACATTGTTATTTGTTAATGATTTTAAAAATGACTTACCCAATCCACTCAGAAATGGGTTTTTCCCATTGATGGCATATTGATGGAATGAAGCCATCTTACGAGCCTATTAATCGAAATTCTTGTAACCCACACGCTAAGGCAAATGCAATTAACAGTCACCCGAACACGAACCCGGTAAATATCATTCCGAAAAACGTTTAAAGCAAATGCAAAAGTCCGAAAGAGCCCATTACAAACATGGACGCGCATTAAATCTTGCTTTTTTCGTATTTTTCATCGCGAAACGGACACGAAAATTCTCTTCATCATCATCGGTTCCGAATGACTGAACGCACATGGTACAGATTAGCCAATCACCGATAGCGTGGGTTTATATATCAACTGTGATTGGCTGATGCAACTTCATGAATTTCGAGAGAAATTAATTTTACGAATTCTTTCGGCAAAGGAAGTAAAATACTAATTTTAAAACACAAAATGCAAACTTAAATTAATTTGTGTATTAATTTGTTACTTATTTGCAAAAATTCGCTTTGGAGCAAGCCTATTTAAGAAACGAAGAAATAATTATTGTTTACCATAGAACATGTAATCACCAATGGAAATCAGCGTGAGCTTATTATCATCTGTGATTGGCTCATGTATTTCTCATCATTTTGTGCGGGTTAATTTTTGGGAGTCATTTGACACAAAACGTAAACAAGCAGTTTTAGTTTGGAATAAAGGTTGGTATTTTCATTATTTTAACTAATTCTACAGAGATTATACCATATGAACGACCATATTTAGAAGCTTAGCATTAATTACTAGTCCATATGATTCGAATTTTAGAATGAGTATAGGTCAATAAGCTTATTCTGAAATTTTCATATCCTATGGAGTGGAAGTGATTTAGGTTAAAAACTGTTTTTCACATATGTTAACCCTGGAAATTAACATCAATGATGTCAAGATGCCATTTGAAAAAATGAAAATAAGCCTTGAGAGCCTTTCTAAAATGGAATTTTAATTAGAAACAACAACATAACAACAAACAACATGGAATATTAAAAGTACAACACTTGATTTTAAATCAGTATAAATTGTAATGAAAATTTTCGTAAATTATGTGATATTTTAAATCTTGAATGAAAAGTGATAAATACTGTCGTTAAAAGCTTGTATTCATACTGAAAAATCATCAAGTCTAAATAATTAAGATATTTAACATTATTGTACAGGTAAACAAGACTTACTTTATACTCTGCCTTTTAAATAATTTAAATAAGGCTTATTTTTTTTTTTTTAATTCATCAAACCATTCATGAAGTGAATTTTTGATGGAATTTTAATATTTTTAATGAACACTTCACAGTTAATTTTTTCTCTCAATAATTACTATAAATCAAAAATTGGTAACAATATTTTGCTGTCAGGGAACAATTTGAATTATATAAAATCCTTCTAGTTATTTATGCCTAAACATGAAATTCGGGTACATAGTTTTAATTTAAATACAAAAGTATTGTCATAAAGATTTAGTATTGCATTACAGGATGTACTTTTTAAAAAAATCATAATATAAATTTTACATCCTAATTTAATAATGAAAAAGCATTGGTTGTAATCATACTTTCAAAAATAATTTATAGGAACTGAAAAAGAGACTTTAAATAAATCAAATTAGGTCATTTCTACAACTTACTGAAACGTTACTTCAAAAAAAAAACCTTCTAACTGTAATCATTAATGCATGATCACAAGTATTGTTTTAAAATTAAAATATACATTACAAACCAGGAATGTTATATAATATTGCAAGAAAGGCAGTTCTTCTTTGAATAATTTTCTAGCTGAATAACAAATTCAGAATTATACATCTTGCTTAACATGTGATTTCCCGGTCAAAAAAAATCTTAAATATACTTATATTATGACTAATATTTTAAAACACTCTTTAATATCACCATACATGTAAGTCACAAATCACATGAAAAGGTAAACTTTCTTTTTTTCTTGACAAAACATGATTTCCCTGACTATTTAAGCATCTAAATTGTATCTATGAATAAAATAATGTGGATTTATTCTTTCTTCTAAATTACACTACTTTAAACGATACATGTCTCATGCAGTTTCTAAAACAATGGTTGGTTTCCTGGGCTGCGCAACATGGAAATCCTTGTATTGAGAGAAAACACTTATCTGAAAATTCAGAAGAAAAAAAAAATTATGAACATCTTTTTTTTTTCAGTAGTGCAACAATGTTTTGAGTTGCATTTTTATTCAAATAGGAATGTGTAGAGAAAGAAGTTAGCTTAGAAATCAAGTTAGCTCAGCAGATAGAGCTGTCGACCGGCAACCGGAAGATCCGGCGTTCAAGTCCTCGGCTTGACCTCGTTCGATATAATTGTTTCTGAATTTTCTTCTTTCTCTTGACATTCCTATTTGAATATCAAAATAAAATTTGAGTAAGATTTTAGTAAAAACTACAAAATATGTACCTTATCTTTAAGTTGTTGAGCGAGCTGCAAGGCCACAGTAAACAATACCAAAACTTCATTTGTCCAAGAAACAGAGCACTCTGCTTGTAATGTATTAAATGTCATTGTACCATGATCAGTTCCTGGTTGGATTTGGTAAACAGCAAATACTATTTTATGGCTTTGGATGTAAAAGCTTATTGCAAGATCTTCAGGAAGATTTGGAACTAACAATTTCTGAGGAAAAAAAGAAAGAACTCATTAGTTTTAAAATGCTAAATTTAGTTCCTTTTTAAAAAAAAAAAACAGGAGCTACCCTAATTTAAACTTACCATATTCCTACTTTTCATTAAATCATCAATAGTTCTTTTCCTAGGAACAATTAAACTGGATCTACCCCTTTGCAAAGCTCCTAAAACTTTTCCTAATATATGTAACACTTCTTCACTTGAAGTGAAGACATAATCCTTATCTACATTATTGACATGTCTTAATGCTTGTTGTAAATGATTCCCAGCATCTTGAACTTGTTGTAATTTCCATGGGTTATCATGAGTGATGGTTGTTCTGTAAGTTACATTTTGATGGCGTTGAATCTTAAAACTTATTTCCCCAAATGTGATGGTATCGCCACAAAGGACTACATTACATTTAATATTGTCAGTTGGGGATGTTAAAGAATACTTTTCTTGTTTCAGCTGACCCTCGCTGCTTGTTATGACAGGGAATCGTTTTGCACACTCCTGGAAATTAACAAGTCATACATCACAAAACAGAAAAAAAAGGTGAGTTATTTTTTAGCTTACATTTAAAATGGTCTGCAGCTGTAAAAATACAGCATGAACCTCTTCATCTAATATCCACTGAAATTCCAATTGCTGAAAAAAAAAAAAAAAAAAAAAAAAAAGGAATAGATGAAGTGTGATAAAAAGCTTTTATTACAGTAAAACTATAAAATTGGAATTGAAAATTACGATGCAGGTTGGGAGTCTGAATAATAGTTTGCGCTTTTTTCATGTAATTGAATTAAGAAGTAATGAATTGAGACGTATTTTCTTACCAATAAAGTAGCCTCTTCTTTTTCACCTTCTGCCATTTTTTTTTATTGTTATGAAACATACACAGGCTTGCCAATATTTTTATAAAAATTAAAAATCGAATTATTCCTAAAATATTGAAAAAAACATGTTAAAAATGTGTTCCCCCATGCATTCTTTTCTAATTATGACTAATTAATCGATAACCGATGTTATAAAAATCACAAAAAAATTAAATCGGTTGGCAATGAATTTGTTTGTTTCGTCTGCTTTAAATGCTCACAAACTTCAGACGAATTTTTTTTTCTTTAAATTCTGACTTCAAATTCGCTGTTCTAAAATACTTACATCAACTTTGAAATGAAAATATTTTATGTTGGATTTTTCACGGGAAATGGATGCTGAAGTAGATAGAATTTTAGGAAAAAAAGTTAAAATGACCCTAAGCCGTAAATGATAAGTTACCGAACGCGCCTTTTTTTATTTCGATTCTTCGATATATCGAATCAAAATTCTTTTTGGCGTTGTTATCATTTGCATTGAAAGCATGAAAAGCATAGAAAAAAAATGAATGCTTTTTTCTTTGTTGAATGTAGAGTTAAAAGTGTTTCCTTAAATTTAATAGTTCGTTGTAGAGTCCCACTCTAGTTCTTTGTTCTTTGGTATTGATTTTTAAAGATGATCTATTTATAATTTAAAAGGTGAGCCAGTATCATTGTTTTCCCCAACGGCCCGATTTGCTGCTTCTTTTTTTATGTTAAAAGTATTTTGAAAATATGTGGTCTAATATCTCCCAGAAATTCTTTTTCTTTTTGTTGAAAAACAAATTAAGAGCTTGTATAATGCAAAGTCAGGAAAGGAAAGGAAAAATTAAATTGCAGAAAAAACACCTTTTTAAAATTTCTACAAAATTTTTATTTTAATAAATTAAATTCTACAATTACTTAAATCAGTCTTATAAATGCTGCGGTGTTATGCAAAAGGTGTAACTTAGCAGGAATGTCATACTACAAAACAAACGATTGCAGTAAAAAAGTGATTATTATCTTCAACAACATTCTTGAAAAATTTGTTTGCAGAACAAAAAAGATTAAATGAAGAAATTCGATAAGTTAAAAGAAAAAAAAAAAAAAAAAAAAGAATTTTCTTATTATGAAAGATCCAGAAAAAAATATCCACTGATAATTATCCTAGAAAAGCATTCAATTAAGTTACACCACTTCACCAATTTCAGTCTGATTACTTAAATTTTACTTTTTATTTGTTTTTTTTCACCTTCTACTTGCTCTATTGGTATTTGCTTTGGTTCTGCTTGCTTCGTTAAAGCTGCTTCAATGCTTAAGATTCCATTATCATGGAGCAGAGATTTGATACTTGAAAGATCCACATGTTCAGGTAGTGTAAACTCTCTTACAATTGCCTGTTGAATTCTACTTCCATCCTCTGCAGTTCTGTCCGATTTGGCTTCTATCTTGAGCATATTATCCTTCAACGACATTTTGATATCTTCAGGTTTGAAACCGTGCACATCAACGTTAACTCGGTATGAATCCGGCTTCATTTCAAGTCCTTCGATAGGCATAAACCTTGGTGCTAAGATCTTCAATGGCATGTCACGGAGTAAGTCTCTCTCCAGTCTGTTGAATTCTCTTTCAAAATCCTTCATTAAATATCCAATGTCTCTTGGTCTCCAAAAATTTCTAGCAGGAACTGATGACAAATTCTGGCACGATCTTACAACCGGCATCAACATCCTTGATCTTTGAAACATTTTCGTACTTTTTTTTTTAAATTCACGAGAAACAAATGCACAAAGTGAATGAAAAAATTTAGAACACCCGTAAAATTCGCTTGACTCACTTGAATGAACGCTTTACTTCACAAATTCTGAAGCTACGACCTTCGTCACTCGTTTATATATGCTCTGTTACTTGAGAGAATATTGTAGAAACTTCCCGAAATTTCATCATCTTTTTGGGATTCTCGAGAATCGTCGAGAATCATCTGGAAATAGCCGGTAGCCAATAGGAGAGCTTCGTTTTATTTTGATCTTCTCTCGGCCAATGAGCGCGGAGCGCTGGCGTCTGCGTCGAGTTGTCGTACCGAGCGCGAGCGGCTGATGCAACCCGCGAAGTTCAATGGAAATCATCTTTTTTTTTTTTTTTTTTTTTTTTACAAATTTATTTATTTATTTATTTTTTTGCGTTCTGTTGCTCATTCATTATCGCATTTGCAAAGTTTGAATGCAAGTTGCATAGGAATTTTCTTGAAACCCAAAAATATTTTATCGAAGCTGGAGAATTTTAAATTTATTGAAGCTTTCATATTTTAAAAACGTAAATTCATTTAATTTCAGGATTCTTGCAATTCCTCGCTTTCGAGTTTGCAATTTCCAGCTCCTCCGAATAAGGAACTTTAAAAGCGTTTTTAAAACTGAAGGATTGATTTAAGTTCCAAAATGGCGTTTCAAAGCCTTTATTCTTTTCGCATTTTCAAGGTTGAAAAATCATTTTTTGGTTTGGGGACTAGTATATAATGTTCCCCTTGTACACGATTTTTCTTTTTTCAAAACGTTTTCTACTCAATATTTTTGCCGGGGGTATTCATTTTCCTAAATCATTTGAATGAGTGATTGAGTAATAAAGGTCCCGCCGTGCTCAAAACTGAACTTGTCACGGACGGCCGCTTTGTTGGGAGACATATACCGTTGAAATCAATAAATATGAATTATTTTTTGTTCTGAAAACTTCAGAGCTTATAAATTATCAAAAATTAAAAATTGACGAGCTCTACTACGGAATGACCCAGTAAGGGAATCATTGAGAATGAATGGAAATTGTAAAGTTAAGCATCCACGTTTAATTTAATTAGCTGCTATTGCAGTTTTTGTATACAAAAAAAATTCAGAATTTGGCTAAAAGTTTTGAGTTCCATTGAGCAATTTAAAAAAAAGATATAAAAGGCGCCAACGCTCAGCTGGTTTTAAATTGAAGCTGGCAACACTGTAAATCTTGTCAACTTAAAAACACTTTTCATTTTAATCACAACAAATAAATTTTATTTCGATATGTTACGGTTATTTACGTCGTTGCGTTTGAAAGATGCGTGATTAAGCAATCAAAATGTTATAAGTAACGTGCTTTTTATTTGACGGCAACGGGAAATGATGTACAGCTGATGAAAATCAACATTTTGTGGGGTCGATGCATTTTGGTTGGGACGCCGAACAAAGGCTTTCCTTTATCATCGTTTTTAAATGTCGAATTTAAAAATGCCGCCAGAGCAGTCAAAATTATTAAGAGCGTTGTTAACGAAGGACAAGCAGAAAAAGGATCGTAAAGTCCTTCATCCTCAAGCTAAAGAACTAATCGTAAATGTTGTCAATTTCATGAAACAGGAAGCCAGTGGAGAATTTATAATACCTGCAAGGAAAGTTCAGTGTCGAGCAGCGGTTGCTACAGGATTTTCGGAACGAACAGTAAGACGAGTCGTTAAGGAATCAAAAAGTTTACCTGTTGTAGAAAATTCAAGTGGCGAAGGGACTTCAGTTTCATTTCCTCCTAAAAAAGCTCCGAATAGACCTAAACCAAAAACTGGTTTAGATGAACTTACCAGATCAACAGTGAGAAAAATAATTCATCGCATTTATGTAAACGAAAAGACTGTACCGACTATTAAGAAAATCCATCAAAAATTGATACAAGAAATTGGTTTTAAGGGCGGAAGTCGTTCTGCTCATAAAATAGTAAAAGAATTAGGCTTTTTCTGGAAAAAGACAAAGTCTAAAAGTTTCGTTTTAATTGAAAAACATGAAATTAGACTGAAAAGAATAGAGTATTTAAGGGATATTATTAAATATAGAAGAGAAGGAAGACCAATTATTTATTTAGGAGACACTGCAATCTTAAGTTCATTATCATCTCATGAAAAAACGAAAGCAGTAGGGGAGAGATTAGTATTAATGCATGCAGGAGGAGAGGGAGGATTTGTCCCGAATGCTTTGATGATTTTGCAAACTGCTAAACCGACTGGAGATTATCACCAAGAATTATCTGATAAATATCAAGCATGGGTAAAAAAAACGCTAATCCCTTCTTTGCCTCCTAGAACCGTCGTAGTGATCGATCATGCAGCTTATACAAATATACAGACTGAAAAAATCCCGACATTAGACTGCAACGCAGAGCAAATGAAACAATGGCTCCGTTCGAAAAACATCAGCTTTAACGAAGACATGCTTCGGCCGGAACTTCATCAAATCATAAAGCGACACGCTCCTAAGTATCGAAAACAAAAGGGAATCATTGAACAAATGTTGACCGAAAGAGGGCATTCCGTACTACGTCTACCCCCGGACCATCCGGATTTAAACCCGATAGATTTGATGTGGGCTGACGTGAAGCAATTCGTAGCCGACAGAAACACGACTTTTCGTCTGGATGACGTCAGGATGCTTTGTCAGCAGAGATTAAGCGAAGTTGGGTCGGAAGTTTGGATGATGAGATGCAATCATGTTAGATCAGTCGAGCAGCAATATTTAGAAAGCGAAGGGATCGTGGATCACGAAGTTGAAAAAGTTATGGCAAAACCACCCATCAATAATAATAAAGACAATAATACTTTTAAAATTAGGCCGGAAGAAAATCATACGGAGGAGCATGACGAACATGATAACATTCATTTTGTGAGACATTTTATGGGTGGTTTGCTTGGTTTAGAAGATGACTATAAAATGTTTAACGAGTGATGTTGGTTTCTGGATTTAATGAAATTTTTGTTGCAAAGTTAGCAGTAGTTTTATGTGCTCATAAACAAATTCAGGGTATTTGCAGAGAGGGGGTCTAAGCCTGAAGTAATGCTGGAATTGAAGTTATTACGAAAAAAATCAGGTTTTGTGCAATTCTTTTTCTACATTCAGAGTAAGTCTTTAGAAACTAAATTCCTTTTCTTTTTTCGGTTCCGAAATTTTCAGTGTTAATTTCACAGTCTGAAATTTTTTATATAGACTAGAGTCCAAAAATCCTACATTTTAGTCCAAAAATTTACATGAAACCTTACAGGTCAAGAATTTTACTCCTTCCTGCTTATGGGCTTCAATCTTTGACTCCTGTTCATTCTTCCCTTCTTGAAGAAAAAAATTTAAAAAATTTGGGTTTTCGCTTTGAGCTTGCAAAATATTCTCTTTCCTATTGAAATTCACTATAGCTGCAGTCCTTTTCAAGTTAAAAAGTTCAACAAACTTTTTTAACAATTATAAAGCTCTATTCCCTATTGATTTAAACGTTAAACAATGTGCATGTAAGTGAAGTATGAATTTAAAATGAAACGCTTATGCTTGAGTTTGGCATCAAACTGAATCAGGTTCTTGTAAATGACATAAAACGGCTGCAAATTCTGTACTTCCTGGAAGCATTTAAATAATTATTATAAAAATCGTACCAATATATATATATTTTTTTTCTTTTTTTTAAATTAATATCATTTTTTGCCTTGTGTAAAAAAATACTGAGTTTTAATAACATCTGTTTATAAATTGTAGTATCACAGCAGTCCTAAATGTTCCGAAAACCACAATCCCGAACTTATTAAACTATCAATGTGGACGGGAGTTTGAGCGAGAGGGTGATTGTCATCGTACATGTGAACCCTGAAACGAAAACGAGGATTTTAGTACTTCAAAAAATTTTATTTTTAGCCAAACTGAGTCTGGAAAATTGGGGCTTTTAATTCAATTAAACATGCCTGATGAGTCTTTTAAAAAAGGAGCTTGCAAAGAGAGTCTCTAAAAAATAATTTTTAGAGTCAATCTAAAATATTTTATGAAGATGTTTGGAAAATAATTTCGTATTTTGCTTTTTTTCTTGGACAAATTATTTTTAAAAGTCGAAATCTCACCTTGTTTTAATATTCCTAGCCTTCAGCAAATAATGCAACTGCAGTCCCTGACTACAGGGCACCCTCAAATCCTTTTTCCCAAGCAACAAAAGGGTCGGAGCTTTAATTTTATCCGCAAGATAAATCGGAGATTTTGTCGCTAATTTGGCTATTTCCTCCACTTTCAAAGGAGTATCTAAACGATAATCAAATCCGCATTCGACAGCAGTCCAATCCGGTATATCTGATATACCAAACATAACCGACACGTCGATCACAGGGTTCCGCACAACAGCAGCTTTGTAAAAATCCTTAAAAAAAAAAAAAAAAAAAAATTAATCATAATTACTGCCTTGATTTCAGTAATCATTTTCTGATTTGACTTACGGGATATTGAGCAATTAAATGAATAGAAAGGAAGCCACCATGAGATCCTCCGTATGCCACGACTTTATCCGCATCTAAATACGGATAAAGTTTCAAAACTGACAAAGCCGCAGTGTGCATATCATTAACATCGGTCTCTCCGACTTTTCCTGTCAAAAAGTCCACGAATTTTTGTCCGCAACCGGTTGATCCCCTGTAATTAACCATCAAAACAGCGAATCCTAACGAGGTAAAAAAAGCTACATCCACGCTAAATGAATTTGGAATCGCTGAATGTGGACCGCCGTGAGGCAGAACGACCAACGGAATTTTCGTGCCATCGGAAGGCTGAGGTGGGCTGTAAAAAAGCCCGTTGAAGTTAGCTGTAAAAAAAAATTCTCATTTTTATTTTATTTTTCCAAAACTTCAAACGTGTAAAAAATTTACTTACGGATTTCTTCAGCCTGAATTCCTGAATCAAAATCCAAATAACTAAAAACGTAATTGTCTTGAATAACATTTTCCGGGGAAATCGAAATCCAATTTAGATTTTTGGCATCTACAGCAATTTTCAATTTATGCGGACGCTGAAACGATGTAGAGCAACATAAGATCATATCGTCGCTCACGTCCAAAACTGAAAAACTTCCTTCTTCGTTATCCGGAACTTCATGAATTGTAGAATCGCTTAAATCTACATAATACACTTTGCTTTTATTTTTCGTAAGCGAATTGAAGTATAAAAATTTTCCATCTTTCGAAAAACATCTTCTGGGGAAGTTGTGGGTGTAAATCCCAGGGAACTCTGCTTGGGATTCCACTATGCCTACTACGACTTTTCTCTGCAATTAAAAAAAACATCAAATTATTTAAAATTGGCAATTTTTATTTTTTAAAAAAAATTATTGATTTACCTCGTTTGTACGTAAATCGTATGAAATAATTTCCTGAGCTCCGTCATGAGGACCTCCCACTGGTCTTTGTAGCCAATATAAAATATTGCCATCCTCACTTAGTCTAGGTGAACGAACTGATTTATTTTCTTCTGATAAAATTTCTAAAAAAAAAATTTACTTCATTTTTCCTCTTCTAAATTTCTGTATTATCATTAATTTTCCTTCCTACTTACTAAATTCATTTTTTAAACTTAATTGAAAAACATGCCCCTTCCTATTTGTGCAGTAAATCAAACCCAAACGTCTTGGCTCTTTGTCAAGAGCGATCCCAAATAATGAAGATCCATCTTTACTCCATATAATTTGACCAGGGCAATAATTATCAGGGACACCTTGAAGGACATTTATAAGTTCAGAATCTAAATCGCAAATCCCTATTACAGACTGATGTTTATCAACTAATTGTTCTCCCCAGTCTTGTTTGTATAAGAATTCGTTATACTAAAAAGAAAAGATAAATTTTAAAAAGAAATTTAATCTTAAAATAAATATTGATAAATTACCTCAACTGTTGTATCTGTTTTATTTTTGGCATCTATAGATTTTTGCTTGTAATAAGGTTCACTTTTAACTAATTTTTTTTCAGCTATGTAAGCAATTTTCTTTTCATCAGGTGAAAATTCCAGTGAGCCGAATTCCCCTATAAAAATTAAAGTATGTTATCAGAAATTATTAGGGCTTGTTTTAAACAATAAAACAGCATTGTTAAAAAGATAAAAAAATAGGTTATCAACATTATACCATCAGCATAAATATCTCCATGGACATCAAAGGCAGTTGCATCAAAATTTTTTAGTAAACCATTTTTCCCCCATATTTCCAAATATTGCTTCTTTTGAGCAGATGGAGTATCCTCAGTTACTGCAGCTCGATAATTTTCCGAATTTGAAAATGAACAAAATAATCTGGGGGAAAAAAAAAATTGATAATTTTCTTGTAGTCAAAAGCTTTTAGTTAACATTTATGATACAATTTTTTTATAATACTTACTCAGTGGATACATCAGATGGTAAATCAAAATATTTAGGAGGTTTTACAAAGATATTCTGGATAAACTTGACATTTTTTCCTTTTTCCAAATTCTTTTGAGTCCATACAGCAGATACCCTTATATCATTATCTTCAGTTTTTTTTAAAATCCTTCCTGATGTAAGTGATGGGTACTTTGCAAGAGCTCTGTAGATTTTTACTAAGCGATTAACATCTTCAGTCTATGTCAAAAAAATTAAAATACTGCATCAAGTACTAATGAAACAAGTTTTTTACAAGCATATATCATACCTTATAAGACATTATCA
Source organism: Liposcelis bostrychophila (assembly GCA_037577465.1). Classification (NCBI taxonomy): domain Eukaryota; kingdom Metazoa; phylum Arthropoda; class Insecta; order Psocodea; family Liposcelididae; genus Liposcelis; species Liposcelis bostrychophila. Next base: position 7,857,219 of record CM075211.1, read on the forward strand.
AGCTTTATTTCAATTCTAACTACGTAATAAGAAAATGAAATACAATATTTTTATTTTTATTAAAGACCAATTTATTTATTTGCATAAAAACCACCTAGTAATAACACTTTCAAATTTAAAGTGCCGAACAATGATAAAGAATAAAACTACGTTTGGTTGGAAAAAGCAAAAAGCCCCAAAGGGCCCCGGAACGATGTCAAGCTTGCCTTTTACATATGTCAGATGGCAGCACTATTCGCGGCATAAATTTGACAGCGAATGAATTATAACGACATAATTTATACTAGATATTAATCTTTCCTTCCTTTTTCTTAAATGTTTTTAAATGCAAACATAAATATTGCAGAATTGAAACTTTTCCTTTTAACAAATGTCATGTAAGCTTTTTTGGATAACCGCGGTAATCTTGAATGTAGTTGACCCACTTTTCAATAGAGAGCAGCTAAGTCTACTTAACATAACATGATGTGAAGTTCTGAACGCTCTTCAACCAACGGACTTTTTCGCATTTGCCTCCATTGCCTCGTCATTGCGGCTGGACATGTGTTATTTTCGTTTGTCTTGTAAGCAAATTTAATTGTTAATTCAATTCTTGGTTTTATAATTCTTCTACAATCATTATTTATCGGTTTTTCACCGATCTGTCATCATGAATTACGAAAGGATTGAGGTATGCAATCAGCTGTTATTTGATCATCCAGCAATTTTTTTTTTATTTACATT